>JAJLXL010000007.1:0-600000 GCA_030571255.1 Nakazawaea sp. yHDR128 | reverse complement strand
ATAATTATCAATATTTTGACAATAGAGGCATTATTCTTGGCATTTTTCTCCAATGAAAAAAAAACAAAAGGGGTGTTGTTCAGTCAGTGCAATAATTTGAATGTAGCTCCGGAAACCGATTAAAGATACCAACGAAATCAAAGGTCAACCTCACAAAACTCCACTAACTGTACAGGTCCAGTCCAATGTATACGAGCGGGTGGGGAGCACACATGGGAGAAGGAAGGTCCAGCGGATGCCCTGTCAATGCAGGTCAACTCTCTTGATATAAATTCAGGCGTAGAAGATTCCAAATAATTCTAAGATCGTATGTTGCCTCTTTTTATCCGAAGAAGATCGTTTTGCAAGGAGAATAGAGATTTGGCCAGATCACAAAGTACGGCACCCCTTTTTTGGAATACAATGATCTGGGAAACGCAGATTACTCGAGTATCCGTTTAGTTTGGTACCAAAAGTTAGCCCTATCGTTTCCTCGGTGTCAGCGGGTGCTGTTTCACTTCACCTACACTTGTTGACAGGCTCTATCATCTCAGTAAAGTTATTCTTTGATAACTCAACCTGATGATCCCCCTTTGCGTAGTTTGTTTGGATTTTATTTTCTTCGACATGAAAATTCTCCCCAAAAAACAGTACATTATTTCGAAGGTCGGTCAGTGTAGGCAAAAGTTTGAACATTGTGTGAGTCAAATCAGTTTACCGATTTCGCCCTACCATTTTCAACATTCTCGAAGTTCAAGACTTCCTGTTACCAAGCGACCAAGATTCTTGTTGGTTTTCCAAATTTCAAGAATCTTGTCATCAACATTGGCTTTGCTCAAAAGTTATAACTTATGATGTTGCCAAAAACATCCCAAGAAACAGATCTTTGAGATTCAAACAAGGACTCGTTGCATAGAAACTTGATCTTAGGAGTTCGTAGGACTCAAAATTTCAGATCTTCAAATTTGAACAAATGGCGTCCTTAACACTTCACTTTTTTCCGAGGCTTGGATATAGTTCAGCCACCACTGTGCATAGATGATTGGCTCAAAATATATTTCTCTATGAGTATGATGATGGTAGTAATGACTCTCCGAGCAACAGGGACCATCACTAGTCATTGTTCGATGCTTAAGTAAAGGTACTGAGTTGTTTTTTTGTATTTCAATCAAACAGTGAATACAAGAAATGTGCTCCTTTAGTTGGAGACAAATTGACTGAACATCAGATACACCCGCTCCAGCTCATTCTATTTGAGGTGCTTCAATTACATTCTGTCGGTTGATGGACCGTAAGATGAATATATTTCTGTTGTATTTGCCATCTTGAGGCTGGGTGGTTTGAACGACGAACATTCCTTCCAATCAACTCATAGAATAACTCAATTAGACCAAAGAAGTTACTTTGAGAATGTTTAAACTATTGAGATGGCTGTGGGGGAAAACAATCATCTACTCGCATTAATTGCCTCAAAGCTTCGAGTGTCCTCTGAACATACTTGTAATTGAAGCAACTGTCAGCAATTTTTTGTTAAAGTATTGCTGAGTTTAGAAGCAGGAGTTTCCTTGCAATAACAGCAATTCATCGTGGGGAACTTCGAAACTCTTTTTATATTGTTACTTACTGTGTTTCTTCAATCCTTGCTCAATTGTTCGGTTAATCTTCGGTGTACTCTGATTAATTTTAGGCTCAAAAAAATTTTCAAACTAGGCTGAATAAATGAAAAAGGGTTTAATTGAAAACCCAAATTCTAAAGAGTAACCTTAAATCTCCAATAAAAATGTGCAATAAGAAATTTGGATGAAAGATTATAATGATGAATGATTGAATAGTATTGTCGGAATGAAATATTGGTAGAATAGATAAACGTTGTATATCACTAAAACATACACTGAAAATTGTAAATTAAAAAACCAAACAAAAGGAACAATCCAGGGCCCGGGCGAAACTGCCGTTGAAAATCAAAAGTCAAATACTCCTTATAAGGTTTCACTTTTGGCAACTCAAGTGAGATTGGTGTTGATACAGAAGCGCTTATTCACTTTTTAAAATCATTTTGCGCAAAATATCATTGGCCCATAGAATTAGTGGCATTAGGGGACCGACTACTGCCTTCTAAAGCTGTAGGGCGATCATCAGAATTAGCCAGATCTCTTAATTCTGATGTAGTGGAAAGAGTTTTTGTGGAATGGTGATAAACTTGCTGCACATCATTCAGGGGAGATGTGGTGGCAAGACTGGATGGAGAAAGAAACTCAGGAGTGCATTGGACGGCCGAGTATTCAGGGAAGGATGAGACTTGTTTAGTCGCATTGGTTGACCTTATCTCAGTATGTTCAGTGTTATCACCATTTCCGAATCTTCTTAGCTCCACATTACGTCTCTTCAGCTCATGTTTTCTTCTCTTCTTCTCCTGCCTTCTCATCGTTCTCAATTCTTTGAACTCATCAGGTAATCTTTTTTCTCCATGATTTTGCAAAATTACATGAGAGTTCAAATGGTTTAAAGTTCCATACAGCTTATTACAGTCTGGGAATTTGCAACTGTAAATACGTTCAACTTCGTGAAACTTTCTTCTCGGTCTTTTTCTCTTATTGTCATCCCTATCCGGTGATAAACCAGCACTGGTACGGTTGTTTTGACCTTGCGACTCCGTGTTATACCCCGTGTTGCTTGTGTTAGAGGCTGGTGTTTGCATTCCATTTATTGAGCCACCGTTACCCATAAAAGCAAATGGCACTGTCATCATCCCCTGTCCTGGGGGGTAGTTGTACAATGCCATCATTTGATGCTGATGTTGCATCAGACTTGGGTTATTCATTTCCCAATGTACTGGAGCGTCTGAAGGCGCATATCCAGGATAATATGGCTGAAACATAACGTTAGAGTTCCAATTATCAAGGTCACTCAATTGTTGATGTTGTTGCTGTTCTGGGGGGTCTTTATAAGTATCATCCATCAGTGGAGAAAAAAAATTTGAGTTCATTTGATAACTCAGTGATTGTTGTGAAACTGGTGGCAGGGCTGGGTAAGAAGGATTCATGTTATAGCTAAGTGACCTTAGTTGATTGAAAGCCGCTTCTCTACTTCCTATAGAAGAACCGACAGAGTTTTGGTGGTGACTGAAAATAGAAGCAGCTCCTGAACTTGCAGAAGAAGTTGAGTTGAAATGATTTGAGTATTGCAAAGCATTAGTCGTAGCCATGTTGTCTGTTGAAATTCGATGATGCTTATTCTCTTCTGTGGGAACTGGTTTCATTTTGGGGGCCGAAATTAGCGTAGGCAATCATACACGACCAGCGGAGTACTATTGGCAACAGGGATGTAACAACAGGTATAAGTGATAAATGGAAATTTCAATTGGGTAGCAGTGGGCCCTTTCTGATCAACAATGTACCGAACACCAGCTTGAATAATAATAACAGGTAATTGAAAAAGAATAAAGGAACAAAACACGCCAGATCTAATAATTCTTTTCTTGCGTAGTTCCTCTCGAAGTATACGTAAGAGAGAAAAACGGGTCTTTTGAAAAAAAACTTGTAGGGCAAGGCGTCAGCTTCTTAGTATTTTTCGAAGATTTGTCTCTCAATTGGTTCCAACGTGATGTTGATGATGATATGATGTGGAGTAGATGATAAAGAATTAAGTCTACTAATGGGAGGAATCGAGAGGTAGATATATTTATATCGAATTTGGGCAAAAACAAAAATTGTGAAAACGAGAACAAGAAAATTTGGCCCAAACAGAACAAGAATAAGTCTGCATTTTCCCCCTATCTTCAAATAACGAAAGTATTTAATCCCATGCGTCTACACCTTAATGTCTCCAAAACCAGAATTGTGCAATTCATAAACAAAGATCTCAATAAATTTTCTAAAACTCTGTTCTTATTCCTCCAATAAAAGTTGTCTACATTGAAGTTCTGCAAAGATGATCATGCCCCTTTTTAGAGTTAAATATAGTTCTTCTCTCACATTAGGACCATGCAGAAAAACAATTCTTCGCAAGAACAGCGACAAGCATTGCATGAAATAACTATTGAGTGTTCTCAAATAATGCATGCAGTGTTAAAAAAAGAAATGACGTTCTTTCAATTTTTGACTCAGAACATTTTCTTGCATGTAGGCTCTTTGTCGTCGTTAAAACAATATGTGATGGAAACACAAAAAAATTTTCTCAAGCAAGAACGTAAGCTTAAGATGAGCTCATGAGAAAAACTTCAATCAATCATCATTGCGTCGGTCGATATGAATGATCATTCATTTTAAGTCCTTGAAGTTGAGGTCTGGTCATTTACCATACAACTTCTTCCATGCATTTCCTGAAATATTTCAGTTATTCCCGTAATTTAAAAAGATAAGACCTGGTTTTTGATAGTCGGGCAATCACCTAAAATAAGACGAAAAGATAGACAAAGATTTGCTTCGATCATATTACATTATTAGGCACAGAGTTTTCACCTTATCTTTCTGCGACGCCTGGATCATGCTAGCAGCACTCCAGCACTCCCTTCTAAATGGTGACTAAAAACAACGACTGGATTCAAGAGACAAAATTATTGAATTGAAGCTGATTCAAAAGAGATCATCAAGGTCTCTAGGGCCTTTTCTATGTTTTTTTTATGGAAAAACTACACAGATTATTCTTATGGTACCAAATGGTTCTTTTCTTTTAATAATTAGATGCGAATTTTTTTTCTCGATTTCTAGTCTATACTTGCACCCCCAACTGCTAAACGAGAAAACAAGAGTGACAAAATCAAAGCCCCAGTAGTTACATCAAAGAGGTGAAACAAGCGATGACCAGAGAAGCTTCTCATACTTGAATTGTGACTCTAAAATATTATTGCTAACTAATTTGACCGTGGAAATTATGATGTATGTACTTGACTGAGTCAATCTACTAAAATGAAGTTCACGCTTTGGTCTAGGATTTTAGATAAGGGGAAGTAAAAGAGGCACAGTGGTCAAAAGTAGCCGAAGTCGCGAGTGTCGCCGAAAATTACGGCCATATCTGTAAAATCCTCTTACGCCATTCGTCACTTATGACCGCTGCATAGCTGCCGAACTGATAGCACTCTAGTTTCATCTCCTTATCATCTCCGAGTTATTCATAAAATTTTCTTTGTAATTATGTAGGCCTGAGAAAGACAAAATTACTGGTAAAAATAGGAAAGTGTCAACGTTGGAGGCACGGAGTTGTGAGAATCAGGAGATATGAACCACTTGAGTGCTGGAAAATTATGCTTCTTGGTTCTGATTATAAGAACATGTTTGTTACATCATATTGACAGATCAGCGCTTTTCTGTATGTTATATTTTCTTTTTTTTTGCATGTGGGACATGGGAAATAGAGTTCAAATTTTAAGCTGTGTGTCCTTTGTTTCTTTAAGGGGGCACATATTTTTAAGTTTTTTGGAGTTAGGACCAAATTTGTCCACTTTTGTTTGTTTCTTCTAGAACCGATCGTCCAAACTGTAAACATGTGTCCAAGATGCTACGTAAATCTCACTTTTGTGTTGCACATATTGCAAGTGTTGATATATGGTCTACCAAATTACACAGTGAGTAACTAACTTTCCGTAAACAAAGATGGTGAAAACACGAAGTTGAGCTAATTGGCACAATGCCTAAATTAGAATTATCTTCCTGCACTCAAAACCTCTTGATAAACATTGTTTCTCAAGAATTCTGGGGAAAGGGGTGTCCGGAATCAGAATGCCAGCACAATTCAGCGAGTCTACAAGTAATGTAATCATAGAGAAAAGAACACATTGAAAACAAAAACAGAGTCAAATCATTTGCAACTTGATTCTTCTGTTACGGCCTTTTATTGTGAACACCGCGTTTAATTACAAGGTCATCTGCAAAAATGTGTGTTGTCCTCTGGATCTTCCCACGTAATCTATAACCATATTTTTTACATGTACAGGGACGAAAAGAGACGAAAAAATTTTCAAGGGGCAGGAAAATTTAGAGGTTTTTTTGTTCTTCATATTTTTTACGTATCAAAAATATGCACGAATTTATTACAATCTACATACTTCTCCAATTGGTAATGACACCGATAGTTAGTACCGAAAATCAATTGATTTGGTGTGTGCTCTTGAAGTGATACGAATGCAGAACCAGAACAGAACACTGCGCAAAAACAAAAACAGAATAGAAACTAGAGTGCAGTCAGTGACTTGTCCTTGTTCTCCCCTTCGATGGTACATAATCCGCATTGTGGCTTCATTTCGAATGAAGCTACCCCAACCACACAGTGAGTGAATAGTCCAAAAGGGATTATAGCAAATACAGCATTTCTTTTTCTCTATTTTTCCATGCTCTATTTACCAATCGGAAAGGATCTTCAGTCCATTGCAAACGATCCAAAATACAACGCAAGCTCTTTTGTAAAGCCCGTGCCTTTTTTACCTAGTTTAATCAATCACGAGATGCGAGATTGAAGGTTAAAAATGATCTGAGATTCGTGTTACGCACAAATTGAATTACGGGAAGGTGAAAGAGCTGCTTGTGATTTGAGGACCGAAAATCACGTCCGATAACACACTACTGTTAATCTTCTGTCGATCAAACGCGCTGCTCATCCATCAAAAAGGTGCGAAACAGAATACGATCCAAAGCAGGAGGTTTCAACGTGCTTTTTTGTGACTTGAACAATTGCTCATCCAGTGTTCTCATATGTACTGTTCGCATATCCTTTTGTTGTTATTTAAGACTTTAATTACTGGAGCCGTCACTCAACCCTTCCAGATCTTGTTCTGCATGACTTTTTAACCTCTGAAGATGATTAATCCTTGCACGGCTAAGGTTGAGAGCTGTTCCGATTGAAATAGTAAAAAAATCGTCATTACTTTCTCTTGTCTGTAAATAAGTATAATCATTACTTTCGTTAAAGTTATACCAATTAGCGAATGCTTCTCAATTGTTTTTGACTCCACTGCGCTCTCCAGATAAAATTTCAATAATAAAAATTTTCTGTTACATTAAAGCTTAATTTTCGAATTGATCAACTCCGTGCTCAATACCCTATCTCTGTTTCGAAGTTTAAATGTTTCTTTTTCAGTGTTTGGTTTTAGGGGTTTTAACTTGGATGTTCCGAGAGATCAAGTGAGGAAAAAGAAAAGAAAAAAAAAAACCTTGTTTTTTTGAACGGATGGAAAAATTTTTCTAAGGGTGGAGGAAGCAAGGCTATTTCATGATGAAATAGGGCAAAAGCGGATTGGATGTAAATCAATTGAGAGACAATTGATGAGTTGATGTTGCAATTCTTGTTACAAGTCGGCAACAATTCAGAATTCGTGCTAAAACTAAGACCCGACTTGGATCACAGATTTAAAGAAGGACAAGTCGGAGGGCTGGAGAAGATAGATCTTGCATTGAAAAAGAGTTTCTCGTATTAGTTACGAGTGAAGTTATTTTTGACGAGGCTTAAAATGTTCGGCCATGACATTGCCTAGATTTGAACGAACAACACCCTTATTAGGCTAATCTGCCGGTGTCGGAAACAGTTGTTTTGATCTGTGATACACGCATTTTGGTGACGTAAAAAAACACTCATCAGATGATCACAAGTCTCCTGAGCAGCCATAGTTTCTCCGACGGAGGAGAATTTTTTCACCTTCACCCTCTCGATAAGCAAAAATATTCTCCTCTTCTTTTCTTTATCAGTAAAAAAAATTTTTTCTTCTCCAAAACCATCAGATGATGTGAAAATTGTAGATTTTGTATTGCATTGTCACCGCATGGTTTACAGATGATGGCAATTTTACAGGCATTGCTCCTCTTTTTGGTGGAATTTGTCATGTAAGCCCACGACTTTCCCTGTTTGGCCGAGTGGAGGCGTCGGCTATTAGTTTCTACGGGTCTAGACAAAGAACTGTGCAACCGTCTCCGGCTACCCCAACAACACTGCCAGCACCTTTCCTGCCACCAAAGCCGCAATCAAACCAACTAACCATGCCCAAAGCTCAACCAAACCGAACCAGCCCCAAACCCCTCTACAACTGCTGTTGCCATTAACGGGCCAAAAACTTCTCCTTCAAATCTCACTACACCACACCATCTCTTCTCCTCTAAATGGAGAAAAAAACAACTGTTGATGATAATTTTTCGCTTTAAGGAAAAAATTAAATTGCCAACTGCCGGAATCCATCATTGCACTTATAAATACTCAAGTGTATCCCGAATCGATTCAAAAACCTATCAAACATCAATTTCAAACTTGAAAAATACCAAAATGTCATCCAACAAATTAGCCTGGTTAACCTCGATCGATCCAACTGCCACTCCAGAGAGAAATTTTAGACGCTCTTCTATCATCGGTACCATTGGACCAAAATCCAACGATCCAGAAGTGTTGGTCAAGTTGAGAAAAGCCGGTTTGAACATTGTCCGTATGAATTTTTCGCACGGATCCTACGAATACCATCAATCTGTCATTGACAATGCCAGAAAATCCGAAGAATTGTACCCGGGAAGACCTTTGGCCATTGCTTTGGACACCAAGGGTCCAGAAATCAGAACAGGAACCACCAAGGATAATGTGGATTACCCGATCAATGCTGGCCACGACATGCTCTTCTCCACAGACGACAAGTACTTGACCAGTTCCGACGACAAAGTGATGTTTATCGACTACAAGAACATCACCAGAGTGATTGAAGTGGGTAAGATCATCTACATTGACGACGGAGTCTTGTCCTTTGAAGTCATTGAGATCCCAGACTCGCAAACGCTTAAAGTCAGATCCATCAACGCCGGTAAGATCTGCTCCCACAAGGGTGTCAACTTGCCAAACACCGATGTCGACTTGCCGGCTCTTTCCGAGAAGGACAAGGCCGATTTGCTCTTTGGAGTCAAGAACGGAGTCCACATGGTGTTTGCCTCGTTTATCAGAACTGCCAACGACGTCTTGGAGATCAGAAAAGTGCTCGGAGAAGCCGGAAAGGAGATCCAGATCATCTCCAAGATCGAAAACAGACAGGGTGTCAACAACTTTGACGAGATCTTGAAGGCCACCGACGGTGTCATGGTCGCCAGAGGTGACTTGGGTATCGAGATCCCAGCCCCAGAAGTCTTCATCGTCCAGAAGCAGTTGATTGCCAAGTGTAACTTGGCCGGTAAGCCGGTCATCTGTGCCACCCAGATGTTGGAATCTATGACATACAACCCTAGACCAACGAGAGCCGAGGTTTCCGACGTTGGAAATGCCATCTTGGACGGTGCCGACTGTGTCATGTTGTCAGGTGAGACCGCCAAGGGTATCTACCCTGTCGAAGCCGTCAGTATGATGCACCACACCGCTTTGTTGGCTGAAAAAGCCGTCGCCTACGGTACTGTCTACCAGGAATTGAGAGAATTGACTCCGTTCCCAACCGACACCACTGAAACCGTTGCAGCTGCTGCAGTTTCTGCCCAGGTCGATATCCAGGCAAAGGCCATCGTCGTCTTGTCAACTTCGGGTACCACTGCCAGATTGTGTTCCAAATACAGACCTAACTGTCCAATCTTGATGATTACAAGAAACGACAAATCCGCTAAATACTCCCATTTGTACCGTGGTGTATATCCGTTCGTCTACTCTGCTACAAGAGCTCTGAAATGGGAAGAAGACGTTGAGCAGAGATTGCAGTACGGTATTGCCGAAGCCATTGATTTGGGTATCTTGAACAAGGGCGACGTTATTGTCACCGTCCAAGGTTTCTCACAAGGTCTCGGTCACACCAACACTGTCAGAATCATCACCGCTTAGGTTTGAAGTTACATCAAATGGTCTCTTAATACACACACAAACTATATCGTTAATAATTGTAGCTCATCAGTCTGTCTTTCTGTTTCAACTACTTATGCCAATATGTCTCTTTGCACCTAGAAATTAGATATTCATAGCGCAGATTGCTCTTATCTCTGGTTCTCAGTGTCTGTTTCAACTTCTTTATATCAATTCAATTTCATTAAACGCACACTATATCATTATTCATAAGTCGTAGCTCATATTACTCTCTTCACAGCTCAGGTCCACTATCTGTTTCACCAATTCCACCAGTGCATCCCACCCCTCGTTTGGGCCTGACAACTTCTTCTCCATTTCGACTGTACCATTCAAAATCCGGAGATACTCAATGCTCTCCAGAATATCATATCGGCAAGAATTCTCGATAAAAGACACAAATCTCGCTAATTCATCTCCATTTGGACCTTGTCCTTTTTCCCTCACCCACATAATTATCCCCTTTTTTATTTCGCTAAAAGACCTATTCCCGCCAAAAATAGGTCTCTTTGCACGCCGATTATCGGCCAATTCTATGAACAAGAACTCCGTCAACTGGATACTCCGCATCTTTTCTGGCTGCGCCAAATCGTTATTAATGGCAAGCTCCAATCTGGCATTCTCGTCTTCTACATCTCTCCGGGATGTCTCTTGCTTCAATTCCTGCCCCAAATCCGTCATCTCTAAATCATCTAGATCAATGGGCGAGGATGCCCTGCCCAGTCTACGTCTTTTCGAAGGGGACAACTTCTTTGACGGCGAAATCACTCTCACCATCTCTGTCTCCACCATGCCACGCTCTTTGGAGAATACAGGCTGTAGATGAAATTTTGCAGCCTTGGTAGGTGTCAGAGGTTTGTTCAGAATTGGGATATCACGACGGTCTAACTCCAATTTCAACTCTCTCTGGATCTCCACCGGTAGCTTTCTGAACACTTGCCAGTCGATCTGTGAGGCATTTGGTAACACCGTCAGCACAGGCTCGTCGTGTTGTCTTTTCTTCCTTTCAATGGCTTCTTGCATACTTTTCGGAAGTTCCTGTACAACGCTGCTATCGATTTCACTTGGAATCTCATATTGTGAGGAACTACTGAGCAGTGCATGAGGCAGAGGTCGTGGGGCAGAAGAGTCTATCAATATTGGCAGCGCTTGAGGCAGCACTGAAGGCAGAACTGAAGGCAGAACTGAAGGCAGAACTGAAGGCAGTGCCCTATCAGCGAACCCCTTACGAGCTTCTACAAGATACTCGTCCTGAGCCATTGCCAGAAACGGCAACCTTCTCTGATCTGCAAACTGCTTCAACAGAGCATCATCTTCAATAAGGTTCGTCATCTGGATGGAAACCCCACGAAGCTCCGATGGTGGGATGTTCAACATCCGGTACAACGCTTTACATTCACTACAGATCAACCCAACTTCCCTCGTAGCGATTCCCAACCTTGCACTCTTTGTGAAGAAATCACATTGACCCATTCCAAGGTACTTAGCAGGTTCAATTGGTGCTTCAGGGGCACGTTTGGCCAATTTTAAGGTCACCGATGCACCTTTCATTTTCAATTTCAACAACCGTTCATTGACCTCCTTGGAACACGAGAGTAAGAACAGGTCTACTTGAAATATATTATCAAATCTGATCCCCCAATTGATATCAATGGAGAGGCTCTTCCTCAGGTATTCGGAGGGATTTTTAGAGATATCAATATCGGTATCGTCAATACCGCGAGCATACTCGTACAATTTGTTGCCGGTCTTGATCCCAAAGAGATTCGTCAACGCAGTTTTGTCAAGTTGTTTCAAAAATGAGACCCGGATGTCCTTTTTGTTATACTTCAGCTCCAATTTGTTAGAGATGCTATAACCGACGCTGGGTAAATCTCTTAATCTTACATCTTGCAAGAACTGATCAACATTCGAGGGAAGAAGATGGTATATACCGTTTGGTTTTGATTTCCTCAAGGCTAACTTCAGTAACAAGACGTTAGACGCCGCACCGACACTGACAGAGCAGCGTGTCTTATCGTAGATCTCCTGTTTCAAGTTCTTGGCCAAGTCGACCGCCGATCTTTGAGGATCAGCGGCAATTAAGGACGTGACATCAAGCAAGACCTCATCTACAGAAACCGGCAACACTGCATCGCATTGCAAGTTGATCATCACGTCGTAAAAGATTCTGGAGATCCTCTCGTACTCTTCAAAATTATAGCCGAGGCATATCAAATTCGGACATAGTTTCTTTGCCTGGCGGACCCAAGTTCCATTTCTGACACCGAATTTCCTTGCCACGTAGTTGCAACTCGCCACGTCTGCACTTCCCTTGCCGTGGGTGACTGCGATGGGATCTTTAGATATATCTATCCCCGGTGCGGACAATGCGCTCACCGTGGCGAAGAAACAGTCAAAATCTACATGGAAAATAATCCTGTCGCCCTGAGAGGCATTCTTGGGAGTCTGCGAGGATTTCAGCTTCAGTAGAGCCTTCTGCAAGAACTCGAACTTCAAATCGGCCTTCCAAGTGCTCAAATGGTGTAGCCTAGATTTGGAAAAGAAGTATTTCAAGAAATCGGGATGTCTGGCGTCCAAGGCACCTTTTTCATCAATCACCTCCTGCACTTGGGTCTCGATATCCACGGCATCTGAGCCTGCTGGAGATTCCATGCCCGGAGCCTGGTCGTTTACTCTCGAGAAATTGTCCAACCTCTTCTGGCCGTACTCGGTGTTAATCACCAGATAATCTGCCCAGTGGAGAAGTTTCTGCAGCGCTATGCTCTCGACGATCCACTCCGGTTTCACTACTTTATAATTCTTGAATTCTATATGCTTACGAGGGGTTAATTTACTGGCTATTACGTGGGTGGCGTTTCCTTTTGCACCTAGATAGTGGAGGAAAGACCCCCCATGGAGCACGATCATGCTGTGCAACTGTGAGATATCTGGATCAGTCTTGCCGTTTACGTGGATCACACACCCACGGAATACCGGAGGGTATGTCAACTCAGTGCCTGTGGCTTCTTGTTTACGTCTTCGTCTCTCTTCGTCCCACTGCTTGAAATTCAGGTCCGCTTGCAGCTGCTTGATCTGTTTCTCCCGGAAGTATGTGGCATAGTCTCCGAACTCCAACGCTGTCACATCCCCGCTCCCCTCCTGCGGAGGAGGGCTTTCTCCTTGCGACACGGTGCTCTCTTGTGTGTTTTGGCGCTGTGCCAACGTGAATGATGATCCTGGCGACTGCCTGGGCCCAGGGACTGCTGACACACTGTGGCTTATAGCGGTGGAAACCACCGGACTTGACGGTATCTGGAGTCCTTTTGGGGCCGGAGCAGTGTCGTCATCTGTATCTGCGTCTGTATCCACGTCTGTCAGCATCAGAAGGTCCAAATCTTTTGCCCTGATGTCTGGAGATGCCTGACGCGCCTGCGCTGCTCTTGCCTTCCTGTCTTGGCTCAACTTGTTGATGAACCGGATCAACTCGTCATCTCCAAGTGAGTTCATGAACGACGATGATCCGGATGCCCATCCGTTCAGTGCAAAATCGGGGCTCTTGTCACCGTCCATGGCGTATACTCATCCCGGGTATTATGTCTCGGAGATAATCCGTCAAATTTGCGCCAACGGTTTTTTTCACTTTTTGCGCGGGACTAAAGAGGGTCTTGATAAGTACTCAGAACAGGAAAACAAGACATGTGATTGAGATCTCGCTTGGAGCAGAGATCTGGCATATGGGCATGACACGTGGCATGGCAGGTGACATGGCAGCGATGCAAGTCCGTTGCAAGCGAGACCGACCGTTTGCCCCCATGTCTGCCAGACCAAACTTTAACTCTACACCATTAGGGGTGTTTGGTGGAAAATAAAAAATTTTCCAGCTCATCTCAGGCTTGGGCGGAGTTTTTTTGCGCGGCGGAGGACGCCGAGGGGAGAATATTTTTTTTTTTCAGTTTGACTAGAGATGGAGATGTCCGATCTGAAAAACGGTTTGTCTGGGCAGGATCTGGCATAGATGAGATAAGACCGGGCTTTTGAGTAGAATAGGTTGCCTGGCATGTCCTGGCATGGCGTGGCAGGTTTGGGCGTTTTGCAGATAAGCGATCGTTCTGATTATGCCAGGTTGTAAATTGGGGGTAAGTTGGGCACCATACATAATTTGCTGATGTGTATTTTTGATGTGCAATGTTTACCAGTGCTAAGCAGTGCTTATTTGACTAGTTTTATTTGGATTTTGTAGTTTTCTACTACAGTTGACTGTATTTGCTTCAAAACAGAATTCAGATTTGTATGCGACTTTGGGACTAGATACTCTTAATTTCTCTATCTGGCATTCATTTAGTGAGAAATTAGTCACAGTTAAGTAGGCTAGTTGATAAGCCCCAAGCGTAGATACTCCAGCCACCAGCCACATACTCCAGCCCTAAACATCCAAACCAGCTTCACCTATCCTGCTTCGTGTATATTCAAACCCTGTATTCTGGGACTAATTATTCCTGCGCTATAGGGTAGTTGGTGGTGCTACATTATCCAGTTCTTCTGTAGCGTTCAAACAGCCCCTAAAACACCTGCTTTACAGCATGGTGGGTGTGCTATATCTTCCCCTTACCTGAGCCCTTACCTGAGCCTTTACCTATGCCCTTACCTATGCCCTATACCGTATAGCAGTGTGACCCCAAACCCCCAGTCCCTCCTCACCACGGCAGCTCCACAACCGCTCCGTTGCCCACCCAATTGCAATCGGTAAGCCGATGCAGTGGTATTTCTCAGTTGGTCGTGTATATAAGCCCAATATGAAAAAATTCATCTTGCACTGTACAAGTTTCACTAAAGGGGCGAGTAGCGAATACCGATGCCGCGGCACACCGGCAGATATGATTGAGAGGTGATCTGACAGCGACTCTCAGTCTACGATCTGTGATATGCCATCCACACCTTACAAACACCCTACACTCAGGCGTCCAGACACTATTCACATACACCTCACACTATGCTGTACACTTATTCCTTGCACACATACATTAAACAAATATTATACACACATACCTTACACACTAATTACTAAGTAAGCACCTACACTACACAGTATCAAGTACACCATCCGCACCTACACTAGATCCTCAAGCTTCTCTAGTCCTGTTATTCCCACCTGCCCCACCTTTCCCCACCTTCCCCAGCATGTCCAGCATGTCTTCGCCGTCTCCAGCTTCTCAACCCCGGCTCTTTTCCCCATCCTCTCCAATTTACCCACTCTTTTCCCTTCTCCCACTGTCCTCCATCTCAAATTGCTCAAATCTGTTGCTGCGCTCACCTGTTTTTCCTCCAAAAATTACAGCCTGATCTGGATACAGCTAAGAAAAAGTAAAATCAAAAATAAAATCAAAAAAAACCAAAACCAACCTAAACCACTTGTACCATTACACATCATCTATCAGCGCCTAGCCGTGTATTGAATCCGGAGTCGATCATTTCTTCCGCGCATCACCCATCACTCATCCGATCATCCGATCCGATCCATCCACACCATGTCACAACACCGCGTCACTGTGAAGTTGATCGGCGCTGAGTCATTGTACAAGAGAGACGTGTTCAGGTCTCCGGACCCCTTTGCCGTTCTCACGATCGATGGCTCCCAGACGAAATCCACAACCGCGGCCAAGCGGACTTTGAACCCCTTTTGGAACGAGTCCTTTGAATTCCAGGCCACCGAAAACTCCATCTTGGTGATCCAGGTGTTTGACCAGAAAAAATTCAAGAAGAAAGACCAGGGCTTCCTTGGGGTCATCAACTTGCGGATCGGCCAAATTTTGGATTTTTCCAGCATGGGAACAGTAGAGGAGACCACAACGGTGCCTTTGAAGCGGTCCAATGACAACTTGGAGGTGAGCGGCCAGTTGATAATAAGCCTCTCCACTGGCGGCCATCCGGTCTCGAACCTGCTGCTGCCACCGCCGTCGCACTCCCGCGTCTCGTCACAGGCACTGGCACTGCCTCCAGCCACAGCTGCAGCTATTGCACCGCCTTCCGGCGCTCCTGGAGCCGCCAATGCCGCTCCCACGGGCCCGGCAAGACAGTACTCGTCCTTCGAAGACCAATTTGGCCGCTTGCCGCCCGGATTCGAACGTAGAACCGACGATTTCGGCAGAACCTACTACGTGGACCACAACTCCCGGACCACCACGTGGAAAAGACCCACTTTGAACCAGTCCGAGTCTGAAAGAGGCCAACAGAGACTCAACGTGACGGATCTGGAGCGTAGACAGCACCGTGGCCGGACCTTGCCCGGCGAGGGCCCAGCCTCGCCGACCTCCCAGATCAACGTCCAGACGTCCAGCAACTCGTCGACGCCGCTGGTGAATCCCAACGTTGCCATGTCGATGGCCACATCCGGGTCCACGACGGCAGGACTCGGCGAGTTGCCCTCCGGTTGGGAACAGAGGTTGACCGCAGAGGGAAGACCGTATTTCGTAGACCACAACACCCGGACCACCACCTGGGTCGACCCGAGAAGACAGCAGTACATCCGGACCGTTGGACCTAACACGACGATCCAGCAGCAACCAGTCTCGCAATTGGGCCCCTTGCCCTCCGGTTGGGAAATGCGGTTGACAAACACCGCCAGAGTGTATTTCGTAGACCACAATACCAAGACCACCACGTGGGACGACCCGAGATTGCCCTCTTCCTTGGACCAGAACGTGCCTCAGTACAAACGTGATTTCAGGAGGAAAGTGATCTACTTCAGATCTCAGCCAGCGTTGAGAATCTTGCCCGGCCAGTGCCATATCAAGGTGAGAAGATCCAACATCTTTGAAGACTCGTACCAAGAGATCATGAGACAGACTCCAGAGGATTTGAAGAAGAGGTTGATGATCAAATTCGACGGAGAAGAAGGTTTGGACTACGGAGGAGTCTCACGTGAGTTCTTCTTCTTGCTCTCGCATGACATGTTCAACCCGTTCTACTGCTTGTTCGAATATTCCTCCCATGATAATTACACTTTACAGATCAATCCGAACTCGGGAGTCAACCCCGAACACTTGAACTACTTCAAGTTCATCGGAAGAGTCGTCGGTTTGGGTGTCTTCCACAGAAGATTCTTGGATGCCTTCTTTGTCGGAGCCTTGTACAAGATGATGTTGCGCAAAAAAGTGGTGTTGCAAGACATGGAGGGTGTCGATGCCGAATTTTACAGGTCCTTGAAGTGGATCTTGGACAACGACATCACCGATATCTTGGAGTTGACGTTCAGTGCCGAGGACGAGCGGTTCGGCGAGATCATCACGATCGATTTGATCGAAAATGGTAGAAATATCGAGGTCACCCAGGAGAACAAGCGTGAATATGTTGAGAAGATTACGGAATGGAAGATTTACGAGAGGGTGAAGGAGCAATTCAAGCTGTTTATCGACGGTTTCAACGAGTTGATTCCTCAAGATTTGGTCAACGTGTTCGACGAGAGAGAGTTGGAGTTGTTGATCGGAGGTTTGGCAGAGATTGACGTCGAAGACTGGAAGAAACATACCGATTACAGAGGTTACCAAGAGAGTGACGAGGTCATACAGTGGTTCTGGAGATGTATCAAGGAATGGGACAGCGAACAGAAGGCCAGATTGTTGCAGTTCACCACTGGTACTTCCAGAATTCCCGTCAATGGTTTCAAAGACTTGCAAGGTTCAGATGGTCCAAGAAGATTCACCATTGAAAAAGCCGGTGAACCCGACCAGTTACCAAAATCCCACACCTGTTTCAACAGAGTCGATTTACCTCCATACAGAGACTATGCCAGTTTGAAACAGAAGTTGACCTTGGCTGTGGAGGAAACCGTTGGTTTTGGTCAAGAATGATCACTGCTATTGACAATTTCTCAAAAGAAGACAGGCTACGAATCATTTTGTCATGAATCGGTGATGCTGCTGGCTTGTCTATTGTTCTGTGTTTTAATTAGTTACCAATTCGTATAGGCAATGAATTGTAGAGTTTAATTGATGTAGCACATTATGGTAGGACCTTGAGACCTGACTAACTATGTTCGGTGTGACTTTATCTGAATTCGAGAAATGTGACTTGGATACCAAACTTAAATCATCTCAGCACTACTTCTACACCAATATTCATTGTCTGATGCATTTTATGTATAAGTATAAAATATTGAAATATTGAGAATGGAAAACAGTATAATGTACATCAAAGATCAGTTCCATCTTATTCCTCTGTTATAATCGTTGTTATAACCTCTTCTTTGGTCTGTGGACTGCTGATACCCGTGGTACGACGTGTCCAAACCTCTTGAACCAGCATTGGCAGAGCCTCCAACTACGCTTGTAGGAACTACACCACTTCCGGTGACACTTCCCATGGAGTCTTGACGTGTTCTGATGAAATCGTCACTGCTCTTTGAGGTCAAATGTGAATAAGGAGTCTCTTTCTGTTGTAAAGTCTGTGTGGAATTACTCTCATCGTCCAATGACGTCAACTGGTCGTTTGGTTTTGCACTGTCTACGAGCATCGAGTTTCTGTCATGGCCCCTCATCAGAGTCGCTCCCAAGGCCATCAACTCGAGATCTTCCTGCTTCTCATTTCCGTCCGATTTCGGTAAAAATGAGACTCTGTCGTCCTTCATAGGCTGGTATCTCGTATCTGGATTTTTGTAGACAAACAGCAAGGCACAGGTGACGATGGTGAAGATCAAGAGCACGAAACTGAAAATGGCATTCAAGACGAACAACACTACAGCCATAATCGATGACACGACAGCTGGCTGACCGAAAAGATTGGAGAAAAACAAGTAGAAAAGAGCATTCAATAAGTTCACCGTGGCGATCAAGATGTTGAAAACATTGGTTCTCTTGTCCATGTACGGCTTCTTCCAGCACAAAAGTGCAAAATAGATCAACTCGATGACAAACACAATCATCAGTTGCACTTTGCCGTATGATTGCAACACTGCGACAAACAAAGATCTCAAGATATGGTGGATCAAGACGACAATGATCCAGTAGTACATATCAGCTCTGAATTGTACGTACAAGAACCCGTAACGGTTCAAGACTTTTGCATCTCCAAACAACAAGTATGCCGGGTTCTTGTACAAGCTGATGGAGTTTCTTGCAATGAAATACAATCTGACAGCGGCCTGAGCCAACAAACCGATGAAAACGACCAAAAAACTGACAGCCAAAACGACACAGGCAGCCGAATCTCTCACAGTCAACTCCCAGAAACAAAGCAAAGTGATTTGGGGCAACAGCAAGAGAGCCAATCTATACAATACACCTTTAGTGACAGCAGTCCAGTGAGTTCTGTACTCTGCATACTTTCCCTCGCGCATGATATTGGTTCTGATCAAAAGTTCAATGACACCCTTGAACAAGAACAACAATACCAACACGATAAAGCCGAAAAAGACAAAGAAAATGATCCCGGTCATAAAGATGTTTGTGATCTCGATTCCCGCCAAATACGCAACTCTCTGGATACCTCTCAAGACCAAGGTCTTGGAATTTACATCTGAACTGGACTCGTCCGTGGTGTACAAATCCGAGTCGTCCAAGTCGTCACTGTAATCGAAATCGGCTCTTTTCCACACCGAAGACACACCCTGTGCAGCCAAAGACGATACAAAGTCGACACTTCTCTTTTGCACAGAGATACTCAACAAAGCACTGTTCAGCAAGATCGATGTCGAAGATCCACCAGTGGCTTGCACATACCAGTTGGCAATGCTCTGGATGACGCCCGCCTTGATGATCCCCAAAGCCCAGACGAAATTCTGTGCCCAGGCAGCAGCAATAGGAGGAACTCTGGACACAGCCATCATCGAGGTGATGGCAATACCTTGGAAGTAGATGAAAAGCGACAAGGAGTTAGAGGCGATATGGGCAGCTGTGTTTGAGTGACCCACGATGGAAATGACTCCGGATGTGATTAAACCCAACCCGGAAATCGCAGCAATAGGCCATGCGGCGTACTTGGTCTGGACGGTTTTACCGTTGGACAAGATCGCCTCGACACAGGCCAAGGGTGTTGAGGTGTCGCCAACCGAGTAAACAACGACCCGGACTCTCGCATCCAAGTCCGGGATCGTGTATGCGATTCCCGGGAAGATTTTCGTTATGCTGCTGGATAAAGTGTACGAGGAATCTACCTCGATATGACCCGAAGAAAGTGGACAAAGCGACGAATATCCCAAATCACAGAGCTTTATTGTCTCAGTCAAGATGTTGATTCCGTAAACGATCAACTGGGCATGAGCCTCAACTTTGTTATTGATTGTGGAAACGGCGCTGACGTCAAATGCCACTTTACCGTCGCCTGGAGTGAACTTGACGTCGAAATAGGATGCCGTGAATTGGGAGCTCTCCATACATGTCAAAAGCGACGTCGATTTGATGTATTTTTCGGCGAAGGTGACATGGACCACCGACGCCAACAATATGAGGGCTCTGAATATGTGGATCATGGCGCGTGATGCGGATTGCAGGCCTGGTCTTGAACGTCAGAGATCAGTTGAAGAGGATAAATAAAAAATCAAATCAGAAAATAAAAAATCAAAAAAATCAAAAAAAAAATCAAAAATTAGACAAGGAAAAATATTATTAGATTGATCAAAAAGAGGGTAGAGAGAGAGGAATAGGGGCTGCAATTGGTTGAGAGACCGGTTACGCACAGGTTGTCGCTGGCTGGAACTGACCTGGCACTGGCTTGGGCTGCTGTGTGTGATTTTGAGCTACGTAGCACAGATTTTAGTGTATTTCGTACCTCCTTCTGAACACGTATACCAACTGTGTGCGTTCTGTTCTATTTTAAGAAATTAACTTGTATTCTTTATCGGGACATTATTACCTGATTAGGAAGTCAAAATAAGGCACCGATCTTGGAAAAAGGGGCTGTGATGGAGCATTGTATTGGCACTTGGATGAGCACTAACAGCAGTGGCATTGAAGTTGGCCTGTAGTGCGCTACCAGAGATTTGATGTACATTGTGTGCATCCACATCGATTATCTAGCCATTTCTTGTTTGCAGTGATTTAGTGATTTAGCTCTATTATTTATCTATCAGTGGTTTCTTATCGTGATAGCATAGTACGCTAATGTACAGTGCAGAGAGTGGAAAGTAGAAAATTCACATAGCTGGGTGAATGACGGCTCATTGAGAGCACACAGTTCACACAGCATGTAGTTGTCTGTGCCATTGTATCCATGCCAGAGCTAGCGAGTAGGTACCCCCAAATGACACACTTCTTATCACTAACTGTGTTTCTGATGCCCCGAATGCGTGCACCAATTATCAATCCCTCAAATGCGTGCACCACATATCAATCCCTAAAATGCGTGCACCAAATATCAATCCCTATAATGCGTGCACAAACAACCTCTACAGTCCGTGCACCAAATATCAATTCTGTCAAAAGCAAATCAAGAGTAACTAAAAGGTCGTGCACGCAGAATCCCAACCGCTTCCCCTCATTCAGTGTCAAAAAGTACCCATCAATTCGTGGATATACAGTCAGTGTGCCAATGCCACTAGAGTGCCTACTCACTGGCTCAGGGCCCAGTGTACCTCACCTACACAGTTCTATTCCATTGCTTCTCATTCCCTCTCCAGCCCTGTCCATCAGCTCGCACCCATATCACCACCTCCACCCCCTATCCAGGACTCCGAAAAAAAGGTTCAAAGGGTTCAGTTCCAAGACAAAATCCCAACACTATGTAAAAGTACCTCGAGGTCATTCACCACTGAAAACTGTGTGATTTAATTTATTTCCAATAGTTAAACTCTTGGAATAGTCGTGCATCTTGATTCTTTCTTGTTATAGCCGTTTACTCTCTAATTATTCAACCCTAATTAAAGATATCCTTTTCGCCATACACTTTTCTATCCAATAGATGCCAATGTATGATCAATCATCCAACAAAAAATTTCCGACACCATAATAATTCGATATAAATTGAATCGCATCCGACTAATTCCAAAACATATGTCATCATGACTACAATGCCACATACAGAAGTCGAACACTATTTGCACGGTGGTGCAGTTCCACCTCCAAAGGGGTTCTTGGAAAGACATCCATCCAAGCCATTCTTGAAAAACTTTGAAGAGTACTTGAAATTGTACAAGGAGAGTATTGAAAACCCGGAGAAATTTTTTGGTGACAAGCTGGAAGATTTGTTGGACTGGTCTAAACCCTTCACGCACCTGCGCTACCCCGCAAATGCCAATGGCTTTGACAAGGAGACCAGCGATTCAGCTGCTTGGTTCTTGAACGGCGAGTTGAATGCCAGTTATAACTGTGTCGACAGACATGCATTGGCGAATCCAGACAAACCTGCTATCATATACGAGGCAGATGAGCCAAATGAAGGTTATACTTTGACCTATGGCCAGTTGTTGAAAGACGTCTGCCAAGTGGCTCAGATCTTGAAAGAATTGGGGGTTAAGAAAGGCGACACCGTTGCCGTGTATTTACCGATGATCCCAGAGGCAATTGTCACCTTGATGGCCATCATCAGAATTGGGGCTATCCATTCGGTCGTGTTTGCCGGATTCTCGGCTTCCTCTTTGAGAGATCGTATCAACGACGCCAATTCCAAGATTGTCATCACTGCAGACGAGAGTAAGCGTGGGGGTAAGATCATCGAGACCAAGAAAATCGTCGATGAGGCCTTGAAGAGTTGTCCGCAAGTTTCTAATGTCTTGGTGTACAAGAGAACTGGAAATTCGCATGTCCCATGGATCGAAGGCAGAGACTTGTGGTGGCACGAGGAGAAGATCAAGTATGTTCCATATACTCCACCTGTACCTGTAGCTCTGGAGGACTCTTTGTTCTTGTTATACACCTCTGGATCCACAGGTAAGCCAAAAGGTATCCAGCACACCACTGCCGGTTACTTGTTGGGAGCCTTGTTGACGACCAAATACGTCTTTGACGTCCATCTGGAGGATATCTTGTTCACAGCAGGTGACGTGGGATGGATCACAGGTCATTCCTATGTAGTCTACGGTCCCTTGTTGAACGGGGCCACCACTGTAGTATTCGAGGGAACTCCTCTGTACCCTAACTACTCGAGATACTGGGATATCGTGGACAAGTATAAGGTGACCCAATTCTACGTGGCTCCAACGGCATTGAGATTGTTGAAGAGAGCCGGCACTAAATACGTAGCAAACCACGATTTGTCCTCGATCAGGGTCTTGGGTTCTGTAGGTGAGCCAATTGCTCCAGAAGTCTGGGAATGGTACAACGACAACGTCGGTAGAGGTAAGGCACATATCTGTGATACCTACTGGCAGACTGAGACCGGTTCTCATATCATTGCCCCATTGGCCGGTGTCACTCCTACAAAAGCCGGTTCCGCTTCATTCCCATTCTTTGGTATCGATCCTGTAATCTTGGACCCTGTGACTGGTGAAGAGTTGAAAGGGAACGATGTCGAAGGTGTCTTGTGTGTGAGAAGTCCATGGCCATCAATGGCAAGATCTGTTTGGAACGATTATAACAGGTTCTTGGACACGTACTTGAGACCTTTCCATGGATACTACTTCACTGGAGATGGTGCTGCAAGGGACAAAGAGGGCTTCTACTGGATCTTGGGTAGAGTCGATGATGTTGTCAACGTCAGTGGCCACAGATTGTCTACTGCAGAGATCGAAAGTGCCTTGATCGAGCACGAATTGGTTGCGGAAAGTGCCGTTGTCGGATTCCCAGATGAATTGACGGGATCTGCAGTCGCTGCATTTGTCTCTTTGAAAGACAAGAACGGTAATGCTACGGACGTGAAGAAGGAATTGATCTTGACTGTAAGAAAGGAGATTGGACCTTTTGCTGCACCAAAATTGATCTTGTTGGTGAACGATTTACCAAAGACCAGATCCGGTAAGATCATGAGAAGAATCTTGAGAAAGATCTTGGCAGGTGAGGAGGATCAATTGGGTGACATTTCTACTTTATCGAACCCTGAAGTGGTTGCCCATTTGATCGAAGTTGCCCATGAATGATTTATCTACTTCGTTGACGGTCTTTTTGACTGGTTTTTCTGTTACTGTCACACATTGACGGCATCTTTATATGTCACTTGAGTAATGTTTCCTCTACCTATTTACTTTATACTTTTATTTATTAAGTGCGTTTGTAGAATTTGGAGGTGGTTCAATGAGCCAGGCTTATCTTTGAACTTAAAAGACTTATTTTCAATAGTTCTAGATTTTGTATGTCAAACCTTATCTAATATAAATTCTTTTGAGACAAGTTACCTCTGAAATCATTTATCCATAATCCGAAGAAGTAGCAAATGAAGACGAGCCACATCAACCAGACTCCACTACTTAGTCAATTGAACACAGCCAGAGCCACTTTCAAGCAATCTTTATTCAAAATAGCCCACAATAAGACCAACTCTTGACCAAGACTAAAAGTTTGTACAATGCTCAGACTCAGTAATATACGAAAAATCGGCCAAGTCCAAAAAAAGTTGGCAAATAACACAAGTAACTCCAATAAATTGAAACCTATTATTGGCTATCAACAATTGATCACATTAGACCAATCTCGCCCCCTTGTCTAGCGAATCTCGAGAGACTGAAGTCCAAACCGTGGCTGGAGTTCAAGCACAACATAACAATAGACGGCTAACTAAATGGTCGTGCACCCTATCAAAAATTACAATAGACACTTCCAGATTGGAACTTTCTTTCCCTCTTTGGGTGTAATATTTTTCCATCTGACCAACTTTATCTCGATCGTAAAGGGAATTCATGCAAGTTCAGCAAAAAAATAGATTTTTTACCGTATCAAGACATAATTACATGCATGTCAAGAGAAAAAATATTATATTAACTTATTTTTTTTAGGTTAACTAAGTAAGTTTAGCCATCATCTGTGAGCCATAAAGATGAAAATATATATATTGAGTGCCAGCTTGTAGATTAATTCGAACATATAACTACTCAAAATTTTGATGACAAGAGACATGAGCACTAAACTTGGACAATTAAACTGTCCTAAGCATTTTGGACGGACTCAGAATACAGGGGATGATTTGGAAAATTTGAGGGAAAGAATTATAAGTGACGGAAAGGGCCACAGCTCTAAATCTTCCAAAGAAAGTAACCAAATGGATACAGAGGTCTTGAACAGAGCTTGTTTGATGAATGACCACAGTGACCGTATAAATTCCAACTACTGGAAGATACCCGACCAAAACTACAGTTATCTCACACTGATGTCCAGCCATAACGACAAGCCTTACTTGGCGATTTCAAACTCCGCTTCGGACTCCAATTTACTTATCTATGAGTTGGACGTTGACTATAAACTATTATCACACCACCAGAGCATAACCTTACCGGACATAACGTCTTTGAGATGGTTAGACTCTGCAATCTTGGCCAACGACACAAAATCTAATGACGATATAAACTTCTTGTTGACTGGCCATGGCCACGGCTCGGTACATTTGAGCATCATACCTGAACCAGAGAATGAAGACTTCACCAATGCAGAGATCATCAAGAGATTCAACCACACTAAACAAGTGCAAACCGAGGACCTTTCACATTCTTCTGCCATAACGAAATTAGACATCTCACCTAGAAGATGGAAATCCTGCACCATAAACTCCATGTTCAGTGTCTACAAGTCGAACCTCTTCATGTGGGATACTACCCGCTCCAGAGCCCCTATTCTCAAGCACAAATCTGTCGGTTTGCGCAACTTCCACGCATCCCCGTGTAATGATGGATTATTGGGGATCTGCGGAGAATATGGAATAGCTTTGTTGGACTTGAGAGCCCTGGACGGATCCCCAAATCTCTATGTACCAGGATTCAAGAACAGCGGTGTTGCCGACAACATCAAATGGTCTCCATTCGACTCCAATGTGTTGGCATCTTCGTACGAGACAGACGGTGTCGTGAGGTTGTGGGACGTGAGAATGACAAAGAACTCCTTTGCCAAATTGGAAGGACACCGAGACTCAGTCACATCAATCGAATGGTCAGAAACTGCCACCAACGATTTATTCACTGCCTCTAAAGACGGAACCATCATCCACTGGGATTTGTCGGATGTCGGTGATAATTACTACTACAACGACACAGAAGAGTTGAGGTGTTGTCTCAGGCAAGGCTTGGACTCTTTGAACTTGGTCAAGCAGAAAGATGGCCGCATAGAGTTGGCAAAGGACCTTTTGCGTACTAGACAGTGTGGTACATCTATCCCAGCATCGCTGAACGGTGTGGTGGACTTGATAAACATAAATGACGGAAAGATCTTGAGTATCGACGGCTCGTCGTATCTTGGTTTGCACGACAAGACTCAGTTGGCTCCATCTTCAGATTCAATGATGCACGACATTCTACACACTATAGGAGAGACGTCATCTTTCTCGGACTCACATCCATCTGTCGAATTCCCAACTACACCAGAGCTGCAAAAGTTCTCGTTTGATATCCAAGACGAATTCGACTCATTACCGCCCCCACCTTTATCACCAGCATCCTCTACATCTGCTGGATCGCAAAGAGTGTCATCTGCCGAGACTTTGGTCAACTCTTCCTCGTCCCCACTGATGTTGAAGAGACAATCTCATTTCGAAACGTTACCTTTGCCCTACTACTCAAAGCACAACCATAACAACGACTCCATCCCGAAAGATGCAGTTCTTAGGCATAAGAAACACGAGAGCTTGTCTAAGCACCTCATCAACAAGTTGAGAGATTTCTCCGGAGCCACTTTACACCACCCAGAGGAAGACGAAGAAGATCTCTTGACAGATCTCGCCATAGAAGACGATTTCACTTTTAAACCAGTTTTCCCACTTGCCCTCAACAGACCGAGGGCCTTTTGATGTATAATACCATTTCAATTCTCTAATATACCAAGAATTTCTATTCTATCTCTTAAAACTGTACTCATTGACAAAGTTGTTCTTTGCACACCAGGAAAGAAAGTAGAACATGAAGCAGAGTGGGCTTCCAATGAGGAAACTACACCAGAATAAACAATTTCCCGTGAAACTGACAGCTGGTACGTCGGCTGTAGGGTTCAAGTTCTCAGTGATATAGATCAATGGAAATTGCAAGCTGACAGAAAGAAACAGCAAACCTAAGAAGTTGTGGGTAGGGATTCCGACTAACAACTCTGTAATCACGGCAAATGCCAAGAAAGTGATCAGCCTTGTCTTGTTGTTGTGGCTCAGCTCCAGAGTCAAGA
This sequence comes from Nakazawaea sp. yHDR128, assembly GCA_030571255.1. Taxonomy (NCBI): domain Eukaryota; kingdom Fungi; phylum Ascomycota; class Pichiomycetes; order Alaninales; family Pachysolenaceae; genus Nakazawaea; species Nakazawaea sp. yHDR128. Next base: position 573,046 of record JAJLXL010000007.1, on the reverse strand, counting down.
AATGCCTGTTGATAAAACACTTTAGCGGCCTGTTCCAGCGTTGCCAGTACTTATAGATCGAGTCTGCATTCCACCAGTTGTAGTAGAAGTGGCGATCACCGAACTGCGAAAACTCTGCTAAGACATTCAAAAAGTTGTGGAAGAATGAGTAGTATAATAATATCCAAATGGCACCTGAGATAGTGGACAACTTGAGGAGTAATTCCACTATCTGGAGAGACCTCACGGTGGATGACAAGGTTATGTCTTCGTACACCAACAACGACAACAACTGCTCGAAAACGGGCAATGCGTAGTGGTTATTGAGATACACCGAAACGATGATCGAAGTGATGATTTCCACGGCCTTGTGTCCGATGAATTTATAGTCAATGACCTTTTCAGAATCAAATGGGTAGGTTGGTTGGTACACCAAAGTGGGCAATGACCAAAACTGGCAAATGTTGGAGAACGTGATATTATTTGGATACTGGCAGGCGCTGTACATGACCGGCATGAACAACTGCGGAGTACCAGAATGCTTCAGGTCTTTTGGATCGATCAAGGTCGATGCAGAAGAAATCGATTTCTGGTTGAGTGCCTTCAGATACAATTCACGGAGTTCTCTGTTTGCCAAATAGTACGAGATGAGTTTCAAAGCCAACGAAAAGCTGTGCACAGTGATCACCAAACCGACAAGACAGTTGTGAACATCATTATAGACTATTACATTGGTCAGAATGAGATATGATGAGACGTTGATGACATGGAACACAAAGACGAATGTGGAGTATCTGTTGGCCTTGTTCAAGTTTATGATTTGCTTCAGTTGAATATTAGTGATACTGGACTTCTTTTTCACAGTTCTAGTCACTTTGGAGAGATTTATCAATCTGCCCAATTTAGAAGACGGAGATACCGTCCCCGCAGCGACCAATTCTATGACGTATGCGACAGTAAGAGATACTATTGTCATCAGCAGGGTGACCCCTGAGTAAAATACGTCACCGTTGTGCAACAAATACGTCTCAAAGAACTCCTGAGCCGCAGCCACTGTAACATAGCTCAGCAACTTCAAACACACCCTAAAGTTAGTAGTCACAAGTATCAAAAAGATCAAGTTCCGGATTCCGACAAAGGACAAAGTGTCCAGCGGTTTCTTATCGTGTAAATGGTGTGTGCTTATCGGATCTTCGTCATCTAGAGCTGAGGAATCGTAATCTGCATCGATGTCGAAGGAATGCAATAAAGAGCTGCGAAATTGCGTGTGGATTGGTCTACAATGCCTGAAGTCCGAGTGCTGTGATTGGTCAGGTCTCGAACTGAACGATCTCAGCCTCGATCTGACATTTGGAACCTCGATAGCCGCCAGATTCGAGGGAACCGCCGCCAATGAAGGTGCAGAGGACCGAGATCCAGATAATGCCAGCAATTGTGTGTTGAAAACCGGAGCATTGGAGTTCTGCGCCAACGAATTGGTGTAGTCCTGGTACAATGAGTCTCTCTTCTTCTTGTTTAGTGATCTCCTCCTCACATGGGAGCTTGTCTGTCCATCTGGATACGGAAGTGTGACATCATCATCGAGATGTATTGTGTGTCTCCGGTTGGATAACTGGTAATCCTGCACCAATTTCTGCAATTTTTCATTGGGCTGTTGCTGAGAAATGTGCTTGATGTTGTTTATAGACCGCTCCATTCCCGTGGAGTCGTGCTGCTGCTGCTGCTTCTTGTGGTATCAAATATATAATACTGACATTGACATTTTGACGTTTTTGAATTTTTTTCCTCTTTCGTGTGTCTAGTATTAATACGGTACTATAAAAGAACAGTGAATAGTGACCCAAATGGTAATAATGGATGGGGATTATGGTCTGGGTAATGGTTTTATGGCCAAAGTTAAGCCGAGATAAAGGTTCTATAAAGATTAGGGGTGACTTTTTTGTCGATGATCAACATTGCTAGTGTGTATCAGTTAAGTACTGTACGAGAAAACCCCCAAAACGGGCCTGAAAATCTTTCACAATGCAAGATTTGCGGACCCTGGATGGAGTGCCAATCAAAATTGATGAGACAATGGCAATCCGGTTGAAGCCTCTATCCACATCACTGATAACGCACTTTTCTCCACTTTTTCGCCAACGTATGCTACCGTACTATAATCTCTATGAGAAAACCCCCACAATAGATCACCCCGAATGCCTACAATCTACAATCACAATAAATTAATGCAGAATGAAGGTTAAACCTAGCTAATTAATGCTTCTATATAATCACGGATAACCGTATTTTTTCCTCAACGTCTCAATCCTGCCATCGAGCCAGATATCTGGGTACAAGACAGACAATTCGTTTTTCAAACCGAGCCTCAGTTGCGAAGTGGCCTTGATCTCGTTATACCTGAACTTCGTGGCATCCTGAGTCATGTTGTATTCCCTCCATATTTTTTCGTCATGACATGCCCCAATATAGGTCGAACCCCCTTTTTCAAAAATGTTGATGTCTTCTTGTGGCACATATGAGCACTTGTCTTTTGGAACCCAAAGTCTCAAATGCTCGTGGTAACGGAAGTTGAAGAACGAGTCGGCACTCACGACATCGTTGTAATCTTCAACCACGATCTTGATCGCATCTCCGGGGACATTGGCCACTTTTCCTTCGAAAAGAGTTCTCTTCAAAGGCATCAAATCTGACATGTGGTAGAATTTACCCATTCCGGAGTTTACAAAATTGAATCTCGACTCATCTGGATACTGGCTTTTCAAATGGTCTGGCACTCTTCCATCACCACTCAAAAGCCCATTTAACTCGATATAGACACCTGTCTTAGTGTCGATAAATCTAGCATCTGGAGCTTCTGGAGAGGCATTTCCGTCGTTCTTTCTTGCTCTCTCCATGTAATGCGGACTCACGTCAATGAAATACGTGTTGGAACTCTCAGAGGGATCTGTGATGATCAAGGAGTTGTTGAAAGTGCCGGCAACTTTGGCCATTTCTCGGGCAGACATCTCAAAATGAACTACGGTCTCCCAGGGTAAAATCATTCCATTCCGTGCCCAACCGATCAAAGACTCCTGTGACAACCAAGCCACTACACCCAAATTGTTGGTCATCAGCAAAAAAGCCCGGATTGTGTGGTGCAATGCTGCTCTATGCTCTGTGAATTCCAAAGTGCTCTTGAAAAATCTCCAGTCATAACTCGCCTCAAACTTTTGTCCGTTATGGTCGACCAACACACTGGTGAAATGCCTGTCCCTTGCCCGAGCCAGATTCAACGCTTTCTTCAGCTTCTTCTTTTTTGGCGGTATCTCGAAATCCGACAAGGGCAAAACAGTGTAGTCAATCGAAGCGCCTTCCAAGTTGATCAACTCTCTTTTCAACTCTGAGGCAATTTCTTCCAAGATCGCAGCTCCTGAAAGTGGTTGTCTCAAAATATCTTCCACTTGCACAATGCCTCCATCAGTTTTAGAGTCTTCCACTCTCAGCTGGACATACTGGTCAACCAACCCGCTCTTGGTCATATCTTGTCTTTGCCCCACTTTCACTACAAATGCCAACTCTCCCGTCAAGAAAACCATCTTGTTGGGAATTGGTGCCGCTTGGTAGAGATATGTCTTGGCCCTCAAGGCCAATCTGTACTCGGATTCGTGCACCATTGCCGGATTTTCGAAGTAGAAGTTCATATCCTCGGGACTATGGCTCTTTTTGTCGATACACCCCGGCCATGGGGTTCTCACGTTGGAACCCAACACACCTGCAATGAAACAGTTGGGTTTCTCTCTGATCAATGGGTCCAAATCTTGCATTTCCACCCAGTCTTTCCAGTGGAATCCAAGCTGGGGAGGCTTGTTCTTGCCACTCAACCTCGTCTTTTTTAAGTACTGCCTCACAGCGTCCAAATAGATCAACTGTGTGGCCCTCAAATCGGTGGTATCGGCAACATGCTTGTACGGAGCATTGGGTAGCATCACCAGGTCAGCAGCGTACTGGTATTGTTCATAATGGATAGATTGTTCTTTGGTAGAGACAGGTTCTTGTCCGTAATTGTAGATGTACGATTCGACAGAATCGATGATTTGCAAGTCGGCATTTTTGTGCAAAGCCAGCGATGTATGGTAATACTGGTAAACCAAGAAAAATGACACCATGTATAGCAATGGGATGACGAATTTTCCCACAAACAGAGCGTTATCCCCGTTGAAGTCTCTTATCCCATTCCGCCTCGGTAGAAGCTTGGTCTCGAAACCCGAATGCCCCCTGTTGTGCTGGCGGAATCGAAGTAACATCACGTAGCTATTTTGAGATATTCCCAATTATATGTGTAGAAAGTGGCCGTTTCCTATGAATGACTAGATTAATATAAATGCAACAAACTTTTCTCGACCCCTGTGTCTTAATTGGCCATCGAAATGCAGACCATATGTATTTATATCCAGAAACTCTAGATCTATGATACTTTCAAACTCTAGTCTAAAACCTGCAAATCTTTTTTTTTATAAAATATTTTTTTTGTATAATAGGAACTTGAACTTAGATTGATTTTCATCCTGCGTTTATCTATCAATGCAAAGAGTTGAAATTTTTTGTTATGCATTGCAGTGGGGCCTAAGTGTGAGCTTGCCTGAATACAAGTGTGTATTTCATGTGCTGCAAGATGCTCCCTGGATCAACGTGAGTGAAATGCAGCCTAGTTTAGCCAGATCGACACCGCTGATCCTTTCATTGAATGATGTATTTAAGGAAATTCGATCTCGATCTGGATCTTGATCTGTATAATTAATACCCTGGATTTGTTGGAATAATATTTTGAAAATTTAACAAGTTTTTTATTATTGCATTTACAAGCGTGACACAGAACATTGCTGATCTTTGAAAATCGCGGTTGCTAGGAGCCATGGGTTTGAAGGTTGTATCTGGAGCAGTCCCTTTATTTTGGCCCCAAAGAAGCGAATTAGCCCGGGCAGCCTCGACTGCTTACTTTAGTAGGATGTAGGTCTAGGGAAAAATTGTGTTGTCAGATCTTATCAGTGAATTGACTCAGGTCACCTGACCTGGAGAAGCAAGAAAAGTGCACTAATTACATAAAGATTTACTCAAATATGTTTCAGATCATCAAAAGAAGTAAACACATGGATCTAAACCTAACAATCCAGCTACTTAAAGCGTGAAAATTGCCAGAAAAGATGTATTCGTTCTTCTGCAGATCTGACAAGCCTCGAACCGGCAAAGACCAAGCCCCTGATCGAACCTTTAGTTAAAAAGCGCCTTCCTAGGAATGGTAAATACCGTTTCGAGACCTGGTTTATTCTCAGGGTTTCGTTTACCACAGTTGTCTGTTTTCTGTTAGAAACAAAGGCACAACGGTGGAGATATAGGCCCTATTGATGGTATTTTTGGACCAAATTGTATCTCAGTATTACCAGACAGTGAGCATTCACAGCATGATGATACCAAGACACAATTTGTCGTAGCTCATTAGTGTTTGAACAATAAATCAACCATATGTGCTTTAACAACTTTAGTATTGATTTTGGTTTGAAAATTTTTTTTCACCTTCTCTGAAAAAAAATACCAAAAAGTCGTGTAACGCATTCAGGATCAATGTTTGATGCCAATTAGTACTCAAGGTATATAATACAGCTCCAATAACACCAAACAGTAAAGCCTACAGTGAAGCCTACATCAAACCCACAGAGCTATAGCTTCACGTCAGCTTCTCGGAGTAGTGCAAATTCAACTACTCACGCCCCGCATCGCAGCGGCTCATACTACTCTGAGTTCAAGCCAATGCGCTACAGGCCCTAAACCGGAGCGCAATATGCATAAGATAAGTACTTTATATGAGTCAGTCATAACCGATCTAGCTTATTTCTCCCCCTCGAAACTGATTTTTCATTTTGATTTTTTTTTTCAGTCGGCAAACGTTTGAACGTTCTTCCTAAAGGTATTCTCTATACTCGTAAGCCAATTGTACTGATATAATGGTTAAGTATGTGGTCTTTGAGTCCCAAGAAGCAAATGCAAATACTAACAGTGTTTTAGACAAGTTCTTTTATTAGGTTCCGGTTTTGTCACCAAGCCAACAGTTGATATCTTGGCCTCCACTGAAGGAGTTGAAGTCACTGTTGCTTGTAGAACTTTGTCTGCAGCTCAAAGTTTGGCTGGCTCAGCTGCCAAGTCTATCTCATTGGATGTCAATGACGAGACTGCCCTTGATGCTGCTGTCTCGCAAGCCGATGTCGTCATCTCTTTGATCCCATACATCTACCACGCTGCAGTTGTGAAAGCCGGTATCAGACAAAAGACCAACGTCGTCACCACTTCGTACATCAGTCCTCTGTTGCGTGAATTGGAGCCAGAAATCAAGAAAGCCGGTATTGTCGTCATGAACGAGATCGGTTTGGATCCTGGTATCGACCATTTATATGCCGTCAAGACCATTGACGAAGTTCACAAAGCCGGTGGTAAGATTAAGTCGTTCTTGTCGTACTGTGGTGGTTTGCCAGCCCCAGAGAACTCCGACAACCCGTTGGGTTACAAGTTCTCCTGGTCTTCAAGAGGTGTCTTGTTGGCCTTGAGAAACGCTGCCAGTTACTACCAAGACGGTAAATTGGTCAACATTGCCTCTGAGGACTTGATGGCCACTGCTAGACCATACTTCATCTACCCTGGATACTCCTTTGTCTGTTATCCAAACAGAGACTCCACCACGTACAAGGAATTGTACAACATTCCAGAAGCCGAGACTGTCATCAGAGGTACTTTGCGTTTCCAAGGATTCCCAGAATTTGTCAAAGTCCTTGTCGACTTGGGTTTCTTGAAGGATGAAGAATCCCCAATTTTCAAGGAATCTGCTCCTTGGAAGGAAGCATTGGCCAAGCAAATCGGTGCTCCATCTTCTGACGAAGCCGATTTGGTCGAGACGATCGGTAAGAAGGCCACTTTTGTCTCTGAAGCCGACAAGGAAAGAATCATCAACGGTTTCAGATGGTTGGGATTGTTCTCTGATGAGGTAAACATCGCCAGAGGTAACCCATTGGACACCTTGTGTGCCACTTTAGAGAAATTGATGCAATACGAGGAAGGTGAACGCGATTTGGTCGTTTTGCAACACAAATTCGGTATCGAATGGGCCGATGGTAAGACGGAAACTAGAACTTCTACTTTGATCGACTACGGTGTTCCAGGTGGTTACTCCTCGATGGCCAAGTTGGTTGGTGTTCCGTGTGCCATTGCTACTAAACAAGTTTTGGACGGTACTTTGTCCACTCCAGGCTTGATCGCCCCAATGTCTCCAGAGGTCAACGACCCGATCATGAAGGAATTGAAGGAAAAATACGGTATCTTCTTGGTCGAGAAGACCTTATAGAGCTGCTGGACCACTTTCTGCCATCAATTTTATATACTTTAAATTTCACCGTTATCGTACACAACTTATTGACTTTGTGTACCTTGCTTTCACACTGTAATCTCCACCGCCTTGGTGCACTGCAGTTTAAAGGAGAAGGAAAAAGTGAAAAAAAATAAAATATACAGAATACTAAACGCTCTAAATCACGACAACTCAGACCTCATACACCGCCAGATGAGCCAAGTGCCGAAACTTTCGTCCGGACTGGAGACCAAGAAGTTTTGGTCCAAGGTCAAGCAGAGTTCCAAAGGGTTTTCGTCGTCTTTGGGCAATTTATCGCTCCATAGTGAACATGATGGCAATACAGAGTCCGATACGATTATCCACAAGGCCATGGTTAACTACTACCAGAGCCACAACATGAACTTTCCCGACTGGTTAGAAGTGCCACAGAAGAATACAATTTCAGCAAGACAAGAATCCAATAATTTCCGCCCATACCAACAACTGCAGCGGGTGCCCACTGACCAAAGGTCTGGATCTGGCTCAGGCTCATATTCGAATTCTGCAGTCTCCTCTGGATCGGTGTCGTCATCCACCAGACGTGCCCCGGACAGCAGTAAATACTCGTTGAGCGACATCTACAGCAAATCGTCATCGGATTTGAGATCATCGCTGCTGAATTCTCCAAGGGCTCCATTGAACAGATCACAGTCAAATTTCAGTCTGCGAAACGATACTATGGGTAACAACACATATTCTGGGGCCAGAGGCAATTCTACGGCGTCAAATCGGTTAAAAGATAGGGCCCAGAGACTGAATAAACAGAGTCTTGAAACCGGTTACACCCAGTCTGCTCCTGCTGGCAGTAGCAATACCAGTTCTGTGGCTACATGGAGGAGAAATTAGTGAACGAGATTGAGCGGATTTGGCATTTCTACGTTTTGGGCCAATTTGCCAATTGAGCCAAATAAACTGGTTCAAGACTCATTCAGCAGCTCAGCTAAGTTCAATTCACTCAAAAATTGCTGCTTCAATCACCATTTTCTCTTCTATATACGCATTTCCATACAACTCACTAGTCGTATTTATCCGATTCGGTATTTTTCATCTTTTTTCTTAGTATTAGCCGATAAGTGTTATCTAAATATCCACCAACGATGCTCATACTTTGATCCGATACCCCCCAAACACAACATGAACACCCAGATCCCACAGAGCAATGTGCCCAAAGATAAATCTGTCTCTTTGGGCCTTTCTGGGCCCGGAACCACCAAATTACCACCACTTTCATCAATACTAGGCTCGGACTTTGAGTACAATGAAAACTCAAGAATTGACCCCAGACCTTCTTCGATTAGCAAATTGGATTCAAATCAACTCATTTCCAAATCGGCAACACCTCAAGCCGAAGAATATTTCAAAAAAGAGCACACTACGTCACCTGAACTCACAGATATTGAAACTGTACGGCTGGAATCCGGAAGTGATCTTTTGCCCGAGATCAAATCACGGAGCAAAACCAGAATCGAAGGTGTACACACATTCCAGAGCACCCAGAACAAGAAACAGAGAAGAGTGTCATCTAAAGCAGATAAGAGGGCCACCAAATGGACCAGTGACGAAGACAAATTTATAATTTTCCAAAAAGAGACCTTGGGGAAGAGCTGGAAACAGATAGAAGCGGCTTTGGGGTCTAGACACTCTTGGCAAGCGATCCAAATGAGATATCTTCGGTTCCAGAAGTCGAGGAGCCAAGAGTGGAGTGATTCCGACCAACAGAGGCTCCGACAGGTGGTGAATGATGATTTTAGAGACACTTTCAAGAGGATTCTGCACAAAATGGGTGCTCAATTCACCGCTGAAGCAGCTCGAGATGAGGTTATCAGGATAGCGGAATCATCTCCAAGTGATCAGATTTTCAGTTCGTATGCCAAACGACTGGCTTCTGCCTACGATCCATACCGAGGCGCGGATGATGAGGATTATGATAATGAAGCTATCGATAACGATAATGACATTGAATGATTGACATTGAATGATCGAGCATAAGCAAGTAAGTTCGTTAGTGTATTATTGTGATTTGTTCGCTCAAAAGGATAGACTAATCTGTGATGGTATAACATAGTGCTCTCTATAGACACATTCAATTGATATAGGTTTGCCAGATATAAAAGGTTAGTCGGTATTAAATTGACCCCAAAATTTCCCCAGTCCAGACTCTCTAATCAAAACCCTTTACTAGCCCATTTTTCACTGAAAATCCATAGATCAGCCTGTTGTGCCGACTTGTTTCTGATTTTCAGTGATTAGTAGCTCTTCTGCTACAGTCTTTTCTTTCTATTTCACTGTTGGTAGGTTATACAGATCTTGCCCCCATTACACCTAACTGCACCCAATCATATTTCAAGCACAGAACACCCCAAAACCCTTGAAACCCCCTTGAAACTCCCCCGAAATTCTTTTCCTCCCCCTTCCACATCACACCTCCGTTGATCTGAAATGCCACAAAAAAGGGATGCCTGAATTTTTCACTCCATCGGATTAACCGAAAAAAAAAACTTTGAAAAGTTTTTGAAAAATCCGATCCAGTCCCAACACTCTATCAGTACCACGACCTCGAACCAAAATGTTGCCCAGAGTCTCCAGAAATCGTTTGAGATACTCACTGGTCAAGTCAGTCAAGATTCCGGCACCTTGTATCGCCCTTTCGCACAGATTTTACGCCTCTGCAGGTCCCTTGGGAGCAGACTCCACCATTGAAAACAATCTCAAGACAGAGACCAACAGATTGGAAAGGACCTTGTCAAAGTTCTGGGAAAAGGTCGGCACCAAAGAAGCAGATGGTTTGATAGAGATCCAGCTCGATGGCAAGACCATGAAGACACCATTGGGGTTCAAATTGGCACTTCCAAGTTCCAAGAAGACACTCGCACATTTGGTAGCCAACGAGTGGAAGAATGTGCCAAGTTTGGCAATTAAACCGCACTCTTTACCATTGACGTCATTGGTATCGAGGGTCATTGACTTGGAGAACTCGAGAAACAGTAATGAGCCGGACGTGCTCGCCAAAGTGGGCAAACTCGACGACATCAAAGAGGATTTGTTGAGATATCTCGATACCGATACGTTGTTGGTATTCTCACCTAAAGAAGACTGTGACGGTACTTTAAGACCGGCTCAAGAAGAGATGTATAGACCTATTATCAGCTCATTGGAAAAGTATTTAATGAGCAAGACAGGGCTGGAGGAACTCGTGTTTTCGCACCTTGATTGTGACGTTGGCTTGATCAGTAACTCCCAGACAGAAGAGACCAGGCAAGTGATGCAAAAGTGGATGGATGATTTGAATCTCTGGCAACTTGTTGCCTTGGAGAAGACGACTTTGACTGCGAAATCGTTTCTTTCGGGTGTTGCTCTTCTCAGAATCCATGATAAAGATGTAGTGTTGCCAGAATCGGAGATCTTGGAATTAGAAGACATTGCTAGAGCTGCTACCTTGGAGACTATCTACCAGACACAAAGATGGGGTGAAGTTGAAGACACTCACGACGTTGATAAGGTGGATGTGAGGAGAAATTTGGCCAGTGCCTCTTTAATTGTCTACGAGCCTTGAAAATGAAAATTTCTATGTATATAAATGCAATTATGACTTGTTAATAGCTTCGTAGAAGTTGTCTGCGAGTTTCTTGCCCTTGAACTCCAACATGTACTCCGAGGCGACGTCGTCTCTTTTGATACTCAACAAGACACCGGCTTTGCCAACTCTCAAGACGTTCTCACTCTTGATCAAGTGGTCCACAGAGATGTTGGGGATCTTCAAGTGGTAATGGCCCGGCATGGACTCCAAAGCGTACAGTTCCAAGTTGGAAATGGTCTTTGGTTCCCATTTGTTGGACTCCAGTTTCTCGTGGACTCGGATGGTCATCGAACACAACAACAACAAGAGTTGGTGGCTGCCGTTTGGAGTCGGGTTCGAGGAATTGAAAGTCAAGTCCACTGCGGAAGAAGGTGGAGTGAAGTACAAATCGTTTACAGAACTAAAAGTGCTCACCGAGGGTGAGATTCCGGGCAGCGATCCGATCTTTGGTTTGCCCAAGTTGAAGATATCATCGGCAAGATTGTTGTTGTAGATCGAAGTGGCCGAGTTGTAGGCATTTTTCGAGGCCAATGAGTTGGAAGACATCGAGGAAGTGTACATGGAGCTGTTCAAAGAGGTCATCGAGTCTTTGGCACTCAATTTGGCAGACGGATCCATCTTGGCCAACTCTACAGCCTTGATCAACAACTCCGCATGGGCTCCTTTGGAGCACCGGATCAACGTGCTCACCATCTGACTAGATGACTCAGATTCCCTGGTCTTTAACTGGATGTCCAATGCAGTTGGACGACGTACAATAGTCATCTGCGAGAGGGGTAATGCGATTAACCAGTCTTCTTCAGAATCGGGACCGCTTCCTGTCAAAAATCCACCATCTTCATGAATGGTTACAGTGACAGCAATCTCTTTACCCCCAATGATCTCCCACTTGTTGTTGTTCCATCTCGAGACACGGCAGTCGAAGTTGCACAACACTTTGGAGTTTTTCACCTTGGATCTCAGTTCCTCTGAGAGCTCCACAGTTGGAGACTGGAATTCAGGGAATGCGAATGGCGATGGTACAATGGAACCAGGAGTCGTGGTGGCAGTTTGGAGTTTTTTCAGTGAAAGTTCTTCGAACTGAGGTGATTGTGGTAATTTGTTCACAAATGAGGTGTCGATAGTCAACTTGTTGATGTTCTTGTTGCTCTTCGAGTGAGTGATCGTCTCCTGGGTGGTCAACGTAGTGTTGGACATGTTATTCTGAGGTGCTGAGAGAACTAAATTTTTGACTGGCTCGATTTTGGTTTCCGAATTTTCAGATTTATCACCCCCTTTTTCAGAATTTTTCTCAGGTTTTTTTATCAACCCAAACATGTTAAAAATCGATTTACGTCTCTGTCTTCTGTTGGTCTTGGAAAATGACGTTTTCTTTGTGATTTCGTCCACGTCCAAGACTGGTGACGGTTTTTTGTCTTTTACTGACTCCGGTCTTGAAGCAATATTGTTCAATGCAACAGAGCCTGTAGATGGTTTAATTAAAGTTTTTGGCGCCAGAGCTTTGGTTACTGGAGACAGTTTTGGTTCAAAAACAGACTCCACAGTGGCAGATTCTGCCTGAGGGGTTACTTGGGATGTAAATGCCCTAGACGCTGGTCTTGCGTATTCAAACAGGTGTGTTTCTTGTGGTGCAACTGCTTTTTCTGATGATGCAGTCATTCTCTTCTGGACAGGATCAAATTGTGGAGGTATTTGGGGGACATAATGTTGTGGTTGCGCTTGAGTTTGTGGCTGTATCCGTGGCTGAGTTTGGAATTGAGGTTGCTGTGGTTGGTGTTCCTGCTGCTGGAGTTGTTGTGGTTGGAGCTGCTGCTCCTGGACCTTGGCCACTGGTTCTCTCACAATCTTGTTCACACTCAAGGTAGACCCACTCTTGTGAGCCGACAATTTTTGGAACATCAGCAGTCTATAAGCATGGCCACCAGCTGATGGTCTTGGAACAATATTTGTCTTGTTGGCAAGTGGTGTTCTTTCAGCTTGTGCCGGTTGAACTGGCTCACTTTCTTGTTCATGGAGGGCACGTATCTTTTGTATATCTTGAGGAATCGACATCGAAGGACTCAACAGCTTGGATTTGTGCAATTGCGTTCTCGATTTGACAGGTGATATAGTTGAGGATGTTGGTGATACCGGATCTGGGATCCTGATATGCAAACCGCCAGAGCCACTTTTCATCGAGATCAAATTCTCATGCCTCTCTGTGAAACTGGAGTCCTGATTCTTTTTCAATTGAGAGTTTGGTGAAAACATTTTGTTGAAAATGCTCAACCAGAAATGAAAGTTCTTCTGGTTTTCGATTCTCAACTTGATGATAATATCTGGATTTTGGTCATCTGCGAAATAAGGTATGAGAACGACTTCTTTCTCACTGGAGACAAAATTAAAACCGTCTCCTTCGTTGTGAAATCTCAATTCGTTCATCCTAAAAGGTGGGAACATCAAAGATCTGCCTAATTTCTCTACAGAGCAGATTCCCAATGTACTGACACTCTCGAGTAATGGCCTTTCATCTTTACGTATCACATGCAGCATCTGACTTGTCAGCAATGGGTCAACCAATGCAAACAACTCGACTTCGATATCCAATTTGGCCAATTTTTGGGGGTGTTTCAAGCTCAATTGGAAGTTTTCCCTCAGCAAGATGTCAGACAATTTGAAATTCGATGCTGTTAACGTCATGGTCTCTAGACATTTGACTTCGTCAAAGAAAACTGTAGACTGCGAGATTTTGCATCTCTCCGTGTCATCTTTGTCTCTTGCATTTGACAACTCTAAGGAAAATCTCTCGTAAAAATCAGACACTATCTGAGTCAATTCTGGGTCCATCTCTTGTTCTGCCATTTTTCTCAAAATCTTGGTGATGTATCTGATTCTCACCAAAGGTCTCCTTTTCAAGTGGATCTCTCTCTCTGGTTGGTCCTGGTCGAAACTGTAGTAGTTGATGTATTGGCTGTAGAGTGGAATTGCCTCAGTCATCCAATTGATCAACTGTGGTAATAATAATCCACTGTGGTCGTCTAGACTCAAGATCTGTTGTTTTAAATGCAAATGGCTCTTCAACAAAGAAGACGTTATGTTTTTCAAGTTCCCGTTGATGGCGATGTCCACTTGCAACGAACTGGAAGCCAACGAAGCGTTGTAATGACAGCATGCTATCAAGCCCGACAAGTCTTTCAAATAGACAGCTTCGGTCTTTCTCAAGTCCAGAAGGGTTTCCAGGTCCATCAAGTTCCGTTGTGGACGCCAAAGCTCTGTCATGGTGCTTCCGGTGCTCTTTAGGAATTGAGATTGATTCTACAATTGACAAAAATGATATAAGAATTTGAAAATTTTGAGATGAAAACACAACGCAAGTTGATGTGTAAGCCTAGAACTATATGCAGAATTTTTGTTCCACCCTACCCAAACAGCAAAACCACGCTTCCCTTTCTCGAATTATGGTGTCTCTTTCCGTCTTTTTGCGTCAGAGACTGCATACAGGCTCCATCAACAAAGAAGATTTGACATAGATGGAGAAAAAAATTTGAAAAAAGGGATGAATTTATGCACCTTGACATTCGCGTAGTTTCTTCTTTGGGATTTATTAGGGATTAGACACGATAGTTGGGTGATCGTGCACGACTGTTGCAACAGAAAGAGTGCACTCAAATAGGGGTGGTGGAAGGGTCCCGATACAGAAATCGGCTCCTAGTACACTACGAAATTTGACAAAGCCAGATGATCAATTGATAAAATGATACACTATGAAATGTAACACCAAGCTGCTGAAGACGAAATCTCCAATGGCTCTTTCCTTTGTGATTGTACGGAAAGTCTTCGGATTGTAAGTCTGTAATCTCAAGCTCACTGTCAATACAAACTGTCCAACAGTGGATATAAACCCTCCGAGAAAGGCATTGAATGGGAAGCTACCAATCAATACGCAATAGACGAATTGTAAAACACCCAAAAGCACCAAAAACCCGAGGAAACTGTCCACCAATTGAAGCGTGGAATCGTTCTGGAGATCTTTTATATATGTCTGATATGAGATTTTGATTGACTGCGACAATTCTTGAAATAAAGACAGCTGTATAGCTGCCACTGTGGACAGACTCTGGGCCACTGGGCCGGAATTGGCATTTGCTGAAGCCGCCGAGCTGGATTTGTTTGCCTGTGCAACTGCAGCTGCCTTTGCCGCTGATTTGGCGTCCTTTTTAGCCATTTTGAACTGATTGTATGGGCCTAAGTGTATGACAAGATGACAACACGTTGAGAAATTTGGACTTTTTTCTTGGAGTGAAAAAAAGTCAAAAAGTGACAAAAATCGTCTAAATGATAGGATGTAGAGGGAGCAAATTGGCCGTTTGAAGAGGCACAATCGAGCTAAAAAACAGCGAATAAAGAGCAGAAAGATGGCAGAAAGTAGCGAGAAGAAAGCACTGAAAAAGATCCCGCAAGATCTGGTGACAATAGACAAATTACAGGACAATACGCTAATCAACGGCAAGAACACGAGAGTGATATCTTCACCCCCACAGTTCAAGATCGTGCCGCCTTTGAATTTTTGCCCCGTGGAGCGGTTTTTATACAGATCTGGACAACCCTCGACGATTAACCACAGTTTCCTCAAAGAATTGAACTTGAAGTCGGTGATATGGTTGGCAATTGAAGACCCTCAAGACCATTTTTTGCAATTTATCGACGACAACGACATCAATTTTTTCTACAATTTGGGGTTCAACAACATTGACAGCAATTCGTGGGACGGGTTGAGCGAGAATTCCATCAAACAGGCATTGGAGATCTTGGTGGATAAGAAGAACTATCCATTGTTGATCTGTTGTGGCATGGGGAGACACAGAACTGGGACTGTAATTGGGTGTCTCCGGAAGTTGCAGGGCTGGAATTTGGCCAGTGTAAGTGAAGAGTACAGGAGATTTACCGGGAACCGAGGCGGGCGGATCTTGGTGGAGCTTTTGATCGAGCTGTTTGACGTGAGTAGCGTCAAGATCGACCCCGAAACTGCTCCAGAATGGCTCTTATAGGGCAATTTAAACCATTTAATCTATGTACATGATATCATTTAGTCGTTTTTCCTGCTCTTGTATTCGAGAAACTCTTTGTACTTTTCCTGTGCCTTCAGCCTCTGTCTATCTTCATAAGCCTGTTTAGCAAGTGTTGCCGTCATCTGGCTGTGTCTGCGCACACTATTACACTGTTCCCAACCAAAGATGCTGCCGATGAAAAAGCCGCCGTAGGCCCAGTTCACCAGTCTGTTGATATTCTTGTGGTAGAAGAACATCACCACGCCAAAAGTTGCCATGGATGTGAACCCGCTTATTCCTGCCTCTCTGAAGCATGGAATCAGGATGAGATTTGTGAATTTGAAATCCGATAGCGAGATGTTTTTGACCGTTTGTGATATTGAGGGTTTCAGAGCAGGTGCAGGTGGAGTGGGTTCTTCGAATTTGGGCGGCAAATCGTCCAAAAAAGTCTGCTTTTGCTGGGATGGCGATGGAGATGATTCTGAGTTGGATTCCAGCACAGAAGCGCTGTTTTTGTTCCGGTTGAAGGGCCAAACCATGGTTAGTCTGATGAGGTGAAGTCATCTTGGAATGAATTTTTTTCGTTTTTCTCTGAAGAGAAGAGCAGGAAGGGAGTGAAAAAGTAGAATGGTGAAGGGGAAAGACAAAAATGAAGGGGAAAGGGAGAAAAGTGAAGAGAGAATGAGAGAAAAGCAGAAGGGGAGAATAGTGGAATAGTGGAATAGTGGAATAGTGGAATAGTGGAATAGTGGAATAGTGGAATAGTGGAATAGTGGAATAGTGGAAAGGGAGAAAGGTAGAGAGAGGAAAGTAGAAAGGACGATGATAGAGAGAGAAAAGTAGAGTAAAGTAGAATAGTAGAATAGTAGAATAGTAGAAAAGTAGAAAGGATGATTGGAGAAAGGAGGAATTGTGGAAGGATGAGAAAGACAGAAAGTAGCAGCAAAGCGCAGTGCGAGCTAGACAGTCACCACGCAGAAGGTGAGCCAACCCCTCCAGAAAATTAGAGAGAAAAGAACTATAGTGGTATAAGAGAAAGATAGAGAGAGAAAAGCAGAGATTTAGAATAAGAGAAACCTGAGAGAAAAGCAGAAAGGGAGAAAGGTAGAAAGCGAGAAAAGTAGAAAGGGAGAAAAGAAGAAGGGGAGAAAAGAAGAAGGGGAGAAAAGAAGAAAGGGAGAAAAGAAGAACGGGAGAAACGGAGAAACTGAAAAGAAGAAACTGAAAAGAAGGAACTGAAAAGACGTAGAAGGAGTACAGAGAGAAGGAACAGACCAAAGCTATCCCTCAACATTGACTGCCTGCTATCTCAGCCATCAATCCCATCACGCGCTCCAATCTCATCATCTAACCAGCTCTAATCACATCACATATCACTCACTACTCTATCCACTACCTACGCCCCAGACCAGACAGCCCCCGTTCTCTATCTACGGCTCTAAGCTCTCACTATTTCCGCCATAGTGTGGATTTCCTATTTTAAATTCGTTTTTTTTCACCTTGGAGCCACGGCAAACCGCCATCACCACATCATGAGCATCCCAGCCACGCAAATCATGCCGCTGCCATCGCGAGGATCTTCCGACGGCGCGCTTTCATCATCCGGATCGTCGGCAAAAGATGCCGAACCCCACATGAACATCCCGAGGCCCAAAAGAGAATCGCCAATTTCATCATACCTCCAAGGCGGTGCGATGCCCAGCAGTTTGGGCTCCGAGCACCGCACCAGACGTGCCTCGATGCTGCGATTGGTCGGATCTCCGATATCGACTATCCCCGTCCTACCGTCGCCGGGTCTGGACGGCCGCGGCAGGTCGCTATTGCGGTCTTCGTTTGCGAAAAATTCACGCCCAAATTCGTTCACCACTCACTCCAACACCCCGCCAGTTATGCCGCGGCTGCGACTGGAAACCGACTCAATTTTTGACAGCGATCAGTCGTCGATGATGTCATTCGGAGTTAACGATGATCCGCTGATGTTGAAGAACGTGACACGGCATTTGCTGTCAGAAGATCCATTACAACTCCAGGGCGGAGATATCACGCGCGATTTGTACAGATTGGACTCGCCTCAGCACAAACTCTCAAGGAGAAAGTCGCTATCTTCCACTAATATCGACCACATCAGAAAGTACTCGATGGCGAGCTCAATAAACGTCCCTGGCGGGTTCAGACGGGAGTTCATAGTGCGGAAAGTGCAGGAGCAGCAGAGAAATGGGTACACATTATCGCAGCCAACGTTTTTGACGAAAAACTTCATTGAGTTCTTGTCGATTTACGGCCATTTTGCCGGCGAAGACTTGGAAGACGAAGATTTCATGGCTTGTGATTACATAAATCCGCTCAGTGGAGAAGCCGATGAAGAGACTCCTTTGCTCTCCAGACCCCAGGCCCGTGGAACTGCCTCGGTGATGAAATCTTTCTTGATCTTGTTGAAGGGCTTTGTCGGCACGGGAATCTTGTTCTTGCCGAAACTGTTCTACAACGGGGGATTGTTGTTTTCCATCTTGACGTTGTTGTTCTTTGGGATCTTGTCCTTCTGGTGCTATCTCATCTTGGTGCAGAGCAAAATTGCCACAAATGTCGTCTCGTTTGGTGATATCGGTGCCAAATTGTACGGTGGCTGGATGAAACAGTTGATCTTGTTCAGTATCGTGCTCTCCCAAATCGGATTTGTCGCTGCCTATATCGTTTTCACGAGCGAAAACTTGCATGCGTTCATCGTGAACATCTTTGGCGTCCAGATCCCGCTAAACATCTTGGTCTTGGGCCAGATGGTGTTCTTCATGCCGTTGTCCATGATCAGAAACATCACAAAGTTGTCCTTGGCCGCGTTATTGCTGAACGTGTTCATCTTGTTCGGTTTGTGCGTTATTATTTATTTCACCTGTCTCGAGCTGTTTGCCCACGGAGTCGGGCCGAATATCGTCTATTTCAACCAAAAGACCTTTTCGTTGTTCATCGGTGTGGCTATATTTGCATTTGAAGGTATCGGGTTGATCATCCCTGTACAGGAGTCCATGCTGAAACCGGAAAAGTTTCCTTTGGTGTTGAGTTTGGTGATTATCTGTTGCTCGACTCTTTTCATCTTGATCGGCACATTGTGCTATGCCACTTTCGGTGACAAAGTGCAAACAGTGATCATCTTGAACTTGCCCCAGGACTCCTTGTTGGTGAATTCGATCCAGTTCTTTTACGCATTGCTGATCTTGCTCTCTGCTCCATTGCAACTCTTCCCAGCGATCAAGATCATCGAGAACAAGGTGTTTACTAGAAGCGGAAAGTACAACACCGAGGTGAAGTGGCGGAAAAACCTCTTGCGCTCAGCAATGGTGATCTTTACCGGCGTCACGGCGTACTACGGGTCTGACAATTTGGACAAATTTGTGTCGTTTGTCGGCTGTTTTGCCTGTATTCCCTTGGTGTACATGTATCCTCCAATGTTGCACTACAAGAGTGTTGCCAAAGACTCGTTGTTCTTGAAGGTTTTTGACATTTTCCTCACCGTCTTGGGTGGCGTCGCCATGGTGTACACCAGCTACCAGATCATCTTTGGGTAATTATTTATACTGCATTAATTTAACATAAACATAGACAAAAAACCGTTGTAACCCCTCGCCCCTTTTTTGAATTTCTTAAAGGTCGTGCAAATTCAATTTTTTTACCAATAGAATTGGGAGAAAAAATCTCAAAACTTGAAGAGCTCAAAGAGCGCTAATCAAACAGCACCAACCAGCACCAGCACCCGCAATGGCACCACGCAGAGACTTTTACGAAGACGACGAAGTCACAATCACAGAGCCCGGCTTAAACCAGCAGATCAGCGAAGAACTCAGGGCCAAAGAGTCGATCCAGGTCGGAAAAGACGTGTCTATCTTCAATGGCATGACGATAAGGGCACCAGAATCCGCCAAAAGGGCCTTGAGAAATTTGAGATTGAGCTTATATGAGAAGACTGTGTTGGTAGAAAATGAGTTGTCAACGACGAAATCGCTGATTGACAATGAGCTCAAGATTGTGCAGCAGGAATATCACGAATTGGTGCAAGAACCGGTTTTGCCGAGCCTGATCTATATATTGACAGGAGCCTTGACGGGGTCCATTGTTGCCAGAAACCGCGCGTTGCCGTTGAGATTCTTGGCCCCAGTGTTGTTAGGAGGACTGGTGTTCAAGTACACGATGCCACAGACGTTTGCCAGGACAGCAGGAGCCTTGGATGACGTTGAAAAGAGGTTCCCGGAGGTGTATGAGGCCCACAGAGACGCTGAAACGCAGGCCAGAAAGGTGGCCGAAGAGGCCGTTGCATTTAAGGACCAATTGGACGGCCAGTTGGTGCAGAGTGTGGCTCTGACACGGAGATATTTGAAAGACTTGTTGGAGAAATGATGAATTCATAAAAAAAGCTAGATCATGAAAAGGTGATATATATTCATAAAACAAAGCACAAACGTCTAGATGATAAAGCGGTCAAAAATGTTCAAAAATGGTCAAAAATGGTCAAATACACTTAGAAATACGTGTTTTGGCCTCTGTAGTTGTTCTGGTGTGGTTTCGAAGAATAATACTCGGCGGCGGTGTTCCCAGCAGTGGAATCGCTTGGGACTCCATCGTCTTCAAAATCCCTCACATAACCGTAACCCTCTTGCTTTTGGGCGTGTGCATTGCCCAGGTAGCTCGGCTGCATCGTCATAGGCAGCTGATATTGATAGTTCTGTCTCGGCGGATACATATTTGGGTTATTGTAGGAATCCTTCTCGATATCCCTACTCCTGTACCTGCTGCCACCGTTGCAACAGCAGCAGAATATCGATCTGATACAGTTGGCCCCGCAGCAGATACAGTTGATGATACTGCTGATGATCCAAAACAACACCAATACAGCCAAAACTATCCCGACAATGGCCACAATCTTACAGACTTTGTTGTCCATACATGTATCCCAGTGCTTGAAAGATTCGGCTGTGGATGACACAGATCTCTTGTCAAAGACGTTTGACAGGAGTTTTCTGGGGCATAAAATATCTTCTGATGGGATGAACATGGTTTTGATGGGGTTTGTAATATTTGATAAGTCGCGTTCACTAGATCTAATTTGAACGGTGCCTGATTTATATATAAACAAAACAGCCGTGAGATTTGTGGTTATTTTTAGAAAAGTCGTGTACATGTGAACAATAGATCTGATAACTAGGCGAAGTCGTTGTGGGTGATGCCGTGATGCGATGCTAGGTTTTGCTTGGAGCACTGGGGCTCGTATTTGAGGTCATGTTGTTGTGCAGTGCCAGTGCCGTATCAGTGCCGATCAGCACAAATCAGTGCTAATCAGTGCAAGTCCGTGCCAGTCAGTGCACTGCTAGGGCTGTGGTGTATAGAGTGTCAATTGGAGTCTTGCACACGACTTTTTTTGGGGGTGCATCTATAGAAATGTAGGAAGTGAGTTCGGAGAAATTCCTATTTGGGGTGTTACAAAAGAAGGGTCACTGTTTCCAGAGCCATATCCACAGCCTATTCCTGATACCTGTCTCCTTCCCCGGCCCTGTTCTGTTTAGACAACCCCATCGAGCACCATGCCTGTCCTGGCCTGCCTAGCCCGTCTCTGGCGTACTTTCCCTGCCATTCTTATTGACACGTGAACTCCAGCAGCTGCCATCAAAAATGATTAGAAAAAGAACAAATTCAACTCCAATCCAACCACTGATCAATCATCAACCACCATGGCCAGCATAAACACACCAGCCGTTGTCATGGGTAAGTTCCAATCCAAGCACAATTCGGCAATCGGCAATTGATTGACCCGAATCCCGCCCAGTTCCGCCCCAGTTCCGTACTAACAACCTACAGACAAGTAAGCACATTCCTACACCACTTGATTGAACAATACTAACCCTCTATAGCGGTACCGGACTCACAAAATTGGGATTTGCCGGAAACGATTCACCATCCTGGGTGTTTCCAACTGCCATTTCTACAAGACTGGGCTCCAGCACGAAATCTCTGCCAACTTCCAAGTTTAACAACGTGGCCATCAAGAGAGGAATGGAAGATTTGGACTTTTTCATCGGGGAAGAGGCCTTGGAACTGGCCAAAGGTCCGTCATATTCGTTGAGTTACCCAATCAGACACGGGCAAATCGAGAACTGGGATCACATGGAACGGTTTTGGGAGAATTCTATCTTTAAATACTTGAAGTGTGAACCTGAAGATCACTACTTCTTGTTGACTGAACCGCCTTTGAATCCGCCCGAAAACAGAGAAAACACTGCCGAGATCATGTTTGAGAGTTTCAACTGTGCAGGATTGTACATTGCCGTGCAAGCAGTGTTGGCATTGGCAGCATCTTGGACGTCGTCAAAAGTACAGGACAGATCGTTGACAGGAACCGTCATTGACTCTGGAGACGGTGTCACACACGTTATTCCCGTCGCTGAAGGTTATGTGATTGGATCTGCCATCAAGAACATCCCAATTGCCGGAAGAGACATCACTTTGTTTATCCAGACGTTGTTGAGAGAACGTGGGGAGTTGGACACCTCCTTGAGGACTGCTGAGAAGATCAAGCAAGAGTTCTGTTATGTTTGTCCCGATATTGTAAAAGAGTTCAGCAAGTTTGATTCCAATCCGGACAAATTTGCCCAGTACATGGTGGAAACCGTGAGACTGCCTGTAAAAGTTGACGTTGGATACGAGAGATTCTTGGCTCCCGAGATTTTTTTCAACCCAGAGATAGCCTCGAGTGATTTCTTGACACCTTTACCAGAGGTGGTTGATCAAGTGATCCAACTGTCCCCTATCGATGTCAGAAAGAATTTGTACAAAAATATCGTGTTGAGCGGTGGTTCTACGATGTTTAAAGACTTCGGAAGAAGATTACAGAGAGATATCAAGACCATGGTAAACGAAAGAGTACAATTGAGTGAGCTGTTGAGTGGAGCCAAATCTTCCGGAGTGGATGTACAAGTGATTAGTCACAAGAGGCAAAAGAACGCAGTGTGGTTTGGTGGATCTCTTTTGGCACAGACTGGAGAGTTTAAGAGTTATTGTCATACCAAGCAGGATTATGATGAGTATGGTCCGAACATCGTGAGGAATTTTTCGTTGTTCAGTGTGCCATGATTGGATAGCGATTCGACAAGTGGTGCGTAGTATTCGTTGGAGAGTAAGACTCCATTGGAAATGTGATGGCATACTGATTAAAATGGCTTCGATGGCTTACTTGGAGAGTAAAAATGCCGTATAACCGTGTTGTCAAGTAGAAGTGTATATCATTAATTGGTACATTATACAATTATGATAAAATCAATTTGTGTTTACTTGTAGATCAATGGCGACTTTGAGTCAAGTATATGTCAATCGGGGGTGTTTATAGGAATAGATATTAAGCACTGGAAAATCAACAGGGGTTGAATTAACAATGCTAGACCCCATTTGACCAGGCCAAATATAGATCATGTATAGATATTAACTCGCCATCGGAGAGCATTTGAACTCATGATCTAGTCAACCAAACTGCTGCACCGTCGCCGTAGAGCAGAACATCGTTGAAAGAGGGCAGTAAAAGAACATCGCTGCACCAGGAAACCTGGCCAGGTCGTGCACAGAACAAAAAAACCAAATTTGTCAAGATGAAAAATCTAAAAGCCTGACAGCATTCACCAACCACCCATCCAGAGCTGCCTGACAACTGCACTCCACGATGTCGCAGTTGCAATTGTCACAAAACCAGCCACTGGCAACATTTCAGCTCGAAAGCCACAGTTTGGACCGCATATTTGAAGAGTTGAAGTCGAAAAATGCCGTCAACAGGTCCAAAGCCGCCAAAGATTTGAAGTTGGACTTGATAGCAGCGACCCGGGCAGGCGCTGGAGCGGAACAAGTGTCGCGCTACAACAATGACATCAACAAGCGGATGTACGACATGATCAAAAGTCCCGGGACGGACGAGCGGATCGGCGGCTTGATGCTGTTGAATGCATTGTTGGAATTGGACGGCTCCGATGCGTACCAAGAACAGGGCGTCAGTGGCGCCATGGAGGAGAATACAAACAAATACAAGATGTCGCGGTACGCCACATACTTGCGCCACACGATTCCGTCCAATGATGTGGCGGTGATGCGGTTCGCAGCGCAGATATTGGGCAAGTTGCTGGTGCCCGGAGGCACTTTGACGGCGGAATTTGTAGAATTCGAGATCAAAAGGTCGTTGGAATGGTTGCTAAACGACAAGCAAGAAGTGCGGAAACATGCCGCAGTATTGGTGATCAGCGCCTTGCTGTCGAATGCGCCAACTTTGGTCCATGGCTACGTAGATGTCGTCTTGGAGCACATCTGGACCACTTTGCGGGACCAGAACGTGCAGATCCGTGAAGACAGTGCCGTCGCATTGCGTAATTGCTTGGCCATAGTGTTCAGTCGGGATGCCAAGCTGAAACGGGAGTGGTTCCAGCGGCTTTACGCGGAGCTGGCGGCCGTTTTAGAGCCGGCGGGGGACCGCGGCAGCACCGCGGTAGAGGAATTACACGGAGCTTTGCTCTGCTGGCGCGAGCTCGTGGCTCGCAAGACGTCCATGTTGAACGACAAGTTGGATGACATCTTCGAGACTGTCATGCGGTACAAGGAGCACAAGTCGGGTGTCGTGCGGCGCGAGATTGCCGCGGTGGTGCCCAAATTGGCCCGGGCCAACCACTCCAGGTTCATCGACCGGTATTTGCACCGGGTATTGTTGTTCTATTTGTCGCAGTTAAAGATGCAGAAGGACCGTGCATTCATCTTTGTCGCCGTCGGGGCCATTGCCGTGGAAGTCCGGGGGCATATCACGACATATCTCGATGGAATCTTGTCCAACATCCGAGAGCTGTTGAGCACCAAGAGTGCCAAATCTCGGCGTGAGATCGAGCTGCCATGCTTCGATTGCTTGGCACAACTCGCCACACTGATCGGGGCATCGTTGACAAAGTTCTTGCACAGCCACCAGATCTTGAAATTGGTGTTCAAGAGCTCTATCAATGACGATTTCATCCATCTTTTGACGGTTTTGATCGAAAATTTGCCCGCTGTCGAGGATGCCATAACGGAGCGGCTTGTGAACATTGTGAGCCTCTGCTTGAGCGGCTACGAGTTCCAGCCACCGGGATCACCGCAGCTGAAGAAGACCATGAGCCACGTGCAGGCGCACAACTACCGGTCCGCGATGGTGCTGCGCGATGGGGGCGTCAGCCACACGGGCACCAGCCACAGTATTTCCGCATCGGAAATCTCAGCCACATCATCAGCCACATACACCAGCCACACGCCACACGCCCCCAATCACGACGACGCCGATATCGCAGTGATTCTCCAGGCGTTCAAGATCTTGGCCCGTTTCGACTTCCACAACTACTCTTTGATCGATCTCATCAAACACTGCATTGTGAATTACATCGACCACGATAACGCGGATGTCCGGTTGCAGACGGCCTTGACGTTGTGCCACGTCGCCGTGAAGGACCCGTTGTGCTTCCAAGTGAGCGCAAACTCGTTGAACACCGTTGGTGAGGTCTTGGACAAGCTTTTGACGGTGTCGATCACGGATCCCGTGCCCGAGTTGCGGTTAGAGGTGTTGCAACTGTTGGGGGACGATTTTGACCCGCAGTTGTCGCAGGCTGACAATGCCCGGTTGTTGTTCATTGCCTTGCACGACGAGGACTTCGAGGTGCGCAAGGCCGCGATGCAGATCCTCGGCCGGCTCTCGCTGTTGAATCCTCTGTACATCGTGCCTTCTTTGAAGAAGACACTTATCCAGCTCTTAACGGATTTGGAGTACGGAGGAAGTCAGGTGCGGAAGAAAGAGGAAAGCGCTGTTTTGTTGTCGTTGTTGATAGCAAACTCGCGGGAGATCACGAGACCGTATGTAAAACCTATATTGGATGTGTTGATCCCGAAACTGCAGGACTCCTCGGCCACTGTGGCTGCCAGCAGCATCTCGGCGATTGGAGAGCTTTCTGTCGTTGGAGGTGAGGATTTGAAGCCTTTTATTCCCCGGTTGATGCCGCTCTTGTTGGACACGTTTCAGGACCAGAGCTCGCGGCTCAAGCGCGACTCTGCACTCAAGCTGTTGCTGCAATTGGCCAGCAGTTCCGGATACGTCATCCAGCCATTGCTCGACTACCCTCAACTCTTGGGGATGTTGGTGGGGATTTTGAAATCCGAAAACTCGCCCCAAATCCGCCGTGAAACCGTCAAATTATTGGGGGTTTTGGGCGCGTTGGATCCGTACAGACACCGTGAGGTGGAGCGGACCACCAAGACGAGTGGAACCACCGAGCAGAATGCGCCTGCAATCGACGTGGCGTTGTTGATGCAGGGGATGTCGCCGTCAAATGACGAATACTACCCTACAGTGGTGTTCCACACGTTGTTGAAGATGTTGAAAGACCCCTCTTTAGCAACACATCACACGCTGATCATCCAGCTGATCATGTACATCTTCCAGACGTTGGGATTGCGGTGTGTGTCGTTTTTGACCCAAATCGTGCCCGGGATCATTGCCGTGATGCACGGATGTTCGCAGACAATGGTGGAATTTTACTTCCAGCAGCTCACGGTGTTGGTCGGGACGGTGAAACAGCACATCCGGCCGTTTCTAGGTGACTTATTCCAGGTGATCCGGGATTTTTTCCATCTCCAGAACGTGCAAGTCACAATCATAGGATTAGTGGAGAGTATTTCGCGGGCCTTGGGGGGCGAGTTCAAGTTGTACATTGCCGATGTGTTGACGTTGTTGGTGGATGTGTTTGAGAACGACAAATCTCCAACTTGTGCGACGTCGCTCCGGGTGTTGAAGGCCGTCGTAGTGTTTGGGAACAACATTGAGTTCTACGTGCACTTGGTGGTGCCGCAGATCGTGAGGTTGTTCGAAACAGGACCCGTAAATTTACGTAAAGCAGCTGTAGAGACCGTAGGAAAGATCTCCCGTAATGTAGCGTTGAACGAGATGGCGTCGCGGATCATCCAGCCGATCTTGCGGATCTTGCAAGAGGATCAGGACGACTTGAAGCGGGCTGCAATGAACACCGTTTGCTTGTTGCTCTTGCAAATGGGCAACGAGTTCTCGGTGTTCATTCCGGCCGTGAACAAGGTGTTGATCAAAAAGAGGATGCTGTCCACAGTCTATGACCAGCTCGTGACCAAGTTGTTGAACGGAGAACCGCTTCCGCAGAACTTGGTCATCGGCAAGGAAGAGGCACAGACAGCAGAGCACTCTGAGATTGAGCCCTCTGCCAAGAAGTTGCCCGTGAACCAGCAGCTGTTGAAAAATGCCTGGGAAGCCTCGCAGAAGCGCACCAAAGAGGACTGGCAGGAGTGGATCCGCCGGTTCAGTGTCGAGCTCTTGAAAGAGACACCGTCGCATGCGTTGCGGCTGTGTTCTTCTTTGGCCGGGGTATACTATCCGTTGCTGCGGGACTTGTTCAATGCGAGTTTTGCCAGCTGCTGGGCAGAATTGTACTCGCAGAACCAGGAGAGCTTGATCCAGTCTTTGTGCATCGCATTATCTTCGCCTAATAACACGCCTGAAATCCACCAGACTTTGCTCAACTTGGCCGAGTTCATGGAGCACGACGACAAGCCGTTGCCCATCCGGATCACCACTTTGGGCCAGTATCTGCAGCGGTGCCATGCGTACGCGAAGCTGCTCCATTACAAGGAGCTCGAGTTCATGCAGGAGCCGTCGACGCCAACTATTGAGCCCTTGATCAGCATCAACAACCAGTTGCAGCAGGAAGACGCGGCAATTGGGATCTTGAAGCACGCCCAACAGCACCACGATCTCCAGTTGAAAGAGACCTGGTTCGAGAAGTTGGGCCGGTGGGATGACGCCTTGGCAGCTTATAACTCCCGGGAGCAAGAGCAGGGCATTGCGTCCATGGAAGTCACCATGGGCAAAATGCGGTGCTTGCATGCGCTTGGCGAGTGGGAACAGTTGTCCGAATTGGCGCAGGCCCGTTGGCTCAACTCGTCCGGCGACGTCAAGCGCATGATTGCGCCGCTTGCCGCAGCATCTTCGTGGGGGTTGGGCCAATGGGACCGCATGGACAAGTACATCGGTGTCATGAAACAGGATTCTCCGGATAAAGCCTTCTTCAACGCCGTGTTGTGTCTCCACCGGAGCGATTTCAATGCTGCTTCTGACCACATTGAAAAAGCCCGTGACCTCTTGGTCACTGAGATCACCGCTCTTGTAAGCGAGTCGTATAACCGTGCCTACAACGTGATTGTCCGGGTCCAGATGCTTGCAGAGTTGGAGGAGATCATCCGGTACAAATGCTACCCGCAGGGCTCGGAAAAACGGGTCATGATGCGCAAGACTTGGAACACCCGGTTGCTCGGAAGCCAGAAAAACGTCGATATCTGGCAGCGGATGTTGAAAGTGCGTGCCTTGGTGGTGAACCCGAAGCAGGACATGGACCTGTGGATCAAATTTGCCAATTTGTGCCGCAAAAGTGGCCGTCTCGGGCTTGCCGAGAAGTCCTTGAGTGCCTTACTCGACGAAGGTGGTCCCGAGAATCCGGGTCCTTCCAAGGCTTCGCCGCAAGTGGTTTATGCGCAGTTGAAATACATGTGGGCCACTGGCCAGCAGCGTGAAGCCTTGAGCCATTTGGTGGATTTCACGTCCAAATTGTCTTCGGATCTCGGTTTGAACGAGAACGAGGCCATTGCTCAACCTTTGCCGACCGAAGTTCCGGGCGCCCCGAAGCACGTCAAGGAGTACACCAAATTGTTGGCTCGTTGCTATTTGAAGCAAGGTGAGTGGAAAGTGCGCTTGACTGGCAACTGGAGAACCGACGAAGCCGAGGGGATTCTCGGGTCGTTCTTGTTGGCGACGCATTTCGACAACAAATGGTACAAGGCGTGGCACAACTGGGCGTTGGCCAATTTTGAAGTGATTTCCTTGCACTCGAGCGGGATCTCTACAAATGCCGAAAGCGGAAATTTCGAGGGGGATACTGTCGCGCCGGGGGGTTCGGGTGTCGCGAGTGTCGCAGGTGTCGCGGCACCGTCGCAGGACGTGTCGACACCGCTCATCGAGCACTATGTCGTGCCCGCCATAAAAGGCTTCTTCCACTCGATCTCACTCTCCGAGGCAAACTCCCTCCAGGACACGCTTCGTTTGCTAACCTTGTGGTTCAAATTTGGCGGCATTCCGTACACTGCTCAGGCGATTATCGACGGCTTTTCCATGGTCAAGATCGACACCTGGCTCGAAGTGGTGCCACAGTTGATCTCGCGGATCCACCAGCCGAACCCCGTCGTGAGCAGGTCATTGCTCGGATTGTTGACGGACTTGGGTAAGGCTCATCCGCAGGCACTTGTGTATCCCTTATTCGTAGCCATAAAATCCGACAGTGTGTCGCGGCAGCGTGCTGCCTTGACGATAATCGACAAGATGCGGATCCATAACTCGGACTTGGTCGACCAGGCTGAGTTGGTGAGCAACGAGTTGATCAGAGTTGCTGTCTTGTGGCACGAATTGTGGTACGAGGGCTTGGAGGACGCCTCACGGTTGTATTTTGGTGAACATAACACCGAGAAGATGTTCTCGGTGTTGGAGCCCTTGCATGCGATGTTGGACCGTGGTCCAGACACCTTGCGTGAGGTTTCGTTTCAAAATGCCTTTGGCAGAGAGCTAAACGATGCCCATGAGTGGGTGCTCAATTTCAGACGCACCAAAGACGTGGCCAACTTGAACCAGGCTTGGGATATATACTATAATGTGTTCCGTAGAATCAGCAGACAGTTGCCGCAATTGCAGACGTTGGAATTGCAGTACATTTCGCCCAAACTTTTGGCTGCCAAGGATTTGGAATTGGCAGTTCCGGGTACTTACCACGCGGGAAGTGCCACGACCAGAATCGCATGCTTTGAACCATCCTTGACAGTGATTTCATCCAAACAGAGACCGAGAAAGTTGAGTATCTTGGGCAGTGACGGGGTGCGGTACCATTATGCTTTAAAAGGACACGAGGACATTAGGCAGGACAGCTTGGTGATGCAGTTGTTCGGCTTGGTGAACACGTTGTTGGTGAACGACGGCGAGTGTTTCAAGCGGCATTTGGACATCCAGCGGTTCCCTGCGATCCCGTTGTCGCCGAAATCGGGGCTCTTGGGATGGGTTCCTAATTCGGACACATTCCATGTGTTGATCAGGGAGTACAGAGAAGCCCGTAAGATCATCTTGAACATTGAGCACCGGATCATGTTGCAGATGGCTCCAGATTACGATACCTTGACGTTGTTGCAGAAAGTGGAAGTGTTCACGTATGCCTTGGACAACACCAGAGGTCAGGATTTGTACAAAGTTTTGTGGTTGAAATCGCGTTCCTCCGAGGCATGGTTGGACCGTAGGACAACTTACACCAGATCTTTGGCAGTGATGTCGATGGTAGGTTACATCCTGGGACTCGGTGACAGGCATCCTTCCAACTTGATGATGGACAGGATCACCGGGAAAGTCGTGCACATTGATTTCGGAGACTGTTTCGAGGCGGCGATCTTGAGAGAAAAGTACCCTGAAAAGGTTCCCTTCCGGTTGACTCGGATGTTGAGTTACGCCATGGAAGTGAGTGGTATCGAGGGCTCGTTCCGGATCACCTGTGAGCACGTGATGCGTGTTTTAAGGGACAACAAGGAGTCCTTGATGGCCATCTTGGAGGCTTTTGCCTACGATCCGTTGATCAATTGGGGGTTCGATTTCCCGATCAACCAAGTCGCCGAGGCCACAGGTTATCAGTTCAGTTCTGTGAATCCGACAGAGTTGTTGAGAAACGGCCAGATCGACGAGCACGAGGCGGTGAAGTTGGAGTTGCTGTACAAATCTGAGTTGAGAAATGCCAGAGCTGCCTTGGTCTTGAAGAGGATCAGCGATAAACTCACCGGTAACGACTTCAGGAGGTGCAGAGAACTCGACGTACCACACCAAGTCGAAAGATTGATCCAGCAGGCGACCTCGGTGGAGAACTTGTGCCAGCATTACATCGGCTGGTGCTCGTTCTGGTAGAGATTTGAAAAAGGGATACACTGTCCGTTTTTGGGAAAATTGTGTGTGCACGACCTTTTCAAAACACAGATCAGATGTCTAGTGAAGGCACAATGTTTAGCTAAATGAGGTTCATACAAGTATAAAAGTAATATTGCGTATTTAGTCAGATTCGTAGACTCGTCAAAGGTGCTGGCTTATACCTGTCGTGGCATGGCCTTGCAATTCACAACTCCTAGACACCTGGGCTGGCCATTTTGTCCACCACCGACTCCCATTTCAGCACCAACTCGTGGTCGCGCTGGCTCAACTCGATCTCCTCATCGAAATACCGGTGGTTCAAGACGTTCGCTATATACAACTCCCCTTTCAGCTCCTGCAAGGCCCTGGCAGCCTGTTGCAGTGTTGCGGCATCCAGCGACAACGCCATCAAGGCCAATTTCAGCACCACCGCCCCTGTTTTCACACCCAATACACTGCCACTAGCATACCCCGCATCGAATCCGGACTGTGTGGCGCGCAGTTTCGCCTCTGTGAGCCCTTCCACAAATCCCTGCTTCAAATGTGCCCTGCGCATGGCCAAAGTGTCCACGTGACCGGACATGGCAGCGTCAAAGATGTCGTCTCTGTCGACATTTGCCGGCGTGAAGTGTTCCTCGTCGCCGTCCGATAGCCATACATCGTCCGCGGCAGTGCCACTGGTACCGCCACTGGTACCGCCCCTACCAGGGTCTAGACTTTTTCCACAAGCCGTGCCCTGGTGCCCGTCCTGGCCCCCGTCCCTGCCTTTTTCCAGCACCAGATCCGCATTAAGTCGCTTCCGTTTCACCGAGCATTCCCCGCCGTCTCCGCAGCACGCCATCCGTGTTTTTCCGCGATTACTACCGGTCTATCACCCCAATGCCAAAAGCCTCCGTTTTGGGAATTCCTCATTTAGCGATTTTGAGAATTTTTTTGTAGAAAAAAGAGAAAGCAAAAACAGCAAACAGTAGTTGAGAACATAGCGGATACAGTGGGCTAAAGGTGCTGGAAGCGGCGCATACGACATACATCAGTTGGCAGAATCAGAGTGATCACATCACTGAACGCATTTACCGCATTTACGCATCTCAAATTCACGCATTTACACATCCAAGCTCCCGGTGCTGGTAACCGCCATAATTCAAGATGGCTGTCGCCCCAGAAACAATAATCACACAGGTGAACCCCGACCAACCGGACGTGATCCTGCCGGACTTGATCTACGACCAGCAAGAAGACGTCAACACGGAGATCAAGTTGAACATCCGCGGCTCGCATTTCACCATCACAAGAGACGAGTTGATGGCTCTCCCGGAGAGTATTTTGCTCTGTCTCTTCCCCAATGGGGTCTTTGTAGACATAAACGGCAACGTGATCACGAATTTGACTGAAGAAGATACCGTGTATGTGAATTTTGCCCCGGAGTGTTTTGAATATATCGTGAAGTTCTTTGGCGAGGCCGCGCTGCTGGTGCCTATCCAGGAGGAAGAGCTGTACTATGACCTGAGCGATGCAGATTTGTTGCTCGAGAAGCCGGCGATCATCGTGTTGAGAGAAGATTTGGATTACTACTGTATACCGCCGATCCACGGGTTGTCGGCGGACGAGATGCGGCTGATCAAGGTCCGGACGGGCGACCATTTGAGTAAATGCACCCGGATCTTTGACGGATTGGGGTACAAACCCGGGAAAGTCTTGGGACCAGCTGAACAACACTTGCTCGACATGTTGTGCTCTTCTGGGTACACTTTGGAGAGCCATTGGGGCCACAGATCGAGAGAACCGGATAAGGCCATTGTCAGCTCACTCGCCTTGGTGCGTCTCAAACACCCGGAAAATGTAGATCCTCCATCTTCGCCTGCCTCGAGCACTACAGACCGGTCTAG
Source organism: Nakazawaea sp. yHDR128 (assembly GCA_030571255.1). Lineage (NCBI taxonomy): Eukaryota > Fungi > Ascomycota > Pichiomycetes > Alaninales > Pachysolenaceae > Nakazawaea > Nakazawaea sp. yHDR128. The sequence continues at coordinate 540,135 of JAJLXL010000007.1, read as the reverse complement.
ATCCCGTTCCAGATCGCGTATCGCGTCCTTAGGACGGTCAAAATCGAGATCCAGATCGAAAAAGAGAGAAAATACCGTCGCCACAAAGTTGTTGTTGTTCTGGAGGAAACCGGCACGGAAGTGCTGGTGGTCCAACGACGAAATCGTCATTGATTTGCTGGATGTGGACATCACAGACCCGAAAACGGGGCAGAAGTTGTCCAAGAGTGTCCAGGTCAAGGTGCACATAAGGCGTGTGTGGACGTTGGAGCTCTCTGTCATTGGTGTGCAATGATGCTGGCAATGACGTGTATACTACGTTGCTTAATATAATAAATAGCTGATAATTTCTACACCGATCTGTAAATGGTTTGACAAACAATTAGGCATCTTTAATCACGTGACACGTCACGTGACCATGTAATTTTATCAGATCACCAATCTCTGCATCTCTCCCTCGTCAGTGCTCTTCACCGAGCATACCTGCTGCCGTGCCGAGGTGCCCTCCTCAACAGCACCATATCCTGCCTCCACGCCCTCCAGCACATGGTCGTGGTCGTGTTCGTGCTCGTGCAAGAACTCCTCGTCCTCTTTGAGGCCGTGAAATTTGCCGTATTTAGCCACATCTGCGTTGTAATACCAGTAATAGTGCTGCAAAAAGAAGAGGATATCTGCCAGCACTGCCTCGACACTCAACATGAGTTTGGGCAAATTCTTGGTCATCGCGTGGATGTCGTGGCTGATATAGGCATCCATGGCCAACTGCGATAACGACAAAAACCCGCCCCAAAAGTCCAAATGGATCATGAGAATCGGCCAGCCGTGGGTGGATTTTCTTCTGTAGTTGTAGATCAACTGCACATAGTTCTTACAGACAGACATCAGGATCTTGAAGAGCCCCAAAGCGGTCAAGAGATCCAACCACTGGAAACTCAGTTGATCATGTGTGCTCACAATGTACCCCGAAAGCACCACGATTGCCGTGGCCATTCCACTGAAGGCGCATTTGGCAAACGCCGATAACCGTTGGTTGTCGTTTTTCTTGAAGCCCCACGGCCAGTACGCCTGGGAAAGCGTCAAAGTGTTGAGTGCCAAACCATGGGCCGCAAAGACGAAATCGTTGATCCGGACCAAGGGCATCCGGGGGTCCGAGTCCCCGGGTACAGTGTACCGGTCACTGAACTCGGCCCGGATGTACGGGTTGAACAACATCATCGTAAAGTACGTCGTGTAGAAGATGTAGCCGACAAAGTTGAAATACAAAAAGTCGATCGACAAGCCTTGGATGCTCTTCAATTTCCAGTTGGTCACCACTGGGGGCCAAAATCCGACGCTCCATACTAGCGTGTAGACGACTCCGACAAGTGTAGATACCAGTTGCAATGACATGGTGTGGTGATGTGCTTGCAGTGCTGCCGTGATGTGGTTGCCCGTGTTTGCCGTGGCTTCAAGTGAAAAAAAAATTTAGATAAGGATGCGCGAGATTTTATCCGATAAGGACGGTCGTGTATAGATGATCAATCCCGGTCGTGCATAAACTCCCAACAGCCGAATCCGGAAGTCACGTGGAATTGTGCCTGAAAAATCTCAATCATGAAAGTGAACAAGACCCAAGTGCACCAACAACCCGGCGCCATTGCACAATGTTTGCGAAAACCGCCGCTGCCAGAGCTTTAGCCACCGCCACATCCGCTGTGCGCCACCAGAGCACCGTCAAATTGCCCTTTGTGCCCTTGACGGCCGAAAACGGGCTTGCAGACGCCATTGGCAACACTCCTTTGGTCAAGATCAACCGGTTGTCACTGGAGTTGGGCCGCAATATCTGGGGAAAAGCCGAGTGGATGAACCCCGGGGGATCCGTGAAAGATCGTGCGGCTTTGTTCATGATCAAAAAAGCCGAAGAGCGCGGGTTGATCCGCCCGGGAGGCACCATCGTGGAAGGTACTGCCGGTAACACAGGCATTGGATTGGCACATGTGTGCCGTGCCCGCGGTTACAATTGCGTCATATACATGCCAAACACGCAATCGCCATCCAAGATGGCATTGCTACGGTTGCTAGGAGCTGAGGTGCATCCTGTGCCCGTGGTGCCGTTTGACGATCCGCTGAATTTCAACCACCAGCTGCGGAGACACGCCGACCGTTTGGACAACGCCTATTGGACGGACCAGTTCGACAACTTGGACAACCGTCAGGCGCACATCGAGACCACAGGTCCGGAGATTTGGGCCCAATTGGACGGCAAGGTGGACGCATTCACGTGCTCCACAGGTACCGGAGGCACTTTTGCCGGGATCACCCGGTATTTGAAGGACATCTCCAACGGCAAGACCTTGTCGGTGGTGGCTGATCCGCCAGGATCTTGTGTATACGCTTATGTAAAGTCTGGGGGCAAATCCTTGGCAAAAGAGGGCGGTTCCTTCACCGAGGGAATCGGCCAGGGCAGGATCACCAACAACAATGCCCAGGACATAGGTTTGGCCGATGACGCAGTTCGTGTGGCCGATGCCGACAGTATTGCCATGGTTTACCGGTTGTTGGATGAAGAAGGGATCTATGTCGGTGGGACGTCGGCTTTGAACGTGGTTGCTGCAGCTGAAGTCGCCAAGACGTTGCCAGAGGGAAGCAATGTCGTCACTATTTTGGCAGACTCGAGTCACAAGTATGCAGACAGAGTGTTTAGTAAGACGTGGTTGGAGTCGAAGGGGCTTTACGAGGCCATTCCAGACCATTTGAAGAAGTACATCAGTCTTGAATAGCGGTCGCTTGGTGTATATAGTAGCAGTGAAGTGATGATTTACATTTCAGTAGAAATCTCGGTAGCAGATTCTCAGCTGTTGATTCATGCAGTTCTACCAGTCCGGATCAATAACAGATTATCAACTGTTGAATCATGCAGTTCTCATATTACGGAATTCTTGGCTGGTCCGGGTACAATTAGACTAATGGCAGCTATTCTGAATGTTGTTGTTTGGAAAGTTATCTGAGTAATTCACTTATCGCTGATCTTGATAACAATTAGTTTTATACCAGTTACTCTCACAATATGGAGTAACTAGCTGGTACAGATACAGTCAAGACCAATAACGGTTAAGTTAATTGCAACATAGTTGCTGAATAATTATATGAACAACTGATTTCAAAACCAGTTAGTTTGAGTGACACTAGATCTAAATAACAGTTGATTACATACCAGTTATTTGATTACACGCAATCACTAGCTGATATGGATACAATACAGATCAAAAACATAACAGGTAGTTTAAACAACAGTAAGTCTTGACAATTGTTGATCTAAAACACAGCAATCACTCTCAATCAAAGAACATGACATTCAGTACTAATTAATCCCAGTCACAGCTAGTTTCACCAACAGGCTTTATTCTAATACGTGATTCACCGTAGATCTCAACAGCTGTTGATTTCAGTAACGCTGTCCCTAAAAGTGTATTTCGTCATCTCATAATACGCAGTAAACACTTAATCTCAGCAATAGTCTGGACACTTCATATTCATAACAGTCAATATCAAAATACAGAATGAGCAGGTCATCTCAGTTAAAAGTCAACTGAGGACAGGAAATCTCAACAGATTCAGTCTCAAAGTGAATTCCAAAACTGCTTATCAACTACTCTGCTTCCAATCACAATTTAAGTCACAAGGCTGATTATGACCTTAATGACAGTTAGTTCAGCACAGTTAATCTCAGTACAATTCATCTCAATACAGTTCGTCTGAATACAGTTCATCTCAAATACAATTCATCATAATGCGAATACACAGTATATCTCAAAACATTTAACCCAATGACAGTTAATTTCAACAGTATCACATAATCTCAACAATTAATATCAATATGTATAAGACACTGCACTAGTGCAGTCAGAATTGAAAATTTACGCCTTTTCAAGTCGTAAGCACGACTTCCGACCTACCCCGGTCAAGTTACAGCAGTTACAGCCACCTAAACATGACTGATGTACAGTTTGTTCAAGTTGTAGATCTCTTTGCACAACACATGCCAGTCAACTTCCCGCAACCAGTCGTGGTTGTTGGTGATCAATTCGTTGTACAAAGGCTCCCGATACGCGTCCTGAGACGCTTTGATCGTCCCGATATCACTTGACTCACTGCCATCTGCGTCATCTTCGTCCTCCTCATCCACTTCTTCATCCGACAAGAAAACCTGGTTCCTGCCCATCTTCCGGAACCCATTGTCCTTTAACTTGAACGAAAAAGAGCCTCGTTCCAAACTTGAGTCGAAACTGCCCGATGTCGACACACTCGTGGACAACGACGACCGCGAAAACGAGTTCTTTGTCGCCATCGAAGCCGAGAACAACGAGTTGAAACTGTTTCTGTCGGAAGTCGTGGTCACGTGATTCGCCGTGGTCACGTGGCCAGTCACGTGACGCGATTTCACCACATTTTCTTCCCACTTGAACAACTCGTAGGTCAACTTCAAATTCGGCTGGATGATCACATTGAGCCGCCGGACTCTCACATAGAGATACGCACGCATCAAGCTCACATTCAACCGTCTCATCACCTCAGCAATACACACTGTGGCAGATCTTGACACCCCAACTTGGCAGTGCACCAACACTTTCTCCTGCTTCACGTGGCCGTCGTCTATAAACTCCAAGGCGTCGTTGATCATCTCCGTCAACGTTCCAATGCCGTCGTCGTTGATATTCGAGATCGACATCACCGAATGCACCTGGCAACTGGTCTTGATCAAGGGGTCTGTGCTTTTTCCGTCCACGAGATCCATGATCTGGCACCCGTTGGCACTCGTGCGCATGGTGAAATTGTAGTCCATGAGCCAGCCCAACTTCTCGCCGACAGACACGACTTTTGTAATGCCCAACTCGTTTAGCAAGGCCAAATTGTTGGCGTGGCTCAAGGATCCGAGGTACAAATGCGGCAAAATTCGTGAGGGAAGTGATCCAAACACCGGGCCACAGACGTTATTTTCACGAGGCGACTCCAGAGCCATCTCAAGAGGCGTTTGCAACGTCTGGTCGTCGCTTTCGGATGACGACGATGTCGAATCGGACTCAGAACCAGGATCCGCGACCATGAACCCGTCATTTGACTCCTCCAAGATCTTGAAAAACACCCGCTTGTTGATCTTTTTCGACAACGACATCGAGACCAAGAGATCCGGGTCGATGGAGTCCAAGTTTGGTTCAAAAATATAACCCTCTTGCATCGGAGAATGCCGGAGCAAGTATTTCTGCATCTTTTCCAAAAATATATAATCACTTTTGAAGATGAAAAACGGTCTTCCGTACTCGAGATGCAATTTCAAGATGGCCTCGTCGAGTGAGAGCCGTTGCGAGTACATCAAGTAACACAATGCCAACAACGAAGTCTCGCTGTAACCGTCCTGGCAGTACACCAATGCACTATTTTTCACGATATCGCTGCCGCATTTGAAATGGAGCACTTTACAAGTATTGATGACACTGGCGATTTTGTCTTCTTTCAAGTCGCCAATTGCGATGGACCCCGACGGCGGGAACTCGAGGTATATCTTGTCAAAATACTCGTCATTGCAGTGGATTAAGTACTCGCGGAGTTCTGACAAATGGGGGAATTTCAGGCCGTCAAAGCAGCTGATGAAAAGATTCCATTGCGCCGTAGGGGAGTTCATCAACATCTCCTCGGAAGTTATAGAGGCCAAATCCGTGGCTGTTAGCGTGGTGATGGTGTTTGAGGGGGAGCAGTAGAGGGGTTTGAGATTGGGGGTAATTTTTGTGGCTGGTACTGTGGCTGGTGCATTTTTTGGTGTTTCCTGCACGACCTCTTTCCCACAGAACATCTCAAAGTCAGAAGTATTGCCAAACCACACGTTCCGGTGCACGTGCGTCGCCGAAGACATCCTGTTGATCTCCAACTTCTCCTTGTACAAGCTGTTGGCGCTCCAGTCGTGCAAAATGGCGAGATTGTGCAGCGACAGGTCCTGATTGTAACTCTTGACAGATATTGGTCGCACAGCTACCAAATTTGCCGGGTCTTCAAACACGTCATAGCCTTGCAAGATGTACACGTTGTAGCCCAGCAGCATTATGGCGTGATCGCGCTGGAATTTTAACTGCGCCACACGCATGAGTCGCAGCAAAGAGTCGCAGTGGCAGGTGTGGTCCGCATGAGCGGCGTCATTGGCACAGTACACGACAATGTCGGAGATGTGGCTGATCTTGCTGGTCTGGATATGGAAATTACGCAAGCTGACACCGTTTAGAGGGTCCAATTCACGGAAATGCGGCATCAATTTGGCCCTAATACAGTCCTGGACCAAGATTTCTCTGTTGAAGCTTTCATCTTCGTCTAGCTCCAACATTATGAACAGCGAGTTGATGGTGTCTTTCAACTTAGCCACATTCTGTGTGGGCAAGGGCAAAAGAATGTCGTCGGCGTCTATTGTGCCCTTTAGCACGCCCGTGTGGCTGAGAAACTGCCGTGCCGGTGTCGCGAGGATCGGGCACGACCGCACCAACGTCATGAACCGCAGCGTGTCCAGCGGGACTCCGGTGTTTTCGGGGTTCCCGTGCTGTGATAGGAACTTCCGCTGGGCCACATTGTACCTATGTAGCCCGTGCAACCAGGGGAACATGCGCTCCACTGGCGGAAGTGGCTGCGTGTAGTAGTATTGGACCAGTGCAGCGAATTGAGCGGCGGAAATGCGCCGGATCCCGTGTGTGAATGCCGGAATCCCGTCCACAAATGCCGATCCCGGATCTAGTGACATCTCAGGAGCTCCAGCGGGCATTTGGGCCGCTGTCGTGCGAATGGATTCCGAGATCGATCTCGTCTTGAACTTGTCCCGGGCGTCTGTGGAGTTGGAGCTGCTGGATCGCTTTGAGCGTTTCTTGAAGTTGAACAGCTGTTTTGGCGCGTGGATCTGTATAGGTGTGAATTCATTTGGCACCATTGGCGGGGCAGGGGAGAGATCGGCATTTGGATCATTTGAAAGCAGCTCATCCGCCAGCGCCACCAGCAGCACCACACCGGGCTTTTCCACATCGATGAACATATTTTCCTGCTCGTGGACAATGTGGCGTAGTATTGTTGCCTTGGCGGCATCTGTGGCGCCCTGGACGATCCCCAATGACGATATCGTCGATATCGGAGCAGGCGACAGCTCTGAACCGGTATCACTTGCCGCATCATCGGCCGAATGTGTCGCTTCGAGCACCACTGAGCGTATAGATGGGGTGTCCGCACTCGCCATAACAATGTGTGCGGTGCTTTTCCGTGTCTTTGCGGCTCAAATACTCACCGCCGATGTTTCCAATATCGCAAAGTCGGTTTCAAAGTGCGTTTTTGGTGCATTTTTTGTGCATTTTTTCTCATTTTTCGCTTTTTTCCCTGATCCGGTGTGAAATTCTCCTCAGTTTTTCGTGCGTCTTATCGGTAGATAAGAGATAAGGCGATAAGGTGTGGCGATGGTGCATTGGAGGGACTAGTGTTGGACTGTGCATGAGATTATTGGACTCCCTGATGGTGTGATCTGGATCTGCGGATGTGGGGTGTGTGGGGTGCGCGGGGCGTTTGCTGGGCTTTGGCTTGGTTATGGCTATGGCTTTGATTTTGGGGGTGATAGATTTTTGTACTTTGAATTTGTGTTTATTGTGACTACTATAGATCTCTGGTGACCAGATACCAAAATGTTATTGTAATAATAGGAGGATCAGGTCACGAAGAGCATTGAACGGGTATAGGTATTGGCACTGGAGCTGTGAACTGCTACAAGCATGCAACTTTGCACTTTAGTAGAATCGGTAATTGCTTACCCACCACCAAGTGCAGTGGTGCCGGTCGCATCGTGATTTCAAAAAAGTGTGGAAATGGATAGTGCTGGACGAGTCTCGGTGGGGTTTCAGTTCACTTTCATTTCCCTGGACTATGCCCATGCTGTTGCACCAGTACAGCCAACTGTAGTTGTAAACTGCTCGGGGGGCTAGCTTGTATTTAGTCCATGTTCTCTTTGAATTATATCTGCACTGCTGTTCTTGCAAAGGTGCTTGTGATTCCTTTTTCAGCTGTGCTTACCGCCACGCAACCATGCTTAACAACTGTGTCTTGTTTTCCATGTCCTAGTATCATGTATGCCGATATCATGTTGGTATCATCCCTAAGAAGTATCATGTCAACATCACGCTAATGGCACGCTACATTCTACATCCTACATCCTACATCCTACATCCTACATCCTACATTTTAGATCCTACATCCTGTTAAAGACTCTTTAGATTATAGTATCATGTCAATCTCACGCTGATGGCACGCTACATCCTACATGCTGTTAAGGACTCTTTAGATTATAGTACCATGCTAATATTCTATTAAGCTATCATGATATCAGGGCCATATTCATAACAGTATTACGCTAACATCTCATTAACTGTCCTAATACCATGTTCTATAATAGTATCACGCTAGTATATTCACATCACACTATCTATGCAATCCATTCTATACACATGCCTAATAATGGTTCAACTTCCACATCCTCACCTTGCCCAGCTCATTACCGACACAGATCAACTCGTTATTTGGACTGAAACAGACACTGGTAACTCTTCCTAAAGGCGTCCCGCTTGTCGGCCAGTTGGAAAACACCTTGAAACTAGGAATATGTACCAATCTCAAGGCATCTTTCTTTGCCCTACTAGCCACACACAAGATCTGTCCATCTGGGGAAAATTCAAGTGACGAGATCGTCGTCACCAAGTTGTCTATAGTGGCTACAGGTGATTTCCGTTGCTGGAACCGGTCATACACGTTGACAATACCAACGTTGTTTCCAATAGCTATCCACTTGTCGTTGATTCCACCGATTTTCACCTTCGTGACCCCCAATCCTGACTCATCTTTCCAACGATTCAAGATCTTGTTCGAATTCACGTTCCATTCCCACACTTCTCCGCTGGAATTCACAGCAACCAAAACCACATCTTTCGAGTGTCTACTGAAATCTATATCCGTAAGCGTGCCCTCGACTTTAAAACCTTTTATCCACTGGCCAGTGACCCCATTCAACACATTGATCCACCCAGAGTTACCGAGTAACCCTATGTAAGCCCCATCTGGGGAGATCTTGAAATTTTCAAACGATTTCTGTGTGCTCTCGTGGCCGTACAACCGCGAAATCTTCTCCAAAGACCCGTTTTGGATGTCCCATTTGTACATAAACTTCCTCCGTCCACCGGCAAAAATCTTGTTCGAGTTCTGGAACGAGGCAGTCTGAATTGGCGAGTTTCTCAAATGCAACGACGTCACCAAGTTGTTCAACTTCCCATCGACATGGTACACCCGGAGCGTCCTGTCGTAGCCTCCCGTGAGCAAAAGAGGTTGCTGTTGGTGGAACGACATCGTCTGGATCAGAGATTTCGAAGGATGTCTGTAATTTGCATCTTTCAACCTCGTGATATCCAATTTCCCCTGTGGTAACAATCTGAAACTCTTGTCCTTGTTCGTGTGATCCTGGTTCGTCTCCAAATACTTCAACAAAGCGTTGGAACTCAATGCAGAATTCTCGGAACTCTCATCTTCATCTTCTTCATCCTCATCTTCTTCCTCGATCTCATCTGCCCACTGTGGTCTTGGATATATCTTTTCGAACTGAGATCTCAATCTTGCAACGTACGCTTTCCCCGATATCACGGACTCTGTGTCTTTGCGTCTCAATTTCTTCAATTTGTCAGTGCTGTAGAGTGATACATTGATGTTTTCGTCGTCACTGTCGTGCCATGCGACGTCGCTGTCGTCTTCGGAACTCAAATCGTCAGAATCCACATCCATGGCATCGCCCTCATTTTCGCCTGTATCTTCGTCATTTCCGCCATTTCCGCCTTCTTCTACTTCTCCATCATCCACAAAGAAAAGCTGGTCATCTTGGATGGCTCCGAGCAGCTCATCGCCGCTCTCGGTGCTGTCACTTCCCGATTCTTCTCCAGTGTTATCCTCATCGCTCGAGTAGTCGTACAAGTTATCGATCTTTTTCAAGTTGTTCTCGAACCCTTTCAAGTCCCCGAACACCAATTTCTCCAATGCCAACTCCTGTGCATCTTTCGGCGGTATTACCACTTCCACGTCGCCCGTAGCCGCTACTGCTGGTGCCATTTTGTGCTATCCCTAACCGCTCAAGCTCATCTCTGCCTCTGAAAATTTTTGAGCCAGAAAAAAATTTCACAGCCTTAGGTACACGGTGATTTGGAATGGCAGACACAGAGAAAAAAGTGTCAGCAGATTTGAGCACTTGAAGTGGTTAGGAACAGACTGCAACGATGAGACTGACAGTATTGAGGATGGTGTAAGTTAATTTGGAGTTGAATGATGTGCGGTGATGTGCTGCTACGAGATGTGGCGATAATCCGGCACTTCTGTAGCAATATTCTGGCAATTTATCACTTTAGCCCGTCCCACTATATATCGAGACAATACTAACATCACCAGCCAACTGGACCCGTACTTCTCAAAATACAATTTCACCATGACCCCACTGATGTTGAGGCTGAGAAGACCATTTTTCTGGAAAAACCTGACCCTGTTTGTGATCTTATCCGGGGTCTCGCTCAGTGTATATCTCTACACATACTCATTTTTGATGAAAGATGACTTCAAAGACATCCCAATCCCACCGATCAGCGACCAAGATTTGGCCAGATTGCAGAAGGAGTACAAAGAGGGAAAGATTTTTGGTGGAAAAAAAGAGTGATATGCCCATGATAGCCCATGGCAACATGCCAGTCCTCTTGTACATATATATATGGCTCTTTAACCGCATTTCGATAAAATTCACCTATATAATATAAAACTCCATGTATGCTATGCTCATGTTCACATACGTCACTGATTCTCTAATGTTCAAATACGTCACTGCTGAGTGGCTCTTCTCGGCAATCCCAACTCCTCCAGCAGAGTGTGTTTCGCCCTATGCAGTTCCACCTCATCTATTCCTATATCTTCATGAATATTGTGGAAGTCCTCGTCCAAAGATGGAATGTTCAAAGAAACGTCATCGCCGGAACTGAAATGCGAAAATCCTGACTCGGAAGATACAGATCTCGGAACAAGAGTCGGTGGAGGGGCTAGCACTTGTGACGTCAAAGATGTTGACGGCATCAGAGGTGGAGGCACTCTGACTCTTTCCAAGAACGGATTTTTCAACAGAGGTCCAGAAATGGCAATATCCGAGTCCTTTCTGTCGATTTTACGGGGCTGTCGAGGGTACAGCGGAGCGGTTTGTCCTGCAAACGGATTGGCTTCAACTACAGAGTTCACACTAACCTCGGATGACGTGAACGGATTGCGTTGTTGCATGGGCAACGTCGATTGAGAGCTGTTCTGACGTAATCTGTCCGTGAGTTCTACTTGCGACGGGATCTTTTCGAACCCCGTCAAATCGTCATCGTCATACACATTCGGGATATTTGGGATATTTGGGTGTACGTCTAGATTCTCCTTTTTAATCTGTTCAAGTGATTTGGAGTGCTTTACCTTCATGAAATTCTTGATACAGTGGTTGATCTTGATGCAACAGTACTGCCTCAAGCCGTGCTTGTACCGCAATTCGTATTTGACCTTGTGGTGGATCGGAAGGTACAAAAGACACGCAAACAAAAACCTTATAAAGAACAAGAACCAGATGACGAAGGAAAAGGTCATGAAGGATAACATTATCGCCTCGGTTCTGTTGGTGGAGGCGATTTCCTTGATCACAGTGATCATCGAGGAGTTGAACTTCAAGATCTTGAAAATGGTGATCCCGTTGATCACCTGTCTCGGAGAGTCACATAATAACAACACTATACAGTCCTGTAAGGTGAAATATGTGAAGATCGCCAAATAACTGAAAAAACTGTCTGAAGATATTTCGTTGTACACACAGAAGTACTTGTAAGATCTCACCGACTTCATAAACATGGCCCCGGAATTGACGTAAGTCAAAGACACGTTATTTGTCTTGTACAGAATGACAGATCTGATGAATGAGTAAACGTAGAAAATGACACTCAAAATGATACAGGCAAAAAACAACCATCGACATATCGTGTACGATATGAAGGGCTGAATATCCGACGTCCAAGTGTTGAACACTATCAATTTGATCAGAGTATAGATATCCGACAGCACAAATGCGACTTTCAACAACAGCACAAGATAGATCCCCACATATTGAACCAAAGTGGTGAATCTGTAATTGACAAAAAATTGCAAGTTGATCAAGTCAAAGGTATTATGATCGATTTCCCACTGCCAACTGTTCATCTTGTGTTTCTGAGCATGGAATTTGCAGTTATGGAGAAATGGCAAAGCTGACACTCTTATACGTGTTGAGCGCTCCTGAAAACGGTCTTCAAGATGTCCAAGATGTGTTTCATCAACCTCAGCGCCAGGGTTTCAGATCTCAATCTCAAGTATTAAAGGGGAAAAAATTCTCTCCCCCTTTTCAGTATTATTGTTTAGGATTCTATAAATAAATTTCGAGACGCGATTTTTTCTTTGGCCCACTATGGACTAACCCCCAATTGTGAGGATGCTTGAGATGTGTTTGGAATGGTTTAAAAGATTAATGGGTTGCTTGGGGTGTGTTTAGAGTGATGCAGTCATGGTTGGGGTGTGGTTGGGGTGTGAATAGGATGATCCAATCATGGTTGGGGTGAAAAAATACTGCTTGGTGGTGGAACGGCTTGGAACTCTTGGTTTGCATTTAAATTCCTTGGGCACTACGTCATAGGCTGGGGCTGCAACCCGATGTCTGGAGTGTACGGCGAAGAATGTTGTGTACTTGGTCAATTGGACAAGACAAAACTGGTCAAGACCAGACAGGCTGTTGGAATGCGAATCGGAAGAGGTTTCCAATGGAACGAGGTGAGTCTGACTCAATGGAGAGTGGTCGAAACTGCACACATTGACTTGAATCTTTTCTTTCGGCATCCAGTGAGTTTGTATTGTGCCAAAGAAGGCATTATACCAATTGCCTGGGCACAGCACAATAAACATGAACTGATCTCATGACACCATCAAGGACAAAATTGCAGCCGATGTCAACTCTACAGATCCTGTAATGACCATTATGGATCACACTTCCTTCGATACTGAATCTAGCGTCCGGATCTAGAACAATCCTAACCTAAGACATCGAATTACATTAGCACGGTTCTTCATATAGCAACGGCAAAGATGATTTACATCGATCGATGATCTTAGTCCAGAACCCAAGGCTTCACATACCCAAGACACGCTTATAACTACTCTGTTTGAACATATCAACCAAGGGGCACGTCAGTTGTTTAAAGGGCGGGGCAAATGAGAGAATTAAAAAAGAAAAAATCAGACTCGAATCAGACGCACATGAGAATAAGGCAATTTAATTTTCAATCAGACAAAGACAGAACCTTGGAAACGAACAAAAAACTGTATAATTGGTGATGTCAAGCGAGATGAATAAGTACTTCAAGATTTACGCTTACGGGATTCGACTGAGCACAGGATATCGTATGATCTTTCTCTCGCATGCGTATCAAAGCTCCCTTAGGGTCTGTTAAGTACAAATTTCATGTAAGTGATGGCTATTTGGTTGCGATTTCTTGGTCAAATTTAGGTTAGACTGGGTTTTTAGCGTTTTTTGTTGCATTTAGTCAATTTGGTATTGTCTTGTCGCAATATTGACACATATATTATCATATGTTATGTGACGTATTTTAGCGCTCAAGTAGCACTCAATCTTTCTTTTGATTAGTCAAGCACTGGTCAACAAGTCCAATGTGATCGGGCCGACTTAGTGTTGATGGTATCCGCAGTAATAAGTACCACACAGAATGTTTTTTTTTTGTAAAAATGGGCAAATTACGATAATCGGGCAGACATATGCTTTTCTTTTTTGACGAAACCTTTTGATCGTTAAAGTTTGATTTTTAAGACAAGGTCATCAAAGGTTCCATTACATGAGGCTCAAATCAATTAAAACGGGAATTCCGCAATAACTTTGTCAATATTCATGGATAAATAAGTGTTTCCACAATCTTGACGTATCAAAGATTCTATAATTATTGTTAAGGTTTTCAGATAAATAATTATAAAATTTTGGATTCATGAGTAAATCCGTGCAGCATTTTGATAAATAATTGATCAACAAGGTAAATCCAATTAATCTATTATATAATCTTTGTTTTGCCGTTTTCTTCCCACAAGAGGAAAAAATATGTTTGAAAAAGGACCAGTTTTAACTCTGTATACAACATATTTCTTGTTAAAATGATATGAATCGGAGTATCGGTGCACCAAAAGGTCAAGGACTTTTTTATTATATCGTTGCGAGATCTCACATGTGTGTTGAAATCAGACATTTTTTGTTATTTTCCTGTACCAGCAATCTAGACGTTGCATGTAATTTTATTGCCTTTTGAGCATCGCATCTACATTGCCTATTACGTAGGACGAGGAGTTGTAGTTCCGTTAGTTTGATCAGACTTGACGAAATAAGTTGCCCTGTTGAGTAACAATCGTACAGATTTACTACAAGGGCACATTTATTATTATTTTTTCCGCATAGTCAACACAATTTGTGACCCATGTTGCGGAACAAAAATTAGATCTCATCACTGGAAAATTCTAAACAGTCGATTGTTATTATTCTAAATTTAAAAGAACAATCTGACATGTTGTGTATTCCGGGAGTGGTTAAACTGGGTCAAGACAGGTTCCCTGAATATTGCAAGCAACCTATCTGCTCTACCCACGTCACCCACGACTCACAACAACACCTCCCCATCACCACGTCCACAAGTCCCATCATCTCCCACCACCTCCACCTGCACTTGCAACTTCTATTTAAAGTCTTCTGTTGCCCTGCCCTTCAAATGCACAAACTTTTATCTTTTCCAATTGTTCGCTTTTTTCTGCCCTTTCCAGCCTGCATCTCTCTCGATCACCCAACACCCACACTCTCTTTCCACACTACACCCGGATCTTGCTGTCACCATTCGAGATTATCCAGAGCATGTCGAGATTCCTTTTTCCTCGCCTGCCTTTGCGTTTTTCTTTTTTGATTTATAAATAATTTTTCATATCTCCTCAACGGAACCACGTAGGCTTACGTTCTTGAGTCTATACAAACTGGTTTAGCGGGTCATTACAACCATTTATCGTTATCTATTGTGCCATTATTCACCATAAACGCGCCCAGTCTTGCAACCATATTATTTGTACAGCGCTATTTTTTTCTCTTGTCCCATACAATAATAGGGAGAGTCCGTTCAGTTCAGTCCAGTTATTTACCGGCCAGCGATGTCACAGGTGAACACGCCACTTCGAATAAGCTCCAATGACCACCAATTGCAGCAGCAGCATATCCAGTCACACCAGCCACATCAGCAGCCACAGCAGGACCAGCGACAGATGGCAGAAGTAGCCCAGCCGCTGGCAAATGTGGCCTTTCAGCAGCAGCTCCCGCCCATCCACCATTACGATATGAAGAACATTTACGACCAGCAGGCGCAGCAGCGTGTGCCACATCCGCCCTTTGGCGGCTCAAATGTGGCTTATTATCCGCAGGAGATGGTGGGCTTGAACCAGGTCCAGCAGCGAGCCACTTTTCCGAATTTACACCACTCGATGTACAATACCCAATTGGGCTACACTGGTTACTACGATCAGCTGCAAGTGCAGCAGGATTTTTCCAATTTGAGCTATATCCAAGATCCGGCAAAGCAGCAACAGCTGCAACAACTGCAACTGCAATTCCGCTCAAAATCCGACCTGTATCCGTACTACAACACCCACGATCCACAGCAACAATTCTACCAGAATTCGATCCAGAATTATCCCATGGCAACCGGTACTGCCACTTCTACATCCACTGCCACGACACCGACACAGCCCAATTCCAATTTCATGACTCCTGCATTACAACCACCACAGTATAGATCTTATTCGTTCACAGAGAAGGACTTGAAAATCTTGAAACAGATGTTGATATCACTGGAACAGCACAAATGGAAATATTTGTCGAACCGCATCTCCAAATTGAGGTCCAAGAAATTCACAGTGGACTTTGTCAAGACCAAATGCCACGATTTCTTTGCACTTCCGCAGGGGATCAGTTCTGTGGATTCAGATACCGATAAGGGCACTCCAAATTCCGAAAAATCGTCCGAATCTCCTTCTGCTGCCGACACGGTAGAGGGGCTCCTGGGCAGTTCAGTTCCCTATTTGGTGCATGGGGTCGCCACGATCAACGCCACGCCGCATTTTTCCCATCTGCTGCCGCAACAACTGCAATACCCTTTGCGGCAGCACCTGCAGGACTCGGAAATCTGATTTCGCAGTGCTTTTTTGTAAAATATCACGTGACAGCCCCATTTCTCCGCCAGAGCTGTTTCAATCAGTTCTGGCAATGCTTCCGTTCCAGTTCATTTGCGCTTCCTTGACGAATTATGTATTTTGATAGCTATAATCGACCTAATCCACCTAATCTGTCCCAGACAGCCCCAGTTTCACCTGAGAATTTTAAATCGCGAAAATCGCGAAATCCGCTGCAAAAAAAGCATCGGAAATCTGTGGTGAGCAGATATGCCAGGACCATTCGCTGGGACCATCAAGTGAATTAACAGTGGAACTTGCACTATAACTGAATCTTTCATATTTGGACTACTGCATTACGAATCAGGACCCCAAATCGGGCAAAAAACAGCAGAAAATGGACTTTACGATCCCTTTGGGCTCAGAAGTGGTCATCCCAAGCGCTTCAGAACAGGACCACGCTATTTTTGGCATTTTGAAGTTTGTCGGCCAAGTAAGGGGCAGAAACGGGATATACGCCGGTGTGGACTTGAAAGGAGACTCAATCCGGGGCAAAAACGACGGCTCTGTCGAGGGAGTACGGTATTTTGACTCCAGAAATGCCAAATCGGGGCTATTTTTGCCCTACAACAAGCTCCTGGCTGCCAATAAACAGCATTTCTTCAAGACACCGACACGGCCAGGATTCTCGGACAGGAGGCTGGCAAATTCGCCATCTTTTTCCTCAGATACAGGCTCTCCACTGCCCGGAAGCGGGTCTAGAGCCCTGTCCTCGCCAAATTTGGCGCTCCGAGACTTGGAAATTGCCAACAAGAGTCTCGTTTCGCGAAACCACGAATTGGAGGCACAGTTGGGCAAATTTGAGACAGAATTGCGGCAGCGAACTGTCAATTTGATGGATATCACGCGGAATTTCAACGAATTGGAGCGAGAATTGGATGTACGAGAGGCCAAGTTGTTGAAGCAGAAGCAGAGCCACGACAAGCAAAGAAAAGAGTTGAGAGAAGCCGTCAAGTTGTTGGAAAGACAGCTGGTGGAGAACGAGGCTTGGTACCGGGAAGAAATTGAGAAATTGACCAAGAATGACACTAATGACAATGACGATATAAATACTGAAAGAGAGAAATCCGCAAAGGAAATGCTTCAATTGAAGACTGAGATCATTGATGCACACAAAGAGTTGCAAGAGAAAAGCAACCAGATTGAAAATTTGAAAACTCAGTCAAAAGCAAAGGAACTGGAGCTACAGAGAGAGATTGAAGAGTTGAAAAAATCCAATGCCACGCTTTCCAAAAGTCTAGAGCTGGAAAAGAATAGAAACAGTCAAGAGAAGGAGATTGAGGATTTGAAACTGGAATTGGAACAAGTAACGATATCCAGTTTCACCAACCAAAAGCTGGAATTTGAGCAAATTCACAGGCAGCACGAACTTGATCTACAGCAGAAGCAGAACATCATCGACTCTTTGTCTAAAAAGATACTAGAATTGGACAGCCGTGGATCAACAATCAACTCGCTGGAAAAGCCCGAAAATCCAAGACCTTTGCTCAAGAATATAGTCAATAATGTGCACGATTCTCCAGTGACACCCAATTCAGCTCTGAGCAGTTCTCCTAAATTCCCACGCAAGACATCTGTGCCCGTGTTGCGGGAAGTGGCTTCAAATATAACGATCAACGAGAATTCCATCTCGCAGTTGGTGGACGGGGAATTGATGGTGTATATTCCCGAGACAAAAGTGGATCCAAGTGCGGGTAGAGAGAAATGGTGTGGACTCTGTGAGAGACAAGGCCATGACTCGGTGGACTGTGCTTTGTTCTAGTCTGTGGGGTTTGTGGAAATAGAGCAGATGTAATTACAGTACTTCCTTATAAATTAGCACACGTAGAGGAGCAATTTCCGTCGAGCGGATACAGGTTTCGGCAATTGCCGTAAATGCTCTAGTGGGACGATACTAGCAGGTGATCATGTGAGCATATGAGAAGAGGACAGATGGCAGATTGGAAGGCTGAAAGAATCTAGTGGGCCTAGAATCGTGAAATATTAGACTGACCAAGTTTTGGGAAACAGAATCTGGAAAGGATTGACAATAGAGCACTAATCTTAATTTTCGTACTTCTGCACCATATCAGCAAATAATTCAAAAAATAGTATCGACCTAGTTGTTTTCAGCCAAATTCACCTGATCTGAGTCATCATTCTAATCTATGCAGTAATGCGGCGATTTTTGTCGTGTGTGAAAGCTTTAGGGAAAGGTTTATTCAGGGTAGGCTCAAAGTGGACAGAGGTAGCATAGTGTAGTCCAATCTAGTCCAGCCTAACCCAATCTGGCCCCGCCTTTCCCACTAGATCCCAAAGCAGCTCACCTCCGTCCTCCCTCCCCTGCCCGAAAAATCCCAGATCAGCTGCTCCTAGACTTCAATCACATTACATAAATCGTGCAATCTCATCTCACACCACTTTGGGGGTGATTGCATGATTTTGTGATTTTTCAGAGTCAAAACCCCCCAAAAGGTCGTGTCCCCAAATGCTGAAAAATTTTTATCATTTTCGCCAAATGACTCAGTGATTAGAGATCGATAAGAGTTGGTATATCCATATAAAACAATCCAAATCTGCACTGGTGAACCCCTGAACTCGGAACAAGTTTATTTAGTGCCTCGGATATGACTTTTCCACTTTTGCCGCAATTTGGCTCCATCCAGCAGGTGGACGAGGAGTCCTTGTCAAGAGTCATCTTGGCTGGAAAATTGTTAGTGCAGTACTCAGATGCAGCAGATTTACCGGTGTTGCAACAGAAAATATCCACCTTTGAGTTGGTGGGCAAGTTGTACTTGTCCTTGGGTGACGAAATCCAAGTGGATGACGTCATTTCCGTCTTGAACTCCGGCGTGGCCAAGGTTTTCGTCGGTCCCGAATTGGCCTTGCAATTGTTGGCCCAGACGCAGGTTCCAGGCGGCAGAATCGTGGTGAAAACAGACTCGATTTCGCTGTTGCCGGAGTCGTTACAGAGCCTGGACATCATAATACCTTCAGTGAGGCCCTTGGCGGATTTGAAGAAGGCCAGCGAGTCCCGCACGGTTTTTTGCTCGACAGAGGCCTCGAAACAAGACTTGGTCAACTACACCTCATTAGTCGCCGCCGGCTTGGTCCCAGTGGTCCCGCTGGACAGATTGACCAATACGGCCAAGGACGGGTTGATCGACATCGGTTTGTTGTTGTCCAGCGCCATCAAGACGGACAGACCGGACGGATTGTACACGACGTTGGTCGTCGACAGGTACAATCACTCTTTGGGGCTCGTTTACTCGTCCAAGGAGTCGATTTCCGAGCTGATCCGGACGCGCACTGGAGTATACCAGTCCAGACGCCACGGCTTGTGGTACAAAGGTGCCACATCCGGTGCCACACAGAAGTTGTTGGCGATTGAATTGGACTGCGACGGTGACTGCTTGAAGTTTGTCGTGGAACAGAGCGGCGTAGGGTTCTGCCACTTGGACCAGGACACGTGTTTCGGCAATTTGGGCGGATTGGCGCTGTTGGAGAAGACGTTGGAGCTGCGGAAAGCGGATGCGCCAGCTGGAAGTTACACGAAAAGGCTCTTTGGAGATGCCGGTTTGTTGAACGCCAAGATCAAAGAGGAGCTGGAGGAGTTGACCGAGCTGGAGGGCAAGCACGAGATCAGTTGGGAGGCTCTGGATTTGGTTTATTTCGCCTTGGTGAAGTGTGTGCAGAACGGCGTGAGTCTCCGGGACGTGGAGCGGAATTTGGAGTTGAAAGAGTTGAAAGTGACCCGGAGAAAGGGAGATGCAAAGGCCAAGTTTTTAACTGAGCAACTGCCAAAGGCTGTTGAAGAGGTTAATGGCGTAAAATCCGTGAATTCTGGACCGGCAGATGTACCTGAAGATTCCGGATCCGCCTCTGCAGCTGACGCTGCAAGTCCAGAGCGGATCGTCATGGCCAGAGTCGACATCCGCAACGCCCCAGCCCTGACCATCGCAAAAGCCTTGGAGAGACCCGTCCAGAAAACCGCCGACATCATGAAACTAGTTCTCCCCATCGTGGATGCCGTCAAGGCACGAGGCGACGCTGCTTTGATCGAGTTGACTGAGAAATTCGACAAAGTCAAGTTGGCGTCGTCCGTCATGGAGGCGCCGTTCCCGGAGTCGCTGATGCAGATCTCCGATGACGTCAGAGCAGCTATTGACATCTCTGTCGAGAACGTGCGGAAGTTCCATGCCGCCCAGTTGACAGAGACCATGGCTGTGGAGACGTGCCCCGGAGTCGTGTGTTCCCGGTTCTCCAGACCGATTGAGAACGTCGGGTTGTACGTCCCGGGCGGAACTGCGGTCTTGCCCTCTACTGCATTGATGTTGGGAGTCCCGGCGTTGGTAGCCGGGTGTAAAAACATCATCTTTGCCTCTCCGCCGGACAAAAACGGCAAATTGACCCCGGAAGTGGTCTACGTAGCACACAAAGTCGGGGCCAAATGCATCGTTTTGGCAGGAGGAGCACAGGCTGTGGCAGCAATGGCCTATGGAACGGAGTCGATTCCTAAATGTGACAAGATCTTGGGTCCTGGTAACCAGTTTGTCACTGCGGCAAAGATGTACGTCCAGAACGACACCACGGCATTGTGTTCCATCGACATGCCAGCCGGTCCCTCGGAAGTGCTCGTCGTGGCTGATGCCAATGCCGATCCGGATTTCGTCGCCAGTGACTTGTTGTCGCAAGCAGAGCACGGTGTCGACTCCCAGGTGATCTTGATCGCTGTAGGTTTGAACCTGCTGCAATTGGATGCCATTGACGACGCAGTCCACACGCAGCTGATGCTGTTGCCACGTGTCGACATTGTCCGTAAGTGTATTGCGCATTCCACGACGTTACTTGTGGATTCCATCGAGCAACTGTTTGAATTCTCCAACAGATACGCCCCAGAGCACTTGATCTTGCAGCTCGACGATGCGCAGAACTACGTCAAGTTGGTCGACAACGCCGGGAGTGTCTTTGTAGGTGCTTATTCACCAGAATCCTGTGGTGATTACTCTTCTGGTACCAACCACACGTTGCCAACCTATGGATATGCAAGACAGTACTCTGGTGTCAACACTGCCACGTTCCAGAAGTTTATCACTTCGCAGGACGTGACTCCAGAGGGTTTGAAGCATATCGGTAAGGCTGTGATGTCGTTGGCTGCTGTAGAGGGTTTGGATGCACACAGAAATGCCGTCAAGGTGAGAATGGAGAAGTTGGGTCTTTTATAGAGTGCCTATGTCTATACAATTATACGTTTTAAGTTATTCAAGTCAGTCACTTGTAGTGTTTCGAAACATCCAGTTAGCCTGTTCTTTGTCTGTATGTTTGAGTAGTTCAGTCGTTAGTTAGACATCCAGTCAGCCTATTCTATGTATATGCCATAATACATGTTAGATTATTCAGGTCGGTCGTTTGCTAGCTGTCTGACATTCAGTTAGATTATTCAAGTCGGTCGTTTGCTAGCTGTCTGGCATTCAGTTAGATTATTCAAGTCGGTCGTTTGTTAGCTGTCTGGCATTCAGTTAGATTATTCAAGTCGGTCATTTGTTAGTTGTCTTTGACATTCAGTTAGCCTATTCTATGTCTATACATTGGTACATTTCAAGTTATTCAAGTACCGTCACTTTAGTAGTCCTTAGACGTTCGGAACATGGCACTTTGTAACACACTTGGTTAGGCAACTCAAATTGCAATTTCAGGATTAACAAGCGTTTATGTCAATTACTCTTTCACAGTTACATTCCATTACAGTCACTGGGAAGCTAACATTGTATCTAATTCGATAACAGATCCGACCTTCCAACCAAAGTCATGGTTTGCAAATTCAACAATCTCTGTATGTTAATTAGACACTTGTGGTAACTTGGGGAGGCATATTTCAAGTATGTGATCTTTGAATGAATGATTCACTCATTTTGATACTTCATACCTCAAATTCCAATATTCAACAATCTTTGTATATCAGTTACTCAAAATCAAATTTCTAAGCTGCAAATATGCCATTTTTCATTACTTTTAAATACAATAATGCATCCCTTTTAGTAACTCAAGTCGCCAATTTCAATTTTTTACGGTCTTTTCAGCCAGTCGCTCTTTGTCCACTTAAAACAGCTTTCATATCAAGTGATTATGAGCTCTAGTTCAATAATGCACCATTCTAGTGACTGAAGTTGTAAATTACAATATTTAACTGTGATTGTGTGTCAGATACTCTAATCAAGCACTTTCAGTCACTTTTTATGCTACTATGTCAACATTCAACTTTCAATCACTTGAAATGCTAATATGTCAACATTTTTCGACAAATGCACATCAAAAGTCCACTTATTAGTCAACTGCAATTGCAAATTGAAAAATTAAACATTCTTTGTGTCTTTCTATATCAATTATTCCAATTCGGGCACTTTCAGTCACTTGAAAACGCAACCATGTCAAGGTTCTACAACAACACATCTCTTGCTCATCAATCCACTCATTAAATGACTGCAGCTGCAAGTCAAACATTGAACAGTCTCTGTGTCTTTTGACACCCACTGGAGCGCATGTCAAATTGTTAGACAATACACTACCTTTTACATCGTATATGATCTTTTCACATCAGCATGATCTCTTCGATCTATCTCGAGCAAAAACACTATTCAGACAACTTGGATAACAAAGATGCCAAGTTAGGGTTGATGCTTGAAGGCGACAGCGATTTTCCCACGCTTTTCATGGCGTCCTGAACATTATTTTGCGGCTCATCCACATCGCTATCGCTATCCTCATACTGAGGCGATTCCTCCTCACTCTCATCCAGCAGCTCAACTGCCACACTTGCCTCTGTCCTTTGTCTCTTATTTGGAGATCCAGTTGCCGCTTTCAGGTCCCCATTTTCAGCCTCGCTGTCCGAATTCACATACGTCGGCATCAGCTCGTCGTCGTCGTCATCTGCAATCTCGCCCTCTTCAGGATCATAATCGGTCCCCGACTCTCCCCCGTTGACAAACTCCTCCAACTCCCTTTTCTTCTCCACGACTCGCGCAGACTTCTCCAGTAATGTCTCCAATTTGGCCCTATCGGACTCAATGGCCTCGGTCTGTGCCCCTATGACCCGGGTCAAGTCCCGGATTAGGGACTCGCGAATACTCACCATATCTTGCAAACTGTTGCGCGAATGCTCGTCCAACTTGCGCAATTGCTCGAGTTTCGCAAGAAAGATGTCGGGCAGGGGCAAATTGTACTCGTTGTCAAACAACTCCTTGAAGATACTCTCGAATTTCAAGTGATGCGACGCGTATAAAGAAGACGAGTGCGATAATCTGTTGTATGCGGAAGAGAGGGGCACGAGTTCGGGGGCAATGTCGTTGGATCTCGGTGGAGCAGATGCCCCTGAGGCGCCCTTCCCGGCTGTTTTCGCCCCTGGTTTTCCCCCCACAGTCTGCCCAACCAGGGCGAAGAATTGGTCCAACTGCCTGCCCTCAAAGATCCGCCTGTCGCGCCAAATGTCCAACACACGCTGGTACTTCTGCTGTGCCGCCACGTCCAAACGGGGCGATAACGCCAGCAAAACCGCCGGAAGCACCCCGGCAAAGCCGTCCAAAAACTGCTGTCTCTTTGCCGCCCTCAGCTTCTGGATGATCTCGTTGGCCAAGTATAACAACGGCACCCTCTGCATCGGCAGTGCCTTGACGGTGTAGTCTGCCCACACTTTGATCGACTGGACCGCGTGGTCGTGGTGGAACAAGATCCACTCCGATATCGACACGATCGTCGGCTGAGTCTCGTCGAGCGACTTCAACTTCGCATACAACTTCAGCTCGTTAAAAGACATTTGCTGCTGCTGCTCCTGGCTGTTGTCTGTTCCCGCCCTGTATCCACCAGGATTTTCCATTTTTTTCCACCCTTGGAAAATACATCGCTACACCGGGGCATCTCAGGTCCCGTGACACGGCAACATTAGCAGCTCCAGGGCGACAGACACCGAAACCCCGCTCACCACCAAAGGCATATGGACATTCCGGGCACTGCGAGCACATCCAGCTCCGATTTGTACCCGCTGGAAGCCCTCAGGGTCCAGATCTTGGCATATGACTCGTACCAGGCGAGACCATCGCCCATCGACAAGTCCCACTCCACCAGCAGGATCCATGATGGCGAGGAGTGCGCCTTGAGTTATAGACCGTTCACACAAGTGCCCGTTATCAGGCTCTTTGGCAAGATCGAGACGGGCCATACCGTCGTGTTGAACGTGCACAACGTGTTTCCATACGTATTTATCGAGTACGACGGCAGCTTGAAAAGAGACGCCGTGAAACTCAGATTGAAGCAGTTGAAGCTCGAATTGGAGAAGCAGTTGTTCTTGTCATTCAAACGGCTAAAGCTCAGGAAGGCTGGCCAGGCAGGTTTGGAGGAAGAAGACGCCCCGGACGTGTTTAACGACTACGACTCAAACGCCTCCGACGCGTCCCAATACGAAAACAAGTACATAAGCTCTGTAGATTTAGTCAAGTCTGTGCCCTTCTATGGCTACCACGTCGGGTTCAAGCCCTATGTCAAGATAAGCATCTTGAATCCCCGATACTTGACCAGACTCTGCACCATCTTGCGGCAGAGAAAGGTCTTTGCTAAAATTTACCAGCCCTATGAGGCCCATATCCCGTATTTGTTGCACTTTTTAGCTGATTACAACTTGTACAGCTGTGACTGGCTCTATTTAGACCGGTTTCTATGGCGATCCCCGATCGTGGGAGCCTTGGATCTCGAGTTCAACGACGACGACTTCCTGTACACTGAAGAGGAGTTGCAAGTCTTCAACACCATGAAGATCAACGACGACTTGAGGCTGTTTTTGCGGCTGAACGTAAAGGGAATTGACGATTCTAACGTGGACCTGGTAAACGTGCTACCAGAGGACCAGTTCCCGAGAGTCGGTAGTACATTACTCGAAATGGACTGTGTTCCGCAGTGGATCCTCAACAGATCCACTTTGTCCTCGCGAGACTTGCACCACGACTTCTTGGAAGTCCTGGATCCTCTTTTGTCGGTACATTGCGAGTCGTATGTGGCCTCGACACACCACATCTTGAAAGACATCCTGCACCAGCGTAAAATCCGTAATTTGGACCAGGACAGTTTCTTCTCCAAGTTGTCTCTAATGTACGAGCACGATATCCGTGCCCACGACGGCTCTACAGACTGGATCGAGCAGTCGGAACTCGACGACATGCTCCGGCACTGCATCGATTTGTCTAATGATCTCTACAAGAAATCGGCAGCGCCGGAATTCCCAAACTTTGTAAAGCACCCTGCGGATCTCGAGTCCTTGCAGACACCGCATCAGAACATTGACGCTGCCTTTGGCCGGATAGAATGGCTGAAACTTGGTTTGTTGACCCAGCTTGACTTGGCAGACTCGTTATCGGGGGTGTCTTCTCAATCTCTCTACTCTTCCAAAGACGCTCCACTTCCTTCTTCGATGTTTGAGAGTAATTCCACGGTATGCGACCGTGATCTTGAGATCCACGAGGATCAGAATGAAGAGCCAGCTGAGAGCTGGATCCAGTCTGTCCCGCCTCATGAGCTGTCCGATGACAATCTGGTAGAAGACACTTCAATGGTGACAGATCCTGACTTGGACAGAGCCGATATTGAGCTGTTGAACGGCAATAAGTTGTTGTTCGAATCCGATCAGGCAATCTTCAGTCAAGTAACGAGGCAACGGTCTGTAAGAGAGTTCCTGAAAGTGAAATCACATGTAAACGCTACACAGTCCCTTTCAGCTGGGGGAACTTTTGAATTCCACGGATCCCGTGGGTTACCTGTAAACGATCGTAGCTTCAGCGACTCTTTCGAAGAGATGGGCTTGTTGGCAGTGGAATACGACGACCCTTTCTACTCTGAGCTCGCTGACGTCCCTCCTGGATCATTCTTCTTTGCTGGCAAAAAGTTTGATCTCAAGTCGCACCACTTTTCGCAACTCCCCAAAGTCACTGTGAATTACACTTCCCCATCTTCCTTGATCTGGTCTTCTTTATCAAATCCTGCCCATCTTGGGGGTACTTATGAGTTCAGGACTCCGTTGCCTTCAAGTAGAGAGGTGTCTAAATGGCTGAGCGACCAAAAAAGCGAGCTGGTCTCGAGGTCGCAGTTGTTCAAGTCACAGATCCTCTTACAGACTCCGACTCTCAAGTACGGTTTCAAGTATCCCTCTGCTCAAGATAAGTATAAGAGAAAGAAGAGCGATTACAACAAGATGATAAACTTTGCCATAGAGATCCATGTGAATTCAAGGGGCGAGCTCAAGCCGGATCCGGAGAAGGACGAAATTTCGGCAATCTGCTGGTCGTTCGATGCCGGCTCATATCCATTTGAACTAGACATCTGCGAAAGCGGTGTGCTCATCTTCGATAGTAGCTCCTCTACAGACCTGGAGAGGAAGTATATAGGTACCACTGATTTCCCAGTAGCAGTATTCGATACCGAGGTGTCTATGGTGCGAGACCTAGTGTCACTTGTCAAGTTGATCGACCCCGATCTCTTGTCAGGCTACGAGATCCATCTGAAATCTTGGGGTTTCTTGATCGAGAGATTCAGGAAAGTCTACGATATCGATCTCTGCTCGAAATTGTCTAGAGCCTCCTTCAAGAGCAATGACAAATTCGGGGACAGATGGGGCTACACCCATGCCTCTGCTATAAAGATAACCGGTAGACACATGATGAACATGTGGAGGATATTGAGAAGTGAATTGAATCTCTTGAGGTACACCTTAGAAAATGTTTCGTTCCATACGCTACATAGACGTATCCCTCATTACTCTGAGCAGCAACTCACAGAATGGTTCCAAAGTGATGTCCCGGCAAAAGTTTCCACCGTGTTGAACTATTACCTCTCTCGGGTGAGGATCAGCTTTGACCTAATCGAAAGACTCGAGATCATCAGCAAGACTACCGAACAGTCACGTTTGATCGGAATCGATTTCTACAGTGTCTTTTACCGTGGATCTCAGTTCAAAGTGGAGAGTTTTTTGATCAGGTTGACCAGAGCTGAAAACTTTATGTTGATTTCCCCCAGTAAAGAACAGGTCTTCAAAGCTGATGCCTTGCAGTGTATTCCGTTAGTCATGGAACCCACCAGTGCTTTCTATAAGAGCCCATTGGTGGTTTTGGATTTCCAATCCTTGTATCCCAGCATAGTAATTGCATATAACTATTGTTACTCGACTTTGTTAGGCCGTCTCAGGGGCTATGATCCAAAAGTTTCTCAAACTATCGGTGTTGCAAAGAACAAGCTAGAACCTGGTTTACTTGAATTGCTCAAAAATGACATCACGGTCTCCCCTAATGGGATGATGTTCCTGAAGACTAGGATCAGAAAGTCGTTGTTGGCCAAGATGTTGGCGGAGATCTTGGAAACGAGATTTCTGGCCAAAGAAACCATGAAAAATTTCCAAGATGACTACGAGTTGACTAGATTGTATAACAGTAGACAGTTGGCTTTGAAGTTGCTAGCGAATGTGACTTATGGCTATACTTCTGCAACTTTTTCAGGAAGAATGCCTTGCGGTGATATAGCTGATGCCATTGTCTCTTCTGGGAGAGAAACTTTGAACAGGACACTGAAAGAGATCGAGGCGAACGAAAAATGGGCTGCAAAAGTCGTTTATGGAGATACTGACTCGTTGTTTGTCTATCTTCCTGGAAAGTCAAGAGAAGAGCTGTTCAAAATTGGTAGAGAAATGGCTGAAAAGATAACTTCGATCAACCCAAAACCTGTCAAATTACAATTCGAGAAGGTGTATCATCCGTGTGTGTTGTTGAGTAAAAAACGGTATGTAGGTTATTCATACCAGAGTGAGAAGCAGCAAAAGCCGTCATTCGATGCCAAGGGAATAGAGACAGTGAGAAGAGACGGAATTCCTGCCCAGCAGAAGATGGTTGAGAAATCTCTACGAATTCTCTTTGAGACCAGCGATCTCTCACAGGTTAAAAAATATGTACAAGACCAATTCCTGAAGATCATAACGAACAAAGTCTCGATCCAAGACTTTTGCTTTGCCAAAGAAGTCAGAATTGGGACGTATAAAGACGAGAGGTATGCTCCAGCTGGGGCTCATGTTTCTAAACGGTTGATGGAACTGGACGAAAGAGCAGAGCCTCAGTACAAAGAGAGGGTGCCTTATGTCGTGGTGCAGTCTTATAAAGGGGAGCGGTTAAGAGACCGGTGTGTAACCCCTCAGTACTTTCTCGAGAATGAAGTCAAAGAAAACTTGCAACTCGACACGGAGTACTATATAACAAAGACTCTAATTCCTCCTCTAGAGAGAATCTTCAACTTGATCGGAGTGGATGTCAAGGCATGGTATAGAGGCATGCCTCGACTGCTCAATTATCTTCTGAACTACGAAGAAAGAGACCCAAAAAGGCGCAAGTACAACAACACCCTTCATCAATTTTTGAAGGCTTCTATCTGTTTGCTCTGCCTCAGAAGGACAGAAGGTGGGAGAAAACTCTGTTCGGACTGCTTGAAAGACGAACTAAACACTGTTCTTGCCCTCCAGCTCCAGGTCTCCAAAGCCCAGCAAGAAATGAAGGTGTTGCTCATGATATGCCGGTCATGTACAATGGCTTTTTCAAGTAAATCCTCGAACACATTGGAGATGGCGCATAAGTGCACCAGCGATGATTGCCCGATTTACTATTCCCGACTCAAGGCCGGAAGGAAGATGAACACTGTACAAATCCGCGAGGGAGCCATGCTTGCAGAGCTCAACAATTGGTGACTTTTTGTTCTGATTTAATTCTATTTATTACCCCCAAAGTACGTAAATTATTACCCCCAAAATGCCAAATTATATATTCCTCGATACAACACGCCGTCTAAATACTTATATGCTCGAGTTGAGCGTTCAAAGACTTGATCTCATTACGGAACTCCACATCGTTAAGAACTTCGCTTTGAGCCTTCAAGTCCGACAACAAAGCCAGAGCTATGTTGTACTCTTTGTTCTTAAGATGCATTCTCACCAACAACGCTAGTCTCCTGGATTCCCAGATTTGAAAAAGGGACCCGCTTTTCGACACCAATTCCTCCAAGTCTTCGAAAATCTGGAAAGCCGCGTCGTAGTTCTCTTTGTAGAACTCCAAATATGCTTTCTTGATAGATGTGGTTACTTGATCATAGACATCGTGCTTCTTGGTGCAAGTGTCCAACCCTATCTCTATATACACTTCCAGCAACGCTGCTACTCCTAGACGTAACCACAAGGTGCTGGTCAAATCACAAGATTTGGTGAAATACGAATAATCGCCGAATTCACTATCGGAATCCTCATCGTACATCAAACTTAAATAAATAGATGACGTTAGATCTTCAAAGATCTTGTGCAATTCTCCACCATCACCCAATTCTTGCAAGGCTCTAAAAGAATAGAACAAAGACTGTAATTGCTTATTTTTAGACTCCTTGGTGTGGAGTTTCAAGAAATTCAAGATTTTCTGCTTGTCAGAGTACTCTTTACCGATCATCAACTCCAAATCCGGTCTATCTTTGGCAAAATCGTAGACCCAAGTCAACAAATAGTTCAAACAGGACAAGTCTTTGTTTTCTCTCGCCACGATAATCGCCTCTCCTATCGCACTGACCAGCTGCTGATCACAGCTGAATCTAGAGTACAACGTTGCCAAGCTCAACAAAGCGTAGTGGTACAAGGGGCGCTGTTTACTGCTCATCATGTAGTCGAAATATCTGTGTAAATTTTCAAAAGAACCCTCAAAATCGTCATCTTTCAAGCATTCCAAATATTTGACGTAATGGCTCGAGGGCAAAGAACCAGGTTCCTTGTTGGCTAGCAGATCCAATATTTTGGACACTTCTGGAGGCGTCAAAGTACCGAAAGTCTCCAAAAGACGGATCTGGTGCTCCACCAAACTGGACAAATCTGCCTGTGGTAGCACCAATATCGACAGCTCTAACGAGTCTGTGATCTGGGGCCTCAATATCTTTTCAAGCGAGCCATCGCTGGCTCCTTGGATTTTGACACGCAGTTTCTCCGCGGTATTCCTGCGGAACTTGTCAAACGCCTCCCATACCAAAACGGCTTTCCCAAATTCCAAATATTTGTGGCCCAAGCAAATGTTGTGCAAAAATCTGCCCAAAAAACTGGTCCTGGTCAAGAATTTTTGCCTCGAACCTGGCGCTAGTGTCTTGATTTTCTCCTGGGCTTCTAGCGGGTCGTCAACCAACAATTCTGAGGCATCTCGGATGAAATCTGCAAGCGAATCCGAGTCCTTGAAGGAGAATAGCACCAGTAAAATGGTTTTCTTGACAATCTTGAAATCTTGTTCAAAGTCCAAATCTGCAATTCCGGCCCTCTGATTCAGGTTCCAGATCTCCTGTTTGAAGCCGCTGATCATGTGATCGAGATCCTCAGATATCAAGGGCAAAGCGATTGTCTCGTCACCTCCTGGGGCATGTGATCTGTTGATCAACTTTACTAGGGCCTGTAGCACTGGCAGAGCCTGGTTTGGCGGTAGCGATCCGACACAATGGCATATGATGATGACGGAAATGACGATTTTAGTGGGCGATATCGCGGATGTCAGGATGAGTCTGTGATCTGGCGGTGTCATTGCCATTGATTCCATTGCCACTGGTGTCATTGGCGCCTGGCCAGATCAAGTCATCTTGACATTTTTTTTGTTTTGGTGAATTTTCAGGGCACGCGTGGGCAGGTGACATAGTGACATAGTGACGGTAGCATAGTGACGGTAACATAGTGGTAACCGGTTGATAAGGGCAAATGCGTTGGGATGGAGATTCGAAAGATGCAGAAAGTTATTCAATGGCTTCAAAGGTTAATCCATGTTATATATAGTTGCCCAACTGCCACTACAACTACATTTCCTGCCTCATCACTACATTCCTGCCACTCACTACATTCCCGCCCCAAGTCCGCCCCAGCACTGTTTCTACAATCCGCCCCAGCACTGTTTCTACAATCCGCCCCATTCCATTGTCCTTTATTGACTAGATATAGATAAATAGATCCTACTTGGACTTTGCAAGCTCTGCATTCTTATCAGCAGCATCCAACTCTGCCAAATTGATGGCAGCAGAACACAACTGGACCACGTTCATGAACTGCTTGAAAGCCCAAAGTGGGAAAGTTAAAATACACAAGATCTGAGGCTTGTTCAACCCGTATATGGAGTGATCTGTAGAGAATGAAGCCAAATATAATCCGACGAAAAAGAGTTCATTGAAGGCACAGCATGTGAACAAGAAATTCCGGTTTGAATAGTACAATCTCAAGAAGAAACTCTTGTTTTCCGAGATGTTCTTATGTGATCCTGCCCCAGTTACCAATGACGCATACATATGCATGTAATGTGAAGCTAAATCCAAAGAGATCAACATCTGGAAAGGCACCGTCCAGGCAGGATACAGGTAGCACAAATACGCCATGAGAGATGCAGTAGAGCAACGATCCGTCACCATATCTAATACAGCCCCAAATCTACTGGATTGGCCGAATTTCCTCGCTGCTGCACCGTCAACAGCGTCCAATAAGCACGAAATTCCATAGATAACAGTGGTGTATCTGGGATGATCTTTCATCAACACAAATGATATCAACAGTGTGATCACTCTGGAGTGGCCAATGATGTTGGGAATGTACTCGAATAACACAGTGTTGGCCGTCACTTCTTCGGACAGTGTCTTTACTTTCTTTGCCATTGTATTGAACTTGCTATTAGATATTAGATGTAAATGCAGTGCCGACTGATCCTAATCAGGATTTATCTTGAAAAAAATATATATAATGGTCGTGTTTTTGATATCAAAAGTGCCAGGTGCTTACATGGCTGTTGGGTCGTTATGGCCATCGGTTTGCCATGATGTCATGATGTCCTGGCAGCGTCGATCTGAATAAGAGTTACTGCTGGAATGACCAAATCCATTTAACCTTGCCCAGGTCTGGTTCTGGAACATTAACCCACCATAATACACATACATATGACACACAAATGTACAGACTTACAAACGCAGGGACACAACGGCCAAGCCAGGAGCACCGCAAACCACCGAGGAGCACCGAGAATCAACCTGGAATCTTATTGTTCCCACCTGCCCTAGCCACAGTGTACTCACACCGAGAAAGTGGATTTCTTAAACACCCCCAATATCCTCACTAGCCTCAACTCTCCTCCAGCCACTCAGCCACAGAAAAAATCGCCAACTGTGGAAACGCAAACTCTATCTGCCAAAAGTGTGGTTCCTGATCTGCATAAGGTTTAGCGAAAAAGGGATACAGCTTATTAACGGTCATGGATTCGCTGCAGGAAACGGATGGGCATGCGGCTGGATGGGGCATCTGGATCAGGGGTATATATCACGACAGTGAGCTATTGAGCCCCGGGAAAAAGACTATACCCAATGAAAAGAATGCTGTGAGAGACCATGTAAGTGTTTAGTGTTCCAGCACAAATATACAGTAACTAACCTGCGGCAGTTGGCTAATGAACGGACATTCCTTTCCATGATAAGGACGTCTTTGTACCTCATCACAGTGGCACTTTCCATGATGATTTTGTTCGAAGAAGCCATCACCACTACTGCATCTCTCTCTGTGCGCAAACTTCAAGTGTATTCTGATTCTTTGATCTTTCTCGTAGTGCTGGCAGCGTTGTTCACATGTGTGATTGCCGGTTTCAAATATTTCAGATTCCAGGTTTTGCTCATGGAGAAGAACCAATTTCCGGTGGATAGAATGGGTATGGGGGTTATAATGGCATCTATGGCTGTGCTAGCGTTGGTCGTGGTGACTGCGACAGTGGATTTGAACTATTGATGGTGCTTCAGTAGATGCAGGGTCGAGTATATTGATTTCATCTAGCTCATGTATGATGTAGGTTGTTTGGAAGGTCGCTTTGAAGTGTTTGTCTTCATCTCTCTTCTGTCTCAGTTATACCGAGTAATAATGCAAGTGCTGAGAAAAGTCCGTTTGAGCTTTTGAATGTAGTTCGTCAACACCTCATGATATGAATCGATATAAAGGTTCCTTTCATCTGACCGTTATAGCTGTGATGTAAAATGTGCAGCCAAATCGTTTAAATGTTTCAAGTTTTAACTATAGATACGGTTTTATTCATTTATATAGTCATTTCTATGGCCTCTCCACGCAGAGACGTTTGTACCTTTCGGTTTTTGTGATCCTGATGCCATTATTATCATTATCTTGACAGATGTGTATATATATAGTTGAAAAATAGAAACCCTTATGTACATTAATTGTGTTTCATGTGATGCAAATGTTAAAAGCAAATCATTAACTGTAGACTTCGAATTCAAGCCTTGGACTGAGTGACAAAGGTGATCAAATACTTGTTGAATTCCTTTTCGTTGCTGGAAACCAAAACCTTCAAGAAATCTTCTACAATGTTTGGTGGCATGTTCAAGTTCAACATGTAATTCTGCAAATTCGTCACCATCAATTGGTTTGTATCCTTGGAGCCCTTTGGAGCACCGATCAACGTCAAACTTTTCAAAACTCTCGATACTTCAATGAGAAGAGCTCTGTGTTCTGAATCTTTGATCTTGAAATCAGAATGTTTGAATGGGAGTTCAAATGCCAAGATCACCGTGTTGTTGATCAATGTATCGTTGATGTTTTCATAGTTGGCATTTTCTACATTCATATCGTCACGATCCGTGATATATCCCGGTCCAAGGGCCATCACCAAGTTGTTCAACTCGGCAATCGACAATTTGGCAACGGAGGGCTGCGACAAATCCATTGAATAGTTCAACAAGTTGTTAACGAGACTTGGGAAATTCGATCTATTCTCTACAGTGATCAACAAACTCGTCAAATTGTTGTTGGTCAAGTTGATCAACAAAGTGATGAACGATTTCTTCAAGGACTCTTTCTCCTTTTTGATGAAATCGTCGGATTCAATTTCCTTGTTATCTATGAGGGTAAAGATCTTGGTCAACAATGGAGTTAACAAATTGTTCAACAACCCGTAAAAATTGGCAAATTTGTTCAAATAATGCGAGATTTGACCGATAAAACTCAAGAAATCTGACACTTCACTCAATTTCAACGATTCAAAATTGATCAAAAGCAGCGAAATGTACTTACTCAAGATCAGTTCGATGGCATTGTTTGTCAACGAAACGTTTTTACTCAAAACAAGGAATATCCTGACAAATGTCAACCTTGCAGCGTCTCTGATGATGGCAAATTCGACGAAATTCTCCAAAGTGATCATCACCACTTGTGAAATCTGTTCAAAATTACTCAAAAACTTCTCATGAATATTATCACCAGTGTTGAAACAAGTCTCAAAACCTCTAATAAACGTACCTATGTTGGACAAGACATGATGTGTCTGAATTGGGATCAGTGTGGTGGTCTTTGCAAGTGAGGCATTGTTGATACAGCTCTCCAAGTTGTTGAACAACGGCTGCAAGATGAACTCCATCAACTTGATCTGGAAATCGATGTTATCCACAAATGAGATCAACAATCCAACAGCTTCAAAAAGATAGAGCTGGCTGTAGAAATTGCTGGTGTCTTCCAAGTTTTCTATATCGATTTCCAGTGGATTTTTCGGATTTACAGGTGGATACGAAGTGACTTTGATCTCCAACAACGGAGAAATGTTCTTGATCAACTCTTCCAAAGTGTAGTTGTCCAATCTCGGTTTCACCAATTTGATGAATCTCAAAAAAATGTACCAAGATCTCAGTTGAACCTTGGAGTTAGTGTTGAACAACCCAAACTCGGAGATGAAGATCTTCAACACTTTCAAAGTTAACTCCTGCTTGTCTACACCCTCGACCACAATGTTGGAATTTGTGAAAAAATTGTAGTGCTTCAAGATCAATTCAAAGAACAACAACTGGATGAGTGGATGGTTGATCAAGATCGTTGGCGAGTTCTCAATCACTTTACACAACATCTCATTGAAGACATAATACGGTTGCGAGGCATTTATCATTGTCTTGGGCAAGTTCATCACGTTGTTTCTCAAGATCTCGCTGTAATTGGACAACTCGAACAACCCGAGTTCGATTTGTCTCCAGTCTTTGGTGTCCATGAACAAACTCTCATTGATACAATTGGTGATTATATCCAAACCCAACGATTCGTTCAACACCATAACAGAGTCCTGGAAAGATTTCAACTTGTTTCTAACCTCGTGGAATGCCTCTAAATCCTCTTCATCTTCTCCGTCATCGGTTTCGTCAAACTTCATCTTGATGATCACGTTCTTCAACAACGTGGTCAAGATGTCGTTGTTGTTCAACGGCGAATAGTCCACAGGTTCCACGATATTTTTCTTCAAAAAGAGCAAAAACTCTGCAATGAAGGGGAAAACATGAGCCGAGACGTCGTCATACTCGTGGCGGAAAAACTGGAACACCAATGGGAACACCTCTATGATCTTCTGCATGACGACGTTTCTGAACTCGTTGTCTTCCAACTCTGCCAGCGAGGCAAACTCCAACACCAAGATATGTTCCGAGGCGATGTTGTTCACCAACTGAGCCAAAGACTCCAGCAAATCGAGGTCTTGGATGTCCAGAGAGAGGTTCAAATTGGAGATTACTGAGGTCAAATTGAGCAAATTTAACAACGACAACTTCTTGGAAGCCGGCATCTTCTTACTGATAATCTCCATCAATGCGTTGGAGGTGGTAATTCTCTGCTGGGTGTGTCTCCCCGAGCCTATGAACTGGAACATCAAGTTCAAGTAGTCCGGGTCCAAGATCAAGTTGATCTCTATCCAGGAGATGTACCCTCCGATGTTGGCTATGGTGTTGTTGATGATGTCATTAGTGAACTCGGACGAGTTTTGCGAGTAGTACTGTAAAATATCCTTCCAAGATGACGTCAAATTGGTCATGTCGTTCATCCTAATTGCGTCTTTGATCAAATTGTTCTGCTCCACCGCAGATCTCTCTCTCTGGAAAATGTTGTCTCCAATCTCGGTATGGATCACCAAGAGCACTCTCAAGTAGTAGTCCGTGGCAATGTCGTCGTAAGATGACCCCGGTTTCACCAATGCCAAGAGATCTTTGAGATATGACTGGTACACTTCGATGTAGACTCGGCAGAATAACAACCCCAAGGTCTTGGCCAATGCGTTTCTCAAATATACAGGTTGTGGGTTGTTTTGTGCGGAGATCTTCTTTAAATACTCGAATAATCGGTTCTTCAAATGCATGCCCTGGTCGTTGTTCAAACTTGAGAGCTTGGAGTCGAAGACTTGAAAGATGAAAAATTTCGCCTGTTCGATCAACTGGTCATTTTGTAGTAATAGCGATAAACAGTGTTCCCATCCTTGGTCGGATGTCTTGACTTGTTCTATAAATTGAAACGCCTGGATTTAGGTTAGTAATGGCGCTAAATCAGGGATTACTCACAAATACTCACCTGTTGTTTTAACTCATTTGAAGCGCCGGCGTTACAAGCGATTTCCACCGCCTGCTGAATCTGGGACTCCATCACTTTGTCTTTTAATACGAATCTGCTGCAGTTTCTCTGTTGTACATATACTGAAGATGAAGAAGCCTAAAGGAGTGTGTGAACTGTTCTTACCTGATCGATCGTTCTTCCACATACAGATTTACAAGTGACAAATTTTTTCACAAAAGGACAAATACACACGAGTGTCCGATTCGGGCTGATTTGGTCATGCACGCCCTTTTGAGTTGTGAACAGGCAGATTGGGGGCGTTGATTGAGCCGTGGGGATGAGAGGAGGCTGAACGGGCTGGAGTAGTAATCGATTTCATTCACTGTCCAGCCCATTCCCACCCTCAGTCAATTGCACCCACCATCTATCACGTTGACACTATCGCTTTGACTCTATCACATCGAATCTGGGCATCTCCGAGGAATTTTTCAGTTTTTCCTTAAAAGGCCGGGTAACGCATCGTGCTTATCGAAGGTGAAAAAGCTCAGAGATGACTTGGCTTAGGTGAGTTAAGTGGCCATGAACACTGTGCAAGGGTATAGCTCGAGCGATGACGAGGATGAGGTGATAGGAACGAATGTGGCAGGAATTGGGGCTATTTCTGAGCCGAAATCGGGGGCTGCGCTTGGTGCGAATGCAGTTACAGCAAAGAAGGGTCATGAGGCTGAAGAACAGAGCACTGATATAGATCCACATGATGGCGTACCCAGGGCTGATACGAAGATAAATTCTGCTATAAGCAGTCTACAAGTTGAAGATGCTGATCCGATTAAAGATATTGACCTCAATATTGGTGATATATTAGGGCTCTCTGCTGGCGAGAAGACCAAGAGACCGATTGCTCCAGTGGCACCTATGTCCAAAGTGTCACTTTTGGATGTGGAAAATGATCTGTCAGAATCAGATGAACCAAAGGCCAATGCCAAAATAGGAAATGTTCCCGAATTATCCGGAATCGTGCCCACAGTCAACAAAAGAGCCAAGAAGAGAGCTATTGACGAATCTGCAATCATCGACTTTGATGTGAATGATTTTTACGACCAAAATAGCAAGCTCATAGATACAGGAGACTTGGATTTCGAAGAGCACGAGAAACAAAACAAGAAAGTGAAGTACTATAACACCACGGGAACCAACCAGTTAAGTGACTTGATGAGATTCAGCGCACAGCACACAGAGAAGTTGAATAGCATGTATGACAAAGAGCAGTCTTTGAAAAAACAGACCGCTCAGAAATACGGGTTCAAAAAGTAGCAAAGCTCTGGTGACTCTGAAGAGTTTGGGCTTATTTGAGCACTCGGAGGGATGTATAAGGCTTGATTTGGATGAAATTGAGCAAAATATCGAAGTTCTGTGTTTTCATATTTTGCTCAAATAGTTTAATGTCATTTTTGGATCCTAAACGGGCATTGGAAGGTCCTGATACAAAGAGATGATAAATAGTCACCTTGAACCACATTCACACTCTAACTCCTTTGAAAAGGCAAACTTTTAGGTGGCATTTGATGATTTTCAACTATATAATTGCAATTTGTGAAAGTTTTTATGAGTATTAAAACATATAAAAGAACATTTTGTAGTTGAAATCAACAGTTTAAGTGAAACCAATTTTAGAAACAGTGTTTCTGGCTACACTGAGAATGTTGACACTGCTTTGCACTTCCATTACGAACAACACTCCTGCTTACAATCGGTGCTATAGAACAAAAACTATCATTGGTATACGACTAATAAAACGTAAAAGAGCATTTCTCAAGCTTGAATCAAGACACAATAGAGCAAACACATCCCGAACACAAAATTTTCCAACCGCACTGAAGAAACTAAGATTCACTCACTTCCTGATCTCACTCACCTACATTGGCTTAAAATATAATTTATCATTGGTATAGGACTAATAAAACAAAGAGCATTTCAAACTTACAAACCGTTACATCTGGAGCACAGTGTCCTCGATGAGATCATTAAGAGCACTGACATGGGCTTCAACAGCCAAAGATTCCAAAGACTCGAGCTGGAAAGATTCCAAGTCGCTTACAATGGTTCCGTTCTCAGCAGTAACCTGTCTAGAGTATGGCAACAAACGAGATTCTGAGACTTCACGCACCTTCAGTTCCGTGGAGTAGGTCAAAGCGTCAATGGTAGAGTTGAACTTGTTCTTCAAACCGTAGTCCAAGACATCGTTGACCTTGTATCTGACATCCGAGCCCAAGCTGACCTCCAAAGAATCGACTCCTACAGAGCCACCGTAGACACTAGAGGTGGCCTTTGTCTCCAAGGTGGAGAATGGGAAGGCTCCCGAGAAGTTTCTGGCAAAGACAGGCTCGTCCAATCCAGTAGAGTTGTCAAAAACGACGAAATCAGCTCTGTTGACACTGATATAAGTCAAAGCGTTCTGGTCGATCTTGGTTCTTCTGGTGACAATTGCATGCGAGCTAGCATTGAATTGGGCAGTGAAGTTGTATACAAACCCGTCAACCAAGGTGAAGTTCAATTGCGATTGAATACCAGACTGAGTCGAGGCTCTTACGATTTCATTGGTGACTCCAGAGAAAGGTGGAGCGATCAAGATTCCAGTACCACTGAGCTCCGAGTCTGTGAGGAAGATTTCACCGGCAGCAAAGTCGACAACTTCGGATTCCCAGGCGAAGAAGTTTCCAGAGACGAGCCATTCAGAGACAGACAATGGGTCAGTACCTGGAGGTGGGACAGGACCTGGAACAGTTGGCTTAGCGATAGTAGAAGACTTGACTGGAGAAGTGATTTCGACGGTCAACTGGGCTCCAGCTTCCCACAACAATGGGACCAAGATACTCAAGTCGATCTCGTATTCAAGGGCATCAAAGGCACCTGGAGCAGCCAATGGAACCAAGCTCTTGGCAAAGTCCAAGTCCTGGCCGATTTTGTCGGCTTTCAAAAGAGTTGGATCTGGAGAGAACGAGCCGATAAAGATGTCTTCCAAAAATACGTTGAAAAATCTCACTGGACCGTTGCTTGGACCTCCAAATGGACCATTGATGATGGACTCGTAGTACTTTGTCTCCTCCTTAGTAGCAGAGGCAAAGAACTTGGCCTTGGCTTGGGTGACGTTGGAGTTCAATTGTGGAAGGTCAAAAGTGAAGGCGTCCTTTGGCAAGCTCAAAGGCTTTCCCTTTTTGGACAATGGGACAATGACGTCAGCAGGTCTGTTGACGAAGAAAATCGATTCAACGTCCTCTACATCGACAAGTGGGGCAGTGGTCAAGGAATCGTTGTAAAAAACACCCCCAAAAGTGACATTTACGTCTCCAGTGATATCACCGTCGATCAACTGCAACGAGATGGTGCTGTCGGTGGTGAAAAGTGGCAAGTATTCTGTGACGTTCTTGATGGTGGACGAGTTGACCAAGCCTCCAAGTGGGTTTGGAGTACTGGTTCTCCAGATTGGGTGCTCATCGACATAGATTTCGAAAATAGCCGGTTCCTGAACACCCCCAATCGAGAAATTGAGACCGAACAAAGCACCTGTAAAGTTGAACTCTAATGGAGCCTCGTAGTCAACTGACAACGACCCGGTGAGCAGGGTCTCGTTGAAAAAATCTTGTGCAGAGACATAGGCACCCAATGGCAGGGCCAATGGGGCTCTTATTTCAAACACCTCTTTTGACAGGGTCACAGGAGCAGCAATTGCAGTCTCGACCAATCCGACAATGCTGAACGGGTTGACAGCGGCCAATGTCTGTGGTAACGACAGTTGGAAAGGACTGATGCAAGCGAAAACCCCCAAATAGGTTGCCAACGCAACCAGCCCTGCAAATGTGGACTTCTTTAAAGTTGCAAACTTTGTTTGCTGCGGCTCACCCAAGAAGATTTCACCTCTTTCCTCGATATCACTGATGGATAAATAGCTGGACATGATTGTTGGTGAGTTTGAATAGATAGAATCGGGACCCATGTCATCTCTTATATAATCGACCCAATTTTACACACCTTTTTTGACGGAACAGCGATACTGTTGCAGCACCTCAGGCTGCAGCGAATAAAGAGAGGAAAAAAATTCGTGCATGAGATAACCTCGGAACGGGCCGTGGCAAGAAAATTTTCCTCTTTTTTTCACTGTTATCACGCTATGGGTGAAAAATTTTGGAGAATCCGATGAGCATGCGATTCCCGCGCTATGATAGGGTGGAGATGAGGAATCGGGCTGGCGTTAGAGTGGGGATGATGCCGACACAAATGGCTGGACAGCGCGCACAACACGGGTTCAGAAAATTGGTGTTTGAGATCCCCAATTTCACCCAGGTTGAGCCTCTGAAGGTCGTGGCTGGGGGGCAAGAACGCGTTCAGAGCGGTACTAAAGGCGTTGGGGTGGCCGGAGCAGCGGTATTTGCCCGGGAATTCCTCAAAACGGACGTGCAGACGTTGGCAGATGGCGCTTCCCCCGCGGCGCCCGGGGCTCCTGAATCTTTGCTCCACTTGGACCCTCGGACGCACACCCTTCCCTATAGGGATTTCCCTGCATCGCTTCCGACTCCCTATGCGGTGCTAAATAGAAATAAGAAACTCCGCGTAGACCAGTACAACCTCCGGGACGGTGCGGAGCGGTTATCCGTGAGCAGTCTCTCGCCCGGATGGTGCGAACTCCGAAAGCTCTACGACATCTACCTGTCGTACGAGAAAGAGCCCTCCAAGGAGATGCTCCAGGGGACCCGGATCCACGAACGGCTCGAGACCCAGACGCATCCGACTGTAGACACCGCGGCGCTCATCGACGCGTTTCTGCGCGAGGCCCACAAGGCCGGGGTCTCGTTGGCCAAGATGATGGAGGAGGACCAAGATTTGCAGGCAGATATCACATCTTTGATGGAATCTGACCCGGCGGTTCCTGTGCTGGCACAGATTACCCGATTGCTCTCGTTGTTCACCACGGGGCACGCCCGTGAAGTGCGGGCAATCGCCTTTGTAGACCCGGCAACGTCGCGGATCGTAGACTGTAGCAACGTGGGCCTCCGCGACGACATGGTCATGGCGAGTGGCATCGTGGACCACTTGATCTTTGCCTCCGAGGATCCGGACGACTGGTCCATCCACGAGGAATTGCAGATGTACGAGGACGACTTGCACGAGTTCTTCAAGCAGGCTCCTGCCGTGCTCTCTACCAACGACTCGATGCCTCAGATTGTGGTCAGCGATATCAAGACCAGGGGCTGGAGGAATCTCCCCAAGCAGTTGAACGTGTTGCGGGCCAACGAGTTCCAGGTGTTGTGCTACCGGAAATTCCTCGGGATCATGGGTGGAGAGCTGTTTGAAACGTCCTCTAGAGACCACGGGCCGGAGTCGGTGGTGGAGTTCTGCTACGGGTTGTTGTTGGAGAATATGAGACGGAGACAAGTCGATATCGACAGACCGGTTCCCGCGGAATTGGTGTTGCCCTTGCTATACAAGAACAAGTCGTTGATCGCCGATGCCGTGCGTTTGAAAGAAGGTGAGAGCTTTGACTTTCTGCCCTTTGACGACTTTGTCCCGGGCTCTGACCACAGCTGTGATTTGAGCCACTTCAAAGGTGTCAAGGGTTACGATGACGACTACACGGTGTTGGATGGACGCCTCTTTGAGGGGAAGTGGGCCAGACCTTTCACCATCCGGTTCTTGCTCATGAGATTGGCTCAGTTCTACGAGTTGATGCAACCGTATCTCTCTGATCGGTGCTCCATCGAGTACGTGCTGCGGTCCAGTGACTCCCTAGAGGCTTTCAAGACCACCTACCACCACTACAATAACGAATTGACGAATCTGGGGCTCCGGCATAGTATAGACTTCTACTTGACCAATAAGAGTGATAAGGTGAGCTTGATCAACCCGA
Organism: Nakazawaea sp. yHDR128; assembly: GCA_030571255.1. Taxonomy (NCBI): domain Eukaryota; kingdom Fungi; phylum Ascomycota; class Pichiomycetes; order Alaninales; family Pachysolenaceae; genus Nakazawaea; species Nakazawaea sp. yHDR128. The sequence goes on along the minus strand of JAJLXL010000007.1, from coordinate 497,491 downwards.
GATCGTTCAAGACTTACTGTGATCCGCCTCCGAGTGCCAAGACCGGTGGGTGTAGATATAGAGAGTGGTGTGGCTGGTACCAAGAGCAGAAGATGAGCTTGTTGTGATAAAAATAGGCACATCATCTCAAGAGCGAAAATGAGCTTGGTGTAATCAGAATGAGCTCGGTGTGATCATAATAAATAGGTATAATATATCATCTCAAACTATACATGGTCGTTATAAGCAAAACTCCGCCGGATCAAGTCACCTTTTCAGTCTTTTCGGTGCCCTTGTCCTTGTGGCACCACCATCGTTATCGTCTTCTCTGCTTCTCTTCATATCCCTCTTCCTATACACACCACTGGCCATACGTTTACCGAATCTCTGCACACTTAGCAGCTCTGCCTTGGAAATCAATCCTGTCTCGTTTCTAGGGTATAGCAGCTGCTCTTTACCACCTACAAGGTCGTCTATATGCGGCAAAGTGAGCCTATCAGGCTCGGATTCATCAGCAGTAAACGCTCTGAGCCCCAAAGGCGATGGCATGTGATACAGAGCAGATTCAGGACGTTCTACGCGGATATAAGAGGTCTGCATACTGTTTCTCAGCTGGCTGGAGTCATTTTCCACCCCAAGATGCGCCAACACGTCCAGAGCGGAGTCGTTGAGGAAATCTGTCGGAGCCAGCCGGAAATTTGCATGACGACTAGGCGGGATCACGGGTAAGATGTTTCTATCCGGATTCGGGTGTGTCTGTGGATACCGGGCGACGGCTAGGAACCGAGAAAAGGCCGAAGAATACCAGTCGTCGGTGCCGGATTCACTCAAATAGGAAGGCATTGGCGGCACATGGCTCAAGAGGTCGTCTGCAGACAGCCAGGGATCGACCGGGCTGTTATCAGACCTATTATCGGCATTTGAGCTTGGATTTGCGTCTGAGTTTCCATCGAGGTTCTGTAACCGCCGCCTTCTGATGGCATTTTGCCGCCGAAGTGTTGTGGCTGAATTGGGATTCCTCTGTGGCGTAAATCTGGCGAATCCCAGCTCATTCTCGCTTCTCCAGGACCGGATAGGGAGCGTCTCTGTTGTGGACGGGAGTGTTATGGCACGATCGGATGTCGGAGAAAAGATAGATGATCCGTTGTTATTTGATTCCGAGATCCTGACTCTTTTATTCCCGCGAGATCTGGTCTCGAAACTGTCATATTCGTCCCACAATTGGTCTAGTTGGATCCCCATGGTGCAACGTGCAACTGTTAAATGTGCTGGAAAGTTGATATATGAATCGCCTTGATATGCGTATATACGTTTTTATACGCCCTTGGCCATTAGGTGGGTGTGGTAAGTGTTCAAGTTGGTTTTATGGGTCTTTGTGTGAAATTTTATGCTGTTTGTGGTGGGGAGTGAACTGATGAAGTAGCTTTGATCATCTTTAAATTAAGAGCAGAAAATGTGTCTGCCCTAAGGCAAAAAGACGTGCATGTGATATCAATTCCTATTTTGGCAATTTATCCACACATGAACTACTTTGATTATCCATCCCAAAGGTGAAAAAAAAATTTTCCACCTCTTGATCTTTTATACCTTGAACCTTTGATACGAAAGCTTCCTATTCACTGCACCATCCTATTTGCAATGGGTGATTGGAGGGGAAAAGGAAAGCGAGATCAAAGTTTTCAAAAACGTCCTCATACCGGTCGCTGTTTCTTGTTTTCTCTTGTGAAGGCAGACTATGGCAGCTGTCTGGTACTGCGTTCTTGATATATTCTATCGAATGCCTACTGGTGTTTATTTGTAGAATTGTAATAGTCTGCTAGTATTGTAGCGGTTTGCGATGGTTCGACCGTGACCAGGCTATGATCTGCCAATTAGTATGGTTTATTTATCCTAGTTCGAATATAGGTTAGACCAGTGAGCTGTAGTTTGTAGTAGCACTGTTTAAACGCCTACAAAAAGCCCCTCTTTTACAAACTCTTGAGCAGATATTCTCGAAATTCAATATGCACACTCCACATCAAAACCTTCGTGTTTAAGTTCAATCAGAAGTATCGTGACAAGATCAGTCATTACGATACTGCTCTTTGTCGTTTTGATGTCATTTTGAACAACTGTAATCTCAAACTATCAATTTTTCAAATCTAAACTACAAATCCGTGTATCCCTTTTAGAACTCAAAAAATGTAACTATTATTTTTAAGCTAAAGTCCCTTTAGTCTAGTAACTATTATACACACCAAGTTGTGAAATCATTCTAATGTACAGACCCATGTAATGGGCTCGATGAAGTTGAAATGTGAAATGAGATGGCACCTATATGCACCATCGTAATCGAGAAAGAATAAATGAAACTCAGTAAACCCATCATATCATCAAGACCAGAGCGACAAGAATTCCAGCTACGTTGGCATAGACGTTCTTGCTGATAGCGTTGGCAGCACCTTGGAGAACAGTTGGAACTGCTGAAGTGCTGTTAGAGACGCTTGACGATTGCACAGTAGTGATAGCAGCTGAAGTGCTCTCTGGGACGATCTCACCGACAGTTGTAGCACTGACTACTGGAACAGTGGTGAGTTCGTTGAGTGGGATGACAGTTGCCTCGCTGCTTCCTGACAAAGTTGTAGTGACAACAGTGGCCTTGGTGGAAGCGGATTTAGTTCCTGTCAATAGACAGTAGGTGGTGTAAGAAGTCTTGACACCGTTGATGGTTGTTGTGACAACTGTCAATTCTGAAGAGGCAGCTGTTTCTTTAGCTGGAGAAGTCTTTGCAGTCTTCGTTGTTTTGGCCTTTGTTGTTTCTGGTGCTTCCGTTGTCTTGGCTGTGGTTTCTCCACTCAATGGACAGTAGGTGGTGTATGAAGTCTCGGTACCGGATACGGTAGTGGTGACAACGGTCTCCAAAGCCTTGGATTTGGAGGCAGTACACGAGCCTGCTGAACAAGAGGTGACAGTGACGTAGACATAGGTTTTCGAGGACTCGATGGTGGTCAAAGTGCTCAGAACAGACGGATCAGTTGAGGTTGTTTCAACACTCAAGTCGTCATCTGTTGAAGAAGCAGTTGGAACGTAGAAAACGGTGGTTGTTGCCTCGTAGTCAACACTTGGAGAAGTGCTGGAAGCAGAAGAACCAGCAGTTGGAACATCGACGATTGCTGAAGCCGAAGCAGAAACAGAAGCCGAAGTACCGGTGAGCTCGACAGTTGCAGACAACACCCAAGTCTCAAGAGCTCTTTTGATCTTGCTTGCAGAACCCTTGGTGACACCAACAGTGACTGTGTTTGTGAATGAAGTTTCTTTGTCGCTGTCTTTTGAGGCAAAGATACCGATCTTCAAAGTTCCCGATGAGAGAGATTCTGAGTAGTCAATGTCAAACGAAGAACCTGAACAAGTGACGGTGTAGTCATCTGAATTGGCCAGTTTACCGTCGACTTGGTAGGTGAAAGCTGAACAGTCGTATTCAAAGTTGGCAGAGTCCAAGTCGGCAGTGAACGAGACAGATTCCCATGGTCCCAAACCACCTGGCACGTAGACGTACCATAATGGTTCTCCACCGTTGTTGACACCAGAGATGTATGGCGCAAGAGAAGAAGATGGAGTGGATGAGGCTTTTGATGAACCAGAGGTCTTTGATGAGCCAGTAGCCGTTGATGAGCCAGTAGCCGTTGATGAGCCAGTAGCCTTGGTCGAGGTTGACGAAGGTGAAGAGGCAGAACCAGAGCCAGGAGCTGGCGTGCTGGCAGCTGAGCCCGAAGACGAGATAGACTCATACGTAGTGACCTCGGTCGGACTTCCAGAGAGGTTTTCAGTGTATGAGGCGACCAACGACTTTGTCGTTATCGTGGAACAAACCCCTTCGTAATTACATTCGGTGTAGACTCTTGTGGTTGTTGAGAACAGCAAGCTTGTGGCCTGGACGTTGTCTGTGGCAGTGTCAGTTGGAGTCTCATCTTCAGTGAGGTAAGTTGTTGGCTCGTCGTCGGAGAAGGTGGAGTTTAAGTATGAGTTTGGCGACGAAGAGGCAGCAGGACTCGATCTGTGGTCTCTTGTTATCGTGGTGTAACCAGTGCTCGAGTACGTAGTACTCAAGTCAGTCTCTGTGACAGTGGTGTCGACAGTGGTGGTTGTGTCGAGTGTCGTTGTGACATCGGTGGTGACGTCGACGATGATATTGCTCGAATATCCGGCGACAGAACTCGAGTTGGAATAATGGAATGATGATGGATAGATCACACTTCCACTCGACAGCGAGTATCCGTGGACCATCGAAGGTAATGCTGCAGCAATGGCTGCCAATACTGAGTACTTCATCTGATGTGGTCGGTCCCTTTCAAATGCTTCTTTTGGGGGTCTGATAGACGATCTGATCGATGTGAAAATAGTACAGTTTAAAGATACAAGATCTGTCTTATCTGGTATATATATACATAGTTTAAATTGAACGAATTCACCTTGGAGGCTGGTCTACAATGTCCATATTACATCTCCGTTCCCCAAACATACGGTGAACCCGAAAATGGCTGGCGTTGACTCCATCGATCCCCATAGATCAAGATGCAAAGAAATTATTTTTCATGCATAAAAAACCAGCCATCCCTAATCAAAAAAAAAACACGAATCAATTTTGCAGAGCGCATTTCCTCTTTCGGACATAGCTTACATATTTTGAAAGCTAGCCACCCCGATTTGTTTATTGAACCATTGCGGCTTGGATCATGGACGGATCACGATTGGTGAAAGTTGCCTCAAAATGGACCACACAGGTGGTCTATATCCACGCATGGAAAAAATGTCAGATGTCTGCAAGTTCCGAAACCCAGCACCTTTAAAGTAAATTGGTGCCAAAGGGGTGCTAAAGCGATGAGCTTAACCTAATCATATGATAAACGGTCTTCGGTTGTCAGTTTGACAACAAACCGTGCATTGTCGGCAGATCCATGAGCGCCGATTAGCACTTTAATTTTGTTATATCCTATATGACCTACATAAAACTAATTTACCTTGCATGGCTTTGCACAATACGACACTCTAAGAGCCTAAATCGACGCATTTACCAATTATGGTCATCTTACTCAATGCTGGTACGCATTGATCGGAATGTTTCCCTTTGAGGTATGGAAACTGTTTATACAAGACTGGTAATCCCAATTACTCTGCTGGCACAACATCAAGCTGAACTCTGCATTGAGCCTTGTCTCTTCAAACACTTTGGCCAACAACAGCTGCTGATTTGCGTTCAAAGAGTTTAAAATATCGGGAGGCACCTGCTGTTGTAAAATAGTGCCCAGGTTTACCAGTACTGGAGGCGTAGCCCCATTTACAGGTGTAGCCCCCACAACAGGGGTTACAGCCGGCGTGTCTTTCAAATCAGACCAAGCCTTTTCTCCCCCATGGGATCTCAACAACAACATATCGGAGGCAATGATCATCCCCTGGTCTGGGCCTTGGACGACTACAAAAGTCCTATCAAAAGATCTCTTGGTCAACGTCCCCTTCAGAGAGTTGAATCTGTTCTGGTAATTACGAGGTCCGCTTGAAGCCACCACTTCAGGAATGGCAATTTCTTCAAACTCGCCATGTATAGTGATGATTATACCGTTTACCTGTGGATACGAATACGACTCCATCGAGAACAAATGAGGAGATTCTAATAGCAAATGCTTTGTCTTTGGGATCTGCTGGAAAATCTTGTAAATATCCTGGGCCCCTTTGTTCAACCTGGCCATTCTAGATCTCTCGTTGGAGATTCTCGAAAGGTTTCTCGAGTTAGGCATATAGTAAGCCCAATAAGAGCTGTCTTCGTCATGGGAGTTGGCAGGATGTGTAGAATCCACCTGGAGGGAGAACTGGGACTCGGGAGACGAGTACAATCCCATCAATTCCTGTCTATTTGTGTCCCAGAGGTTGATATAGTTGGATACGAAGGACGTGGCTATATTGTGGATGTCTGGAGTCTCGAAAAACATCTGTTCGGTCTTGATGGGGAGGCCATAGATCTTTTGGAGTTTCAGTTCGTCCCTCAATATCTGTCCATCGAGCAAGATCAACTTCGGGAAGATCTTCATCATCTCGAAATGGTAATTAGGGGCTTGCTGAACTGGATTGTTCAACAACACGAGTTCTCTCAAATTGGAGAACTTTAACTTCCAAGTGTCAAAGAATTTCACCTTGGATATGCGGTTGGAATCGAGTGACAAGTTGAGCAATTTCGGGAAAGTGGTTCCCAAAAGGGACAAGTTGTTGAAAGTGTCATTTATAGAGTTGTTTGACAAGTTAACGGTATTCACCACTATGGACAGGTCGTCCGACAGGAGCTTCATGAGTGCTACGAACATCTTTGAAGACGTTGCCGATGTAGTGGAGGTGCCCAATAAGCCCCTTGTGACCAAAAATTGGTCATTTTGCATGTTGGAGAGATCGAGCATCTTCAGTTGGGCGTTGTACCGCATCTTGAGGAACTCTTTTAACGCTTGCACGGTTGTCATGGTAGTGGACGAGAGTCCAGCCACGGGCAGGACATTATTCCCGGTGTTGCCGCGGTTCACAATGCTGAATTTCAAAGACTGGCCGGCAAATTTGACTCCGTTCCAGTTCATGAGACTCTCGGCGTCCTTTTGAGACCTCACAAACCCCACTACAGCACCATTTGCCTGGTTCACCGAGTGGTCAAACACGCTGATCTTTGTTTTTCTGCTCAAAAATGATACGAGGTCCTGTGGCGACGCGTTGTTCCAGCCCCATATCTCCATTTGGACGTTCTGCTGCCCTGGTGGTCCAGAAGCCATTGGTGCACTGCCAGTGTTGTTACCAGTGTTGCTGCCGTTGAAAGCGGGCCGCGACCCGTTGTTATAGTAATTGCCTCTTCCTCTTCCACGGTAACTCATTGCGAGATTGCGAGATCTTTGATGGCTACGCGGTCAGTGCAGTCGGTGCGGTCAATACAGCGCTTAACTGTCTGTAGCTGGATCTTTTGGTAAAATTTTTCTTCACTTTTTCCCAAGATCCGGATGGGGATGGCATGTGGCGGTGGCTGGTGAAACAATGTCGCACTGCGGGGGACTTGCCATTGGCCACGGCCGTGAGATGAGACTCAAATGGCGGAGATTCGAGATCCTTACAGTGCTATTTGGCATCTACTGCCTATCCACTGTTGACTAAACTCCAGTTTCGGTAGTGCACGAAAGATCAAATCCGACTGAAAAAAAGGACAACGAGAAATTTCCTGAGATGATATCGAGATCACATCGACACCGATATCGACACCAGGACCCATCAAGATGGCTGGAATGAACTACAACTACGACGAAACGGCCAATTCATGGCCGTACTTCGTCCTCACCATCCTGATAGTCGCCTTGGTCCCAGTCAGTTACTCCTACTGGACAGACTTGTCTGGTGAAATATCGTCCACCACCGCTTTGGCGCTCTCCAAAAATGGCCAGATCAAGCCCAATGCCGCGGCAACAACGCCAATTGACGCGGATTTGAGCCTGTACAAGAGACAGGACTCAAACAAGCGCATCTTCAGCAAAAAATTGGCTCTCATACTACTTTTGGTGGCTCTCATTGTCGGATTGATCATCTTCACCAACGGCTTGACCCCCCAAGATTTCACTTCTGCCTTCGATCCCTTTGAAATTTTGGACATCTCGTCCTCGGCAACAGAAAGAGAGATCAAGTCACATTACAGGAAGTTATCGTTGGTATTCCACCCGGACAAGATCGCCAGAGACGCCTCAGAGACGGAAAAACAGGAATTGGAGGCCAAATTTGTCTTGATCAATAAGGCATACAAAGCATTGACAGATGAGGCTACAAAGCGGAATTACGAATTGTACGGACACCCAGATGGACCTCAGGATGTTTCGCACGGAATTGCGCTTCCCTCCTGGTTTGTAGACGGCTCTTATTCGTGGATTCTCACAATTGCGTACATCATCGGTATTGCTGTATTGTTGCCATTAGGTGTCGGAAAATGGTGGAATACCGTCCAGTCATACACCAAGAAGGGTATCCATGTAGAGACTGCACGTTTGTTCACCAACAGATTACTCAACCACAACCCAGCGGTCGTTGTCACTTCAAATGAGATCTTGAAATTGGTCAGTGAGGCCCAGGAGTTCAAAATTCTTTTCAAAAACGCCAAATCTCCACAACAGATCCATGAGTTGATCTCGGCACATATAAATAGAGAATATCTGGGCGTGAACATTGCTGACACGTTGAAAGTCGTAGCCGAGGTGCCAAAATTGATTGCCGGCTTGATCGATATTGCGTCTGTTTTCCGCAACACCGAGGTGGTTTTGAAGTCGATCGACGCCAACAAGGCTGTGATCCAAGCCATCAACCCGTCAAAGTCCAAATACCACCAATTGTTGCAGTTACCACATGTGCAATTGGACAAGATTGACTCGACTTTTGAAGTCTACACCTTGCTGAAGTTTCTCTCGTTGGACAAGGCCAGCCAGAAAAAGTTTTTAAATGTAACTGATGCTCAACTCATAGACGTTGTAGACGTCGCATCCAAGATTCCTATCGTCAAGTTGGTGAAGGCCGAGTTCAAAGTCCCTGGAGAGTCTGTGGTTCCACCCTCTTCTCATTCACATCTCGTTCTCAAAGTGATCGTAAAATCCGCTGGGGATAAGAAGCAACCAGTTTTATCTAAAGCTGCTTTGCAAGAAGATGAAGACTTTGAGTCCTTGAAAAACCCCTTCAGGATCGTCTCAGACCAGCCTCATGTCCCTCCGACCCATGCTCCATATTTTCCATATCCAAACATCCTGTCTAACGGTTGGACGTGTTCTTTGATCACACAGAGAGACAACAAGTTGTCCGATCTTCCGCAGCATTTCCAGAACTTGTCGTTTGCCAATTTGAGCTCTACATCTGACGGTTTTGTCGTTGGCACACTCAAATTACAACTCGGGTCCACGACACCTCCAGATGCCGGCAAATACCAGTTCAGATGCATCTTGAGATCCATGGACTATTTTGGTAATGATATCGATTTCCCCATAGAGATGGAGGTGCAACAGCCACTGGAAGTGGAGGAGAAAGATGCCTACGAGATTGAAGATCCGGACGAAGACAGCGTTGCCGGAGTGATGGCTGCTTTGAAAGGAGAGTCCGTCAAGAGAGCAGAGTACAGTAGTGATGAAGAGAGTGATCTCGAGCAAGATGAAGAAAGTGATTTCAGTGACTTGAACACCGATACCGAGGATGAAGAGGATGATATAAAAGGTAAGAAATAGATTAAACTTTTTTAGTCATATATACAGCGTCTGCATCTTCCAAACCATGAGCCTTGTAGTAGTCCCTGACCTCTGCAAATACTTCGAACCCCTTGGCTTTGTACCATGCTACCAGTTTTGCGTCTGATTTCTGGACGTGCACACTGACCTCATGGACAAATCTCTTGGTGGTTTCCTGCTCCACAAATTCTAGAAGCTTGGATCCCACGCCAAACGATCTGTATGGTCCCAAAACGGCAATGGAGTCGATATAAACGGACTGGGGTAATTTGGATTCGCCTTCTTTGTAACTCAATCTGGCCTTGACGCATCCGACAGAGACTTCGTTGAAATATGCCAACTTTAAGATGGTTCCCTCTTTGTCCAATGCGTAGAAGTCTTCGGGGTACCGTGTGGGCAAGACCAGCTCGTTCAACTTTTTGAGAGTGCCAATGTTGTTGGAATTGACCAATCCGATCTCTATGTGGGGTTTTGCTGTCATATTGCTCGGGATTGTAGGGTTTGTTTAGAGTGATGTGTGCTGTCTCTGGTCTCTTGAAGTTGAGAATCAAGAGTGAAAAATTAAAATCAAAATATGAAAATTAAGAAAAATCAAAAAATCAAAAAATCAAAAATCAAAAAATCAGAAAAAAAAACCAAAAACCAAAAACCAAAACTAACTCCACCAATCCTCAATCAACTACCCATCCCATCCACACCCCATCTCCCACAATATGAACCAGCAACAGCTGACAAAGGTCCCCCTGTCACACACATTATGGTCTCCCGCAGATACAGTGAGAGATGTCGCCGAGAGCATCGGATTGACCACTCTTGGAGACGACGTGGCCAAGAATTTGGCCATGGACGTTGAGTACAGAATTCATGAAATATTGGAGCAAGCCACAAAATTCATGCGCCATTCGAAGCGCAAGACTCTCACGACTCAAGATATCAACAAATCGATGAAAGTGCTAAATTTGGAGCCACTTTATGGGTATGATGTGCACAGACCGTTGGTTTTTAAGGAGGCTATTGTCGGTGCCGGGTCCAATTTGTACTATATTGACGACGAAGAAGTGGAGTTTGAGAAATTGATCAACCAGCCATTGCCAAAGATCCCTAGATATGCAACTTATACACTGCATTGGCTCAGTGTCGAAGGTGTACAGCCATCTATTCCACAAAATCCATTACCGAGCGATGTGAGACAGATTGCTCCATTTTTGCGTGGTTCCATGACCAACATGTTGACTTTGGACTCTGAGTATCTGGCTGGAACCTCGGATAGCCAGAAGCAGCAGCAACAGAGCTTGTTGAGCTTGTCTTCGAAACAGCAGGAACTGAACCTGCCTCTGTCTGGTAAAGATTTGGACGTGAAACCTTTGGTGAAACACGTCTTGTCCAAAGAGTTGCAATTGTACTTTGATAGAGTCGTAGAGCTGTTGGTGAAACCGAATCCCGAAGAGGATCCCGAGATTGAGCATTTGAAATCCGCTGCCTTGAATTCGATCAAATCTGACCCAGGTTTACACCAATTGGTTCCATATTTCATCCAGTTCATTGCAGAAACCATCACCAACAACTTGAAAGACTTGGACTTGCTCTCGACGATGTTGGAGGTGATCTATTCGTTGCTCACGAACCAGACCTTGTTCTTAGAACCATATATCCACGCCTTGATGCCCTGTATCTTGACCCTTTTGTTGGCCAACAAGATTGGCAGCAGCGATCTCGCAGATAAACAGCATTTCGCCACAAGAGACTTTGCCTCGTCGTTACTTGCCCATATCATCAAGAAATACGGCAGCTCGTACTCTACTTTGAAGCCTAGGATCACGAGAACTTTGCTCAGAGCCTTCTTGGACCCTTCAAAATCCACAGGCACACAGTATGGTTCTATAATAGGACTCAAGGCTCTTGGAGAAGAGGTCATTAGGATCATCTTGGTGGGGAACTTGAATAGTTGGTCCAATACTTTCTTAGTGAAAAAGACATGGTCAGAAGAAGAGTTGCCTGATAAACAAGTCTTGATCGAGGCTATTTTGTCCTGTTTGAGACTCTTGGTGAAGAGTTCTGTAGAGGAAGATGGCATGGATGTGGACAGCGAAGCCTTGAGCGAGGATTTGAAGGAAAGAACCACTGCAAGACTCGGACCAGAAGTTACACTGTTCATCTTGGAACAACCAGATGCAAAAGATATAGTGGAGGGAATTTTCTTTGGTGAGTTGTAGTAATTTAGTATACGATTTGAATGTATGATCAAAGCTTTGTCTCTTTTCCGTAGAACTCATTCAACCCATTGTCCCCGCTTACCAAGATACAATTGCCCTGGTAGATGACTTGATCTGCGAGCAATCCGTGTGATTCCAAGCTTTTTATCGTGTCACTATCGTAACTGCCCGGCTGGAACCATATGGCGTTGATACGGTCTTTTAGTTTCGCAAAATCATCCACCAAAGCCAAAGATACACTCGGAGGTGTTATGACAGAGATACTCAATCTGGTGTCGGTGAATTCTTCCAGATACAGAGTGACGGATTTTGCCACTGGGATCCCAAGTATCTCTGGGACTGTTGGGTTGACGGGCGTTACGGGGAGTTCTCTCTTCAGGTACCAATTCAAGACTTTATATCCGAATTTCAGAGGATTTGTCGAGGCTCCAACCACCAAGAACCTGGTATCCTTGGAGCCAAAGAACCTTGACATGTTCTTTAATGATGACATAATAGCGAACTGGGATTTGAGCTTGGGTGGATGTGGATGTGGATGTGGAATGTGAATGAGGGATGCGGAGACGTGTAGTGTGGAGAAGTGTGGAGCAGGGCGGTATTAATACAGTTAGTTATCTGAGTAACGCTGCTTCAGTTGATTGATATGTTTTGGACCAAGTCAAATATGGAATGATGTATGGTGATAACCTGCTCTGTATAGACGAAATTCCAGCGGATTATATTGCAATTGACTCGACTTGCGAATAAGTACCCGGCCAATAGTACTGATTTGTAATGCAATTCATTAGTCAAAATCATTTGCAAAAAAATTGACAAGTACCAAACTATTACTATTGCCTCCCAAGAGCAATTGACTAGCTTACAAAACACCAAAGAACAAGAGAAAATGTCCGCTTCTAATTTAGTGATCATCGGATCTACGGGATTGGTTGGGAAAGAGATTTTGAAAAACTTGAACAAGCAACCGGAGTTGGCAGACCATGTATACTCTTTGACTAGAAGACAAGTGCCAGGGTTCACTCCAAGTGCACATGTCGAAGAGATTATCGAGAAAGAAACAAGTCAGTGGTCTACGCAGTTGGAAAAATTGGGAAAAATCCACACTTTGGTCTCGAGTCTCGGTACCACCAAAGCTGCAGCTGGTGGTTTGGACAAACAGTATCTGATTGATCACGATTTGAATCTCGAAATTGCCAAAACTGCAAAGGAGAAATTGAATTGTGACACTTATGTGTTGATTTCATCTGTAGGTTCGTCCTCGGGTTCACGGATCCCATATCTCAAGATGAAAGGAGAATTGGAGGACCATGTCAAGGAGTTGAAGTTCAACAAGACCATCATTTTGCAACCGGGAGTCTTGCTTGGGGACAGAGAGGTTTCTAAAGGAGTTGGGGTTTCTGTAATGGCCGGGCTGTTCCAATTCTTGAAGGGCAGATTTGGGGTCAGACCTTTCGGCGCAATAACAGGAGAAGAAGTTGGTAAAGTTGTTGCAAAGGTTTTAGAAGACGCAGAATCTTACAAAGATGGCTCAGTCGTGACTCTTGACTCTTCCGAGGTTATAAAGATTGCAAAGGGCTTGTGAGCTGAATTGTGATGGGTCATTTCGTTGGGAAATGACGTATTCGAGTCGTAAAAAAAATTTTCTAGCAACTTTATTATGGGCACTGTATATTCATAATTGACAGATTCAATATTCATAATTGTTGAGTTGTTCCGTTATCTCAACATGCCAACATACGTAATTGACCAATTTATCCGGGATGGGGTTTGATTCTGGTCGTGCATCACTAACCAAATTCACCCCGTTGGGAAAATGATGTGATTTTTCTCTTCCTCATCATCTGATTTCGAGTGAAAAATCCAGAGGCAAATACTTTGAGAGCGCTTCACAAGTTTACCACACACTATCCAACCAACGTCCACATCGCTTTCAAATCTATATATACAACTCATTTGCCGGGTTTCCAATATCACCGTGTTCATTCGAACAACCAAATTCAGACACCCCTTTTAGAGATCACCTCGTATACATAATACCCCCAATAGGTATATATACTGTGCAATCCCCTTCAGTATTCCACTTCACACTAATATTACTCAAACAACTACAGAAAAATGTTCAGACTTGTCGGAACAAATGCAGGACAAGCGATCAAGAGATCGTCGTCATCCAAATTAGTGAGCAAGAACTCTAGATTCTTCAACTCATCGACCTTCCAGAACTTGGAACAGCACCACCAACAGGCTCAACAGTATCCTGAGAATCTTGGAAATGGAAACAAAACGTTCTACGGCAACAAACCAGCAAGTTATAACCAAAAGAAAAGATACAATAACAATTTGGGGCGTTCTGTGGCCCACGACAACCCATACCGTCAAGAGTTGATCAAATTCGATGAGATCACCAACAAGAACTACCACTACGATTTGGTGAAAGAGAGAGTCGTTGCTAATGAATACATGTCGTCGAGATCTTTTTTGGACAACATCGAGACGGTAATGATCTTGTACAGACACCTTTCAGAGGCTGGCCAATTGGACATGCAGAGAATGTCGTCATTGGTGATGCTCTTGAGAAACGGATTGAGATTTAACAGACTTTCGATGAAGGATTTGGAGAAAAAACCAGACTACGACGATTCTCAGTCGTCCAATGTGAAAATTTTCAGCTTGATTTTGAACTCGTTTAGAGCCATCACACAAGATATCTTGGACGGCAGAGTTCTGGTGAATTCGCACGGATTTTCCTCGGTGATCAACCTGTTTGTAGACATGAGATTGAACGACGAGGCTTTCAATATCTGGGAAGTCGCCAACACTTCACAGCATTCACCCTCTTTGTTACAGATCTCGAAAAACGACCAAGTCTTGGGAAGCATTTTCCCGATTCTCTCAAATTTCGTCAGCTCATACACTTTTGAAGAATTGGAAGTGTTGTTCAACGAAGCGAAATCTCAAAGTTGTCACCCGACTTTGATCATCGGCTTTATAAGGACTTGTCTTGCATTTGACAAGAAGGATAAGGCCATTCAGTTGTTCACCGATTTGAGCGAATCTTTTTATGGAGCCCGTGCCAATGATCAAGGTTCGAGACAGGAGAAGATGCATTACAAGAGATACATCAGCTATCTCACAGATTCTCATTTGGCTTTCGTAGGCTACTGCAAAGACGTCAACACTGCCAAGGTGTTCTTTGACAATGCAAGGTTGAATGCCATGCCGTATCCCACACCATTGCTCTCAAACTACGTAAATCTCTATATGCAGAACACCTGGGAACAAACAGGCGATATCTACAAGATTATTGAGATCTGGTGTCAAACTTGGGAGAATTATGCCTCTAAAAACAATTTCAGTGGAGTCATTTCCTCTTCAGTTAACGGGAAATTCTTAAGTATCTTCTTTTCGAAATACCCAGATTTCGGAATGGAAGGTTTCAAGTTGCTCAAGTCTTTGATCACCAGATATTCCCAGATCAAGCAATTGGACGAACCATTCTTGAACATTCTTTTAGTAAAGTCTGCTAAGTGGAGAGATCCCTCTGTTATTGAGAGTATCGATGCTGCTTTTGAGAGCTTCAAAGTGAGAAAGAGCGTTGTGTCGTACAGGTGTTTGTTAAAAGCCTACGGCAACACTCTGACTTCGATTGATAAGATCTATGGAGCTTTTATCGGTTTGTTACAGACAAAGGATCTGTCGAATGAAAAGTTTTTGTCAAATGCAGACTGGTTGAGTTTCAAAGATGCCACTATCAACGCCGATGATCTTGAGATGTTTGACAACAAGGACGAGAGAGTCTTGTTGTATTTCAAGTGCTTGAAACTATACGGATCCTACTTGAGAAATTTGATCTATTACAAGAGATGCTTGGTCAAAGATGCAGAGTTGAAACGTGGAATCTTTGCACCTTATGTCTCGCAAATCGATGACATGACTGTTAATGACTTACAAGCTTACCAATTCAAAAACATGAAGAGAAACTTTTAACGATTTTTAGACCTTTTGATTTATGACCTTAATATTTTTTTGACTTAATGACGTTCACGTTGGTTTATACAGTTTTATACAATTATACAATTAATATCTATTCGAAATGTATCATGACTTCGTAATTTGTGCTAATGGGGGCTAACTAACCCCTTTTTTTTGGTCTTTCGTACGGTGATCCGTCCATCAGCCTCGGAAGCACGGGTGATCTGGCTATAAAAACAGGTTCGCCGGGTTTAGGAGAAGGAGGTATCTCTTGATCATTAACTTTTCTCTTCTTCAAAGGCTGGAATCCGGTCTTGAGATCTCTTTGTTTTCTTCTTATCGCAGAAGAAGTCGGTTTCAGATACTGTGCCAGCAGACTTCTAACAGGGGACGATGTGATATCCAGGTGGGTGTCATTTATTGGGGTTGGAGGAGACGATGGAATCATTGGCAGAGACGTAGAAATGTCATTAGCTGCACTGTTTCTCATCATCGAAACTGGCGATGAAGATATCCCCGAGGCACCTCCACTTCCGATTATTTCGTCAGTCTGTTTGGACGATCTGTTATCCGGGGTGGCAGCTTCAAACAACTTCTTTTTGAAACTGCTATTCTGGTAGTCTACAGTCATATCGATTACGGTGTTCTTCTGTTTCTTTACCGGAGTCTCTCCAATCTCAAGAAAAGATCTCTTTAGAGGCTCTTGCGACTCTTTCAGCACCAGTTTCGTCCCAAAAATGCCCCTAGAGGATTTCTTGGGCAACGCAATTCTGGTTACATTGGAATCCTGGGCAGAGCTTTGAGACGAGAAAGATCTGGCGGAGAAATCGATCGTCCTCTTTTCCAACATCTTGGTTGAAGAGATCAAAGAAGTGGACCTCTTCAAAGAGGGTTTATCATCGAGGAAGCCCTCTAGACTGCTTTTGGTCTTGACCATAGATGGAGCCTTCATCAAGGTATCGGGCCTGAGGCTTTGATTTACGGACGACTGTTTCATGGGCAAACTTATTGCCGGTTGTAACGCGTCCGGTTTCTTTTCATGCTTCTTCTGTTTCTTCTTCATACTGACACCTTTGACTGTCTTGATGAGTTCTTTACAGAGGTCCGGGGCCTTTTTGTAGTAGAAAGGGACGATAATGTTGGCCAAGAAGTCGATAATCATAGAATGCTGCTTCGGTTGCTGGTTTACTGAAGCCCCGATGTCACTCATCGAGTCGACTACAATCAACAAATCCAAGTATTTACGCACTGCAGCCTTTGACAGTTCCAAAGTGAGTTCTCTTGGCTGATTTGTCTCCTCCACTGAGTCCAATTCCACCACAGTTCCGATCAAAGTGGGCACCAAAGTTCTCTTTTTGTTCCTCTTTCTGACCAACGACAGTTTCTTGATCTTTTTAGACTGTTTGACTTCGACACTGGGCAGTTGGATCTGTTTCAAAAGTACAATTTCCATCAATACGACCAATTGCAACTCTATTTCTCTCATTTTCAACTTGTCTTTCACCGAATTCATGTCGTCGCTGTGCAAGCTGTTCGATTCTAGAAACCGCGACTTGTACTTTGATTCCGTTGCGTTTTGGGCGTGTTTCAGCTGGAAAAATGCTGCACTGGTGACTTCATATCTCTGCTTAAAGTCCTGGACGTCCAAGAACAGCAGCAACAACGTTTGCTCATATGTAGAGTCGGACGTGCAGAGGACTTTCAAACGCGCAAAAGTGGATTTCGCAAAGAACATCAAGTCGGCGTTGCTGTACAATGCCGAAAAGTACTTGTCCAGCATGTAAAAGTTTGGATCATCGCTGATATCTTCTTTGGTGGGGGAACTTTTCACCGAGTCTGCTCTTGGTGGGTCCATATTGAACCCGGATAAGTCGAGATCCGGATCTTCTACTAGCTGGTCCAATTCCACACTGTAAACCCCCGGGTGGCATTCGCGGGCAGTGTCCTTCAATTCTTTCAAGTTCTTCAATTTCAAGTCTTTTTGTAGCCTCAAGACACCGTAGATATGTGTATCGTACTTGAACAAAACGCCGATTCTGTAGGCGGAGGCCGGCGATTTCTGGAGCTTGACATAGTAGCTCGTCATCCCCCACTCCAGGGCAGTGCGCGAGTCCAAATGGACCCAGTAGATGTTGGACATGTTGTTGGAGGCATGGAACTTGGGCAAAAAGTGTGGGTCTATAGAGTCCAATCTCTTGATGGGGGTGACCTCTAAGGGCACGAGTTTCGACTTTCGGAGTCGTGGAACCACTGTGAACAGACTGGGCAACACCGAGAGGTTATTTCCATGGTCTGTGTCCATCATATCGGCATTATCAGCGCTTGTGGGCTTCTGAAGCTGTAGATGATTTTACATGTGTGAAAAAAAATTCAAAAAGGGCACGCGTTTTTGCCCCAGAGATGCCCCGGTTCTGTGCCCTTGATTTGAGCCTAAAGTCTACATCATTTGAAATCAAATATTGAACCTATACACTAAACTAGTATTTACCGTACTCTTTGGTCCAGTACTGACGGACTTTCTTCTGTTTACCGAGTTCTGCGATCTTGGCAACTTCGGCTTCGGTCAATTCGAAACTGTAAACGTCCAAGTACTCCTGGAGTCTGGACTCCTTGGAACTGGTCGTGATAGGGAGGATGCCCTTCTGCAAGACCCAACGTAACAAGACTTGCCCCTCGGTCTTTCCGTATTTGGAAGAAAGTTCCAGGAGCAATTCGTCCAAAGGTCCCGGCTTGCCCTTTGTGATTGGGGATAAAGGCGAATATGCCTGCACCAAGATATCATTGGACTGGCTGAACTCGACGATCCCAGGGGTCTGGTCCTGCAAATACGCATTGTACTCGATCTGATGGACCTGCGGCTTGACCTTGGCCACTGCTAAGATTTTCTCCAAATCTGCAACGGCGAAATTCGACACCCCAATGTTCTTAGCCAAACCTTGTGCCTGTGCCTCTTCCAAATACCCCCACGCTTCTTCTAAGGAGAATCCGTGTGTCTCTTTCTTGATAAAAGGGGCGTGGAGCAAATACAGATCGACATAAGGAGTGTCGAATTTCTTCAAAGAAGCCTTCAAAGACTGCAATGGCGTTCCTTCATTGGAGTGGAAGGTATAAGATCCATCTCCGGCAAAATACTTGTCTGTCAACCACAAGTTCTCTCTCTTGACGCCAGATTTCTTGAGTGCTTCGCCAATTTCCAATGCAGAACTGTAGATTTCTGCCCCATCTATGTGAGTGAATCCGAGCGAAATCGCTTTGAGCAAAGACTCCACCAAGCTCGGGTCAAATGGGGCATCGCTGGACTTGTACCAGGCGGTACCGGTACCGTAGCCAATTGATGGGATCTTGGCGCCAGTGGTTGAGAGTTTGAAAAATTTGGACATTTCGGTGGATTGTGAGCTGGATTAGTTAATTGAGTGACTTGAGTGGATATTCAAGAGTGATGCTCCAATCAAAGACGAATTGCAACCGCGATAGAGCGGCTCTTATATGATAATTATTGGGCCACAGTTTTGGGCCGAACTTGGGTGTGCACGACCTTTTCCTAACCCCCCACAACGGTGGAGCACAAATTAATCCACCACAGCTAGAGGACATAAACATGTGTTACACTATGTACTTATACGAGGATCCACAGCCCTATGGACCCAACTTCTTGAGCAACGACTCAAGTTCTTTGTTGAAATCCTCATTTTGGTCCGGCTGGCTCTTGGCTTCTTCAGAAAGCTCTTGGAGCAATGCCACAGATGACAGCTTTACAGGAGGTCTGTATATGCACAAGAACTGTAGCGATTGGAACCCGATCTTGAATCTCGTGGGGTCCCGGCACAACGATTTCAACTTCCAGACCAATTCTTTGTTCAAGTATGGAATGTCCGAGAGCAACCGGATGAACAACTTTCTGTCACTCATGTCCAAAAACAAGATAACGGCATCTAAAACCTTTCCTGCCCATTTCATATACACTGGAGTGATTGCAATCTCTTCAGGTTTCATTTCACCAGCTTCGGCTTTTCTCTCATTCTTAATCGTCTCACTGTACCATTCTTCGTTCAACCATTCAATACAGACATCGATTCTGTTACGGATGTCTTCAGAGAAATAGTTAAAGATCTCGCCCCTTATAATATCACCCAATTGCTCTTCCTCACTCTCTGTTACATCGGCAGCTAAACCTCTAGATGCAAGTCTCGTCAATACTACAAGCCACGAGTCTTTGTTCCAACTAGGAATCGCCACTTTGGTCAAGTCCGACTGGTTACTTTCCAATTTATCAGAGAGATCAGGTCCAGTTGGCACTTGTCTAGAAGCCAATTTTACGAAGTTTCCCATAATTCTCTTCATATGGTTCTTCTTTTCATCAAATGCCATCTGTTTCGGAAGTGGGAGATCATAGGTGACACCACTCAAGTCGTCGATATCGTCCAACACAGGCAGATCCTCGTCATCCTCATCCCCAAATACTCTTGCACCACTTTGCTCTTCTTTTACTGCGATTCCGGGCCGCGTGAGAAGTTCTCTGTATCTCTCAGAGACTATAGTCAAACCTTCCACAAATTTTGCCCTCTCGACTTTTTTCAAAGCAATTACAACCATGTTGGTCAAGATTTCTTGCGAGATTGTCGACAAATCGATTTCACTGATCTTGTCGGCAGGTTTGATCAAAGAATACAAAGAAGAATATCTCTGATCGTTGGCAATTGGCGACGAATTGTAGAAGGAATCTTCAGGTTCCAAGATTTGGGAGTCGAGTTTTCTCCTCTTTACTGGCCCGTCATTTTCGTCATCAGAGTCAACCAAAATACCTCTCTTTTTCAGTTGATCGTTTCTCACCATGACATAGCTGAATTTTTTACTCATCTTTTGCTGTAAATTGCCATCTTTTACAAGTTTCTTGTTGATCATGAACCCTATGACGATCTTGTTGAACCGATCGTTGAATCTTCTAATCAACTTGACCTTAGCATCATTTTCGTCATCAAATTTTGAGTGTTTCTTGTGATCGGACTCGTACATCATCAACAAATTGGTCAACTTGGAGTAGACGTGGTCTGGTCTTTTCTTCAACAATTTGACAATGACGAGTTCTACAGCAGAGAATAAGGGAGAGATGATCAAGGCTTGATCGTTGATGTAGTTGAACAACATGTCCAACAAGGCTTGGCCCTCTGCTTCAAGACCTTTTTTCAAGACGGGATGTGCTGGAGGTATCATGGAGATAGAAACATCTTCTTCTTGTTTTACAGCACTTCTTCTCATTCTAGGATCCTTTGGAGGAGTCGGCAATTGGACTTCCGCCACTTTGCCGATGAACTGTATAATCTGGAGTTTACAACCTATGGATCTCATCAGATCTGTCTGCTTGTTCAAAGGGACCAAAGGTGATGAAGTGTGGAGGTTTCTTATCACTTCTTGCTTGATGTCCGACAATTTCTGCCAATGCGCTTTTGTATCTTGCAGCGAGGCACTTTCCAACACGTTTAAAAAGATCAAATCGTAACTTAGCACCAATAAATGTATACTCTTTTGCACTACAAGCACGTCTTTGACCCGCAACAACACGAGTATAGGGTCCAACATTTGCACCGATAACTCCACCAACAACTTTTTTGGAAGCTTGCCACTGGCATTGGTGAAAGACTCCACCAAGAAGTCGATACACCATCTCTGTAAAGCGAGATCGTCGTTGTATACTATGGGCAATACGGTTTTGAAGACATCCGGGTAGAGTTGCCCGTTTTCAAGCGCCATTGCCTTGGCTTTGTTCAAACTTTCTATCGTGCCTGCAGACATTGTGTGTTTTGGCGACTGATCGTTGTCCCTTGGGTGGTATTTTTGCCACTAGTGTAATGGCGCTGATGCTTTTGAGAAATCAGGTCTAGTAATGACCACAAAATCCACTGCGTATAGATGTATCGGTACGTATGATTTCGGACCGAAATATACGCCGGAGATGGTCTAAAGGGAACGGGGAGCAGATTTACCGGAAAAAGACAGGATTTCTGGGCGATGGGTCCAGACTGGTTATCGAATGTGGTACAGGTAGTTAGTTGTTGAAGGGATTAGTTTTAGTTTTCAAGAGATTTTTTCATCGTCTAATGGTGGAGCCGAATTCGGGAGTTTGGGATTATGCGCACGACCATATATGAGCACTTAATCATATTACATTGGGCTAGGGTGGGCTACGGGCTATGACGGATTTACAAGAGACTACACTGGCTATTGCTAGATTCGAATTCAGTTACATTATTTGCAAGGAAATTCACTGGGACTCGTTCTGGGCATAGAAAAAATTGGCAGCCAACAATTGCAATTGGTTCTTTTCAGCCCACTCTTTAACACCAGTTGCAGGGGTACCGGTACCCCAGTTAGGTCTATCAGAAGGAGCTTCTGGCTCGATGCCAGTCTTCTGCTTGAAAAACAAGAAACAGTATCTGTGCTTACCGGTCTTCGGAGGAGGAGCCGGGCCCTGGTATGGGAGAAGCGTGGTGGCACCTTCCAATTCCAAATCTGTGGTCAAGCTATGGACGTTTTCATTGATCTGACTTGCCTGGACGGGGTTCAAATGCAAGTCTTTGACGATAAAATGTGCATATTCGGACCATTTCTTGTCGGTTCTCGATGGGGCATCGGGGTCTGTCAAGACAAATGCAAATTTGTCATTTGGAGTCACGGCAAAATCGTCATTGGCATCCACGTTCAAAGTGAAGGCAACTTTGGGCAACTCCTGGGTCTCATTGACTTTCAAAGTGTTCCCCAAGACAACATCTTTGTCTTTACCATATGAAATAATCAATAAACCCTTTGGAGAAAAGTTTTTTTCCGCAATCACATCTGGGATCAATTCATGTTTGGAGTAACTCTCCTTGATGGAGTTGGTGATTGTCATTAAATTCATGGTGGATTGGCGATTACTTAGTCTGATCTGGCTCAATACGGGTCTTCTGGAACACAATAAACTAGTCGATCTCAAGAACGGTTTCAAACTTCCAACAATCATGTAGAGCAGTCTATGAATCACAGATATAGCCCTCTTTATATATTTCGGTTTGCGGCAATTGAAGCAATAAAGCAACTGATTTTTGAAACTTGATTAGCGATAGGGCTTCCACTTTACCCGAAACAGATATTCGCCGCAGACACACGACCTTTGGGGGTGCGGTGGAAAAAATAATAATCAAATTTTTGCAAAAGCGTTTAACCAAGCACCTGTTCAGACTCATGTCGTACAATCGCAATGGGTCCAATAGGAACAACGCCCGATTCAGCAGCGGCGGATTCAATGGTAGAAACGACCAGGGCTATCGCGGTGATCTGAGGCCCAGACAGATGGAGGGGGCCAGAGATGTAAGTAGTCATCGCCCAGGGGAAGACAAGAGCAGGCTGAATACTAATGATGTCAGTGCAAATTCTAAAGAGCACGTGGGTACTGCTCTGTTATCAGCAGAAGAAAAGCGGAAACTGCGGCAACTGAAGTTGGCGAAATGGAAACAGAAACAGGAGGGTTCGGATGGCACACCTACGCCTGAGCCTGTGCTGGAGAAGACTGAGTTGGCCCCTGAAAAGAAGAGATTTGCAGTTGCAAAGATAAAGAAACCGGTCTTGAGCCAGAAAAAGGGGCCGTTTTTGAGTAAAAGCATTAAGAAACCGTTATTCGAAGATACAGATGATTTGGACAAGGGATCCATGCCACCTTTGAAGAAATTACGCCTAAATGGCGAAAAATCGGGCCCTATACCCCAAAAGTCGGAAGACACAGATGAAGCAGGCGATTCTTTGGAGAATTTCATGGTCAGCATAGAGCAAGATGACTCTAACAAGACTTATAGTTCAGAATTGATGGACGAGGATGAAATGGAAACCAATACAGTTGAGCAAGACGGCGAAACTGTCACCAAGCTCATGCACCAACTGAACAGCATCAACAAGGCTAAAGATATCCCCGAAATACCGTATACAGACCAAGAAGTGGTGAAAAAGTTTTTTGATCCGACTTTGAGCACTTTGAAGACAGATGATCTGGAAGAGTTTGCCAAACTGAGTCAGATCAGTATCAAGCCGGAAAATTCCGGGTTCCTCCCAGTCAAGACATTTGGACAACTTGGACTCACATCTAAAATGCTTGAGACTCTTGATGAGTTGGAATTCGAAGAACCAACACCTATCCAGAAGATTGCATTGCCAGTATTGATGGCTGGCCACGATGTCGTGGCTGTTGCAAAGACTGGGTCTGGAAAAACTTTGCTGTTTGTGTTACCGATGATCCGTCATATCGTTGCCAATGCATCTCCGATCAGGAAAAAGACCCAAACCCCGATAGGCTTGATCTTGACTCCAACTAGAGAGCTCGCTATACAGATACACAACGATTGTAAACCTTTTCTAAAAGCGTTGAATTTAAGGGGAGTGTGCTGTTATGGTGGGTCCAATATCAGTTTACAAATTGCAGATTTGAAAAAAGGTACAGAGTTGATTGTCTGTACTCCTGGGAGATTGATAGATTTGTTGACTGCAAATAACGGTAGAGTGACTAATTTGTCACAGGTGAGTTCACTTGTGTTAGACGAAGCAGACCGGATGTTTGATCTTGGATTCGAGCCTCAGATCATGAAAATCATCAAAAATATCAGGCCTGATAGACAGACATGTCTTTTCAGTGCTACTTTTGCCAAAAAGATCGAGATGTTGGCTACAAAAGTCTTGACAGCACCGATCCAGATCATTGTAGGAGGTGGCCGTAGTATTGTATCTGACACCATTACCCAAAGAGTGATGGTGGTGAAAGCCGAAGAAAAGATCTTCAGATTGCTCAAGATATTGGGTGATTTCATCAACGACGATCGTCAAGGCGAAAAATTGTTGATTTTCTGCTCAACTCAGGACAGATGTGACAATTTGTTGGCGCAGTTGTTACAGAGAGGCTATAAAGGTTTGAGTATCCATGGGGGTAAAGACCAAGTA
Organism: Nakazawaea sp. yHDR128; assembly: GCA_030571255.1. Lineage (NCBI taxonomy): Eukaryota > Fungi > Ascomycota > Pichiomycetes > Alaninales > Pachysolenaceae > Nakazawaea > Nakazawaea sp. yHDR128. The sequence continues at coordinate 473,121 of JAJLXL010000007.1, read as the reverse complement.
GACCGTGATGGAGCGATAAACGATTTCCAAAGAGGTGTAGTGCCGATCTTGGTGCTGACGAGTATTGCAGCTAGAGGATTGGATGTAAAAGATCTCTCGATAGTTGTGAATTATGACGCTCCAAACCACATGGAAGATTACGTGCACCGTGTAGGACGTACAGGAAGAGCAGGACGGTCTGGTGTTGCATACACTTTTGTGGAACCTTCTGAAGAAAGAGCAGCCCATGATATCGCCAAGCTGTTGAAGATGAGTAAAAATATCGTGCCTGAAGAAATTGAAAAGTTGTCTACTGGATTTTTGGAGAAATTGAAAGAGGGAACAGAAAAGTACACTTCTGGTTTTGGTGGAAAAGGCTTAGAAAAGTTGGAAGAAGCCCGTGTAAAGACCAAGAACTTGGAGAGAAAGAACCATGGAGAAACCGAAGAACCCAGATCTGCTTTGGAACGTCCAATGGAACGTCCAGCTGAACCAGAAAACGACAGTGAAGAAGCCCCAGAGATCCTGTCTATAGATTTCACCATAGTAGACTCACCAGCTCCCGGGAAAAGCGACTCGAGGCTGTTCCATTCCAAGATCTATATCAACGATCTCCCACAACAGGCGCGTGTCTCGCTTTCTCAGGAGTATCCTGTCGTGGTGGAGCAGACAAATGTCTCTATCACCACCAAAGGAACATTTGTACCGGCTGGAGTCAGCTCCAAAGACGACAAATTGCACATCTTGGTGGAGAGCGACGACAGAGTGGATGTAGTGAACGCCGTGGCGATGTTAAAAGACAGCTTAATTGCCGGCTTGAAGGGCAGCAACGAGCAGGAGTTGCGGAAATTGAGAACTGGAGCTACAGGCAGGTATAAAGTGTAGATATAGTTATAGCATTTTAATAATCGTCATTCCGCTGGTCTGTAGGTAAGTTTGGCACCGAGTTGCCTCTACTGGAGCTCTCGTACAACAGCAGCTGTGCTGGCGGAGCCTTTTTCGGTTTTTCCTCGTCTCTTGGCACGATGTCGATCAAGAAGTCAAACATGTCGGACTTCTGCAACAGTGCAGCTATATCCGATCTCTGCAAGGTACGTCTCTTCATCTCCTCAGCATGGATCCACAGTCTCATGGTCAACTCGGTGATAAAGATATCACATCCCTTGGCAAACAAGATAGGTGCCTCTGCGCTTATCATCCTCACTTCTTCGTCTGTCTTCATGACTTTCTTGATCCTCAGCAACGGCAATTGGTGGTTTTTGAAGTCGTGTTCGTCGTGCTCAATGGAGTTGATAGTTTCCTGCCAATATTGCATCATCATGTTTCTATAAGCGCCAGTAAGACCCTGTGCCACATTTGCAAAAGCTCCTCCTGCCCCGAACTCGTCTTCTTCTTCATTGTCATCATTACCGTTTTCCTCGTCGTCATGTGCTGCTGATTCAAGAACACTTTCCTCCATGTTGTCATCACTTTCGTCATTATCGTTATCATTATTGTTATTACTGGTGTGTGTTGTCGGCGTGAAATTGATAGACTCATCGTCCAACGGGACATCGTGGTTCAGCTGTGGCTGCGGCGGGAGATGTTGCTGTTGCTGGTTGTATAAATGGCTTCCATCGTTCAAGAACAGTGGCTGTCCGTATGTGGAATTGTAATTGTTATCCATTGCGGTGTAATGGTGTGGTGATGAAATCGATAAAATTCGCTCGAGTGTTTTATTTTTCACCGAAAATAATAAAATTAAACCTGGGCATGAACAATAGAGGTAGTGTGAGGAGGATCAAAATGCTGTATTGGGCTCACTGGTATACGTACACTGATAGCACTGATGCAGTGGTATGGTGATCACGATACGTGAATTGGGGTGGAACTGGAGAGTTGGATTGAGAACTGGCTCATGTGACCCACAAGATTGAATAGTGAGAAACGGCTGGCCCAATGGCGCTCAAGGCTCTCATTCCATGCCCTAGAACAGAGCCTATATAATTTCACTCGCACTAAATCTTCAGAGAAAAAAACACACAAATACTCTAAAAAGATAGCAGCAGATTAGAGCTCCGATAAGTGATCATCCAACTGTTCAGCGAAACCATTGTGCCCCAATGCCCACGGTCAACCCATTTACGTCATTTGAGGACCCGAGAAACAAGAGACAAGCCCATAAACAAACATTTGATGAGTTGTATGGGGCCCCAGAGAACTTTCTCGAGATTGAGGTGTCCAATCCGGAAACACATGGCACCGGGTCACACATGTTTACCGATTACGAGATAATCTGTCGGACCAACATTCCGGCTTTCAAGAAGAGATTCTCCAGAGTGAGAAGAAGATACAGTGATTTTGATAATTTCAGGAAAGTGTTGGAGGTGGAGAGCAGTAGAGTGATAATACCAAAGCTTCCTGAGAAGTCTTATGGATTCTTGAATTTCCAGAATTCCAATTTCGACGACGAATTCATCGAGACGAGAAGAAAAGGGTTGGAAAAGTTCTTGACCACAGTGGCATCCCATCCTTTGTTGCAAACGGGCAGCAAGAGCCTTGTGAATTTCATCCAAGACGAGAACTGGGAGAAAAATAAATACATCTAACCCGGTCGGATTCGGCCGAGATTGAATCATTGATGAATCACGACGAGCATAGTACAAAGCACCCTTAGATATACGGAATAAATCAGCAAGTGATTGGTTTGTATAAGAATATTTTGAGTAGTTTGAAAATATATCGGGGTCCTTGAAAAGGTATACCCGGAAATGCCCCTAGGATGATGTAATTTGTGAATCTCACCCACTTGATCATCCAGCATGTCAAAAAGTAAACCCCCAGTTGCATAAAATGCACAAAAGTGGGTGAAATAATTTCCCAATTGAACGGACTGCGACGTACATAGTTAAGCACCAAAAACGTTAAAAAACACCGGACCCAAGGATGAACATGCAGATGAAAACAGAGGGTGTAGATTTGATGTTTGAAAAGTGGAGCTGACCGGTTTCAAAATGTATGGCAGTGTTTATCCTTAGCTATGTAGAGATTTGATGTTGAATTTTTGTGAAAAGTTCCGGTCGTCAAGTTCTAACGTGTAGTATGGGGTGTAGGTGTGGGTGTGGGTGTGGGTGCGAATGTGGGCAAGAAGGGATTTTTTTTCACCTCGTCAGGCTTTCATGGGTCTGGACTTTGTTGGGTTGGGTTACTGAATGACGATGTTGCGATACGGCTGATTTTGTACTGAGTTGAGTCCCGGGAAAATTCACAAGTCTGTATGTTATTGATGCACCACAAGTAAAATACTAGTCATCAGACTTATCCGAGCCATATCGCACCGCTGCGCAATTGCACTTGTTGTAGCAATAAAACCGGCATAGGCACGGATGTTGCCCTTTTGAACATCTCCGAAGCGGGTGCAAATATTCGGTGGAATATGCCATGGAATATGCGATAGCCGTGGAACAAACAACGCAATAGCCGTGGAACATTTATTACCCCGGATAAAAACCCAGGGCACGGATAGTTTACCGGTATTAGAATTTACATCAGATCTCAACAGCTGGAGTAGCAACATAACTGGAACCCAAATGCTAGGACTCCGAACTCAAAGTGAGACAACATCCGATTACAGCCAAACAAAGTGCTAAGACATGATGTACAGTACTACAATCTACAATCCTAATATAAGTTGATTTCTAAATTAAAACCGGGCATGAAAAAATCATCCCACGGCCACGCAAGTGCTATTATTTTGATATTATTATGGTTTTGCACCTGACAAGGCAGCCGAGTGAGGCAATGGGCGTGGAAGAATTGACCCGTCTACGGTGGTGAGGTGGTGATTTTGACCCCATAAAGTGGAAGCGAAAATTGTATGGTGATGGCAGATTTAGTGTCGTAGATTATTGTCAATGCTATTATCTGCGCAATGTATTGCCAATGCTCAACCCTACAACTCTAACTAATCCTATACTTCTCTGCTCCAATCGTCACCACCCCACTCGGCTCTCAACATCATTCAGCATCTACCCGGCATCTCTTACAACTGAAAAATGGCGAGGCAAAGGGCACATTTTCAACAAAGGCAAAAATGTCAGCTGTTGCAAAAAAACTGTCTCAACACATGTTTTTTTTCTTTTTCTCATGTCAGTATACCCTTTTAGCCCTAGCAAATACTTGGGTGTATGTACGATTCTGCGACAAAATGCCGATTAATGATAGGTGATACCACCTTGTCAATATTATTTGCTTTACAGTTTCCAATTGGATTGAGAATATAAATATGGGATCAATTCCCCCTTATATTCGAGTAATTTCACTCTCCATTCTACTAAAGAATATCAAGAGTATCTAATACTTTACAAAAGAATCAAATTTAATCATGTCAGTTCCAAAGACTCAAAAGGCTGTTGTCTTTGAAAAAAATGGAGGTCCATTGACCTATAAGGACATTGAAGTCCCAACTCCAAAACCAAACGAATTGTTGATCAATGTCAAATACTCTGGTGTTTGTCACACTGATTTACACGCTTGGAAGGGTGATTGGCCATTGGCAACCAAATTGCCATTGGTTGGTGGTCATGAAGGTGCAGGTGTCGTTGTCGGATTGGGTTCCGCTGTTAAGGGCTGGAAATTGGGTGATTACGCCGGTATCAAATGGTTGAACGGATCTTGTTTGAACTGTGAGTACTGTGAAAAGGGTAACGAATCCAATTGTGCCGACGCCGACTTGAGTGGTTACACCCATGACGGTTCCTTCCAACAATATGCCACTGCAGATGCAGTACAGGCTGCCAAGATTCCTCAAGGTGCTGATTTGGCCGAGGTTGCTCCAATCTTGTGTGCTGGTGTCACTGTCTACAAGGCCTTGAAGACTGCCGAATTGAGAGCCGGTGAATGGGTTGCCATCTCTGGTGCCGGTGGAGGATTGGGTTCTTTGGCCATCCAATACGGTAAAGCCATGGGTTACAGAGTATTGGCCATTGATGGTGGTGAAGAAAAGGGCCAATTGTGTAAGGATTTGGGTGCCGAAGCATACATTGACTTTACAAAGACCAAGGACCTTGTCAAGGATGTCACTGACATCACCAACGGTGGTGCTCACGGTGTCATCAACGTCAGTGTCTCTGAAAAGGCCATTGAGACTTCTACAGAATACGTCAGATCTAACGGTTGTGTCGTTCTTGTCGGTTTACCAGCAGGTGCCGTCTGTAAATCGTCTGTCTTTACACAAGTTGTAAAGTCTTACTCGATCAGAGGTTCTTATGTCGGAAACAGAGCTGACACTTCAGAAGCCATTGACTTCTTTGTCAGAGGTTTGGTCAAATCGCCAATCAAGATTGTCGGTTTGAGTGAATTGCCAAGTGTCTATGAATTGATGGAGAAGGGTGCCATTTTGGGTAGATACGTTTTGGACAACTCCAAATGATCATCTTGATGATGGTTTCGCATTGTCCAATAGCGGCAAAGATATATAACGTTTATTGACTCAATCAACTCATGAATTATACGAATCCTAGTCTGTAGTTGAGCAGATCGTAAATCCAAGTCTTTATTTCAGCCATATAAAGGGAACGATTTTTTTTTTCTCCCCTTTTTCGATTTATTATTAGCAAAGGGGAAATTAGCGCAGATGCCATCACCAGACAGCTTGAATTTTCTTGCAACCACTAGTAACGGCACCGAACCGAATAGAGTTACTCACGCATGGCTGAGAATTGGCGATCGTTTCCGATCACGTGTTGCCAGAAGGCTACTCCGTTATCGCATTACCGATGAGAATGCTTCATCTTTTGGCTCGATGGACGATAACAGGCCCCGTAGGAGGCACAGAAATAGCAGTTTCGAGCCCATAGATATTCTGTCTGAATTGTCGGAGCTCAGAGACAGACAAGCGGGTGACGGGTTTTCACGGTATTTGAGAACCCATTTAGACAACAGAAGAGGTCTGCATTCATATGCAAGACATACAGAACAGGGACGGCCACTATGGTGGTATGCCCAAATCATCCTTGGTGGGTACGAGTCAAACAGTCGAAATGAGAATGAGAACACTGTTCCCGCATTCAGTGAGAATCTGGGCGAAGTGCGGACAACTCCGCATATACAACGAACCCCTTCATTACAGTCTACTGATTCAAATATCTCCGATGTGGATCAGGATTATTCAGACGGAAATCTTCTTTCTGATGATATAACATACCGCAGACTCAGACGCGAACTTCTCAGCCGGATCAGTCTCCATTAGATGTGCGAAAGTTGATCTAATCTGATCTACCTCATCTGATCTCCGTTTCACCTATCAGGCACAGACTTAAAAAAAACGCTATTTCTCCACATTTTCCCTTGAGCAGCGCAAGGGAAAAAGGTTGGCATCGGAAATTGCTTGTATGGTGTGGTCATTGACGGTGTGGAGATGGACAGTGTGGAGATGGACTGTGTGGAGATGGACTGGTAAGTATGATTAGTAGGGAAAGGACAGTTTGGAAGAGTCATATACGAGCATGAGCTGTTCAGATAACGTTGGTGTTTTCAAGTAAATGGACTGTGTTCCAATGGGGGCTGCAAGTGTTCAAATGATAGTAAAAGCCGAACTGGCAAGGTGCGACAATAAATTTCTACGAAACAACACCACGGCTGCAGTAACACAATATGAGTTGCACGCATCGTTGAATAGCTTATAGACGAAAACCACGCATGATTAGATTTAATGTACAAGCAACTGACTGCTAGTATGAAAAATGGCAGATCAGGGTACCTGAAGTGTAAAAGATAAGGGTATATTCTGCACTGAGTGTGCGTACAGGACTTACACACCTGGAAAGCACACACAGTACCACGGCCTTACCCTACCACTACCACTTCTCCCCTCTCTGCCACCCTTCTCCCTACCATCCATCAGTTCCGTACCTGAATGCTGCCATCATGGCAAACCAAAAAACACGGGTGTTTAACGTTTCTTTTCCCCCTCGATTGCCTAAGACAAAATAAAGGAAAACCGTTGTCGTTATCACACAGACAAAGGCCCTTTTTTGCGTATCTACTAGTGCCTTGCTTATGGTTTATTAATAACCGGTTGTCCAAGTTCATTTCCGTTTGTGCACACTGATTTCAAAATTTTATGTCCCAGATCAGCATTCAACCATAGATAATTGATTATTAACGCCTGGAATCACCACAATCATGACGGTACCACTGAAAACTGTTGTCGAGTACATCGTCTTGACAGAACAAGGGTTTGATGAGTATGCAACCAAAATCGAGTCCCAAGTATCGGATATTTATAAGGAATCCAACACCAGCAGTATAGCGTTTATCAAGACACATTGTAAATGTGTCAAAAACTTGGTGGTGTACCTCACCTTGAAGAACAGATACCCGAATACCAACGATTATACAGAGTCAAACGACCATGAGTTGGAATTGAACCACCCGATATTGTTATTCATCGATAGAGATCACTATAATGCCACACTGACGACCAAATTGAACAAATTTTCCATAGAAGCCTTGCAGAAATTGATCACTTCTCAATTCCACCATTTGAACGTGATCCAGATCGTCTTTAAGAGCTTGAAAGACATTGAAATCTCCAATTCCAAGTTGATCTCTACACAGGTGTTGACGAATCTGAGATCTACAAGAGTACTTTCATGGATCGGATTGGGTTGTAAAGGTTTCAGTGCAGACGAATCGCTGATCAATTCGATGGTGGACGATCTCCAGATCGCCCTGGATTTGGAGAACTACGAACCTTTGGAGCTGTTGATCGAGGAGATCGATTACAGGCTGTTGCTCAATTTAAAACACCCGAGAAGTCATTACATAGGATATATCTACCAGTGGGGGTTCAAGTCCCATTGCTTGGACTATGACGAATTGTTGTACTGTGCCAAATTGATGCTCGAGATCCTGGTGGAAAATTGTGGCGACACGTTCCAAGTGATCTCCAAGAACAGGTTACTCCTGTTTCTGTTCAACGTGCGTGATAATTACAGAATGGGTAACCAATTCCACAACTTCAGACACGCTGTGGACGTGCTACAGCTGACTTTTTACCTCTTGGTCCAGTTGAACTGTATCCCAGGGAAGAAAGACTCCACCGGGGAAGTCTCCATTCTGAGGTACTTGCTTCCGCCTGGGATCTCATTCACGTTGTTAATTGCATCTCTTGGTCATGATATCGGCCATCCAGGGTTGACAAACAAGTTTTTGGTGGACCACAAGACTCCGATTCTGAGACATTTCAACGACATTTCAGTGTTGGAAAGTTTCCATTATACGGAGTTCAAGTCCATTTTGGACAAGTTCTTTCCCAAGGCGTTCTCGCAGATCCCGAGTTCCGAGGTGATTATCAAGAAATCGATTCTCTCCACGGATATGATCAACCATTTTGCGTACATTGAGAGAATCGATGAATTTATGAAATTCCAAGACGAATTGGGAAGTTATGACGAGGTGCAGTATGAAGATGAAGAGTATATCGAGATCCGGTATTTGCTCTGTTCTTTGATCATCAAATGTGCCGATATCTCCAATGTGTCAAGACCTTTGGACATCAGTGCCAAATGGGGGGTGTGTTTGACCAACGAGACCAATGAGATCTTGAATTTGGAATCGCAGTTGAAAGATCCTAGCTCTGTGGATTTCACAAAGGAGTTTGTCCATACAATCACCGATGTAGCCAAGATCTCCACACCGGAGATTGTAGAGAAATTGCCAAGTATATGCACAGGGCAATGCTTCTTTATAAAGAATTTCGTCATCATGTTTTTCGAAAAGATCCAGATTATATTGCCGAGCTTGAAGTTTCTCCATGACCAGATTTCTGATAATGTGAATTATTGGGAGAGCCACCATTCGTGAGTGCATGTGCATCTGTGAAACTGTGTTGATCCGTACTTCGTCTATTTATTGGTATAATAATCTGGCATTTCTGACCATTTGCATTCATTTATATGTTGACATCGTAGAATTGTAGCCTTTAGTGTTGTAGGATCGTAGGCAAGGTTCAAGATTGTAGTTATTGTAGAAATGTAGGAAATTGAGCACCAGCACATTCTGCTAGCACAGATAACACACAGCACATTGTAGCACGATCTGAGATTACCGAAAAAAGGGAAAAAGGGAAAAAGGGAAAAATTACATCAAAAGATCAGGGATCGAATAAGCGCGTGCAAGGCATCGAGGCTTGTAACGTTGGCCATGGACCCTGCAAAAGTTGACCCAAATTCAGATCAAAGAGCAACACTGTTTTCCAGCCCCATGTCGGAATTTTCTCTGTCCAAGACGTTATCTCCCGCCAAACAGCCAGATGTCAACCCCTGGCTACTGAGGACTGCAAATATCCAGGGTAATGAGACTGACGCCAATACGGAGCTGGGAGACAAACATAACGATACAGATCACGTCAGAGCATCTGGAACTCTGGTCTCAAACCCCACCAAATCGCCTTCCCCGGCTCCACGGATCAAATCTACCGCCAAGGCCAAATGGGTCCCCTATGACGATGCAGTCATCATAGTGGACTCCAAGGAGAACACAAGAAACAGCCGCGCCAATTCAAAGAAGAAGAAGAAGAAGTACAACGCCACCAGGACCAAACCTGGCCATGAAACCATTGGTGCAGGCGCTAATGGACTGGGCCATGTGCGCGCAGCCAGGGAAAAAGATGCAGGAGAATATGCAGAATATGATGTAATTGGGATGGATGGCTTAGTGGCTAAAGCCGAGGGGTTGTCGTTGCACAATAGGAACAACGACACGCTGCTGGTCAGCGGGGTAGCATCTGTGGGGTCAGTGTCCCCGCGGGAGGGACCACTTGGATCTCCGGTCCCCGAGATACAGAGAAACAGGAAGAAGCACAAGAACTCTCCTAGATTCAGATCATCCTCGGCGACTCCTGTGCCTACTTATGCGGTGCAACCGCCATTCGCCTCAAGCTATCTATACCAGCCGGTCTTCGGCGCGTACCCGCAGTCACCACTCCAGTATCCGATGCCGAGTTTCGTAGAAAGTAAGTATAACAGTAGAAATAACTCGTCGTCAAGTTCCATAAACGAATTGACGTTATCCGGGTCGGGGTCTCCGAATCCCATGTATGGGAGCAAGACGGATCTCAACCAGTTCTATCTGCCCCCACAACCGCCCATTCATCCTTACGTGGGTTTTTATCCCGTATCACAGCACCAGCCCGTCTATTCGATGATGCCACCTTCCCCACATATGCCACCGTACTATGTCGATCCAATGGGCCAAGGTGTGTACCAGAATCGTCGTGGTAAGAAGAGCAAATCCCGTGAAAGTGTCAACGGGTCCACTTCGATCTTGAAAACCTTAGAGCTCGACGTTGCCTCACAGTTGGATTACTATTTCTCGAAGGAAAACTTGATAAAAGACACATATTTGCGGTCACAGATGCAGGACGGGTATGTAAACTTGAAAGTGATCCTCACATTCCTGAGATTCAGATCTCTCACTGGGGGTGATATTGATCTTGCGATACGATCACTTTCGAGATCTAGAAATGTGGATTACAAATTTGAGGGAGATGAGTATTTTTTGAAATCGAAATTTGAGTATTTGTTCAGCAAGAAATAGGTCAAGAGTGATGGGCTACAGCATATTTTCCAGTCTTGGGGAGTTTTCTTCATGTCCTATTGCTTTTCCGCGGTATTGAGGAGTTTTCTTTATGTTCTGTTGCTTTTCCAGTTTGGTTCGTCCATTCAATGATCTGAGTCTTATGAAGTGGTTCAATTATTTTACAGTTTTATAAAAGTTGAAGTTGGAGGTTAAAAATATAGAAGTTGATATACAGCGATGTGGAGAATGTAAGTAGAAGGACCCATGCAGTGATACCCATTCCACACACATGCTTGCGGCACCATGACAGTACGTTCACTGGACCATCGAGTTCAGCTCCAGTTCATTCGCTGCAGAATGCAGTACAACCCCTTCAAATTTCCTCAATATCCCCTAATATCCCCCATTATCCACTTCCAATTTCCCCCAATTTTCAATTTTATTCCTTCCAGCCTGGCCCTTCCCACGCAGAGGAAACCGACAAAAAGTCAAAAAAAAAAAAAATTTTTCCTCATTAGTATTCATCGAGTAATTGGTGGACGACATTAGTGATTGGAAAGTGTACACGATACAGCAAGCAGTATCGACTGATTGACACATCTCTGTTCCAATTGCAAGTGAGTTTCCGACTGTGTGAATAACATTTATCCGATCGTTACGTCATGGGTTCATCGATCAACGACAGAGACTTGATCAACTACATCACGTCGCCGATATTGACATCGATTGACGATGAAAACCGGTTAGACTTTGGCCAGCAACTGCCACAGCGGCCCCAGCCAATCAAAGGGACGAATCCATTGCTCTCAAGTGAAAATTTGCACAATGACAGCATTTCCAGCTTTCTTGCACCGGAGTTCAGCAGGTTGAACACCGGAAACGATGAAAATTTCAACAATTCACTGGGGTTGTTATCTTCTGGGATCCCCTCCCGTGCCAACACGATGTCACCGTCAAATTCCAGATTCTACGATAAGAACCAGCATTTGTTGAGTGCAACAGGCGGATTCAGCACTCCACAACAGCCACAATCGCAGCAACATGACCCATTTATTCCAAGGCCAATGTCCCTGATCGACTTCAGCGCCACTCATAGATCATTTTTGGCGCAGGATCTGTTGCAGAGCAACAGCAGCGTCAATTTCGGATCATTTGCCAACCCACCATTCGATTTGCAACCGCAGCAGTTGAGCAATACAGAGTTCCAGAGATTCCCAAAGACAAGCACCAATTTCAACACAGAACTCTTTGAATTCAAGTTGTGGTTGGAGAACTTGAACTCTAAACAACAGTTATACGTGGTGGACTTGATCACAAAGACCATCGATTCTGAGAACTTGAAGATCTTGAAACGTAAATTGGACTCTTCTGCTAGTTCTTCTTCGTTCATGGACGTTTCAAACCAGGACTTCTTGGACCAATCGAGACCGAAATCTGCCGATATCTTGAGTCAGAAGCAGGATTTTGTCCAGGGACAGCATTATGGATACAGATCCAATCAGAATCAGAATCCTTCAATGTTTTCACCTTTAAATGAGTCCAATTTTTTGCAGAGACGCGCGCAAGAGTTTTCCAATTTACAGTCCAACAGATTACCGAAACACCGCTCTAATACCGGGAACGGCACGGTATCATCTCCTCAGCAGTTGCCACAACAGACTCCGCAAATGCAGCAGCAACAGCATGGGCTCCATAACAACCCGATGAACCTTTATACCAACACCAGACCAAAATCGCCCATGAACTACGACGATTTGAACAACCAGAACATCTTGAAATTGAACGCATTGTCCACAATTCAGTCCCGTGCCAAGTTGGACAGCAGCAAAAGACACAGCCCTAATGAAGAACGTGGCCGTAGCAATCAACCAGTTCATGGTGGGAACGTTAATGCCACATCCAATGTCGTAAATGCCAACAAGTTTAAAACTTCTTCCGTGCCTCTGCCGTTGAACCGCGGATTAAATGGTGCAAGCTCAACTAATATTGGTAATATAAATAGTAGCGCCAATGTCAGGAGATCCATGACCCCGGTAACGACCACATCTGCCCCAATTCTGCACCCACAGCCAAATTCCACAGAACTGAACAAAATCTTGAACGATTCTCTCTTGAAATTGGCATCGATCAACAGTATCAAGCACCAGCAACTGCAAGGATTGAATTCCCCATCGAATTCTGCGGCTCTGTCTCCTCAGATCAATCTGCAACAGTACTCTGAGATGATACCTGTTCCGAAATCGCCAATGCCAAAAGACATCTCATCTTTGGAATTGTTGAACGATATTCCTCAGTGGTTGAAGATCTTGAGATTGCACAAATATACCGATATCTTGTCATCTTTGGATTGGAGAGCCATGGTCAACTTGACAGATGAAGAGTTGGATAAGATGGGGATCAGTACTCTCGGTGCCAGAAGGAAATTGTTGAAACTGTTCAGTGCCGTCAAAGAAGCGGAAGAAAACGGAGAGATCCGTTGAGTGTCAGGAACACTTTTCTTTCTTCCAAACATATATAGACACGCTTATTTGATTCCTGTCCTGTATTTAATTCAAATCATTAAATTTACAGAGTATTTTTACTGTCAGATTGGGGGAAACACCCCTCTGTATTTAATAGAATAGAATCATATTTGTGGAAACTTTATGTAGAGCTATATTCACAAACACAACACTAGTGCAGGTTGATGTTGCTATCCATCATGGTGGAGGTCATGGTGCTATCAGTGCTTGCATATTTGAGCTGTCTACAATATTCGCTTATCGTGCACTGTCCGTCTCTGTGCGATTCCTACAATAGTACAGTCCGCTACAGAGGTGATTCTTTGGGGGAGTTTCAGCTAGTAGACACACTTTCTCTGACATCCAATGGTCAGAGACACTACAGTTTCTCCGAACCACTTGAATTCTCCAGAAGAGAGATTGTGACTCGAGTCTTCAAACTTGTATTTAGCTCAGTTAGGGTCTACACAAAAGTCCTCAAGACCAAGATGAAAAGATATTCAAAGCAACACGATCCCAAACTTTGTCGTTGAGCTTCCAATCACCTACAATCAGTGGCAATGGAAGCGACACTTACAGGACTTGTTTTGCTTCAACGCCCTGACCATCAATTAGCTCTGATCTAAAAATTTTGATCTGTACCTTTTTTTCACCCAGGTCATGTGACCAAGGTGATGTTCAGTCAACGATGGATAATTCAACTGAACGGTACGGTATTGTGTTGTTGACAGAAGAGCAGGATACATTCTGTGACTCTGTGCCTTCCAATGAAGGAAGGTCCTCGTTGGTCACTTCGTTGGTGAAACTGTATGAATTACACAGATCACCTCAAGTGGACGTTATATGTGTGCACGAAGAAGATGTAGGTTTCGAAGAATTGAGTAGATTTCATAGCCCTTCCTATGTCCGAACTCTTCTAGAAGACAGATCTGATCTCGGTAATGATACAGAATTGTCAAATGACCCGGATATGCTCGAAGAATTGCAGAGATTTGGGTTACTCCATGACTGCCCAGTGTTCCCACACATGGCGAAATATGTGCGGACCATCCTGGCGTCGACTCTTGGAGCTGTAGACTGGATTCTAGCTGATCCAGAGACCAATCTCACCGCCATGAACTGGTATGGCGGACGGCACCATGCACACAGAGATAGAGCTCTGGGGTTCTGCTATGTAAATGACATCGTGCTAGGAATCTCACGTCTCCGAACGAGATTTCCCCGAATCATGTATATAGATTTCGATCTCCATCATGGCGACGGTGTAGCCAAACTGTTCAAGTTCTCAGACAGAGTGTTGACGGTGTCTTTGCACCGGCACGATTTGGGTTTTTACCCCGGAACTGGCTCTCTTAGAGAGAGAGGGGCAGCAAAGGGTCTTGGATATGAGGTCAATTTGCCCATGAGACGAGGTTTTTCCAATGCCGGTCTCTATCGGATCACGAAGGAGATCTTGGTTCCTTTAGCCAAGAATCAATTCAAACCTGACTGTATAGTGGTGCAATGTGGCTGCGATGGCTTGAGCACCGACCCTCATGGTGAGTGGAATCTTACAATCAAAGGCTTGGGCACAGCTTTAAAGCTTCTATTGTCAAGCACAATTGGGATCCCAAAGATGTTGCTCGGAGGAGGCGGTTACAACCACACAGAACTGGCAAAATTCTGGGCCTATCTCACAGCCACTGTAGTTAGTGGCCTGCCAGATTGGGACGAGATTCCTGAGCATGACAAGTTTGATGCCTATGATTCGTTCAGATTTTGGCTGAACGATAGAGAGAAGAACATGAAAGAATTGAATGACGATGAGTGGTTGAATGTTTTGAAGCAAGATGTGTTGGCAAGAGATTATACTATATAGACTTATTGTACGACTTTACCCAAAATGGCATCCCAGTGCTCGTCCCATCTCGTCTTGGTCTCCTCTAAGGCCCCAAGTTTGAGTCTATGTAGCTTCTCATCATCATCAAAGAGCTCCTGTAATGCCTGAAACATCTGCACCTGATTATCCACGACCAAACCATTATTTCCATTTTTGACCAACTCACCAATGGCTTTGAATCGAAGAGTGATCACTGGGACCCCAGATCCAAAGAGATCTACGATCTTCATGGGCAAATCTAGGCCGGACGATGACGTGTGCAATGAGATTCCCAAATCGGCAATTCTCAACACTTTGGGGTACATCTCGTTTGAAAGCCAGACATTTTTCACAATAACTTTACTGAATTGGGCGATTTCCACCTCTTGAAGAAACTTCTGCCTCAATGGCCCTTTACCGGTGACTAAGACTAGCACATTCGGAAGATGTTTAGCCTGATCGTACAACTTTAGAGCACTCAACAACACAGAGAAATCCTCGTCTTCTGTGAAAGAGGTTGAAGACACCAAAATACGGTCTTTGGACAGATCAAAATTGAAATAATGATTGGCAACGTTGAAAATGTCTGGATTCGAGGCAATTAAGTCCGATTTTTCCTCGCTGTCAGCTAAAGGCTGGAATTTTCCTGGCGCTCTGTCATATAAGGGAACGGTTCTTCTTGGATCCACACCGAACTCTCTGATCAAGAATTTGCCCATTTCGGTGGTCACAGTCAAGTTTAAGTACGCAAATCTTGCTAGTATTCTCTCATAAGCTTTGACAAACTTCACCACTGGATGGGACTCGTTCTTGAACCGCAAATTCAAGATGCTGTAGTTCAAGTTGTGCCAATCCACTATAATTGAGACGTTTCTGTACCACACTTTCTGTAACAACACTGTGATGAGCAAGAGCGGGATCGAAGGGGGGTTCTGGATAATGACAAATCTCGAATTTTCCATCACTTCAAACAACAAAACACCCAATGAGACGAATTGGTGTATCACTTTGAGAATTCCAAACACTATGTAGGGTAATTTGTACCTGTTCCCCATGGCAGTGATGCCATATATCTCTGCATCGTCGTCTTCCAAGATCTCCTGTGGTAGCTGGCTTTCCAAATACCCGCACAATCTCACATTGTAACCATGTGATAAAAGACTCGAAGTGTGGTTGATCATTCTTGGAGAATGGCCCAAATCTCCGAGCACACACACGACTGCGAGTCTCTGATCCACTTTCAACCTCCTGTGGTACAGATTCGTGAAAGAGGGTAGAAAGATGTAGAAAAAGATGGGGATCATGAAATAGAGCAGAATAAGGACCCAGACCCAGCTGGAGAACCTGAATTGGTCTTTGTCGAAGCCCTTGTACTCAATCCAGCCAGCCATTGTGCAGTGATGGGCGCTAGATCAGCTACAAATGCTACAGGGAATTTTTCACTGGCCAAAGGTCGTGCACAAATGCACAAATTAGGTACCAGTTTGAGCCTACATTGCTAATACCCAGACGCATTGCCAGGCAGATGGGGGAACTGACAGAAATTGCTCAGATCACCGTCCTCAGCACATTTCTGCTGCACTCACCAACATTTCCTGCTCTCCATATTCCTTCCACAGCCCCCATCGCCTCATCGTTCTGGGTGAAAAAACACGTAAAGTCACAAGTCAGGGAAGTGAGAGAAAAAAAAACAAAAGATCAATCAACTTGACACCAGACATCGACCACTTACAGATTACAACGTATATAAACCGATACAAAAATGGTATGTGTGAATTGAGATCTGGACCAAGTTGTTCTTGAATACAAGAATTGGGATTTGATTGGAATTGATTTGAAATCGGCGCCAATTCTGATTAAACGCCGCGACAAACACCCATATCCAATTTCAGATACGGAGAGCAACGGTACCCTGAGTTTCATACTAACGAATTGCACCTGTGATAGTCTGAGAAATTATCCAAAGAACAGATTGCCGAGTTCAAAGAAGCATTTTCTTTGTTCGACAAGGACAACGACGGAAAGATCACTACAAAGGAGTTGGGAACGGTGATGAGATCCTTGGGCCAAAATCCTTCAGAAAGCGAGTTGAGTGACATGATCAACGAAGTCGATGTAAACAACGACGGAAGCATAGATTTCCCTGAGTTTTTGACCATGATGGCCAGAAAGATGAAAGATTCCGACTCGGAGGCCGAGATCATCGAGCTGTTCAAGGTGTTTGACACCAATGGAGACGGTAAGATCAGTGCCGCTGAATTGAGACACGTATTGACGTCTATTGGTGAGAAGTTGTCCGACTACGAAGTTGACGAGATGATCAAAGAAGCAGATGCCAACAACGACGGTGAAATCGACATCAAAGAGTTCACACAGTTGTTGGTGGGTAAATAGATCTCTCCATATATACACTTTTATACTTATCGTGATATCTTTTATTCAGTCTCTAAATAATCAGGTGTTGCTCAAGACAAAATTACAGAAATAGCGTATCGAGCTAAAGATCTCTTTCCCCACTGGTACAATGTACTTCGGTGGCAACAAGAATCCGTGGCTACCACTGTCTCTCAACTTGATCTGGAATGCCCAATCTGCCCTGTTGTGGTACATAAAGTCCAAAGCAGATCCGCTTCCCAAACTGGGCATGAGGTCCACATCTTTGTCCACACAGGCACTGAGAACATCGTAATGTTTCCCGGATTTCAACCGGATCGCTTTCGACAACCCGTACAGAAGCTCGATCAAGTTCTCCAGATCTCTGGGCCTTTGCTCACATGAATACGCATATGGGTATAACACTTCTTGCGCATACGAATGCAAGTCTATGTACCCATAGATCTCGAGATGTGACTTTGTCTTGTTCAAGTAGGTGTTCCAGATCTCACTTTCGACACTTTCAAACGACTCTTCTCCGGAGTAGTCTTCCCCACATGGGTTGTCTTCAGATCTCTGCCACTGGAAGTCAAAAGAGTGATCAATGTCTATACCACGGCAGCTGGATTCATAAGTCTCCTGCCTATTCTTCCTCCAAAGTCTGTCCTCGTTCCATGTATACGAATAACCGTCTGGGTTCATCACTGGCACAAAGATGAAGTCCAAGTTGTGCAAGAAAAACACCTCTTTCTTGCGTCCTTCTTCGTATCTTTTCAAAAACTCGTATATACCGTAGCAGGCAGAAGATATGGAGATCCATTCTCTCAGATGCAAGCCTCCGGTGATCACGATCGTCTTCCTCTCCGGGTTATCCTCATGGCTCTCAGTGGAGATATGCACCAGTCTCATCTCACGTCCTTCATATGTGCGTCCAACATACTCCACAGTGACCAAGGCAGGATACGTCAGGACTAACATATCCATCCACTGGTATATCATCTCCAAAGATCTGTACGCTTTGAAGAACAAATCCACGGAAGAAGCCGTCAAGTCGTTGACGGATAACTGATCAGATTCGTATGTCTCAAAGATCAGCTGTGGAAGATCGGAAATCATCGGTTTCAGATCCAATTTCAAGCTTTCTGGGTCAGAGTTTTCAAGTGTCAGTTTCCAGAACTCGTCAATCACCAATTCGTCTTTGAATCTGACGTCGATAAACTTCTTGGTGGTGGATTTGGACCAGATATCACATCCGTCCACTGCTTTGATACCCCTCACCAACGCCCCGCGACTCGCTTCATCTTCGTACGTGATCCTGAAAACCATGTTCTGTGTATACTGAGCAAGGTCGATGGGCCATTCGGACTCGGAAACCTCGGTATAATGCACATGTTGTGGTGTATCCTGACCGCTTTTCCCCACTGCCAAATCTAGCACGTTTTGCACTGAATCTATGAGCGAACAATGCGCAAACACGGCAAAAATGGCTAATAGAAACGCCACTCGAGTCGTAGAGTACACCATATCTGAATTCTGAGGCTCTTAGTATCGATTAATTGTCCGTTGGTCCAATGTAATGGATTTTAAACGCTCTTGCAACTGTTAATAGAGTCCTTTTTTTGACCAATTTGATCTTTTTTTCATCGAAATTTCACTGCTAGTGAGATAAGGTGATAAGTATTCTTCAGACGACTATGTTGTATTGCTCTAAGTTATTCGTTTAGTTATACCCTAGTCACACCTGTCTATTTATCCTTATCATAGGTATCGTCCACCTCTTTGCCAATGATCAGATCATGGAGCTTTCTCTGTAAAAAGAAGTTGGCAAACGACACATGGATGATAATGACAAAAATACTGATTCTAGGCCTTGTCTCCACTTCTAAGAACGGATAAGGATACAAACTTGTCTCGTCCATGAGATTCTCCAAATAAAACCAGTAACTGACCCCGAGAACGATACATGTCAAATACGCGTGTGAATTCTTGATTCTCCATTGAGGCATGAAATAGTAGTAATCAACCGCCAATGAAACTATGGGTAATAAATGGATAGTGAGATCTAATGACAATGGGATCATCCGGGACAGCTTGATCTTGATCTGGTCGAGGAAAAATAATCTCATTGGCCAGTAGACCAAGGCAACTATGCTCTCCAAAGTGAATGCAATTGAGTGCAATTCATTTTTCACATGGAATATATGGATATTTTTGGTCAACTGTGCCAATACGTTCATCGCAAAGACCAATATTGATACCGCTAAGGACAAATTTGTCAAGAATTGCCAATGGCCGGCTTTTGCCAAATAATGTGGCAATTCCAACGCCAAAATGGTGAACAATCCTTGTGTACAGAGATACAACGATGCTGAACTCAACAATAAGGCAATTCGGTTGCCTGGCAATTTTCTAGAAACCACCATCTTGTTATCTGCTTGTATTGAAATACTTGAGTAGAGGATTTTTTCGTTTTTTTATACACTTTTCCTGGCACCTTAATGTGGTCACCTCTCCAAGTTGATGGCATTGCCAAATTTCTTGTACAAATCTCTCTTCAACCCTTTCAAGCTGTCCTCGATCTCTTCTATCGAATCATCGAGTTTCGATATAGTCTCGTCCAATTCTTCTGCATCTTTCTCGATTTTCTCCAACACTTTCAGTTGAGGGAGCAACACAAAGGTGTCTCCGATCTTGTAATTAACCTCTTCATCTTCGTCTACAAGCTCCAATTCCATCGACAAGTCATCGAGATACTCCTTTTCCTGTTTTTGTCTGTTCATGTCCAGTTGTAATTCGTCTTTCCTGTTGATCAATTTGGAGAACTCATTGATCTTCTGTTGATCTGCCCATGTGACCTCTGTTTCGTTCTTTTCTCCTTCCGGAAGCTGGTGATCATGTTAGTATTAGACTCATTCGCGTCATTTGAAGCTCTAAAAGCACTCACCAATTCCATTGTATGTGATTTGTCTATATGCAAGCCTCAGTGATGCCTGACTTTACCAGTTTCTGAACGTTTTTTTCACTTTTTTTCACTCTCAAGGCCCAGATTGAGCAGTGTGAGGAAAAGACAGAGCTCATAGTAGATGGGCATTCTTCTCAAGAGCTAGATCTTTGACACCATCGTCGAGCTTCGACAATAGAAACCTTCCTATGCCAGAGATTCAAAACATTACTCCGGCGGCCGACAAGCGGCTTCAAAAGTGTTAAATTTCAATACCTGTCTATGCCGTAAGGAGTAAGTTTCCATGAAAAGGTCCCTTGGCCTAGTTGGTTAAGGCGTGGTGCTAATAACGCCAAGATCAGCAGTTCGATCCTGCTAGGGACCATCCAATTTTTTTTTTTTCATTTTCAATTTTCACCACCTCAACACCAGTGTGGTCCCTGTGCTCAAATACACTACAATCAAATCGGTCGGTCATCAGTTCATCGTCTATATGCAATTGTGATGTTCATCAGTTATATACAAGAATTTGCTCCTCATTACACTTATTTCAACAATGTAGTGTCAGGTCTCACGATATTGTCCTCGTTTCCAAGACCACCAACTACAGGTTTCAAGGACTCCTCTTCTCTGTAAGTAGCCTTGAAGAAAGTGTAATGCAACACGATATCGTCTATGTTTCTCATCGCTGGGTCGTTGACGAAATCTGGATCTATGAAAAAGAACAAGGGCATATCGATTTCCTCTCCAGCTGCTAATTTCTGTTCTTCGAAGCAGAAGCACTGGATCTTGTTGAAATATGGAGCAACTTGGTCTGGTGTTACTGAATATGTCGCCATTCCAATGATATCTTTATCGCTTGTATTCTTGGCCTTGTAAAACAGTAACGCGGTCTCTCCAGGCACCAAATATACTTCACGCTGTTGTGGGACAAATTTCCATGGCAAGATCCTGGAAGTCTCCGCTGTGAAGGAAACTCTGATCTTCTTATTAGTGTCCACTGGAATCAACTTATCAGGCGTGAACTTGCTACTGTCAGTCATTGGAATCCCTCCCCACCCTGTCTTTTGGCAAATAGCTCTGTACAATGGCACAGATCCAAACGATACACTGGTGAAAAACAACATAAAACTGACGGCATAGTTTGCAATCGTACGGTTTCTCAACTTGTTTCTCTTTGTCTGTTCACGCATGTATAAATCTCTGAGGTCTTGCTTTGAAAGTTTGGACAACATCTTCTTCACTTCTTCTTTGGAAGGTTGCAGTCTAGGTACTGATTGCAATATCCTCTTTGTGGTATGGAATGATCTCATTTGCGGCTTGAATGTTTCTAGCCCAAGTCTGTACATGTTCCTATAAGATATGTTCATCATGATGGGGTGTCAAGGGTGAACAAGATCTCTTCTTGACTCATCATATTTTATACAATAAAACTTTTTCTCTATTTTTCAAATTCCCTTCTGGGCTACAAAAGCACCTACTCTGGGAACTGTGAAATGTTATAAAAAATAGTTAAAGAGTTATATATAGAGCTCTTAAAGCTAGATAGCACAGACGGAAGTAAAATGGTTCAAAATCAAGTTACTCTTCCATATTGTGATACAAGATCTATTATAGAAATGATGATGATTTTTTGGTGGGTGTAGTCTTTGCTGAGCAATTCCTGTGGGTAAGGCCGCATGGATGGACCAACTCCGGAAAAGCACAAGTAGTCATCAATAGAATTAACAGTGGACATCTTGTTCAGCTCTGGAGTTCAACAACAAAGCGACAATCAAACCGTACAAACCCAAGACTTCTGCGAAAATCAAAATCAAAATCATACCGACAAACAATCTTGGTTGTTGAGCAGTACCTCTGACACCGGCATCACCAACGATACCGATAGCGAAACCAGCAGCCAAACCGGACAACCCGACCGACAAACCGGCACCCAATTGGATGAAACCGGTGTACAAGGCCTGCTGTTGCTTCAAGGTGTCAGAGACCAAGACGGACACGACCAATCCGTAAATGGCAATAATACCAGCCATAATGACAGGGACAATGTTTCTGACCAACAAATCTGGTCTCAAGACACAAGTGGCACAGATACCGACACCAGATTTAGCGGTACCGTATGAGGCACCGAAACATGTAAAGACGATGGCTGCGGCACATCCAATAGAACCGAAAAATGGCTAGATAGGAACAGTTAGTAGATGATGCTTGTTAATAGGTTTTGCATGGTTGCAATCACTTACAGCATAAACAGGGCTGGGTTGGGATGGATGTTAGTATATCAGAATTTCATCTATGGCAGTGATCGGATTGATAGGATGATGGGATGATGGAATGATGTCATTTGAATTTTGAACGTATGATTGTTTGATGGCTTGTCATTTGTCAATCTCATTGGATCAACAATTGGTCCATTTGTAAAGCCTGGTCCATTTCTACATCCAATATGGTATCTTTTGCCTGCAATTGACACGAGGCAACTCAACACTGGTGGGTACACCAAAACCGCCAAATCCATCGATTCACAGGCGAAAATTTCGCCAATCAACTGTCTTCAAAGAATTGAACACCATTTTACATACCATAAATCAGACATTGTGTGTATATGTGTGTTTGATGATTGATTGATATATATGGTACTTTATTATCTCCCGTTCCAAATATTGAACAAATTTTCTTCAACCTCTCACTCGCTCAAAATTTTGGCTGCTTTCGTGAATTGGTGCACGACCTCTGCCTGTTTATCTTTATCGGTCTTATCGACACGTGTTTTTTGGCAGACAGAAACCGAGGACTCCCCGGCATCAGATCCGGCCCCCGAACCCCACCCCGGTATCACGTGATCCCTTTATACAAAAAAATTTTCTCTACATAAAAAAATTTTTCAAATCTAATCCTACCTCATCTTCTAAACCACTAACCAAAGGGCGAGCTCAGTTTTGAACAAAAGTTTGAATTATTTGCAAGGAACCTTCCATATCACACATAATGTCTGCCCCAAACCCAAAAGCTTTCCCATTGGCCGACTCCGCTTTGAGCCAACAGATCTTGGATGTTGTCCAACAGGCCCAAAACTTGAGACAGTTGAAGAAAGGTGCCAATGAAGCCACCAAGACTTTGAACAGAGGTATCTCTGAATTCATCATCATGGCTGCTGACACCGAGCCTATTGAAATCTTGTTACATTTGCCATTGTTGTGTGAAGACAAGAACGTTCCATATGTCTTTGTCCCATCCAAGACCGCCTTGGGTAGAGCTTGTGGTGTCTCAAGACCTGTCATTGCTGCATCTGTCACTTCTAACGACGCTTCTTCCATCAAGAACCAGATCTACGGTATCAAGGACAAGATTGAGACCTTGTTGATCTGATCTGGGTTATGTATTTATAGAATTTAACCGGTATATACATCATAATATACTTTAGTATCCACATACTTTTGCCTTCACTGGGCTCTTGTATCGATCAAGTAGCGCGACAATTTGCGCCTTTCTTGGAAATTCAAGTCTGCACCGGGGTACCGTGCAATGTAGGGGAATTCCACTCTGACTGGGTCTATGAACTCATCTTTGGAGCCACTTTCTAACGACTCTAGAATTCTGGATCTATCAGCACGCTCAAACCGGTCCAACATCACCACAGACCCATCTGTACACCCGATTACACATATGTGGTCATTTCTGAGCTCTAAAGAGGTGATACAGTTGACATTTGTGTCATTTAATTTGAATCTGCTCACCAATTCTATGGACACTTCGTGATCAGTGATGGAGAATTCGTAGATGGAGAGATTCGACATCGCATCATTGAATATGAGATACTTCCCGTCGATTACCAGCAGCAGTGTCAAAACTGTGTCATGAATCCCTTTTGGTGATTCCCGATCTCCTTGCGGAACAACCTTCCTCTCTACATACTGTAAGCCCTTCTTACTATATACCAATTCTATGACACTAAAGCCTCCAGTGATATTTAGTATAACGACGTAGTTCTCTGCCAACCTGATCGTATCGATCAGAAAAGACTTCAACTTTTTGGCATCACCCTCTTGTACGAGCTTCAAGATTGATTTTTCCGCATAGTTATCGTCGGTGATCTTGGCCACAGAACCACTCTTCCATCTGTCGTTGAACTGGATGTTGAAAGCTGTAACACCAAATCCTACAGCCAAATTGACGTCATCCACGTTCAACAACTTGTGATAAGCACAGGCACTCTGCTCTTTTAACGATTTGTTGTACGAGACAAGCATATAATGGAATTTCAACTTCACATCCACACCTACAGTGAACAATCTCACCATGGTTCTGTTCTCGTATTCTACATTTACCAAGAACCCGTAGTCACGGATCTCGTCTTCCAAGACAAACAGCTCCTGTTCGGTGATGTCCATGTCTACGTATTGCTCTTCCTTGAAATCCGCAGAGGCCTTGGAGATGTCCAAGATCGTCTCGTCGCCGGATAAAGAATACTCATCTATGATGGTGAAGGACTCTAGATCTACCAATTTCAAGCTGCTTTTGCCACAGAGCACAGCTAAAGGTGTCAGTTTGCTAGATCTCAATACGATCACTCTTTTCACCATCTCATCGATGTATAGCTCCTGTAATTTACTCTCTGGCGGTTTCGTCAGTTCTTGTACAGAGACAGAACCCCCCTCAAATAGAATTAACTTGCCATTCGCATAGAACAGAGCATCTGGAATGTTGAAAGTCTTCAACAATATCGTTTCTACTCCGTTGTCGCTTATCCAGTGTAAGCTGAGCTGTGCATCGGTCAAGATGAGAAACTCGTTGCGACTTTCACAGTTGATGATCTTGCACGGGCGATTACATTTGAAGGAAATTCCAACCTTATTGGAGTCTTTGTGGACCCAATAGAGAGTGTAATGTGAATCGAGAGCCAATATCCATGACTCTTTCTCGATTACATCCAAGATCCCCTGTGTAGACACTTCTATGCGGCTTTTATAGAATATAGAACCGTCCGCGTATCCACTTACGTAGTCGTTCCCGCCTTGGGCATGTACACAAATGATTCCAGGCTCACTTTGGAAGGTCGTGTCTAGTGTTTCGAGGCTCATGGACAAGATGCTTTCGTCGCTTAACAAGAGCACGATGGCATCATTGGTGAGAGCTGCTTTATGAACTGTTCCTGTTCCTAGCTCATAGAGATTCTCGTTTCTGGTCACACTCACAATGCTGTTTTCGGTAACTATATAAGTATCGTTGACGGTTTTGAAGCATTCTACAACCTTTTGCACTACAGGGAAGCTGTATAAGACAGCTGATTCCATCGTTACAAGGCTCAAAGACATCAACTGTGCTCCAACTAAATAGAGCAAAGAATCCGCGTCCAAAAGCCATCTCCCAGCGGTTTCTCCTATCTCTGTATCCCCAATTTTCTGCAACTGACCTGGAACCGGCATCGAAATACACGAGTAAGTCAAGCACGACTGCAATTTCAAGAACAAATGTTGGTCTACCATTTCAAGTCGTTCTATCGCTATTACGGGAATCGAACAGACACTCTCTGGGGTGTCATAGTTGTTCAAGATCGAGTTGCTCCGGGTGAAATCGTTCACGTTGAAGTAGCGAATGATGTTTATATACGGATCTTGCAGTCCGAGCCGGAAGAACGAACATAGAGACGAGTCGGAGTAGTTTAGAAACAAGTTCTCGGTGATGTGTAGCACTTTCGAGTCAGGAGAAATCCTGCCCAATTTCATCAACTGCCAGTCTTCGACGTTTATGGTAGATCTGTGTTGGGTGAAATTGGTGAATTGGAGATACAAGTCTCCAGATTGTGATACGATCAAAGATCTAGACGAGTCTACCAAACAGACAGAGCTCAGCTCGAATTCCTCATCGCCCAACGTCTTAAAAATGGACACACGGGTCAGTTTTACGTTTGGATTTACAAGTTTCTTTGAAATTTCATGTCCCAGTGGCGGATAGATCAAATGGGTGCTGTCACATAGCACCAATGTACAATTTGTATCTGGAAGACTCAAGATCAGTCTCGGCACCTCTTTGAAAGGGTTATACTCCTTCACCAACGTCGGTATTCCGTCAGGATGGAGCTGATATATAGACAAAGTGTACTGAAACGAAGCATTTCTTGCCACCATCAGGATTTCGGACTTTGACACGAAATTTATGTCCAAAATCGACTGTTTAGGGGTGGTGAGAATGCTGTACCTCGGGTCGGTACTCTTTCCGAGGTCCCTCGATGAAATCACCAGTATGATGTGCTTAGCCGAGTGCAATACAGTGTATTGGTCATTTGCAATGAGAATTGGGTTTTCTACCTCGATATCCTCGTTTGCCGGGTGGAATTTGCGTAATGAGACGTGATCTTTTCTGCCAAATGAGCCGTTGGATACCAGTAGCACATATAAGACGCTTGCCGATGTTAAAACGAGCAATTGAGTGCTCTGGGTGTGTTTCCAATGGACTCGGAGCTCACAAAGCGTCAAAATTGTCTCGCCGTATGTGCTGAATCTCGTGCTTAGCTTCATCTTGTTGGATTTTTCAAAATCACAGATGTAGAGATGTCTTGAGTTTGCCAACACAAGTGACGGGACTGCGCCATTGAGATTGGCCAAAAACAGGTCTGATACCTTGCATGGCTTGTGTACTTCCTTGATGACGACTCCCAACATAACCGGGTATGCGCTGAGGTGTTGATGAGGTGCTGATGAGGTGTTAAGAGTTCGGATTTTAGGGAGCAGAAAATTTGCACTTCAAAATATGAGCATAATACGAATTTGGCCGGTATAGCTGTCCAGAGTAAGATTATTCCCCTAAGGGCATTTGAAAGACATGTGACAGTGGGAAGTAGATAGTGGTGACCTGTTATCTTTGCTAGAGGATCGGTGTCTGAGGACTGGCAGAAACTATGTTGCCCGTGCGGTTTTAAATCCGTTTGTGATATGCCGATCCGCGTCCTATTTGGGGGTGATTTTACTTATATATAGATAATATCTCATCTGAGAGAGGCTAAGTAGCAACAATATCAGATGACATGACATTCCAACATCACAAAAGTGCTCTGGAAATGCCCGGAACTGTGTTGATTCTTTAAACACCCAGGCGCAATTGTCGCTCAATCACAACCCAATGCCAACCCCCTAATTCCACAATACCACACCACTGCACAAAGCACTCCATACACGCAACGACAGGCCGTATCGGATAAACTACAACGCACCGCCGCCACATCTTCAAAAACCACTTGCAGCTAAACCACCAATTCCAATTATCCGATCCCGGAGTATCCATCTCTGCACGCATCCATTGTCTGCCAGCCAATGATTTATCCAGTGCATGGTCATGTGACGATCTAGAAAAAGGGAAAAGGGAAAAGGGAAAAAATATTTTCCAAGTGGAAACTCGGGTATCTAAATGAGTCAAATCGGGTCGAGGGAGCATCAGCCGATAAGACAAGTACACCTAATCCACCACGAGGAGCCCCAGGTATAGACAAAACAGACAGATCCAAGTCCAAATGTTCACATTGCGGATCCTTAGCCGCGGGTGGGCGTCCACTGTGAAGCGCCCACTAAATTTGCGGGCTCCGATGAGACCTATCTCCACTGGAGCTGGGTCTCTGTCGGCTTCCCCACTCAATGAGTTTGTCAAGATCAGACCGGTTTCGGAATTGCGGCCCAGGATACAGCCCGAATACATCACTACGAACCATTCCAAATTGCAGAACATGGTGTGGAGACAGCCCTTGCAGAACATCTACATCGTGAAGAAACCTTGGCAGGTCCATGTGAGAGAGGCAATGGTGCAATTTATACAGCATTTACACGACTACTACCCCTCCTGTAACGTGATAGTGGACCAGGACGTTAGTGAAGAGATCTTGATGGATTTCCGCTCGTTCCCAAGGGACCAGAACAATCCACACCACATATTCACAGGTGAATTCAAGGATATAATACAGAAGACCGATTTGTTGGTCACCTTGGGCGGCGATGGTACCATTTTAAGAGGCGTCTCGATATTCTCCAACACTGTGGTTCCACCAGTGTTGTCATTTGCATTGGGCACCTTGGGGTTCTTGCTACCTTTTGACTTCAACAGCCATGTGGAACTGTTCAAACAGGTTTACTCATCGAGATCTAAAGTGTTACACAGAGGCAGAATCGAGTGCCATATCGTCAAATCAAACGCCCCATTACACGAGACAAACCCCACCAAGGATATCCACATCGAATTGACGCCCGAACAGAAACTGTTGATCAAAGAGAAAGAGTTGAAGAACAAGAAAGTACACCTGATGAACGATATCGTATTACACCGCGGATCCAGTTCGTCATTACTGACTTTGGACATCTACATCGATGGCCAATTCTTGACCAGGACACACGCCGACGGCTTGCTGTTCACGACACCTACTGGCTCAACACTGTACTCTTTAAGTGCCGGAGGGTCTATAGTGTCTCCTCTAGTGCCTGCGATCTTGCTCACGCCCATCTGCCCGAGATCTCTCTCCTTCAGACCTTTGATCTTGCCCTCAACATCACATATAAAGGTGAAAGTGGGCTGCAGAAACAACATGGCGCTGCATGTGGGGCTCAGTATCGACGGAGTCAGCCAGACCACTTTGACGAAAGGCGACGAGATTCACGTGATCAGCGAGTCTGGCACTATCTATCTACCACGGGTCAAGTTACCCGGGCAGAATGGGCTGGAACAGGACCTGGAATCCGATGAGGAGATCAATTTGGACGAGGACGAGAAGAAGAAGAAATTGGATGCTAACCAGGGCATCTGGTGTGTAGCCAAGTCTGAAAACGATTGGGTCAGTGGAATCAACGAGTTGTTGGGATTCAATTCCAGTTTCAAAGGGTTCAAAGTGAACGACGACGAGAAGTAATTAGGCTATAAATTTTTGTTCAAGGATCTATTTATCTTGTTGTAGAAATTGTTCAAATTGGAGCTTGGGAAGCTCAATTCGTCCAAAAAGTAATCCGGTAACTTCTGGTTCAAGGTTTTTTTGGTCGATTTGCTGAATGCAGGTTTGTACAAGATCTCGTCTGCTTTCTCCGACTTGTTTACGATCAACAAGTAGCACATCTCCAAATCTTGATCCGAAGATGTCTGTTTCATCTTGAATCTCAACTGGGACTCGTCTTCCACAAATTCCACACACGAGATGTTCAGAAGCAACTCGATGATGTCGAAGATCACACTGGAAGAATCATCTTCTTCCAGAGGTTGTTTTGTGTGTTTAAACGACAAGATCTTTGCCTTCAATTCGTCATTCTCTTTCATCAATTTCTCCACCAATAGGTCCGCTTCCCGGAGCTGCGATTCCACTTTCAAGCTCAATTTCTCCTGTGTTTCCACGACAAATCTCTTTTGCAATGCAACCAACGCTGACACGTCTCTTTCTTGCACCAATTTCTCCAACTCCTCTTCGATGCCTATCACAGGTCCGTTTTTGGCACTTGAAGGCCGCTTCTGTGGCGACAATGTGGGTATTCTGGACGGTTTCGCCTGTTTTTTCGTCCCATTTGACTGTTTTGTTATCACTTCAGGTGCATCCTCGAACCTGTCATCTGATTCGTCATTTGTCTCCACCATCGATGAGAGTTGGTCCACTAGGGACAGCAGTCTCCTTTTGGTGGTTTTCGTAGCATTTTTCGTTGCGGTTTTCGTGATTTTCGAATTCGATGGCACTGGCGTGCTCGTATTGCTGTGTAAATGGCTCACACTCGTGTCCAACACTATCGGTTTACTCTTCTTGGGCAGCATGATCTGATGGCTAGAGATGGATTTTGAAATTGTTATTGTTTTTTTTTACGCGTGTACATCGTTACACCGGGCTGAATAGTGAGCAGAATATTAATTAGGTTGGCTGAACATTGATTGTTATGACCGGGTGGCCAAACCTGGCTAAAAATTGCATAGACCTGGCTAAGCTGACTGTTACATACACCGCGACCACCATTGACTACTAGATACAAATAATGACCAGTATTAGATTATTCTATAAACTGTTGAAACGGTCCAACTGAAACGAGGGTATAAAGCGAACAAAGAATACATGAATTGAAGACAGATGATGAGTTATGCAGATTTGTGGAGATTGAAACACTCACAACATGTAAGAGTCCTTGGACAACTTGACCGTGGAAGCAGTGCTCTGGTAATAATCGACTTGTTTGTTGATATATTCACACAACTCATCGATATTGACACCTTCTCTCATGTTTGTGAAAACCAATTTCTTCTCACAGATGAACTCTTTCATCGTGTCAAACTGTTTCAGTTCAAAGTCGAATCCGATCTTTGTCATATCGTTTCCGAAACGACGATGTTCTTTGTTTTCGTTGATCAATCTGGTTGGATCGAATTTCGGTCCATGGTTCGAATGCAAGAACAACAGAGCTTGGTTTTGGTTCTGGAACTGTCTTGGAATGTATGATCTATCATAACCATCTTCATTGGTGGACAATTTAGGGTTCTTGGCGATCTTTTTGCTGAGATCTTGCAGGATTTGGTAGTCCTTGACTGGACTGAACTGTAACAAACCCATACCGGTCAACTTTGGAGCTTCTCCTGTGACGTCACCGATCTGTTCACATTTCCTCTTGATCTGGTAGTATGGGTTGTTCAAAGTATGAGCCAGTGCAATGAATGTCTCTTTGTCACCTTGTCCATAACAACGTTGTGTGAACAATGGGTAGTAGAAATCTGGTCCATAGATGTTGTAGTACAAACTCAACAAAAGTGTAGACAGCTGCTTGTATTTGTTGATCAAGATCTCACCTGCTTCAGAGGATCCATCTGGAATGGCACCTTCTCTGTCGTGCAATGGAATTTGGTTCATCTTTTCGTAACCTGTAGAGTAAAAAGTCGGTTTCGTGAAGGAATCGATCCCGTGTCTGACTCTTTTACCCAATTTTTTACCTGCAATCTTGTAATAGGCAGGCGAAGTGGATCTTCTCCAGAGATCTGGCCAAACGACAAGACCAGTGGATTTGAAAGGCTCGGAATCAAACAAATGGTCCACGTCTCCCAACAGGAAAGAGTCACTGTCCAAGAACAAGACATTTTCGAAACTGGAACTCAAGATGGCCAACATCTTCAATTGGAATCTCTTGAACTCTCTCTTGTTCTCTTCTCCCAGCACGAAAAGTGGCTCTCTGGTGATACAAGTCGCGTTTACCAAGGGCAAGATGTTCTCACAGTAGTTCTTTTCGTCTTCGTATCTGTCCGGGATGAAAACTTCGACTGGGATACGCGACCCCAAATCTCTCAACTGCTTGATCACCAAGAAGCAGAACAATCCGTAACGGCCACCTCCAACCATCACCAATCCGTTTCCCTGGTAGAAATTTCTTGGGAAAGTCTTTGGGATGTGGTTGACCACTTGTTGATGATGGTGAATCAGCGACTCGTAAACGTCATACGAGATTTTCAAACACTCACCGAGAAAGTCCTCTGTAAACACTGTGGTGTCGTATTCTGTGTCGACAGAAGTGGTATCCAACTTACAATTAGGACCATAAGTGACATCACCTTTCTTTGGCGGGTTGTTGAAAAACAAGTCAAAAACGTTGTTGAAGAAAGTCGGCTTGTCCAAATTGTTGAATTCTTCCAATTCCGCGTTATTACTGAAGATAAAAGTGTTCAGTTTCTCAATGATATAATCGGTATGCGATTTCACCGTTTCTGGATGTCTAGAATGGAACAGTAAGAAGAGTAACGATTGGATCACCACCAAGGTGATGATGATGGCTCTTGTCTTCTTCTTTGCTGACCCAAAAATCATGTTTACAATGCCAATTGCAAAATTTACAACAACTCCTTTCCAAGATTCACTCCTCTGGTATATATACAGATTTGAAGAAAAGTAATTTTTTGTTTCTCCCTGCCCAGACGTGAAAATTTCTTTTTCAGGGAGGTAAAAATTTTTGTAACCCAAAGGGGAAATAGAAGGGCATGTCCAGCGACAATAGGTTAATTAACCAGATGTAGATCGATATCGATAGTGATAGACAAGAGCTAGAACCGATGGGATGAGATAACGGGCAACGATCAGATGACAATGGGGTGATCGATAGATAAGTCCAATTACTTTACCCTATTGAGAGAGTCATGGATAGCTCACAGTGGTAGAGGTCACTCGTAATATATACACACATAAACTTAACCATAAACCTTATCTTATTTTTGTGCTCAAAATTCGTGGCGTCCTCAGGTGTGCTAGGGACGGTATGCTGGGGTACGATTGTAGCAGGCCACTCTCAGATTGATTACTTCAAGACGACTCTGACTCCACAAACAATTCTCTGCAAGATTCCCTGCACAACCCCTGACTAGGGTTGTCCGATGGCTTAACCAATGCTAGCTTTGATGGATTGTATCTGGATAAAAACTTTTCCCAATCCGGTATCTAACCCAGCAAGCTGTACAGATTTGTCAAACTCTAAGTTGGGACAGAACTTTACTCAATTGAGATGAGAGCAATAGGCAACACTAACCTACAAACCTCGTTATGTGCTGAGAACACTTGCTTCAGCAAGACCACCGCTCAACTACTTGCTCTTGGTCCACTACCACTCTGGTGCAATGCGTACTCAATCCACCTACAGATTGTTATCTGCCCCTATTTTTTCTTTTTTCTTTTTTTCCAGATCTGATAACAATTTTAAACAATTCGTTTACTCTGGCCAGCCTCGCTTTGCTCAAAGATCTTTGCTCAGAGATCGTTGCTATTGTCCCTGTCTCAGCTGTATCTCCCACCACATAGCTCCAAAATCTCGCAAAGATTGTCGAATTTCCAAACGCAAAAAATCTGCCCTCCAAAACAGTCACACGACCGCCTACACTAGACTCAGCTGTACATGGGCATCAGAGATAACAATAGTCAAAAATAGAAAAACTGTTGGTAACTGAGAAAAAATTTCATCACGTAAGTTGGCGTTCCTGTGGCTTACAGGTGAAATAATTCTATATATACAGCTAGAATTTCAGCTTGAGCTGAGTGACTGGTGCTGTTTAAGAAACACTCAGAGCGTCTTTGTTTACCAACCAGGGCATGATCTTCGCCGTGATCTACAATCCACTGGAACCGCCCGATATTTTGGGATCCGCAGAGATCTTCATATATTCGTAATCTAATCTTAATCTACCATTATGATAATTTCAAAGAATAAAATCGCGCCTTGTGAAAATTGATCTCAACTCCTGCAGCGATATAATTTCATGATGCAAGGCAGAGGCAGAAAAAATATCACTTTTCTTGATCAGCTATACCTTTACACAGGGCACAGTTCTGCCATATTGCAGCCTCAGCATTGTGTAAAGTACTGTGTCTACCTCATTTGATCCAACTGTAAAGTGTACTGATACTGGTGTAAACCATCATGATAACCCCCAAAGTCAACATTGCCAAATCTTTCCAATCCCAGTTGTTCTTCTTGGTATCATCATCCGTGTTGATCTGGATATTGAAATCCTCCACTTGAACGTGGTTCACTGTAGATAGCTTCAAATTTAACAACGGTGGGAATATGTAGATCAACGGAACACATGTAAAACTTCCAATCAACGACACAAACTTGTCCAAATCACTGGATCCCACTATCGAGATGATAACGGTCCCGATCACCACAACTATACGTAATAAATTTTTCTGCAATTTGACGTTTGGATCCTCTTTCCCTGACTTGATGGCATCGATCGACTCGTCGATATTGGTGTCCGTCAGTTTCTTCACCCGGTTTCTCTTTTTCTCTTTGAAAAAGATCAACTCAACCATCTTGATCCCCGGGAACAACTGTAGAGGTGTGCTCAACAAGATCAGTAAACTGTACAAGAATTGGACAAACTCGCTGTGCTCGAAATTCAACAAAATAACCGTCTTGACATCGTTGCCAAAGGACAAGTACAGTATCGACCCCAATGAGATGAAGATCACAGTAATGATACACATCACCATGATTAACAATTTGTCAAACTTCTCTGGTTCTTTCATCGATTCGTGGATCGGGATCAATAGCCCTATTCCCTCGTAGGTGAAGATCGCAGTACCTATAAATAACGACCATGTATCTTTGTTGACCCACAAGGTCAAGTTATCCCACTCTATACCACCCTTTTCGATGATATTGGATGTCGAGTAGTAGTAGACGTAGATCAAGCCCAAAAAGATGAACAAATCACTTATCAAAACCACAACCGAAAGCTTTGAGAGTCTTCTGATCAATGACATTGGAATAAACACAATCAACTGTAGCAAGATCATGGTGCGCACTGTGAATTGTCCATCACAGAGCTGTGAGAAATTTGTCAGTACGAATACGATGTACAGGGCACTAAAACCGATCTGTGACAACACAATACTCATCAAGATGATTTTCTTGAATGCACCCCCATACAAGGCCAATCCGAGGTTTCCATACGAGGACACATTCAAAGTGGACCTGATCTTGATCAAGGTCACAAAGCAGTGGTAGGAAAGAATGGAAAAGATGATGATCATCAGATTGGAGTAAATCAAGCCTCCATTACCGAAAGATTTCGGCAAGAACAAGACTCCAGTTCCGAGAAACAGTTTCAACAACAACAAAAAGCTCTTCACGTTGGAAGTCAAATGCGCAGAATCAGAGCGTCTTTGCTTCAGATGGGCTCTACGTCTCTGCTGAATTAACTGCAACAGTTGAGGATTCTGTAGAGCCAGTGGAGCCTTGCCCCTCATCAGCAAATTCTGCCTGACCAACTTGTTGTCGGAGGAGTTGAACGAGTTATATCTATCCTGCATCAAATGCTGTCTCT
Organism: Nakazawaea sp. yHDR128; assembly: GCA_030571255.1. NCBI lineage: Eukaryota > Fungi > Ascomycota > Pichiomycetes > Alaninales > Pachysolenaceae > Nakazawaea > Nakazawaea sp. yHDR128. The sequence goes on along the minus strand of JAJLXL010000007.1, from coordinate 438,107 downwards.
CATTCCGGTTCTCATCATCTACGAACAAATCCTCTACATCCTCGATGCCCATCTCTTCATCAAAGTCTACGTCATCGTCGTCATCTTCATCCTCCTCGATCTCCTCACCGGCAAAATGCCCATATATCAGTATAAACTCGATGAAATTCCTCGTCAAGAAATCCTGTGCCTTGGGCTTCCTTTGCCGGATAAAATCTCTTCTGAACCCCCCAGGCAGTCTCAACTCGTTGGCACTTCCGACGTCATCATACAAGAAATTCGATGAATTCCCGTCGTCGTGCACAGACCCGAATTCGCTGAAACTGTTCAGCCTTTTCTTGCCGTCGTGCTTGTTGACCCAATTGTACAAGTCTCTGGTGACGTCACCGCCCTGGAGTTGTAACGAGTGGTCGTTGGAGTTGGACGAGTTGTCCGATTTCAAGGGCATCAACGAGGAGTCCGTCTCGTGGACCAAATGCCGGTTGACGGCATTCACCACGTCGTCAGAAGGGTGGTTGAGGATGTCGTTGTTATTTTCGGTATTCAGGACACTACCTTCGCTGCTGCCGACGACAGGCGACGTCCCCACTGCTGATCCGGACATCAAATTGCTCAAACCGCTTGGTCTTCTCAAATGCTGTGTCTGTTGTGGCGCCTGTGCGGGGCCCGAAGCGTGCGAATGCAAGACCCTCAATGACGACGACGGAGTAGTGGTCTCGAAGCCCTCGAGCGTGATAGGGGCTGGCTGGTCGGTGGACTCCGGGCCAATTGACGACGCGACAGTTTTCACACTTTGCGCAGTGGCGACATCTGCCGGCTGTCGTTTGGTGTAATATTTGGCGCTGAAATTCCCCGTGACGAAATCATCATCTGCGTCTAAATCTTGTCTGTCGTTGCTCAAGTTGATGGGCCTGGCCAGGCTCGGGATTTCTCCCCGCCCAGAGCGGGCGCTGTTCTGAGACTCGGGTTCTCTTTTCTTTGCGGCTTCTGACATCCTGCTAGCTGGTTTAGACGGTGTCTATGTGGCTGGTGGTCCTGTTGCATCGACTGTAAGGCGATGACGTATATATAGTACTCGATGTCGAGACTAAAAGTTTTTTTCCTTCTCTTTTTGGAGATGAGATTGGGGGTGTGGAGGGGGTTAGAAAGGGAAGCGCGAGGGCTGGAGGCGGTGGGACTTGGCAGGGCAGGAAAGTGGGAGGAAAGTGGCAAGAACGTGGGAGGAGAAGTGGCAGGGTTTGGGTTGGCTTAGCAACAGAATTGCGTTGGCGACGGTAGCGGTGATGTTTCTTTGCTTTGTAGTGCAGTGTGTGGTTTTTTGTACTGTAGCCACGCACTATAATTAGTACCAGATGACATTGGAGGTATTTCGGCAAATGGAACGGTATTGATCCGAGACTGGGCTCACACCGGGTAGATATAACCGCGGGCACAAATTGAACTCTGGTCAAGAAAAGTCCGCTAAGCTACCAAGAACACTTGCAATTGAACAGCTCATTTACTTGGTACCTAATACCACACTCTGCCCTTTTCGGGAACTTCCCTGAGCTAATGGCAAGGTTTCAAGGAAACCAAAACAAGACTTTAACCTCCAGACTGTGATCAGTGGATTGCTCAAGATGGAGAAATAGACCGAAATCGCTTGGATATCGTCTACAGTATCCGACAAATCTCGGACTACAAGAGACAACAAGCCTAAACAGTTACACGAATCAACTTGCTATAATTTCCTATCTACATGCTTACGACAACACCTATCTATAAATCTCTTCAAAAGGTCTGGTATCGTTGAAACAACTCTCAAAAACCTCATCCACTATCTTCACGGCTTGCTCTTTAGACTTACAGTTAGGATTCAGTTCTACACTCAAAACTGCTCTTCTCTTGACACACTCCTGATGCCCCTTACCTACTTTGTTTATAGCCCCGTACCAGAACTGCAACATCATTCTACATTCCCCACTCAACGAAGAAGCCCTGATCTCGGAACATGCATGGTGTTTCAAGTTGAGCCAGTCAACTTTGAACCTCAAATTGTCGTAGTAATGCACCAATTCATGCGTCATTGTATCTTCCAAATGGTATTTATCCAGAATCCTGTTCTGGCAGAGCAATATGCCCTTCTCTGGATGGTATCCCCCTGCCTTTTTGAACCCTTCACATTCTTCACAGATCATCTTCAGCGAGTCGAAATCCCCCGGTTTCACCTTCTCGATCTGGTCAACCATGAATCTCACAGACGGCGAGTAGTTCAACATCCAGTCTCTGAAATCATAGCATCGTCTGCACCCTTTATCCAGTGTCCTTATCTTGGAGTCGTGTTCGTACTTGATCTTTTCGTCTTCAGTGAGCCCTAGCCCCGTCTGGTACTGCAAAGTGCGTCTCCACCACTCAAAGCTGCTGCCCTGGCCCTTTTCATTACTTTCACTCATTTCCAGGGTGTTTTGTCTCTATTCAAGCAGCCGCTGGCCCTTTACACACGATCTGATGGTATTTAGTACTTTCAATAAGCGCTCTTTAAATCGACCATTTTTGATGTGAAAAAAAAATCAAAAATAAAAATTTTTAAAAGATGAGTATCTCATCAGTACTAAATACCCAAGCATAAACCAAGATGTCACGTCCAGAAGAGCTCGCGCCACCGGAGATCTTTTATAATGACTCCGAGTCATTCAAGTATACATCGTCCACAAGAGTGCAGCATATCCAGGCGAAAATGACGTTAAGGGCACTAGAGTTGTTGAATTTGGAAGCATCAGAACCCCATTTGTTGGTAGATGTTGGATGTGGATCTGGGTTGAGTGGCGAGATCTTGACCGAAGAAGGATACCAGTGGATAGGGATGGATATAGCGCCTTCGATGTTGGCTACAGCATTGGACCGTGAAGTGGATGGGGACTTGTTCTTGGCAGATATAGGAAATGGGATCCCATTTCGCCTGGGGACATTTGACGCTGGAATCTCGATCTCGGTGATCCAGTGGCTCTGTAACGCCGAGGGGACAAACGTGGATCCCAAGAAGAGGTTAATGCATTTTTTCAACACGTTGTACTCCTCGTTGAAGAGAGGAGGCAAGTTTGTGGCCCAATTCTATCCAAAGAACGACCAACAACTGAAGGATATAATAGACTCCGCTAGGCTCGCGGGGTTCCAAGGTGGTATAATACAAGACGATCCCGAATCCAAGAGAAATGCCAAGTACTATCTCGTGTTGACAGCCGGTTCTAGTGACAGACAGATCAACATGGAGGGGGTTACTGTGGAGAAGAAAGAGAAGGTGAAAAAGATGAGCAAGAAGATGGCCAAGCTGATGGAGTCCAAGAAGGATTACATCAACAGAAAGAAGGAGTTGATGAAGAAGAGGGGCAAAGTGGTTGCGAATGACTCGGCTTTTACAGGGAGAAAGAGACGTCCTCGATTCTAAAAGTGTATATGCATCCCCAATTACCAAGTCGTGCAAAAAGTATCAAATATCGTACTGGAAAAAATTTCTTGAATTTCTATCTTGAAAGAAGACATCGATCTACCACTGGCGTCTATAGAACAGCAGCACATGTTCAGTCTATTCACGAAACGGGCCATCGCGCCATCGATGGGATTGTTCTCCACGCACATCTCCACGGTACAAAATGCCGGATATAAGAGATTTGGTCAGAAAATAATAAAAGTATACGAGCCTCTACCGCTGTTGAGAAACGGAGAGCCAGTGATGAAGACCATCTTGGAGTCGCAGGTCAAGAGGCTCGATCCAAAGGGCTTGAAGAGCCAGTTGTTGGAAAATGGAAACAAGAAGAAGTTGAGAGCAGGAGACGTTGTGAAGATCAGTTACAGGAACTTTTCTAGGGCTCCGTTGAACGGAACAGTCATTGCAATCAAGAAGTCTGGACTGACCTCGAGTATCTTGATCAGAAACAAAGTGAACAGAACTGGAGTAGAGCACCGGATCCCGATGTTCAACCCTTTGATCGAGAGAATCGACATTGTGTCGAGACCGAACGTGTACAAGAAGAGAACGAAGCATTACTATATCAGAAACAACAGATTGGACGTGAAAGAGGTTTCCAACAGTACAAAGAAGAAATAGAACCGTATATAGCACTCTTTGGATATCCACTGTAAATAATCCACTATCCATCGTCATATCTCCAAATGTAGACGGCAAACAATTTGCCCACACTGAAAAAAAATGGATGAAAAAAAATCGTTGAAAAACGAATTTAGATTGTAGCCACTTTACACCAGGACCCTATCAAGATAGCGCCATCATGATTGCCGAAGTTATATTGATGTCAGCGTTAGCTGGATCTATCAATGCATTTGAGTTCAATCTCACCCAGATTTTGCAATATGCAACCCCAAAGAGCGACTTCACCGCCGAGCAATGGTACAACATGACCTTGGTGGAGAGGATCCAGAACCGTTCATGGACAGTTGAGTACCTTGCCCTCGGATCCATCGTTGGATATTTGTTCTTGTGGTATATTGGAATCTACGTGAACAGATCCAAGGTTCAGAATTGGCTCAAGAACCACAAAGAAGTGTTGCAGGACCAATTTTTCCAGGTCGGTGTCAGTGAAGACCAGTTGTACGTCGAGGACAATGCCGAGAGTTTTGCCTCTTATGCCACTGGAAGATTGAACATTGCACAATTGCACATCAGATTCACTTTGCAACCAAGACACAACTTGTTCTTGTACTTTATGGAAGTTGTGCTGTCATTTTTCTTTGACAGCATTGTCAAACCAGAGGATCGTATCGATGTCCAAGTCATCTTGGATAAGACAGCCAGCGACAGATTGGACCAATTGATCTGGGCAATCGTCAACAAGGACCACATGAACAAGTACAGAGAGTTGAACTATTACTTGTCGTTGACCAGGACCTCTGACTCTGACAAGTTGCCACAACAATTTGTGTTCATGACCGAGGTGCCAGAATTGAACGAGGCTTTGTACTCCCAAGATTTGAACAAAGCCATCAGAAACTCAGGAAAGACTTTGAGATACTTGGCCATCACTGACCAACCTCAAGAGAAACCGCACACCATCCTCGAGACAAAGCCAAACAAGAGAATCAATTTGGAGTTGAACTTCCCAGCAGATGAAGAGAGCTCTAAAGAATTGCTCAGCGCCTTTATCCAGTTTGTCGACTTTGCCGTCAAGAAGGAGATCAAGCCGGAGACTGTCAAGAAGGTGTTGAAAGTTAGAGACAACGAGATCAAAAAGATCCAAAAATCACAACTGGAGTTGAAGAAAGAAGATGAAGAGTACGAAAGAGCTGAGAAGATGAGAAACATGTCGGAAGAGCAGTTGAAAAAGTTGGAGAAGAAGAAGCAAAAGAAGCTGATGAAACTGCAAAGAGTCCGTTAGCTCGTTTATAAGACACTATTTCAATTCTTTAATCATTCTACAGCACTTTGTGCCATTCATATCGTTGTAAAGTGAAAAGTTTCGACTAAAATGGATTATTGACCTCCAATACACGACTTCCAGATCACTGAAAAAATCAACGAGGCCTCAAAGAGACACTGAAAAGTTGCTCTGACTGGTTGATCAAACGCATATTACCAGCGCCAGTGGAGATGAAATTAGCCCATTTTTTGTTATTTGGATCGCTTAGCGGCATCGTGCTTTCCCATGGCGACCACAGCGAAGAAAGTCCAGACTATAAATACATTGACCCGGAAAACTCTTTGGTGGACTTGGTACGTCAAACGCCAGAGACATTGAAGAATTTCAACTGGGAGTTTGGAGGCAGCACGAAGTTCGATGAAGGTCGGTTGATCTTGACACCGAGAGCGGCAACTTCCGATCCGGACCAGTCTTTAATCGGCACACTGTGGAGCAAGAACCCGATCTCTTTATCGTCGACTGGATTCACCTTTGAGAGCACCATGAGATCAGTTGGAGCTGTCGGAGCCTCGGGAGCCGGCTTCTCCTATTGGTTGATCCGTGATTCCGATGCCTCGTGGAAGAATTTCGGCGGGCCGACGATTTTCGACGGATTGCAGATCTTGTTCGAAGGAGGTGTTGTCACTTCCTATTTGAGCGATGCCACCAAACAGTCCAAGGACTTGAAGCCATTTTCCACATGCTATTTCGCATACCAGGACTCGGATGTGCCAATCACGTTGAGATTGAGTTATTCCGAGAATGAGCCGTTCAAATTGACCTTGAACAACTACTTGTGTTTCGAAACAGACAAGGTCAAATTCCAAGATCTGAACGATTACAAGATCGGAATCTCTGCCAGTTCCTCTGCGGATTTGGCCAAATTCGAGCAGTTTGAGTTGTTCAAATTCGAGGTTTATAACAAGGTCACTGGGGAGGCCACTGAAAGGCCAAAAGGTACCTTACCGTCACAACCTAAAGTGGTCACCAAGGTTGTCACTACAGAAACTGCTAAACCTACACCAAGGGCACATGCCTTTGCAGAAAGAGAAAAGAAGTTGAGAAATCAGCTTCTGAAATCGTCATTGTCGTCATCGGACTCTGTCACAGTGGCTGAGCTCGAGTCCAAGATCAATTTACTCGAGTCTTCGATCGTGGAAGTCTTGAACAAGATGGACAGATTATTTTTAGCTGTAGAATCACAAGGCGGATTTGGAGGCAGTTCCAGCGGAAATGACGATCTCGTTCTCCAGATGTCCGGTCATCACGGCGACTTGAAGTCGATTTTGGCTCTGAACGAAGATCGGATCAACTCCATGATTCTGGAATCTGCCGAGAATTCGAAACTGCTCCACAAATTCACATCTACAGTGGAACAGAGAATTCTGTCGTTAGAAGAGCAGTTGTCGAGATCTTTCAAAATGATGGATGTAGTGAGCAGCAAGATCGGGTCTGTTTCCAACGATAGGCATTACAACAATATCATTGCCAAATTGAACGAACTCGATCTGAACCACAGATCCAACTTGAGAAGTCTGAATTCCGACGAGCCTCTTGTCAGTTTACAGTCCAAGATCAAATGGATAATAATATTGTTGTTCATGATTGTCGGAGGCATTGGCTACACGATTTTCAAGCAAAGAGGGGAGATCAAGCATGGTAAAATCTTGTGAAATCGTAAACACGCTAATCGTGTTATCTCTTGTATACTAAACAATCAATTGTCCTATCCAGTCATCTTTTGTCTTAAATCACGGAATAAGCTTTGAATTCCCCTTGTGGGGTATCTAACTTTTTCTTAAAAAACTCTATTGTTAGTAAGTTTGCTACCCCAGATTTTAGGTTCTGCATGCATACCCCATATTTTTTTATGTGGAGGATAAGATTCTAGAAACAAGCAATTTTTGGCTATAAACAGACAAGCTAGACACAGGTTGCCCGTATCGTGAGTCGGTGGTTTAAAATTACCAAATCGAGACTACGTCATATCACTAGTTTTGACACATTTAGTGCACATTTTGCAAGTCGGCAGCTTAATTTGTACCATCGTCGGCTCATTACGAGTGGGGGGTGTTTCGATATAAATATGCTGCCAACTCTCAATCATTCGGTGAAACAATCCCCAGTTTTCCAGTTCGAGATTGGAATTTGAGAAATAATGGGTCTCTACGCAAAGGGAAAATACTTCGGCTTGAGAGGCAGATCGCTTCATATAGCCCTCGGAATGGTTGCAGGTCTTGGTTTCCTGCTTTTCGGTTATGACCAGGGGGTTATGGGTGGTCTTTTGACCTTGGAAGATTTTTTGGACACATTTCCTGCAATTGATGCGCAAGCAGACAGTTCCAAATCCACTTTACAGGGTTTCGTCGTTGCTGTCTATGAATTGGGATGTTTTGCCGGTGCCTTGTTTGTCGTCTGGAAAGGTGACTACTTTGGTAGAAGAAAGATGATTTTTTTTGGGGGTATAATTATGACTATTGGAGCCATTTTGCAATGTGCTTCATACAGTTTAGCCCAGTTAATCGTTGGAAGAGTTGTCACCGGTTGTGGTAACGGGTTTATCACATCTACACTTCCCACATTACAATCAGAGTGTGCCAAGCCACAGGATAGAGGTAAACTTGTGTTCTTGACAGGTGCTTTGGTCACCGGAGGTGTCTGTCTTTCTTACTGGATTGATTTTGGTTTGTATTTTGCAGGTGGTGCAGTCCTGTGGAGGTTTCCAATTGCATTCCAGATGATCTTCTCCATAGTATTATCCACATTTATCTTGGGATTTCCAGAATCTCCTAGATGGTTGATCATGAACAACCAATTTGAGGAGGCCACTTCTGTCTTTGCTGCTCTCGATGACTTGCCTCCAACCGATGTCTTGGTCAAGAAACAAATCGACGAGGTTTACAGGACATTGGAAGAGGAAAGAGCTGCTGGCGGTGATAGAACCGATTTCAGAATCATTTTCAGATCTGATAGCAAGAAGAACTTCCATAGAACAATGTTACTGTACGGTGTTCAGATGATGCAACAGATCAGTGGTATCAACTTGATCACTTACTACGCTGCCACAATCTTTCAACAGTACATCGGCATGTCTGCTATGGACTCACGTATTCTTGCAGCTTGTAATGGTACAGAATACTTTCTTGCATCTTTCATCCCATTTTGGGCCATCGAGACTTGGGGAAGAAGACCATTGCTTCTCTTCGCAGTGGTTGGACAGGCGTGTACAATGGCAGTATTGACAGGAACTGCTTGGGGTTCACTGAACATTGCCGAGCATAGTACACAGTTTGGTATTGCTTCAGCTACGATGTTATTTGTGTTCAACACTTTCTTTGCGATTGGATTTTTGATGAACCCATGGTTATACCCACCTGAAATCGTCTCTCTTGAAGCCAGAGCTGCAGCTACAGGATTGTCTACAAGTGCCAATTGGATTTTCAATTTTTTGGTAGTGATGATCACCCCTCCAGCTTTTGCAAATATTGGATGCTACACTTATACGGTATTTGCACTGATTAACGCTGCAATGATTCCAGTGATTTATTTCTTCTACCCAGAGACAAAGGGAAGGTCTCTAGAAGAGATGGATCTCATTTTCGAGAAGTCCAACTCTAAAACACCATGGGATGTCGTCAAGATTGCCAGAGAAATGCCATATCACTCAAAGATCTTTAACAATATCTTGGACGAGGAGAGTTCAGAGGATTTCGGTTCTGAGAACCTGAAGCCGGAGACGACTTTTATCGAGAAAGTTGATTCAAATTGATATGCAAACGTATAATTTGTTAAATTTGTTAAATTGACAATAAAGTGTCAGACTTTGAGTTTCGTGTAATTGTTTATTTCCTGATTGAAAAAAAAAACTGACATCATTGATCACAGGTCGCATAACAACTGCATCAAACACGTCATATTGCATGGTTCTATAGGAAATTTTTGCTATCAGTTCGAGGCACCTCTCGTATTGTCTGGGTAATGTCACAGTATTGTTAAACTACTACAGATGAGCGCTATGATCGACGACAAGTGACTAGCAACGAACATTGCTTATTTGCGGAGTGGAGTCAGAAACCGAACCTAACGTGGAGTACATCAATGCCCCAGAATTTAAAAGTTTAAATCGGCCTAGAGAGTGCGGCATGGAGACTAAAAAAAAGCACCGGGTGCAAAAAAGGACCTGGAAAATACCTTTAGTAAAGGGTTGGGTGTCGTTGAAAAGCGAGATGCCTGAGGGATTAATGTGGAGCCAGTGGAAAGACCAGACCAGAAACAGTGATCAAATGCGACTGCTGGTCTGCTACAGTTGCTTTTTTACACCGAAATAGGTTTTTCCTGGAGGGGTGCAGGATTCGGGGAAACTTGCATAATATGTTACAGAGGCTTGAAACTCTATATTTTCTCAGTTTTCGGTAACAAACATCAGGCATATAAAAGGGCATTGGATTTCCTTTATTCCCTAAAGGATTATTCCCATAAAGACACAGAGTATGTCCTCTACAGAATCTCTTGATAAAATCGGTCACACCACCTCTCAAAAAGTCACTTATATGGGCTTGAGAGGGGATAAACTTCATACGGCAATCGCAGTAATAGCAGGATTAGGGTTTTTACTTTTCGGTTATGACCAAGGTGTCATGGGAAGTTTGTTAACACTCGACGACTTTCTCGAGACGTTTCCGAAGATTGACGCTGTCAGAGACAGCAGCAAATCTACTTTGCAAGGATTTGTCGTTGCAGTTTACGAATTGGGATGTTTTGCTGGTGCTTTATTCACCATGTGGAAAGGTGATCACTATGGAAGACTTCGTGTGATATTATACGGTAGTATAATCATGACTATCGGGGCAATCTTGCAGTGTTCTTCTTATAGTGTGGAGCAGTTGGCTATTGCCAGAGTCGTCACAGGGGTCGGTAACGGATTTATTACCTCCACTATTCCTACTTTACAATCGGAATGTGCCAAACCTGAAGTGAGAGGAAAGTTGGTGATGATGTCAGGTGCTTTGATCACTGGTGGTATCTGCATCTCCTACTGGGTAGATTTTGGTTTATATTTTGCTGGAGGTCCAGTTCTGTGGAGATTCCCGTTGGCCTTCCAAATGGTATTTTCTCTCATCATATCAGCTTTGATAATGTTCTTCCCAGAGTCGCCAAGATGGCTTTTGAGAGATGGTCAGGTCGAAGAAGCCAGAAAGGTGTTCTCAGCATTGGATGACTTGGAAGTCGATGACCCTGTCATTACGAGACAAATCGATGAAATATTGACCTTGTTGAACGAGGAAGATAACGCTACCAAAGGGGGTTACAAAGTGATTTTCAAAAACGATAAGAAGAAGAACCTTCATAGAACATTGTTGGCATACTTGGTGCAATGTTTCCAGCAGATAAGTGGTATCAACTTGATCACTTACTATGCCGGGACCATCTTCGAATCATATATCGGTATGAATGCCTTGAATTCTAGAATTCTTGCCGCATGTAACGGTACTGAATATTTCATTGCTTCTTGGATTGCATTCTACACCATTGAAAGATACGGTAGAAGGTCGTTGTTTCTCTTTGGAACAGCTGGTCAAGCTGTCTCCATGGCAGTATTGTGTGGGACAGCTTGGGGAGCAGCTTCACAGTACGGAAATGACTCTAAATCGGCAATTGCCTGTGCTGTATTCTTGTTTGTCTTCAACACCTTCTTTGCTATCGGTATGTTGGGAATGACATGGTTGTTACCACCTGAATTGGTCTCATTAGAAGCCAGAGCTGCGGCAACAGGTTTGTCCACCAGTTCGAATTGGATCTTCAATTTCTTGGTTGTGATGATCACTCCAGTGTGTTTTGCCCACATCGGACCATACACATATGCTGTGTTTGCAGCTGTCAACTTTTTGATGTTTCCAGTTATCTACATCTTCATTCCAGAAACCAAAGGTAGATCTTTGGAAGAGATGGATCTCATTTTCGAGCAATCCAATCCCAAGACTCCTTGGGATGTGGTCAAAATTGCCAGGGAGATGCCATATGAGTCTGAAGGTTACGACCATATGGCACACCTCAGAAATCGCAGAGCAGGAAACACTAGCGATATCGAGAGCAGACCGTCTTTGGATTTCAACGATAAGCCAACCGTTGCTCACGGATATGTTAGGGGGGAATCGTTTGAGAATGAAATCGACAACGATAAACCATCAGCCTCTCATCATTAAAGCCTTATAGTTCTGAATCAATAATATTACCACTTTTATACATTACACCTATTTCCAGTATGAAGGCCTGACTCCTCTTATATTTGAGTGACCAATGGCATTGGCATTAGGTCTCTTTCTCTTTCTGACAAATTTTGTCACTTCTGGAGGCTGGTTGTTCTGCACTCCCGGTATATAATTCAAATTTTGAACCTTTACCTCTTCCTCCACAACGACTGTATCCTTCAACATATCACGTACATATTCTCCGTTATCGTAAATAAATCTTCTGTGATTTTTGATATCTTTTCTCAGCTCTTGGTCTTTCAACCTGTTGGTGATACGTTCTTGCTTAGCCTTTTGTTCCGCTCTGAGTTTCAGCAATTTGACGTCTTGAGAATCTGGTTGCTTAACCAGCTCCTCTACAGAGGGAGCAGGTACAACAGAAGCAGATGGCTGCTCTGGTATAGAGTCCAACGGGTTCTGAGAGGATACAGCACTACCAGAGACTGGTGGAGGTGCTCCTAGTCCGGCACCGGATTGCAGCAGTTGCAGCAGTTGGATTGCCTTGGCTTCTTCAGCTTTCAGTGCCAATTTCGCTTGGTTCAGCTTCTCTTCCTCTATCAAGGCCTCTTCGTCCAACATTACTGCTCCTTCTTTGATATTGGATTTCAAGCTTGCCTGGAGATTGTTGGTCCTGCTGTTACCAGATCTGTCACTGTAGTACTGTTTCCACTGGAAATTTCTCAATTTTCGCTTGTTGTTCAACAACTGGTTCAAAATCACAGCTCCATGCGTGTTCTCGATATCTCTCAACTTTCTAGGCTCTTTCTTCAACTTGGAGATCCTATAAAGACTTTCTTGTCCATCGTAATATGGCAATCCATTTATAGATCTGGCCCCCTCCGGAGTGTTTTTTTTTCTGATGGGTAACTGTAATAACTTTGTGCTCACTTCCATAAACGTCTTGAAACTTGTAGTTGGGGCCTCTAACCCTGTACTCAGTAACAATCCATCTAACATTGTCTTCTTATGGTGCACCACTGTAGGACGGTTTGAGAAATCTTCATAACTTGGGGTCTTGCTTCCAATCACTTGCACTAACTGGATACCGCCGTTGTTATTGATCCCCTGGCCAATTAATACACTGGCAGAGGAAGATGAGAACTCTTTGTTGTAGTTGTCTGGACATATAGACTCTACGTATTCCTCGGTATTTACTGACGGAATGAGCAATTTTGGAGGTCCTTTCAAATCCACTGAAAAGAACTCCGCTAACTCCGATAGCGATACATTGGTGTTCACTGGTTCTCCGTCAGAAGTCATGCTGATTGATATCCTATCAAACTTGAAATGAGATGAATGATTGTCTTTTCATTTACTCTTTTTTTACCCTTGTCCACGACCTTTTATGATGAGGAAAAAACTCAAAAACGCGATTTATCACTAGTGATCTCCAAGTTTGTATACAAAGGTGATCACATTGGGGACATGAGTGACTCTGGATCGCAAAAAATTGGACAGGGTCTTCCAAAGAGACGGACACTGAGTATGAATATGCCGGCTTATAAGAAGGTAAGATTCATGAATTCTGATCTTTCGTTCGATTTACTGCTCATCAGAGTGGTGTTGCATCAGAAGCCATACAGCGTCAAAGCGCGAGATTTGAAGCTGCAGAAATGGGACAAGGCATTGGGAGAGTTCAACGAGTTTGCAGAACTGAAGAGATGTCAACCTGTGACGTCATTGATGATCAAGATGAGATTGTCACGCCTCATGGACAGATACAGAGAAAATTCGTTACCAAAGAATGCTATCAATACGGGGTTAAGTGATGAAGAGTTTGTTGAATTTGAGACGTTATCAAGGATATTGTATAGCGAGGTGCTGCTGACACAGACTAGGGGCAAAAATGGGCCTGTGAAGAGGAAACCGGGCAGACCAAGGACCAAATACGAGGTGCAAGTGGTGAAACCAACAGAGACCAACACTTTCCAATACGAGAGTAACGGCACTCTTGATCTCCAACTTGGGAAGGATAATCTTGTCAGCGATGGTCTGAACTCTGTAGACGAGTTTGAGTACAATTCAGATGGAGAGAGTATCAGCCAGGGACAAGAATCCGGGGAAGAAGTGGACGATGACGATGAAGACGATGTCGAGGTTTCCAGCCACAGGAACGGACATGCAAATCACAAGAAAAATGGCAACATAGTTGAGAATAACGATGGAGAAATGTTGCTTCCGCAGTTTTTGAGCGGATTACAGGACGTATTGCTCAAAGTGGAGAAGCAAAGGGTTCCAAATATCGTGAACAACATACCTGATACTAACAGGAAGAATGTTTCTGAAATTTCAAAGAAATGTGACCATCTCCAGAGAGATGTTGACCACTTGAAATTAGAGTTGAGTGACATCAACGTCAAATTGAACAAGATAATGGATCTCTTGAATGCTTGAGCCTTTATAAATAAGTCTATTAAATATAATCCAACTCTGCTAACACCACCATGACCCGCCTGGTGGCATCTAAAAGGTCAAATACAAAGAGCACATCAAACTTGGCCCTGTGGCAATTCCCAACCAAAAGATGACATTGCCCAAGACTTTCCTGTTTTTGAAAAATCTAGATCTCGACAACATGGCCAAAGGCAACTGGCACATCTGTAAGAACAACAAGTAACCTCTCAACTTGCCAAAGATGACAAACATCACCAATTCGTGCACCATTGCACTGAGCAAGAAGGTGAAAAAAGTGGCATTCAACTTGGAAAGCCTCAACACACTGATACTGGAATGATATACATGTCTCAACAAGAACTTGTGCACTGGCACGTTCCACAAGCGGGCAAACTCGTCCCAAGAGACACAATTCCACCAATCACCGTAGAATTCCCGGTCGCTGAACATGGACAACTCGGCAATGGCGTTCAAGATCAATTCCCAGATCAAATACCATACAAAGAGATACAATGCCAAGAATGGGGGCATCAAGTCGATGAACAACAACGGATAGTTCCAGAGTCTTTCCTGAAGTGGGAGTTCTCTCAATGACACCAGGCGGTCATATAAGGGGAAGATCTGGTTCTGGGCAATGATGATCATGATAGTGATCACACCCATGATTCCACAGATCTTGGAAAATACATATCTCCATCTGATTCTCTCCGTTCTAGGGTACACAACTTCGTAGACAACAGTCGGGAACATTGTGAATTCAAAGAAATTCTTCACATTGATGTTTTCCGGGAACGGTGGAGCACCTCTCTCCACATTCTGGCGCATTTCAAACTCACAGAACTCTATACTCTCTTCGAGCAAGGCAGATGTCTCGTCGTCTAAGCCATCTTTTTGATGTTTGGCAAGGTATTTGATCGAGGTTTGTAGTTCGTCTTTGATTTTCCAGAAATAGCCATTGTAAAAGGCATACGAGTGCACTTTCATCAACATCACCAAAGAGTGGAGACACAAAAACACTTTACCGACCCATGGGTAATCCTGGTACTCTGCAAACCACAAGAAGAAGATCAACAAGGAAAATTCCATATACCCTTGCAAGATCCAACCTGTCTTGTTCCAATTGATCCAATTCCATTTCAGAGCCACCTGCAAGCTGAAAGTGAGGTACATACTGCAGTACATGGCCAAATCTGTGAGCCCCACTTTCCACACGTCTCTTTTCAAGATGTGGACTATTGGCGAATCTAATAACGATCCGTGGTTAATATGGAAGTGGATCAAAGTGTCGAAGAAAATAATGGCAACTGTGATCCAGGCCAATATGTAGAAGCCGAAATAACTCGACTTGATCACCACCTCATCTTCGAATATCGAGTGCGTTGGGGCAAATTTGACATCGGAAAATCGCGCCCTCAAGTCTCCATCTCTGGTGTATCTGTATTTGGTCTTCAGATTGCGGATTCTAGGCCGCCTCTTTGCGGATGTGTCCTCTTCAATGACTGTCGAGCTGACAGGCGGTGTAGTTCTTTGGCTACCGCTGGAGATGGAAACAGAAGATTCTTCGTATTCCAGATTCTCGAAAAGACTCTTTCTGTTGAAGGCATTGATCTGCTTGATTCCAATCACTTTCTCCTCAGTATCCGAGCGTTCAAGGCCAGTCATTTTGACAATTGCACTATTTAGTCACTAGAGAAAGGGAAGGGAAATTGGGTAGGCTAGAAAAAATCTTGAAATCTGTAGCAATTTGTAGATGACGTATTTGGAATTGCGTGCCAAATGAAAGAAAGTTGTTGTCGGTGTGTTTTCTGTTTTCTGTGCCAATGACTAGCAATAAGTAATAATATATACAGTTTAGTCACCATTTGCAGCGGGCATTAACGGCTAATTTAGAACCTTGTCCCGCTGATCTCAGACATAGCAATAGAGTTTGATCCCCTTTGTTCTCCGGCCTTCCCTCTGTATCCGGTTGCCTTAGATAAAAATAGAGATGCCCTTTAGTGCACGGCTTGGACAGGATATGGCTGGGTATTGACAGAGATTGCCCGGAACTGAGAGGCTGCATTCCGCTGTCTAGCCCATCACTGTGCACAGTGCACAGGCAAATAGGGTACCATCGGATCAGACCGACTTCCCCTTTCGGTAATTGCTTCTTTTCCCACTTTGGGCCTTAAAATTTTTTCTCACAGAGAAGAGGTTGGCTACTGGCAACCAGGCAAAGATGGTGGCCAATATATGGGTAGCTGCTGCAGACGGCCAACTAGACCTTGTGAAACAGTACATAGAGTCTGGGAAGTTCAGCGCTAATTCCAAAGACATCAACGGGTACACTCCAATACATGCCGCAGTGTCCTATGGCCATCTTGAGTTGTTGGACTACTTGATCTCGCAAGGTGGGGACATCAATATCCAGGATTCCGAGGGAGACTCGCCTTTGCACCATACAGAGGATGTGAAAGTCGCCGAACATTTAGTACACGACTTGAAACTGGATACTAAATTGCAAAACAACGACGGCCAGACTCCTTTACAGTACATCGAAGAAGAAGATGAGTTCCCGGAGTTGATCACATATTTGAAATCGGTGGAATTAGGCGGGAAAGTGGCGGGATCAGAAGCGGCGGAATCGTCGTTACCAAAAGATGGCGAAATAATAGATGGACACCAGATAAGGTACTCGTACGAGAGACAGCCCGATGAGATAGCATTGATGGACGGACTTACACAGGAGGAAAGGGAACTGAAGTTGAAAGAGATCCTGGAGAGTGATAATCCGGAACTGTTGCTCAGAGAATTGGTGACAAATGCTGTACATAATCACATGAACCCTTCAGACCACGACTCCAAAAAGAGGAAAAACGCTTAAATAGTATTTTTTTTCCGTCATGTACAGTTTTTCGCTTCGTCTAATTGTTTTTTTCAGGTGGAAATAAACGTACCATATGCCAAAACTGTAAACCATCAAGAATCTGAATTGCACCGACTGTATCACCAATCCGCGTACGAATTCTACCCAATTGACACTGGAAAAAGCATGGAGGAACTTTTACAAATGGAGCGCGAATATGGATCGCCAAATTATTTCAAATCTTTGACAATTGTCAAAATCGATGACGACGAGGGCACATTGCACAGTATCATACAGAACTCTAGTTACATAAATCTTGAAACTTTGGAGTCTGTGGTGTTCCACGTATTTGTATCTGTCAATGGATGGTATGCCAAGAACATAAAAAACCTGACCAAATCACAATTGGGGCCGACATTTGAGAGTGTAGCGAAAGAGATATCCCCACAGTTCAGCAAAAGATGGAATGAAGAATTGTTCAAGAGGTTGGCACTGCACCAGGACGAAGACAGTGTCGATGATCTGAGTTCTGTGAATAGTCCCTGAACGGAATCTGTATAACACACCAAATGCATGCTACTTTCATCTCCGAATCTATCACTTGCTCTTCTCTCACCATAACCTCTAATCGGGTTCACTAAAAGGTCGTGTACAGTGTCTAAATCCAGTGTGGAAAAGATGAAAAAATCAACTTTGATTTTGTAGAGTCTACGCGTATTATTGGGTTAATAGACGCCAGAGCTATGACCAGTGATAAATCTGTGCGTTTCGCATCGGAAGAAGCTCCAGAGATGGAAGTTCCAAAGGAATTGCAATCACTTATAGAAGATCAAGTTCAAGAACAGGAAAGAGAGTTGACGATCCAGGAGGAGTACAAATTATGGAGAAAGAACTGTCATTACATGTACGATTTCATCTCAGAGACCGCATTGACATGGCCCTCATTATCGATTCAGTGGCTTCCGACACAGGAGCGTATCGACAGGGCATTGAACCTGAAATTATTGTTATCGACACATACGTCAGGCGAAGATACAGACTATATAAAGATCGCATCAACCCAGTTGCCTGCAAGTTTACTTTCTACTGACAAATCTGCCGAAGATTCCAAGATCAGTTCCAAATTAAAGATCACCAAGAAATTGAAACAAGAGTCAGAAGTCAACAGAGTGCGCTATAGTCCTGTTAATGAGGATTTGATAGCATCTATAAATGCAGAAGGTGAAGTATTTGTGTATAGTTTATCACAGATCTCTGAGGCCCCGACACAATTAGTGCACCACAAAGAGAATGGATTCGGGTTGAGTTGGAATTGGAAACAGGCAAACCTGTTGTTGACCGGGTCAGACGACAAGACAGTGCTGTTATGGGACGTTTCGAAGCTGGAAAAACCGGTTTCTGTCGTAGAATCACATGCAGATATAGTGAACGATGTGAAATGGTCACCGAACTCTGCGCATTTGTTCGGATCTGTCTCGGATGACAAGAGCTTCAAGTATTTTGACACCAGGACCTCATTATCGGAACCGGTGATTGATTTGTCCAATGTCACTGGTCTGGAGGTGAATTGTCTCTCATTTTCCCCGTTTTCCACTAACTTGTTCGTCGTCGGAGGTGTCGACAACAACTTGACCGTGTTAGATTTGAGATTACTGGGAAAATCGTTGCACCAGATGATCGGTCACACAGATACCATTACTACCATTGAGTGGTCTCCTTTGAACGAAAACATCATTCTGTCCGGTTCGAACGACAGAAGATGTATCCTTTGGGACTTGAACTCTATTGGGAAAGAATTGCTGGCAGATGATGCCGAAGACGGTGTGGCAGAGTTGTTGTTCATGCACGGAGGCCACACTGGAGCCATCAACGATTTATCCTTCAACCCAGAGATTCCATTCTGTTTGCTGTCTCTGGCAAGCGATAACATTGTTCATATCTGGAAAGTCAGTGACAAGATCAGTGCAGGGGACGACAGAGGTTACGATGATGTAGATATCAGTCAGCTAGAGTAGGTCAAAAAAGTAGTGTACAAAAGTTACAAGTTTTTTCCTGTACAAAAATTTTCCATACACGTTAAAAGTGGACGTTATCAAGATCAACAGCAGCGGAAATGTTACTGCTCAGAAGACCCAATGTCTTTGCGACGGTGAAGTGTACTGCAGTCCGGTTCACTCACAAGACCAGACAAAAGAAAGTCCCTGTACAACTCTTGAAAGACGTGGAGGGATTAGGTATCAGAGGAGAGATTGTACAGGTGAAACCTATCCACATGCTCAACTGGTTACAGTTCAAGGACAGAGCAGCTTTCATACTACCTGGACAACCACCAAGGATCCCAGTAGTTGATAGATCCAAAGAGATGAGACAACTGGAGAACGAAAAGCGCAAATTGGCTCAACAGAAATCCGAAGAGCGGAAATTGGTGGATTCAGCTCTGAAAAAGACCCAGTTATCGGATTTGGAGTCCATTTCTGGCTTGAATTTCGGAAATACCCACCCACCATCGTCATAAACCCCTTGTACATAACCGGGATCACAATACAAAATCATAAAAGTCTATTATAAATTACATTTGTACGTATTCAGACCGAACTATTTCAATTTTTCAGCTTGACCAGACAATAAGGTGTAAGTAGGTGCAGGTAATTTTTCTCTTCCTTTCAAAAAGTCCAATTCCATGACAAAGTTGAATTCCAAGATGTTACCTTTACATCTCAAGACCAATTCCCCAGCAGCGCCAGCAGAACCTCCCGTAGCTAAGATGTCGTCAACAATAACGATATTAGAACCTTCTGGAATACTTTCCAATTGAATTTCAAAAAAGTCTTCACCGTACTCCTTTTGGAACTTGGCCTTTGCAATGTTTCCGGGTAATTTTCCTGGTTTTCTGATCGGGACGAATCCGGCATCGATGGCCAAAGCCAAAGTTGGTCCAAACAAGAAACCTCTGCTCTCCAAGCCGACAATGTAGTCAATTTTAGTGTTTGGGAATGCCTCTTCGAGGTGGATCTTGAACAGTTTGACTAATTTGTTGAACAAATCTGGGGATCTGAAAATTGGCAAAAAATCTTCAAACAAGATCCCTTCAGAGGGGAAGTTTGGATATTGGTGTAAAGCGGACTTCAATTCCTGGGCAATGGAAGCTATTTCGGACATGATGATTCCAATGGGGTATTTAGCAGGGTCTTTGTTCTGTGATGGATCGATTTACAATTTCAAATTTTTTTGCTCTTGGGAATTTACAGCAAGAACAGAAAATTTTTTTTCATGCGTGAGCAGTTTATGAAATCCAGTGGGGAGCGAAGCGATGACATGTGGTGGTGTGAGGTATTTTGGTATGATGAAAGGTGCTTTGGCGTGGATCGAGGGATCATATGTAGACTGACTGGGATGGCATATCCATTGACTGTTGTGGTAAAATTTTTGGACATCTCAATCAAACATTTCTCCCTTGGCATACGATTCTTCGTTGTAGAGAATTTGACACACCAACTCTGCCAGTTCTTGGAAGCCGTCTTCGTGCACCAACTCGGCAACAACATTGAAGACGCCAAGGGCCATTATCTCGAAAAACATTCTTTACCTTGGGTTTGGTATCGCTTGTAGGTGCTAAGGAATAAGTAAACGTGACAGATCTCTGTCGTTTTATAGTGACAACTAAAGAGGGTGCAATTTGGTCTGTACCAACTCACAAAAACGATGCTGTCCATTTATGGTTCAGCAAGATAAGAAAAGAGATCTCAAGTACGATTTGTTATCTGTTCTACAAGGATTGTAAGTGCAATTGTCAATTACAGCTGTCCTTGCAAGGATTCTACTAGACTGAAATGGGGCTATTGGGGCTAGATTCGGTGTGCTGGCCAATGTAGTGCTGGTCAGTATATCGATTGCAGAACAGAACGGAACACACTTAAACGGGCATGCAGAACAGGAACACTCATGGCTCAAACCGGTGACACTCACTTGTACGTGTCACCTCCTGCCAGATGTGTTGGCAATAGGGATGCAAGGTCCCGATGGAGTGCAAAAAGCACCAATCTGTCCCAATCGGGTAGCACTTGAGATGAGTTTACCCGTGCAGTTTTTTGCTTTTCATGCTGCAAGATTTCTGCCATTTCGTTTTACTTTTCTGTTATCACGGTTTCTTTTTTGCCTCACTAATTGGGCCATGGGGAAGAGGAAAATGGTTTAAATCTGTTAGTTTCCTCCCATGGGAAAAAATACACTAGATACATAATTAACAGAGATTGTATACACAAATCTATTCAAAGAGACCAAGTTATCAAACCACAGAGTCAAAAAGGAGGATCACGATGGATTACCATTTCTCCAAAAACTCGAATATTAACATTAATAATCACAATATTAGTAATGTTAATATTTACTCATCCGATATCAACCTTCGATCATTGTCGGAAAAGAAACCGAAACCGAATCCGCGATCCAACGATATCATCACCGAAACAATCTTAATCGGTGATGGTATCGTTATCAAGAGTGATGTCAATTCAAGCGTCTTTGAAAAATTCAACGTTGAAGTTGTCGATGCTTCGAATTTTCAAAAGGCCGCAAGAACTTTACAAATCGCCTTTGCCAATGATGATTTTACCAATTATTTGACAAAAAACATCGAATCACCCAAGTTGAGAGAACAGGTCGATTTGGCTTTGTTTGAAGCTTCAGTGTTTTCTTCCATCTTGGACGGTGTTGTCGTTGCCATTAGAGATGAGGAACTGGAATCCACTGATCCAAATGCTCCTTATCTTGCTGTTGCTTGCTTTACAAGACCAAACATGGATTCAGGCTTTTGGGACCGTGTTTATAGTGGAAATTTCAGAAGAGAACTCATTTCAAATGATGACTGTTCTCGTAGAATCTTTCACGAACAGTTCCCAATCTTGGACAACACCAAATCGAAGATCTTGAGAGACCAAGAAGATTCTGCTTGGTACTTGGGTGATTTAGGTACAACTCCAAATGCCCGTGGTAAGGGATGTGCCAAAAAATTGTTGAATTTTGTCTATGAAAACTACATTGACAAAGATGAAGGTGCGATTTGTTATTTAGAATCATCACACCCGAGAAATCTCAAGATTTATGAGAAATTGGGTTATACATTTGTCGAGAAATTAAAAGTTGGTCACATCAACTGTAATTGTTCCGATGAATGTGATGATAAACCATTGACCATGGATATCATGGTTCGAGGAATTAAAGGTTCCAAATGGATTTCAAAACAACCACAAGCTGGTGAAACTTTAGAGATGTGAGATTATCACTACCTCTTGTTCTCATCCCAGTATTGTTTTAACCAAAAAAAACACAAGAAAAAGCCCCAAAAAAATTATCAATTACTACCAATATTAACAACAGAGAGCTACAAATAGTGTTTTTTATCTTATCCATTAAAGGACTTTACTCTTCGGTAAGTCTCTTGCGGCCAGAATGTTCAATTCAACAGAATTGTAACCAAAATACCTTCATTTTTTTGAAATTTAAGGTTTTTTGATCATCTGGATCGAATTCTTTAACTGGAGTTCTTTTTTTTGTCTTGGAGAACCAATTGTCTCCAGGATTGTTCAAGTTTGCATTTTACTATCCAATATTAGCATAAGGGTAATGTCACAAGTTATGTCCAATGTCTAACCAACATTTTATTTTAATCATTTTATTTTCTTCAACCCCAATGAGAACAAGATGGGTCAACATTTTATCAAACCTTTATTTTTTTAACTGCAATGATTAATAAAACTACTATTTGTGAAGCCTAAGCCTTGATGTAGAGTAGGAGTGAATTCAGTGCGGAAAGAATTGGTCATGAAAAAGGGCCGAGGTGCGGTATTCATGGCACAACAAGATAGGCCACTGCAGACCAGTTGATGCCCCCATAGGTCAAGTGTTCGACTTGTCGAAGTTTCGGATACCGCTAAAGGATCCGTGACCCGGCCACATCCAAAACATTCCGCGTACTTAGGGGGAACTATAGTACAAAGGCAGAAAAGGGAAACAGATCCACACGAAGACGGAGAACCAGTTCCTTTGTTTTGGGTATCTGTACACGACATGTTGAATTGTTCGATAGTGAGAAAGTTCACCAGCGTGCAGCCGGCGGAAAATCTGGACTATGTATTTAATAAGATAAGGTACGCAGATACCGATAATCTCATTTCCATTTGAAATGATAAGAGCCACTCAGAGGAAACGTACCCGAGAATCACCATTTATCGAAGTCGATATGTAAAAAAAAGACCTCATCGGTCAAAGTCTTAGTATAGAGTACCAAGACGGTGTGACAGTGTAGATCTGGTAAAGTCTCGGCTGAATCCAAAAGCTTGGCTGATGAACATTCTCAATTTTCAATTCTACCTTCCAGTCCATCCCCGAATTCCGATTCCCATTCTCCACGTCCTGGTCACACTCTCCTCTTCCCTCTCTCTCTACTAGTCAATGCCCAGGCAAAAAGAAATCTCACATCTCACAGAATTCCCAGGAAACAGAAAATTTTTATTCTTTCAGATAAGAAAAAATTGACTTTCTTTTTCGAATATATAAAGGCATCAAGTGTCTTTAAACCCTGAACAGCGGTTACGGAAGCGAATCCTTGGACTGAAAAGAGTGGGCAAGACTTTTTTCGGGTAATCAAAGCCGTTTTGACTATCTTATTAGTGTGACGTCTTTCCGCAGCTGATGGATCAATATACAAACAAATACCACCCTGATTTCATCCCTGGGACGTTCTCCATCTACGAGAGCAGACTCCAGCAGAATGTCGAGTCCCAAGCTGACGACGGCCGTCTGGTGCACTTGAAAAGTGACGGAGATATCTTGTTGATGCCTCAACCCACAGATTCTCCTAATGATCCTTTGAACTGGTCCAAATACAGGAAGTTCTGGCACTATGCGATCTTGATCTTTATCACTCTGTTCACTGCTGCCACATCCAATGACGCAGGTGCTGGTCAGGATTCGTTGAATGAGATTTACGGAATCTCCTATGACGCCATGAACACCGGAGCTGGTGTCTTGTTTGTTGCAATTGGGTACGGAACATTGGTGTTTGCTCCATTTTCGTCCTTGTACGGTAGAAGAATCACCTATATCATCTGTGTATTGAGCGGATTATGCGGCTGTCTTTGGTTCGGAAAGTCTAACAAGACTTCCGACACCATCTGGTCGCAATTATTTGTCGGTGCCAGTGAGTCGTGCTCGGAAGCCCAGGTGCAGTTGTCCATTGCCGATATCTATTTCCAACACCAGTACGGTACCAGTTTGACCTTGTATATCTGGGCCATCTCTGTCGGTACTTATTTGGGACCTTTGATTGCCGGATACATCAGTTCGTTCCAGACTTTCAGGTGGATCGGCTGGTGGGGCGCCATTATCTCCGGAGGATTGTTGATTGTGGTTATTTTTGGATGTGAAGAGACTTATTTCGACAGAACCAAGTACATGCCCACCGTGGACGGTAATTCCTTGAGACAGTACTTTTCCAAGAACGACGGTCTGGGTAACAACATCGATGACGCTAACAAGAATGAAAAGGACTCGGAGGTGCAACCTTCGTCCTCGACAGAAGATTTCAAGCAGCAGAACGTTAATAAACCGTTGACTTTCGTCACCACCACCATTGAATACCCAGACCATAACGGTGCCAACGAGAAACCAAAGTCCTATTTGCAAAGAATGGCTATCATCACACCGTCCTCATCGTTGAAAGGTACAGGTTTCAAGCAATATTTTAAGTTGGTCTGGATGAACTTGCAAGTTTTGACTTTCCCACCTGTGATCCTCTCTGGATTGATGTGGGGGATTCAAGACGCGTTGTTGACTTTCTATTTGACCACTGAGGATGACGACTATTACGATTCTCCATGGAACTACTCCGATGCTGCTGTGCTGATCATGAACGTGCCATGTCTTATCGGAGCCACTGTAGGATGTTGTTATGCCGGTTTCGTCTCTGATTGGTTCGTGATTGCCCTTGCAAAGAGAAACAACGGTATCGTAGAAGCCGAGTTCAGATTGTGGTTCTCGTATTTCTCCGGTATCATCTGTTCCATCGGTTTGCTCATGTTCGGTATCGGAACTGCCGATGTCATGGACTGGAGAGTGCAGTATGTCGGTTTGGGATTCATCGGGTTCGGCTGGGGTTCCTCGGGTGACGTTGCCATGTCGTATTTGATGGACTCGTACCCAGAGATGGTGTTGGAAGGTATGGTTGGAGTCTCTGTGATCAACAACTCTCTTGCCTGTATCTTGACGTTTACCGCTGATATGATCTTGGACAGTGCCGGAACCAAGGGCACCTATGTGGCGTTTGCCGTGGTCAACTTGTTTGTCATGTTCTTGGCCCTGCCTTTTATGATTTGGGGTAAGAAGATGAGACAGTATACCAAGAACCGATACGTCAACTTTATCGAGATGAGAAACGGTATCTGAATGTTTCCACGGACATTACGCTCTGTATAAGTTTTAAAATGCCTTTATCGATATAATATATGTCTGACTAGGTTGATCTGGTCTGATAGTGCTAACTGAAAAAATTACCCCCAAAACCGATAAGTAGTCGTGCACGCAGCACCAAAAAAGTTTTTCAAAACCGAAGAAATTGATGATGACACAACAAGATATTGAATACCACCGATACAGTTCAAGATGGCAAGTGAGTAAATGTTATCACCGATAGTCCAGCAAAGCTATTAACAACAAATACTAACCGCAAACCAGAAAACTCTGCGAAGAACGTTGTGATAAAGTTGGTCTCAACTGCCAATACCGGCTACTCTAGATACTTGAGCAGGCCAAGAGCCACCCCGGTGATATCCCAGATAAGGTACGATCCTTTGGTGAGGAGACACGTGTTGTTTGTGGAATCCAAAAAGAGAAAACATATTCCGGAAGTGAAGCCTCTTGTATGGACCCGAGGACACCCGATCAAGAAATGATTCAAGTACCCATGTTTATAGCCAATAGAATCAGTTCAGTCTATCTGCAATCGGATTTGCATGGATGGTGACGTCTTTGATGAACCAATCCTGTAGAGGTCTATTTTTGCTTTTTACCTTGATCTGCTGGTCCATTTTGGCCAAAATAGCCGCCCCTTCGGTCACCTGTCCAAATACTGTATATTTCCCGTCCAAGACAGGTGCACTGCCTAACGTGATAAAGAATTGCGATCCATTTGTATCTGGGCGTCCGGCGTTTGCCATGGATACAACGCCCGCACGGTTGTGGCGTAATTCTGGTAAAATCTCGTCCCCAATGTACCCTCCCCACACGGATTCGCCTCCTTTGCCCTTGTTAGTCGGGTCCCCAAATTGCACGATAAAGCCCCTTATCAACTTGATCACTTTGGTGTGGTTGTATGTTCCCCTGGCGCAATGGGCAAGAAAATTCTCGCATGTCAACGGAGTCTCATCTATGAACAATTCGACCTTGATGTCGCCGAGATCTGTATGTAACGTCACGGACATCCCACTGGCATCTGTAGTACCCTCTCTGCCTTAGTGAGGGCAGGAAAAAATTGCACCAAAAGATTGAAAAAGATTGAAAAAAAAATCAAAACTAAATGAACAAAATCATCTGAACGATAATCGATTGAACGACAGGACGATCAAACCACTTAGCGATCTGATCTGTTTGTGATTCTATTGTGTTGGTATTACGTTTCATCTGTTCGAAGTGTGTTACTGAAGTGTTGGATCAAATATCTTGATTGGATCAGCTTATCCATTACCTTTGATTAGGAAATTACAGACCGCCATTGCAAGGAACAGTATTTGACCAGCGGGAGGCAAATCTAGCACCAAATTCAGCATCAAATCCGTACGAATCAGCACAAAACCAGCATGAGCGATTTAGAAGACATTAAAGCGTCTTCGGAACTCCGGGAGTCCGATTCGGGCGATAAGAAGAGACCTAGAGACCAAGATGTGGCTCTGGGTGGACCTCCAGCGGACGAGGGAGAAGGCAGCAATGACGAAGAGCCTGAAGATGAAGAAGAAGACGACGATGATGAAGACGACGAAGAAGATTCAGTGAGACCGACAAAGAGAAGCAGGACCAACCAGTTCTTGGATATCGAGGCCGATGTGGATGATGAAGAAGAAGATGAAGAAGAAGGTGAAGAGGAAGAGGAATTCAGAAAGGAGTTTATCGCCGACGACCATACAGCTGAGGGCGGCGACGACAGCGATTTGCGCGCATATAACGACGCCAAAATCCATCGTAGATTGGCCAGAGAAGAGCAAGAGGCCAACGACCAGGATGTCCACGACATTGCAGAGCTGTTGAAGCAAAGATATGGTAGATCTTCGTCGTCGAGATTCAGAGGCGCAGGATCTGCGCAAGTGTCGCAACGTTTGTTGTTGCCATCTGTCGATGATCCAAGTATCTGGGCCATCAGATGCCGTCCAGGTAAAGAGAAAGAGTTGGTCAGGCAGATCATGAAGAAAAAACTCTCTTTGCAACACTCCAAGACTCCCTTGGAGATCTGCTCATGTTTCCAGCGTGACAATTTCTCAAATTACATCTATATTGAGGCCCGTAAGATCGAGGCGGTGAACCAGGCGATCTCTGGATTGGTGGGAATCTTTGCCGCAAACGGTAAACTTTTGGTGCCAATCGAAGAGTATCCAGATTTGTTGAGAGCCACGAAGTCCACCGACGTCGAAGTGGTTCCGGGAATATACGTGAGAATCAAGCAGGGTAAATACAAAGGAGATTTGGCCATCGTGGAAGATTTGGCAGAAAACGGGTTAGAAGTAAGATTGAAGGTGATTCCAAGATTGGATTATGGAAAGAATGCCATCCAACAGGAGTACATTGACAAGAACAATGTGAAAAAAGTGAGAACAATTCAAAACTCCAAAGTGAGACCTGCCGCAAGGTTGTTCAGCGAACAAGATGCAGCAAGTTATGACCCGAGAAACTTGTCCAGACGTGGAAGAAATTCCTATATCTACAAAGGTGATGAGTATGTTGAAGGTTTTTTGTTGAAAGATTTCAAGTTAAACATTGTTGAATTAAAAAACGTGAATCCGACTTTGGAAGAGTTGACGAAATTCAATGCCGGATCTCAAGACGAAGGTATTGATTTGTCTCAGATCGCCGAATCCTTGAAACAGTCTTCCACAGACTTGATCACTTTCCAACCGGGAGACGTTGTAGAAGTCACCAGTGGAGAACAAGCAGGAATCAAGGGATTCATTGTCTCGTCACAACAGTCCAAGATTGTGCAATTGCAGATTAAAGACAACAAGACGGAATCTTTGAATAACACCACCATCGAGGTTCCAACCAAGAACTTGAGAAAGATCTTCATCACCGGTGATCACGTGAGAGTTATCCACGGTAAACACAAAGATGACACTGGATTGATCGTCTCGGTGGACGAAGACCAAGTCACTTTCATTTCCGACCAGACCAGAAATGCCGTCACAGTATTTGCAAACTACTTGATCAAATCTACCGACACCTCGTCCTCGTTCACCAAAGTTGGTGAATACGAGTTGCACGATTTGGTCCAGTTGAATTCCTCCAACGTTGGTATCATCATCCGTGCCGAAAAGGAGTTGTTCACTGTGTTGTTGACAGATGGTAGAACTCAGCAGGTGGCCCCATCGTCTGTGCAGAGTAAAGTTGATATCCCAAGGAATCAGCAGACGGCCACTGATAGAAACGGATTCGAAATCAAGATCGGAGACACGATCAAAGAGAGTTCAGGTGAGAGAAGAATGGGAACCATTTTACACATCTACAGATCTTCTTTGTTCTTGAAGTCCAAATCAGTGGTCGAGAATTTGGGAGTTTTTGTGACAAACTCTGCTAACGTCCAGACAATAGCGGCCAAAGGAATGATGTCGAGTGAGTTCAAGACTCCAGATTTGACCAAGATGAATCCTTCGAGGTCCACAAACATGGCTCCACCTGTAGCCTCTGCCCCAAGAATGATGGGAAGAGATTTCTCCTTGAACAGACGTGTCAAGATCGTCAGCGGAGGCCACAAGGGGAAACAGGGAATCGTCAAAGATGCCAACGATGACATTGCCCGTGTAGAGTTGCATGCTCCAAACAAGTTGATCACCGTGAACAAGAACAACTTGAAATTTGAAGTAGAACAGACCGGTTCTTATATCTCTTATGAAGAGTTTGTGAGGACCAGAGGAAGAGGATTTGGAGGTTCTGGTAATGGTAATAGACCTTCCTATGGAAGTCTGATTCCAAGCAATGGTCCTGCTTGGGGCTCAGGTGCCGAATCAAGATCCCAGGGTAACTCCAATGCTCCTGCTTGGGCTTCCACTGGATCTGGTGCCAAAACTCCAGCTTGGGGTGCTGCCATCGGTGGATCTAACGGTGGGAACAGATCCGCCTGGGGAGGTGCTTCTGCGTACGGTGGATCTAAGACACCGGCTTGGGGAAGCAAGACTCCAGCTTGGGGAAATTCAAATGGAGGTGGAAAGACTCCCGCATGGGGATCCGGTGGTAAGACTCCTTCTTGGGGAGGTGCTTCAGCCTGGGGAGGCGGAAAGACTCCAGGCTGGGGAGGTGCATCCACGCATGGTAACAGATCTGCTTGGGACCCTAACTCATCAAGTCGCGATGATGAAGGCCATGGTGGTAACAGTTGGGACACTGCTCCTACACCGGGCAATGCTGCTCCTACTCCTGGTGCCTGGAATGCCGCAACTCCGTCTGTCAACGACGACGACTACGAGCCATGATTGTTGCAGTGAGCAAAAACAGTCGAAGGAAGAAACCATTATGTATTTTAGCTGAGGAATAGTTTCTCTTCACCCTCGTTATCGACCAATAAAATAGGTATGATATTGCAGTTGTTTGAAATTGGAAATTAAATATATAAAAAAGGGATAATTTTGATGCAATTATCACTTTTTGCAAATATATGGGATTCAGGACATAAGTGATGTACTCAGAGTTTGAAAAGTTTGAACTGCCATTAGAACGATAAATTCAAGCAGCGAATGTACTAACATACATTCAATCATTCTTGATCTGAATGAAAATGTCAAAGTTATGATACTAGCGATGTATTCAGAGCACAAAAAGCATTTAAAACTATATGAATGTAAAATTTTCAAGCAGCACGAGCTCTCAAA
Organism: Nakazawaea sp. yHDR128; assembly: GCA_030571255.1. NCBI lineage: Eukaryota > Fungi > Ascomycota > Pichiomycetes > Alaninales > Pachysolenaceae > Nakazawaea > Nakazawaea sp. yHDR128. Next base: position 408,130 of record JAJLXL010000007.1, on the reverse strand, counting down.
AGTTGTGCAACTGCATCATGAACAGTTTTCTCAAAACTTATAGGTTCTACACCCACGATTTTCTGAGTTCTAGAGAAATCGACTTTAACAACTTCCTCTTCTTGCTCTGCCACTGCATCCGGCTTACCGACACTAATCTTGCCTTTCAACTCAGGGAATGCTTTGTTAATATAATTCAAAGCTTTTTGCTGGGTGAAGATCCCATGGAAAGGAATTAATCTTTCTCCTGTCAGTGAATCGTGCGTCATTGCGAACAAGTGATACTCGGCAATATCTCTGACATCGGCATCAATCTGGTTGAAAGCACCAAACAGCTTACCGTCGTCAGCTGGCGTGGAATCCAACAATTCAGCAATGTACTGTGCTGAAGTGTTCAAAGTACCCTGCAGATCCTCATCGAAGCATTGGGGACCAGAGACTAATGGTGGGGTAATCACACTCAAGCCAAAAGAAGGAGCCTGGGAATTCACAAAATCCCAAGCAGATCTCTCTGCCACAGTCTTGGAATAACAGTAGGCAAGCATCTCGTTTTCTTTGGATTCGTCCCAGCTAAGAGGATTCCACACCTTTTCAGTATGGACAAAAGACGAATCTGCACCATAATTCCAGATAGAAGCAAACGAAGAAGTGACTACGACTTTCTTGACTTTTGGTGCATATTTGGCAACCGCTTTCAAGATACCAACAGTTCCATTAACAGCTGGCTTGACAAAAGCAGCTTCGAAATCATCGTTTCCGTAATGGAAAGGGGATGCAGTATGCAAGACGTAGTCTAAATTTTCTGCATTTTTCTTAATTGCGGCATCAAAGGCATCTTCTATAGCAATATTTTCGACAATCTCGTAAGAAATGGCAGCATCTGGGTATCTAGACTTGAACTTCTTGATCAAGTCATCACCCTTTGCAGCAGTTCTAACGGTTGTGATGACCGGGTAAGACTGTGCTAATAATTGATTAATAATATGCAAGGCAATGTACCCTGTTCCCCCTGTGACTAAAACAGACATTTTTTCTTTGCTGTGTAAAGTTAAACTTTTGCTTTATTTCACTTAGTTAGTCTTTAGCTAAAGCAGATTGGTGATGGTAAATTCGAAAGGATGACTGTGAGGGCGGACCGAGGCCTTTTTATATCATTCATATCGATCTGAGTGAAAGAAATATCCGACGGATAGCAAGTTGAACTTGAATTGATGTATATTTGCGCGGGAGTAGCGGAGTGGGTTTAAGGGATTTATGTATTGATTATAAATAGTAGGTCGTATGTAGGTTTTGCAGGCTGGGAGTGATATTCTCTCAAACCCGAGAGCTGATTGGACAAATATAAAGTCTTGGAAGCTGGCACTTGAACGGTAAACACAGACAGCCGTCGGATAGACAAAGTGCTCAACTAGAAGTGCCAAATAACCCCCCAGAATAATGATTAGTAAAGATGCCACCATGTGGCAGATTTCACATCAGTGTTGCTTCTGAGCCACTAGAATCTGTTGAACACTGTCATGAACCGACTTGTCAACATCTATCGGTGTCAATTGAGTGTGTTTTTGGCTCTCGCTGAAATCAACCTTGAAAATCTCGTTCTCCTGTGCCTCCACGCCATCTGGTTTACCAATGGAAATCTTACCCTTCAACTGGGGGAAGGCCGCATTAATGTAGTTTAGCGCCTTCTGCTGGGTAAATTTACCTTGGTGAGGGACTAATCGTTTGCCAGCCAAATGGTCATTTTCCAAAGCCAAAATATGATAAGCTGCAACATCTCTCACATCAGCAGAGATAAAGTTCATCTCATTTGGCAATATGCCGTCATCTGCTGGAGTGGTCTCCAATAACGAGGATATGTAAGCAGAAGAAATGTTCAATGATCCCTTCAGGCTTTCGTCGAAACACTGTGGACCGATAACCAAAGGGGGTGCAACGACACTGAACTCAAAAGAAGGGTTCTCAGTCTTTACAAAATTCCATGCTGATCTTTCAGCTAATGCTTTCGAGTAGCAGTAGGCAAGCCATTCTACATCCTTGGCATCTTCCCACTTGAGGGAACTCCAAATTTTTTCAGTGTGAACAAACGACTGGTCAGCATCGAAGTTGACAATGGCAGCAAAAGAGGATGTGATCACAACCTTCTTCACGTTAGGTGCATGTCTGGCAACTGCTCTCAAAATGCCCACGGTCCCATTGACTGCAGGCTTGACAAAGACGGATTCGAGATCTCCTTTGTTACCGTAGTTGAATGGCGACGCAGTGTGCAAGACAAATTGTAACTCTTGCTTATGATTTTTGATAGCCGCATCAAAGGCATCTTCAACGGCAATATCCTCTACAATTTCGTACGAGAAGTTAGCAGTTGGGTATCTGGATCTGAATTTCTCGATCAAGTCATCGCCTTTGGCTGTAGTCCTGACCGAGGTAATAACCGAATAAGACTTTGCCAATAATTGGTCAATAATATGTAAGGCGATATAGCCTGTTCCGCCAGTGACAAAAGCGGACATGACTGTAGTACTATGCTCTAGAGAGAGGATAAGTGACCTCGACAATATTCGGTGAACTGGAGGTTACTGGAATACAATTGTGTGGAATCCAGTACGAATAATCATTGGGGGTTGACTTATATATGCGCTATTTCGCTAGTGTAAACTGATGTCCAAATCAGGAAAAATTGGCTCAAATTTAGTGGACCCTATTAATATTCAGTGCAAAATCCAAAAAAGGAAGAAATGGCTCAAATCCACCGGATACCGAGTACAAAGGAGTGACGTTTCAGCCTTGTGAATGGCTTATTAACTGACTTCCCAATTACTAATCGACTGGTTACTCATGAACTCAGTTCAAACCCCATGGAAGAACGGGCTTTGAACTGGTGGATACCATGAGCAAAATTAAAGGGATGTGTAAAATAATAGGGGGGTACGATTTCAAAAGATTACGATAAAACAGCTGGAAAAAATCTGGATTAGACATGACACAGACTTCAATCCTGTCAAAACTCACAAGCATCATAATTTTTAGTAAATTATCAAAATATATTGGTAGATCATACACAACTTTAGGGTGAGATAAAAATTGGCATATCGGAGGTATCCTTACTTCCAACCATGCTAAACCGAGGAAATGAAGCGACCGAATCTTAAAACCTGGAATGGATTCCACGAGATGAGAGTCGATCGTTCACTTTTGTGAATCTTGCATTTGCCTCTGGGAATAAGTGATAGAAATTGGGGAACAGATGGATTTTTTTTAATCACAAGAGGTTTGAGCAAGTCCATTTAGTACCATGCTCGCCTCTGACCATTAGATCCATCTGCAACGGTTTCTCATCACAAGGTCCGCCAACACAGTCACAGACGACATGACCAACGTTGACAGTCTTGACATGAGTGAAACCCAACTTCTCATAGATCACTCTGTTCCTTGGATGTGAGGACTCTAAATAGCAGATTTCATCGTTAATATCGATATAATGTTCGTAGACAAATTCCAACAACTTTCTTGCACAACCTTTTCCTCTTGCCTTTTCCGTGGTTCCGATGTCGGATAAATACCAAGCCAAATCGTCCTGTTGCTGCAACACGTCATGTTTAACATTGGTCAACAACGGATATTGTTCTTGGAAAACCCTTCGACGGCATTCTTTATTGGCCAACCAGGCGATTTTCAAGTAACCGGATCTAACCATTTTCCAGTAGTTTGATTTATAGTCCGGTTTGATGAAACAGGCAACTGCCAAATAAGGCAGTTCTGGATCGACTAATTCCGCCTCGACATCACGGATGGCAACGACTAAACCGTCCAAGATTGAAGTATAGACAGAGGATTCGTATAAAGCCAAATCGACTTGTTCCTTTAATTTTGGAGATTCAATTGGTTGGGTCAAGTATTGCAGAAATTTATCCTGTGCAAATGCAATTTGTAAGGTCTTTGCAGCCTTTTGGAAATTACTTGAAGTGACAACTTCAACTTTAAGTTCATCTTTGAACGTATTATTTGGTTTACCCTTCTTGGAGGACAAAGATCTCAAGTTTTCATTACCGGACCCGATCAAAGGTCTCTTTATATTCACGTTACTCGTGGCAGAGATATTGACGTTAACGTTAGCGTTCTTATTATATTCCATCTCGAGTTGGATCAGAAAATTCCCCAATATAAAAATTGAGGATCTTGAACTCTATATACCAGGTAAGATGAAACTGCATATCTGTGTGTCAATATAACAATAATAAGACTTATCACACTAAACAGTGCCACCTCCTTATAGGAGATCAAAACCCGTCTATGCACCGGCTCTGTTTATCAGCAATTTCAGAGCTTGAATCGCGGATTTTTTTTCTAGCGAGGGTTATCAGCTTCCAGATTAGGAAGGTGAAAGAGGATACAATAATTCATGATGTCATTGAGGAGAGAGGTCGTGTGGAGTGCTCACACTAGTCAGATATACCGCACCAGTTGATCTGGTTATCTTCACCTAACCATTCGTTACAAGTCTTGAAGTGTTTACAGTTGAAATAATCACCTCTGTGTGCACTTAGGGGACTAGGATGGCAGCTCTTGAGAATTAACAAATTCTCACTCTTGAGATCAATATCTTTACACGTCTTGTCGATCTCTGTCAACAATTTCTGCGCCGGACCTCCCCAGCACATGATACAGAGTTTTTCCTGATTCTCAATTTTGTTCCTGAGCAAATCCTTCACCACTTCTCTGGTGAAAGTCTCCCAACCTTTGTTGGAATGCGAATTGGCATTGTGAGCCCTCACAGTGAGACACGTGTTCAACAACAAGACTCCATCGCGGGCCCAGGGAGTTAAATTGGCGTTTTTGACGGGGATCTTGAAACCCGGATAGTCAACTTTGATTGTCTTGTAGATATTTTGTAGAGAAGGTGGGATTCGCGTCTTTGGGTCTTTTACTGAAAACGCGAGTCCATGCGCCTGGTTGAAATTATGATACGGATCCTGGCCGATGACCAATACTTTAGTCTTCTGCAAAGGTGTCAAATGGGTCCACGAGTATATTTCTTGCAGCGGCGGGAAAATTGTGTTGTCGCGTTGTTGCTGGATCACAAATTCTTTCAACTGCAAAAAATAGGGCTTTGTCAATTCTCTGTGTAAGATCTGAAGCCACGAGTCATCCATGGTGTTGATCTCGAGCGATAAGATCTGTTTTTGCTTGGAATCTAATGTTTCCATCCATTTCTTTCTATCGAAACCTATGCTCAGTTTCTCCGGCTCAATGTCATTGGGATCAAGATTTTCGCGTTCCTCTATCGATGACTTCGGGTCCTGCTTGACAGTGGAGGCGCTAGTTGAGACGGTTTTTGTATCCAATTTCAGTTTCTTGAAAAAAGACGTGATCTCGCGGTTCACTTTTTTCTCAGTAGACTGGATCAACGTTCTTTTCATGCTCATCGGGGCTGATTAGTTGGCGTACCTTTTCACCTTTTTCATCTAGTCCGTAGAAAAACATAAGAAAATGATAATACAAAAAAAACCGGAAAAACACAGAAAAGAGATAGGAAGGAAAAAGATAGAAAAAATATATAGCTCCCTAATCTTCACATGCCATGAAGCAAGAGGTGGCACGAGTGATGAACAACGTCAAGAAATCTGCATCTTCTTCTCTCAAGTCGTCGAGTCTGTCTCTGAAGAGCCCCAAATTGAACTCCAAGGACATATCCGACACCGAGCAGGGCGGAGATACAGACCCACAGCAAGCAGACCAACCAGGGGATGGCGATAACGCTACTTCTGAGGCTATAGGCACCGAGAGAAGGAGTTCCGTGTGGTTCAACTGGGGAACTGCCAAATATCCGAATCCCGCATCTATTGAACCCGGATTTCCGCTGGAGGAGACCCCCATTGTAGATACAGAGCAGAATACTGATGATGGAAGACAGCCAAATGAGGGCTGGATGAGCTGGGGCAGGAAGCTCTCCAGGTCACAGAACTTGTCCAGTGATTCTTTGCGCAAAATGTTCCAAGATGGAGCCAAAACCGTACGAGAACCCAGTAATGAGCTTCTATCTAACCCCAAGGCAATAATAACACATGATTCTCAAGGCAGGTCCATCGAAGTCAAGAACAGATCACTGTCGTGGAGCTTCTGGAACTCCAGTAACGTGGCTGCAGAGGGAGAGAGCAAGATTGTCGAGGATGCCGTGCTATTCGAGTCCCAAGAAGTGCCTGCGGGCAAGAAAACTGCTCCAACTAAGCATACACTTGTGCCCAACGTCATTGTGCCCAAATTCGAGCAAGTTTTGCCGCACGAATCTTTTGCCAAGAAATTGTACAATATGGTATCGTTCTCGCAGCCGACACATCTTGAGAGAGTAAGACCAAAGACTTTCAAACGTGTTTTGATCATTGGAGTGCACGGGTTTTTCCCCAACAGGATGTTGAGGCCATTGATAGGCGAACCCACTGGGACCTCGATTAAGTTCGCCAACGAAGCCGAAAAAGCCGTGTTGAAATGGTCCAAAAAGCACCGTTTAGACATATCTATCCAGAAAATCGCATTGGAGAAAGAAGGCAGGATCTTTGACAGAGTGGAGTATTTTTATGATGTGATGGAAAAATGGCGAGACGAGATTCAGAAATCGGATTTCGTGTTCTTTGCATGCCATTCCCAAGGAACACCTGTCTCTGTGATGCTATTATCAAGATTACTCGAGACTGGAATCATTAGCAACGACCATTTCGAGAAAAAATTGGGTATTTTGGCAATGGCTGGTGTTAACAATGGACCATATTACGGTGTAGACCAGAAGTTTTTCGTAAAACTGTACTCGACAATAGAGCATGATTCCATGAGAGAGTTGTTTGATTTCCAGAATTTCGACTCGATCCAGTCCAAGAAGTATCTCGAGGCATTGAGAGTCATAATAGCAAACAACACCAAAATATGCTTTGTTGGCTCCATTGACGATCAATTGGTGCCCTTGTACAGTGCCATTGCGTCACATATCGAGCATCCAAACCTTTATAGAGCTTGTTATATCGATGGAGGCTCAAATACCCCGACTTTTGTGTCGAGAGTCGTTTCTATTTCGTTGTGGTTGAAGAATATTGGCTACAGCGATCATGGCATCATCAAGGAGATCAGTAATTCATTAGCTGGACCACTCACAGGTGGAGGTCATTCCAAAATATACAACGATCCTAATGTCTACGAACTCCTGATTAATTTCATCTTGGGGACCAACGATTTGAACGTTTCACACCCACAACCAGTGCATTTCACCAGATTTGATATCAGACTGTTGAATAATAACCCATATCATTTGCCGTGGTGCATGAGAGGCTTGATCACCGAGAGTTATCAGCACATCCCCAACGGAGCTGAAAATATCGGAAAAATCTCTGAAGAATTCGATGAATGGAAACCAGAGTCCAAAGTTTTGAAAGATTTGAAATACAGATTGAGTGCCATCAAGGCAAAGCTCTGATCTTTCTATATAAATCTGAATACAGTAACGTTTGCATCATGGTCCCTTTATCTTTCGCTATCACTCCTCCTCATCGTCATCTTCGGCATCAAACTCGACAAGAAGATTCCCATTTGGCCAGATTTCTTTCACCTCGCCCACCTTCACCTTGTCATTAGGTTCCAATACAAACCTGGGGATTGGCTGGATAAGTTCGAATTTGTAATCGTGTTCATAGAGGCTGAGATCTTGGATCTCGTCTAGTTTCTCCAATTTCAACACATCCAACAATTCCAGATCGTCAGTAATATCATTTGTGAAATTCTTGAGAAAGAGCTTGCAGTCGACAAACAAAAAGATATCATACAACGTCTTGGTGGACAAGAATTTCTGCACATATCTCTCGCCGGTATTCAACCTGAACTGTATCGTTGTATGATTTCCTTTCTCGAAAACGTCTTGAGTCTCCAACAACTCGATGCTCTTGAGAACGAGATAAGATTCACGTAACTTAATCCGTCTCAACTTCTCTTCTTCTTTCAATTTCCCCTTCACCAGGGCCTCTTCTTCCTGTCTTCTCTGCTCCAATTTGGCCTCCATCTTCAGTTTGTCCAGCAAAAGTGATCTATGGTATGCGTCATCTTGCTCAGATCTCAACCTCCTCGATAACTCCAGCTCGTCTTTGTCGTATCTTTGCGACACCAACTGCGGTTCGTACATGTCCACTGTCCTCTGAAGCTTCTTGAATATCGTTTTCGCCGATTCTGCACTCACATCCATGGGAACTGTGACCTTATTCAGTACAGACATCAAGGGGAATTCACCAGCTTTAGATACGTTGGCTATGAGCAACAACTGTGGCAATTTTCTCACTCTGAAAGACTTTCCCACCTCAAAAGGCTCGATATAATCCACATCTCCGCCCCACACTAAGGCGTTGTTCTTTTCTACAAATTTCTTGAAGAAATCTGTCAGTGCTAATGATTTTAATCCTGGAGTTGTCTCCTCATTTACCAACACTATCACAAGCCATCTCAACTCGGTCTTGGATAGGTTGAATGCATCGTTATATTCTCCCTCTTGGAAAGTCAATCTCCTGGCCACGGACAGCAGTTCTTCTTTATTGTATTCGATAATTTGATCAAATGTCTGCTGGAAATTAGGCTGTATCTCGAAATAATTCGGTTCTGAAGGATATGAGACAGGGTTCGGTGAGAAGCCGAAAATTTCGGTGAATCCGGGGAACAAGAACTCGATAAAAGATCTCAATCCGGTCAAAAGAAGCAACACCAGTTTCGGAACTAGCATGAATATGAATATCAAAGGCGATATTGGCGTATTAGAAGCCTGTGTCGAAAGTCTTGGGGGCAATCCGAGCTTGAACTTCCAGTTCTCGGAGATCAGGACCGCTTTGGGGAACTTTGGAACGTGGTCCTGGTAGTCTATCAAAGGTGATGCCAATCTTTGTGTCTGTGGGATCGAAGCTCTTCGCCTCGGATGTATATCTCCGAAATTCTCCGTGAATTCGGCACCAGTGGCAACACTTTCGGGTGCTTCTGGGATATTTGGTCCATCATCTGTGAAATTCCCATCGAAAAATCGCGGTATCGCGATCTCGAGATTCCACTGAGTCTGCTCGAGTAAATTGATCACTTTCTCATGGTCGTCATCACCGTAAGATGTGATCTCCTTGAATAGGCCCAATTTCTCCTCTTGATCCGGTGTCAATGCCATATTTAACGCTACTAGTCTTGAGCAAATCTCTTCGCCTCTGCATTTATCTTTTTCGGTTGGAAAGGTAAAGAGTCGTGTACTGGCTAGGAATAAATTTTAGGAAATATGTAAACATTGAATTATTTGTAAAATACAAAAAATGAAAAGCATCTAAAAAGTAGCTAGACGAGGACATCAGTGCTTGAGATATGGGCGAATTGCAGGTAAACAAGTCGAGGAAACAGACAAATGGGATCAAAGTGATAGTCAGGTTGAGGCCACTCATCCAGAGACTGTCTACCAACACCAACAACACAGAGTGTCTTGTGCAGATGAAGGGCCCCACCACATCTGTGCTTCCCAAAGATTACTACCGCCGTAGTATTGACACCTTTAAGGAGTCTGACAGCAAACGTTTCACTGTGGATCACGCGCTTTGGTCATATGATCAAGAACATGAGAACTATGCCTCGCAACTGGTGGTCTATGACCATTGTGGGGAAGAGTTCTTGAACCATACTTTGGAGGGCTACAATACATGTATATTCGCCTATGGCCAGACAGGAGCTGGAAAATCATATACAATGTTTGGAAATGCAAACGATGGGCTCATTCCGAATATTCTGGAGAATTTATTCGCCAGGGTGACACTGTTGGAGAGAGATGACACCTCTGTCGATGTATCGATCAGTTATTTTGAAATCTATAATGAAGAAGTTTTTGACTTGTTGGATATGAGAAGCACGATGAAGAAAAGGATGAGGGAAAACCAAAATGGGCCATATGTGGAGAATTTGAATGAAATCGTTGTAAATTCGAGCCAGGAGATATTCAGGTACTTGAAAGAGGGTTCTTTGAAGAGAAAAACCGCCTCTACAAAATCCAACTCGAATTCGTCAAGATCACACGCAGTATTCACCATCAATGTAGTTCAAAGACAATTTTTGGCTGGAGAGATTTTGAAGCAAAAGACTTCTCATATGCGGTTAGTGGATTTGGCTGGTTCAGAAAGAGCCACCAGCACAGGGAACACTGGAATTAGATTGAAAGAAGGCTCCAATATCAATAAATCATTGACCACTTTGGGGCGAGTCTTGACAATTTTGTCGGAAAAATCATCACAAATGGTTCCCTATAGAGATAGTGCTTTGACATGGCTACTCAAAGAGTCGATTGGGGGTAATTCCAAGAGCTGTATGATTTGTTGTATTTCTCCTACTGACTATGAAGAGACGATAAGTTCTTTGAGGTATGCCAGTTTGACAAAGAAGATTCAAACAAATGCAATAGTCAATGACGTTTCTAAAAAGTCACAAGGAATCGAGGAGTTGGAAAAACTACAAGCCGAGGAAAGACTGAAATTAAACCAAACCATCGACGATTTGAGACTGCAATTAAATGAAAATGAGGGCAAAGAGATTATTAGATTGAGAAACTTGATCAAGTTCGACACTGACTTACAAACGGCGAAATTTTTCAAAATGAAGAGCGAAATTAGGGAAAGAGGTGAAACTCTCAGAGGATTCCAGGACCTCTACTTAGATCTACTCAAGACACACAATAATCATGTCACGTCAAATTTGAATTCGTTATATAAAGATGAATGGGCAGTGTTCACAGAAGAACTCGATATGGAGTTGAATCAAGTGCACGATCAAGTGCAAAGGTTCAATGCAATTCTCGGATAAAGCTGAGCAATTTATCATCTTTACCCAGTGCCGTGTACTTTGTATATTGATCACCAAGGCCTAAGAACCATTCACTTCTCATTACTTTTTTGATATCAAATCGAGTCAAAGGATCTGGATTGAGCATCTTGAGCAACATGTTCTTCAAATCTCCGTCTTGGAAATGTTCATTAAAGATCTTCAAATTGGCATCGTTGGCAAAAGGCGAGTTTGTGATGTCATCCACAGAATGAATTTCATTGTCTTTGTAGAAACACTTGTACTTCTTGAAACTCCTATCTTTTGACGAAGTGTCATTCCATGGTTTGACCAAAGTAGCCAACTGAAAGTACAATATACCCAATGACCATATATCCAATTTCTTCAAGTTTTCAACCTTTATCGGTTGAGCATCGGGATTCAAGGTTCCATGTTCGTCGTATGCATGCAATTCCGGGGGTTTGAATGATTTGGTACCCAATGAGAAATTCAAAAAATTTGGCAAGGATGACGGTAAGCCCTTCCCAGTCTGAACTAGTTCGTATTGATCCAGCTCCAAATCCTTGTAATCACCCAAATCTATAGCGTAGCCGAAATCAGTCAATTTCAAATTTCCGTCTCCGTCGATCAAAATGTTTTCAGGTTTTATGTCTCTGTGAACAATTTTCAACTTGTGCAATTCCTCCACCATACGAACGATCTTGACAAACATCAAATTTTTGTGCTGAATCGGAAGCCGATGGCCCTTGGATCTTGCACGTGTTAATACAGAGAGTAAGTCACCATTCTCATAGAATGGAGACACAAGGCAAATACATGAAGTCTCATATCTGCATAGATCAATAGGTCTCAGTATCAAATCAGGAGCGTGTTCCAGCGATTTCAAACTAGTTGCATACTCCTTATAACAATTCAACTCGTAAATTTTAAAACTCTTTGCTTCATCATCATCATGTGCAGTAATTTCATTCCTGTTAAATTTTTTGACTGCAATCTTCTTGAAGAGTTTCTTGGTCCCTGGATCTTGATTCGCACATTTAAAAATCTCTCCACCTGCACCGTTGGAGATCCGCTTTTCTTTCAACTCTGCTTCATCGACATACTTGTCTAGAGACAAATGTAAACGATTGTCGATGGAAATCTCCTTGAGTCCTCCTATCAAATTGTCGTAACTCTTGTCAAGGTCTGCACCTGACGGTGAAGGCATCGCTAAAACGTTCGATGACATAATAAAGCGAATCGAAGGCGAAGATTTCTTTTCTGTATCGCACCGGTTTGGGATATTTGAACAAAATCGATTCCACAGTATGTTCGAACTTAGACTTGCATTTATGCTTGGAAGATCATTGATGTACGAAGAAACTCATTCCACGCTCAAGTTATGGCGAAGTTCAAATACATCCACACCGTAGAAGCACATTCGTTTTTTCTCCCACTTTTTTTTGTATTGTCTGGTCTTTTCTTTTTTACTATGGACGGAGAAAGTACTAGGTTGGAGTCAATTGGTGGAAAGGTACACTACTGATGATGTGGTCGAGGAACGCATCTGGGAACAGGAGAACACATTACACTACATTAATGGATACATGCAAATGAACTGTGAAGCTATTGCATGCACAATTAGGATGAGCGGAAGCAATGGAGATCATTCCTCGAGTTGGAATCCCAAGATACAGGCTATTTCGGCATTTATAGACTAATCCAGCATTTAAGCCTCTAACCGGGGTGATTTTTTGTTGAAGATCGAACGCACAAGTTAAAATTTAGCAAAGAGCCAACAGTGCTTGTGGGGATGGCTCCGGAAGATAATGTATGATCGTATGATCATCAGAGGCTGATGAGTATGTGCGAGACCAGGAACGTATTTCAATTGAAATTGCGGATATTGTCTTTAAGAACAAATTGCTCGAGGAATCTGCGATTATCAGGGGATAAAAAATTTTTCAAATATGATCGTTGTGCTTCTACGTCTTCAGTAACATTCATTTGCGTTTAATCTATAACAAACCCGGGGTTTTTAGGTTGTTTTAAGCGCTAGATGCAAGTGAGTTCCATTTTCAGCTTGCTATGCACTTTTTGTGTGGGTTGGTACATACATGTGTGCGTTGGTGTGCTTTTAGAACAAGATTATCGAAACAATGTTGATCCCCTCTGCAGCTGATTAAAAAAAAAAACTTTTCAGTGGGATGATAAATCTTGGGGACTCACAAGTAAAGAAACTTTCGATGTAATTGATAATTGTCATAATCAACGGGTTTAATCGAATTAAAAAGTTTCTCAGATTATCTTCACAAATAGATTTAGAAGTCAGATGAAATCACTTCACGCCAATGCATCTAATTAGAACTTTTTGGGCATCCTGTCTTATTAAAGATAGAAATACACTAGATCATAGATGTTGGGGAAACAAGGTTTTCATACAACTTTGCCGTTGGACCATAGTTGGTCGTAGTTGCTAGTCCACAAAAACTTTAAGCTGTAATCTATGCTACGTATTATTCTGTGTGTTTTTTTCAACATTCCGTATCTATGTGGAATCAATAGACAAATTACTGAGATCTGATTCTAATTGATCTCTAATACAAAAACACCTGCAGTATTTTTTTTGAATCGCTGCAGTTTTGGGTATGAATTCCTATTATCAGATTTTCTTTAGCAGATTTGAAAAAAGACCCCAGCATTTGAATGTATGGCACCGCTTTATGATTTGCAGCCAACACTTTTGAAACGGGACACGCAGCTAAGCAATCAGCTGAGACAGAGCTTATTGTGCAGGTTTCGATGCTGCCATTGGATACGGAGTTTGGCTTACATGGAAAAGGTTGTCCGTTTTATCCTTATCATGTCGACCAGCTGAGAAAAAGTTTATTAAGATCTGTTTTTTTTTATTTTAGGTACAGTAAACGTTGCAAAAGCAAGGGTGTAAATCTGTGGGTCTAATTAACTCTAAGCTTCAACATTGATCCAAAGTGAAGCTTAATCACTATTTAAGGAGAAAGATGGTGACATAAGAACTGTTGCTCCAGAGACCAAATCAGTGCACACCATGTGAATACTGTACCACCGAATTAAACTTTCGGAGCAAGGGTGAGTGGCACAATAAAAAAAATTTATACACCGTTATTTGAACTTAAATCCCAAGCGCTTCGCTTTACCGTTGATCCCCCTTTAAAATGGTTTCAAACAATTTTTTAGCCCAGGTTGGATGCAACAGCACACAACTTTAATAGATTTAGCTCAACCGCGGAATTGTAGTGGAGTGAGATGATAATGATTCAGTCCAGTATACGACAATCAATGATCATGAAAATATCCTTAAATTAATGGAGTGAGACAGATATACGTGGTCTTTGTTTGTACTTCACGGCTTGGTGATTTGCATCAAATGAATAGGCGCTTTGCCTCATATAATGCTCAAAGATTGAGCATTTCGATTCGAAACAAGCTCTTAGAAAAGAAACTCAATGATATTGTAATTTGCTTTAAAGAAAGAATTGGGGTTCGAGAAGCAATCACTGAGCCAAATGGACCAAAGAGGGTAGTTGGCTGTGCTGAGGCGATAATCTCACAGATTTATAGCAAAGAAAGCTCTTCTGCCCCTCATAGCGTTTCTGGGAAAATCCCTGTTAATCCGAGTCTTGTAAGGGGAAACCCCCTGTTATAGTCGATCGAGGTTAGAAAATTGATTAAATTTCGGTATAGGTCCGTAGAAACCTTTTGCTTCGATTGGAAGCTGTTTTTTCAATGTAATATTTCTGATCCCAGCGGTGATTCAAAAAAATAATATTTTTCAGCTCTCTGCAACTGATCTTCTGGATAAAAGCGCAAACATCACAACTTTTAGATGCACAAAAATTACTTTAATTCTTATAGTGCGAAAAATTCAGGAAACCTTTGGATCTTTATTCAGGAACTACTAACAGTGATACAAATGGCCCTATAGTGTGTTCCTTAAACTTTTTCAATTGTTGATTGAGTTGAACCATGGGTCAATCTTTGAAGCTCGAAATAGTCTAAAGATAGACGAGACATCTTGAAAATAAGTAATTTGAGATCTTTTCGTGGTCAGAAAAGCCCAAGAATAATCATGACACTCCATGCATTGAATATTTTGGGCACTGATTTTGAGTTGATTCGAGACACTCTATCAGATCACTTTCTGGATCTCAAACTGTATGTCACACTCTCAATTGAGCTAAACAAGATGTAGGTAGACGTGCCTCTATTCATCCACACATGTATATATAGCCACAGTGAGGCGGGTTCCCAAATGTAACTATAGAACTTTAACTTTAACTAGTCACGGGTTTTGGACCATCGTAATATAGGGTTAGAGATTAAACTTATACATCAATTCTTTATAATTGGGCACTATTCTGATAATTTTATAGATCATATTTTCGAATACACACTCACATTTGAATCTCTTGGTTACCATGGAAAAATACATCCTAATACTGCCAATAATTTTATTGTGAGCAAATTTAGGCAGTCACAGATATCCGACTGTTACTTAATATTATCGTTGTTATGCTTCTTTCGATATCACTCTAGAACATACTATTATGAGAGCGGAATGATTCTTCGAAAACATGATGCTTTGCTCCAGGATATCACGGACAGTGTGCTGTGTGGTATTGCCAACACATATACCCTCCATTATGGGTGGCTGCAGCTCCATTGAAGCTGAGTTTGACTTCTGTACGTCATGTCACTTGATCCGAGTGCTCAATTGATGGTGATGGTGTAATAAAAATGATATGACGAAATTTGAACTGGGTCATAAAGAATTTTTCAGTACCTATTCCCTATTCAGGTAATGACTTGATTTAGTAATAGAGCGATCTGAAACAAAAAAAATATCTGGACTTCTTTTGCCAACTTCCAGAATACAAGGACTCTCTATTCGCACTTGAGATTTTCTGATCGCTGAATATATATCAGGGTTTGCTAGGAACTAAAGATGCAAAGCGCATCCCTAGTCCCTTTTGTTACGAATCAGGCGACTATTTGTGTATATTTATAAAGAACGATACTTTCATACATTGAGTACGAACGCTTGATTTTTATTTAGCCTAAATCTTTAAAAGAGTAGTGTAAATCTGCACTTATCACGACCCTCATAAATTTAGATGCGCACTTGAATTATTTAGTCTTCCAACAGTTAATATTTGTGGTTTTTTTTCCAATTATCTATATGGACATTCTCGCTGCGCAATTCGCCCGGTTGGTAACAATGTGCTATGGGCTATAGATTCTCTACAGGTGTATGCGCATCTGCATCTACATGCGTGTGGTACATGCATGAGCTATTATGCACTGCGTGTTTTATTTCTTTTTACCTCGCAGTAACCAGAATCTTATTATCAACATCTTGCCATATATTACAAAGAACACATTTTTATTTTACTGCATTATAATTTTTCTGGTTTCTGGTTTGCACTAGAAATGATATAAATAACTAATATGATCCCTGATTTTAATGGGTCATTGAACCTCAGGTGCTTGCAAGATCCAGATCAAACTCTGTCTATATAAACATACGCATTGATTCATATAATAACATCAATACATATGGGCAATGACAGATACATATCTTCAAGATAACCAGCAGTTCAATTCTCTAGTGGTCATTCCGGTGAATATGGGTCAGTTCATTCAAGATTTGTCACCAACTGTTGACAATACGAACAATACTGTTTATTTGAACACCAGCACGGGTCAATTGACTCAAATCCCACTGGTTTTCTTCTTACAAAGACAGTTGAGCATGCTGGCACCGCCTGCCCTACCTGATTCCACAATGTCTTCCCCAATACAGTTACCAATAAGTGCATTTCAACCAGTGAATGAAACGCTAGTACCACAAGCTTTAATACAACCACAACCAGTGGAACATGACCAACAACTTCTACACGACCAACAACTTATGACCACGAATTCCATGAACGACAAATATGACGAGCACACCAACGAAAGAAAGAATTATGAATTGATCAACGCAAACGACTATGACGATACAAATAGCGTCGTGTCATCGACATCTACACTAACACCTCCAATGTCTCCTACGCTCACTCTCAAAAGAGAGAATTCAAGAAGAAATAACAGTCATATAAAGTGTAATATTTGTTCAAAAGTTATAAGCAGAGACTTTTCAAGGCATTTGAGAACTCATAATAAGGTTGCCAGATTCCAATGCATTTTTCCTCATCAGTTTTGTCGTCATAGAACGGGAAACTTCCACAGACCGTACGATTTCAAGAAACATTTATTAAATCATCATTTCAAATTCGATGATCCGCTGGTCAAGAAGTTGTTCAATTTAAGAGACAAGGTCAAGCATATCGGTACTTGTAGCTGTGGATCCAAATATATACTGAAAGATTGGTTAGAGGAACATATACTAACAGATGATGAGAGCAAGAGGTGTCCTTATCTAGACCCAACTTTGTGTTCCCAGAATCAGTCCCCCCATCAGCATCTGCATCTACATTGAACCAATGCTCAAACTTTTTCAATGATGTACCTTTGTATCAGAGAATAGAATCGAAAATAATTGAACGTCCACGGTTCATGTGTTAATTTAGTAGTGCAGATATTGATAGATTCTCGGCTAAAAATCACCTCTGGAGTCTATATTGTTTCAATCAGTAGTGCAAAAAAGATTTTCGGCTTGCTACTAGTAAGGAATTGAAACATGTTGGTCAATGTTGATCTGGATCATGTTTTTGTATTACTTGTAGCCTTAAAAACATCTTTGCGCAGGTGATATCTACGGTAATAATTCCCAAGATACCGAGGAGAAAGAAAACGGTTTTTCGTTTCTTCACTTTTCTTTTTTATTTTTTTTTAACTCTGTTTCAATCTCACTTCGGGGTTCTACCCTTGGATACCTGTGAAAGATGATGATTCAACAACAATCAGCAGGCTAATGTATAGTAAAGAAGCAATACGTCTTGCATAGAACCTATTTGTTGCGCTGTTTCCTGACATGGTTTGAGGTTGGCAGACGAGTAGACGATTCTGGAGGCACATTCCAGTTTGTCTACATGTTATCGGAAACGACGTGATTTTGATATAATATGGTGTCTGGTGAATTTGGCATAGTCTGAGTGAGTCTGAATTGGGTTCGGCTGGCTTAATATGTGAATCAAGTCTTTGAGTATGAGGGCACAATTTAAAGAATTTAACGAATTTGAGGAAAGTGATCTTCGTGCATTGGAGTGTGCTTAAGATTCATAAAAATAAAGAAAAAAAAGTCATTTTCTTTGTTTGCGTGGTCTTAGTTAAAACAACCCAAGTGGAACGATCCTTTTTAATCACAAATGAATAATCTATCAAGGTAAACCAGATTTAGTGTGATCTGATCCCGCGGTACAAAAATAGCAAATATGCCATTACCTCAAGATGACGAGGAGCGATTACAGCGGTCGAATTACTAATAATATGATTTAACAGAGGGTGCAAGTATTACAGATGCAGTCAATTGATTTACCAAATCGAGCCCACATCCACAGATACAGGGAGACATGTTAACTTTCGCTAGTTAAATTTATGTAAGAAAAATTTTCATTGCTAAATACACGACTGATAGTTTCTATCTAATTTTGTCGAATTTTCATGCAGATATGTACAGAAACAAAAAAAAATCATGTTCTTGTGCATCTCTAAATCCATGCCAACGTCGACGAAAAAATTCTCGGATATCTGGCTACAAACAGGGCTTAATAACACCGAATTCGCTGTCCATGTGATCTATCGATATCGATTCAATCTATAATAAAATTCTTTCAAAAGTGTGAAAATGCACATAGGCAATAAATGTAAGCAGTTGTTGGAATTCTGTGCAAAGAGAATCACCGTTGGTACATCAATTTACCCTCTCTGTGACAGATTTCTTCAACTCTGCACCAGCATATACATCCGAATCTACGAACTTACCGAAATGATGAAAGAATCAATGTATCTTCATTCGGAATGCGTCAAACGTCCATCTAAAGAGACGGGCATCTTTTCCACCGTTTTAGCCGTAGTGACATGAAAAAAAAAACAGTAAATGCACGACTACTTAACAAAATTCCACTCGAACGGGACTTAGTCAAGAGCTGGTTGGGCATCGTCGTTTCCACCTGACACTAATTTCAACATCTCTATGTGGCCAAGATGATGCTGACATCAACAGTGTCTGGTTGAACTTGGAACAAACAAAGAAACGTCACAGCCTTACGATCATCAACTCTGCATGAACCATCATATTGTAAAATTATTGCTGTAGATGATAGTTGAACCACAATCCAAATGCTACAGAATAAGACAGAATGCTTGCACCATGGAGTCTTGTCGCATTAAGGCAACACTGTACAGCTTGAAAAAAAAAACTCTAATACTGGAATCCTGTTATAAAAGTCTTCCCAATTGAAATCAAGATTGGACTTTTACGACCAATTGTCACGAATGATGTTATACATGATACAGGTACAGCGATGACAATTTTTCCCCACTCCCTTAATATAGGTGACAGCTATTAGGAGTATCACACAATATAGAAATAATTAGAGCTTCTTACATCAGTCTGTAATACTTCTTTAAAGAACCTTCGTATTCCAGAATCAATACCACCACATGAAAAAAAAAAACTTTAATTAGCGAGCAGAGCAATCTATTGTGTTTAGAATTTGACATCATTCTTCTAGAATCCACTGAGATACTTCTCCTATTGAAGATTTCACTTGGATATATGGCTATGGGTACTAGACGCTTACAAGATGAGAAAGAAGTTAAAGGGTTCAGGGATATGATTTGAACAAATCAATATCCACCTTGTTGAAGAAACAGAGCGCAAAAACACTCAGGAGTAAGATACTTAGAAATTTAGCCCACACAACAGAAAGAAAGTTGTGATCCCAAAGAAGATTAGACGTTATTCGACATCATGAGCGTCTAAATTTCTAATGACGATCAAAAGGGTTTAATTAATGGATATGAATTTCCCTGATAGAGCAACTACGGAGATAGCAGTTTCGTACAGTTCATAAAACTGCATCGAATACAAAAAAAACGCAGTTTTTGCCCACCCTGTACAAAAGGAGAAAAGCCCATCCAACATATAGCAAGGAAGAAACAGATATAGAGAAGGGTGTTTTTTTATACATTCTACTTTGTTATCATACCTTATGAACATCCATCGGGTTTTAGGAATTGCATATATACCTTAATAGCCAATTTGAGGGGGATTCTATGATGTACGTCGAATTAATCTCTTTGATAAAATGGAGGTATATAAATTAGATAGACTGATAGCACTCTTCTACATTAAGGGAATCTGGTATAGGAGTAAACACAGATAATATTAAAGATCATTTTATTTTCCTCCAACTCAAGCTCTATGCTCAAATGCTTTTCAACGGCTTCAGATTCTAACTTTTTTGACAGGAAACAGCTTTGATCGACATTCATACAAGGTCACCGAATTTCATTAATCCCGAGCAATATCTAGCATTTTTTAGTACCGAAGCTAAAGTAGTTTAACCTAGTTTTCAACCCTTGTCAACTTAATAGGACGCAACAGTTATGTCATGTGTTGATGACCGTATTGTCTTAAACATAGATTTTTTTTGATGTAGAATAAGAACTTATGCATGGAAGATTTTAAACAATCGAGCAGATCCTGTTGTTGGAATCCAATCCCTGCTAAAAATACAACTCAAAGGAACTGGGTCTATAGGACAATATGAAGAGAATAGAGATCGCTCTCATCGCACAAGAAAGACTCAAGGGTATCGATCATCTATCAACTGGAGGCAGTACTCAAGGTTCCTTCGACAACTTATCTCGTTAATTCTCAGCAAACTTCACTGCCGTGTGCTCGTTTCAAATCTGTGGAATACGGAAAAAAATTCCAGGGAAAAAATGCCAACACGCAAAGTCAAATACAATAAAGGGAAAAAAAAGAAATCTCTCTACACGCGCATTCCAGCAGTTATATACTTATGTAAAATGCACAAAGATGCAGACAACAATCCTGAAACCTGTGGAATCTGGAATAGATCCAGACTTTAGCGACATTTAAATTCGAAATTGTACATTGACTGTAAGTTATCCCTCTTCGCCGCCTTCTATTCCAACTGGCAATCGAACTCAGATCGCAAGTTTCAAAAAGACCAAGTATAGATCTTCAAACTTCCTCTTTGATATAAATTAGGGTGCATATCCTTCAAAATCCTTCTATCCCTGTTCTCAAATCATCAAATTAATTCACAATTGTCTAATACTCAACAGCAGAGATGAATGATACATTCCAAAGGATTCCAAATCCAAACGACAAGACTTCAACTACATGTTGGATTCCTTATGATCCACAAATGTTCAAAAATTCTGCAAACACATTACAATACGCGATTCCAATTACCGCAGCAAATGGTTACTTTTTCATCCCAGGAACTGCTCACAACTCATATAGCAATGATATAGACTCGAGCCCTGCCTCCACCACTAATTCGGCACCGCTTTTTTCTCAAGGGCAGTTCTTTCTGAGAGCTGGAGACCTTGAATCTAGGGGTTCTTCATTGACGACAGACACTTCTTTGAGTGAGATTGACGAATATTACCCATACCCAAGAGCAGCCACATTACCAAGTTTTCAGCTGTGCCAACCTCAACACTTTGTACCACAAATATTCGAGTTTCCACATCACCAACTGCAAACTTTCGTACTGCCTGAATCACTGAAAACTATTCAATTTCCTGTGTTTTCAGACGAGTATATCAAAAGAGAATTCTCTCAGGAAGAGGATCTTTTCTTTAACCAATTAAGTGATGCTAGTGCCAGAAGTGACAGTGGTGATAGTACTGAATACCCAGACCAGGAACATATATTTCGTGATACTTTAATGTCGCCTGAGGATAGTTCTGAACTGGAATTGAATATTTCAAGAAGAAATTCAATTGCAGTACCCATGGGGAAGCTGGCAGGTCATGACGAGCCTGCTTTGCGACAAGGCAGAAACAGAACAAAGAAGTCTGTCTCCAGTCCTTTCAAATGTCAAGTTTGTAAAAAAATGATCCGTAGAGATCTTTCGAGACATATGAGGACTCATCAGCCCGTCTCGAGATTCAGATGCATCTTCCCACACAGATACTGTCGCCATAAGTCGGGTCAGTTTAATAGACCTTATGATTACAAGAAGCATCTTTTGAATGCTCATTTCAAGTTTGACGACCCAAACATCAAGAAACTACACAATTTGAATGAAAAATTATCGCATGTAGGTACTTGCAGTTGCGGTTTGAAATTCACGGCAGACGAATGGTTGAAAGATCATATCTTGACAAACGTGGAGGAGTTTCGTTGCTCATACACCAAACATAATGAGAATGAGCACCATAATAGTATATAATTCTCAGATCAAAAGGAACTGGTTTTCTCAATGTTTGACGAGACAATGTTGTAGAACGTAAATTTCAAGTCGAATGTTATTGGAACTCCGTCTCAAGAATTCATGCAATATTCTCACAGATAAATCTTGGCCAACTCTCCGAGTGTAGTAGGACCTGTACTCTTTTCACAAAGAAGCGCTTTCAATAATACTTTCGCAAAAAAGAACGGTAAATTCTCTTTGTTCAAATGACAATGCATGGAATTGTTCCATTTTGTCCCTATTAAAGTTCCAGAAAGACTACAGTCCGGCAATAATACATTTGCCACGCCTTAACTCAAGGGCATTTCGGCTGTTTCTGTCGCAACTGGACAATATAATATCCAGTCCTACACTATCCACAGATACAACTTCCCTAAATGCAAGCAAATTTTACGCGCTTTGCATGACTAGAATTCCGAATATAGAAGTTTTTTTTGTTCCTAATTCCTCGTTGACATGTGTCTTATGCAGAGGTGGAAAATAATATCCTAGTGTTCTGTGTTTGCATGTTCAATCTGCCTGAGTGAATCCCTAATTGTTTGAGTGTTCCAAAGTCAGGGTGTTGTCAAAACTTCAAGTTACTAGTTCATGGTCAGTCTATTTTTAAGTATCAAGTAAAAGCAGGGAGGAGCACTCTGTTGAGTGAGTATTTAGGAATCTTGGAAGATGAAACCGGTAAGTCCAACGGTTTGAACACTCAACCCCCTCGTTTTACCACTCAGGTCAAGCAAAGTTGCCAAATTCTGCCTTTCCCGTATCACCGATTGGAGTGTATCGGTAATCTTGAGCACGAGCTGCTCTCAACCAGGACTCGGATTAGTTGCTTAGCTTTTGCATCAGGCTGAAAAAAAATATTTTTGTCTCGTTAGCCTTCCATGCATGGGAAAGAATTTAAAATTCTTGTTAAAGACATGATTAGAGCAGAATCTAGAAAGAATTACAGCAAAAGGTAAGGGAAACACACTCTTAATACCGAGACCGAGTGGTATTGTACCACCAGATTTCATATATCACCCAGGCTTGGTTCTCAAAAGGGATACATGTATGCGGTCATAGGCACATAGAACAACATTTGCCGAATCTCTCCCATACCGGGATTTCTATTCTATGCACGAAGAGGGCTTCATAAGGTCGTGTACGAAGTTCAAACTTGAATCGTGTTATTCTGTAGCAGGAAAAAACTAGCGAGGCCAGATTAGATCCTGAGTACCCTGTTTATCCTGTACCGGTACAAAGATTCAAGAGCATACACTGACAAATTGGAGCTCGAATGTCTTTAAAAGGTGTCAGAAAAGCTGTGGCACGTACCCCACATCAATTGATGGGGAAAAAACTCTCACAGGATGCCGATGAGACCGTATCGATATGGGAACATGATTTGAACACTAGCATAGCGGGAATGAACTTCATACAGACAGAAATACACAATTACAGGTCATTGATGCACGAATTCATACAAAAAGAGATCAAGATATGTCAATTGATCAGAGAAGAGGAAAGAAGTGACGAAATCGACGATCTAGAAACCGATTATGACCATGATGACGGCGGTAATGTGAAGCTGTCAAGACAGTTCCAAAACATGATGACTAGACTATCAGATGCCGTGGATCTCAGATTTAACGAAATGGAAAGTGATGTAGGGTTCAGGTGCAAAGAATTGACCCATTATTTGGAGAAATTGTTGAAGATGATCACAAAGAGACAGCATAAAAAGATGGATGTAGAGATCCATGCCAGTAACGTGCAAAAATTGTTCACCAAGAAGGGTCTGTACTCGGATAAAGATATGGCGGGCATGACAAAAGAGCAAGATTTGTTACTGGAGTCTAAGAGAATCTTTGTGGATATAGATGCCAAGATAAGGATCATAATACCGGAGCTGTTGGAGATTTTCTCTGATTTTTTATCCAAAATGGAGATCCTGGTGCAGTTATCACTACGGGATGTGTTCCATTTGGTTTCCCAGCTGCTCCAAAGATTCTCGCATAATCAAGGGATGATATCCACAGATACTCAGCAGATCTTGAAGGAGTACGAACAGGATTTCGCACCTTGTAAGTTCAGATTGGATTCCATGACTGTTTTGAGCAAGTACAAGAGATCTCAAACACCAACCACTTCGTCATCTCCTAAAGTGGCGAAATTTCTCAACTCCACCACTACAAAAATAAAGAAAGAGGCAAATGATATTGGTGAACTGGCCCAGGAGTCCACTGCCCTGTTGTTGCAGAAGACTTTCCATCCAAGATCGACAAAGTTGAGCATCAAAACCTTGAAATTGGAGAACCCAGTCCGTCCTAAACTTGCTTCTGGAATTTTCCACTATGCTGCAGATCCACTAGCTCTGTCAATCTCATGGGATCACACAGGATCCGATTATGCCACGCCTCAGACCATAAATTCTCCTCCTGGCAGTAATCCTGACTCTCCATCTATAGTGTCAAGTCCCTGGATGAAACCTCTTTCCCTTAAACGGCAATCCATGCTGATCTCTTCGTCGCAGCAAGAAACAGAGCAATCTCCAACCAGCCCATCTGCACCTGATTCACCGGCTATAACAATGGAGATAAACGAGGAAATCGCTGTGCCACATCAAATTGTAGATAAATTATCGCTGGAAATTGCCCGGATCAGATCGACGCACTCTAGACATATAAAAATCGACGGCTGTCCGGTGTACAAGGATGACGAGCTGGGTTTATTCAACGTTGATGACGCTGTCAAAAGCCAGGTCACTGCTAATTCTTCTTTGAGTTCCAAGATTTTGGTGGCTCATCTAAACAGTGTGGGATTGTAATCTACATATAGTTGTACATGACTTAAATGTTTACTCATCTAAGAAGAGCCTTCCCAATTGTAAGCTGATCCTCTCTCTGACCAACAACGATAACTTTTTAATAGAATCGCCAAGCTGAACTTCTTCGTCTATCAATTGCACTTGATATCTCCAATCATGTTCCTTATCCACCACGGCATCTTTGTACTCACCTATGCTCAACCTGTACAAATCTTGAGCATCTTGGTATTGGTTGACAATCAACTGCTCATCTCTGGTTCTCTTCTCCGAGGGTTTCGCTTGCAACTTTTCCTGTACGGACAAGAATTTTTCGTCAAATTTATCCATCAATTCCAAGAGTTGGACAAGCTGTTCCTTGGAAAGATGGTGTCCGGGTTGAAGCTGCACTGCCGAGTTGTCTGATCTGAAAAATGGAAGTAACTGGCACAACAACAAGGTGAAATACTTTGGCGGCAAAAAAGTGAAGCTCAACAACTCAAACAAGTTACTAACCAGTTCACCCAACTTGTTCTCTTTCTTCAGGATTATGAATTGCAAGAAAATCGCATAAGGAGAGAGACACTGTCTCAAAGCATCTGAAATCTCGGTCTCTTCTTCCGTATCCAAGATCAAAATGTTTATCAGCTCATCTTGGATCAGATCACTTTGCAAAATTGCATTTTCAAACACCAACCAGCATTTGTCCGTCAACACTTTCAAATCTCCGCTTTTACTGTACAACACCAAACTCTCATACAACTGGCCCTGGTCGAACAACTGGTTCCCGTTTATCTTATACATCATTGTCATAGTGGAAGTCAACCTCAATTTGGCACATATCGAGAGACACCACTCCAAATCGTCATTCGTTTTACAGTGGTAGTTGGGCAAATATTGAGCTATCACCGATCTGGTCTGTGGAGTGTTTGAACTGAGCAAGATTCCCACACCTATTGGGATCAACTTTTGGTGGCATAAACATTCCAAGGCATGTTCTTCCAACATCACTTCAGAAATCGTCTCATTTTGCCTGTCTTCATCCATCAAGAATTCATAGCTACTATATAGTCCACGGGCCTCAAACAACGTTGATACGTAGGTCAGAGTCGGCTTGTCCAACACTTCCAAGTGTTTTACCACCTTCAAGTAGTTACCCTGCATCAAACTTATACAAGCTCTCTCCCACGTGAACAACGACTCTTCGTCATCTGCAAAACTCGAGAGACTCGATTTGAGGTACTCGCTCAACGAATTCTCAGAGGGCAGATCAAAAAGAGCTTTCCCTAGGAAACATTCATACCAGGATGTAGAACTTTTCACTATGGCTGAAGGCAACCCCGTCATGGTGGTCAATATTTCATAGAGAACGTTTTTTAACACCACGTTGTCCTTCTTTTCAATGGAAACATTCTTGAAATTGTCCCTCAATTCACAGCATTTCTGTTTCCAATCTACAAATACTCTGTTGTCAGCACTGAACTGAACAATGTCATAGTTGGCCAACAACACTAACAAATCTTGGATGATCAAGAACAAGTCATTATCTTCTTCTTCCAACACTTCGTACCGAGATTCGTTGATCACGTTCACCAGTTGCGCAAATAATCCTCTTGTGATCAATTTCTTCACGTATTCAGTCCAAAACAAACTGTTTCTGTACGGATCTCCCTCTTGGCCAAGAATCTCTTCTACTAATTCCAAATCCGGTTGTATATCTGCCCTGTTGACCCAGTCCACCAACAACACCAACAACTCGTCCGTGGTTGAAAAGAATAATGCGTGTACGAGATTCAACACGTTAATGGTCTCTTCCAATTGCAAGAGCTTAAACTCCGGATTCTCAGGGTCCTCTTGTCTCGACATCTTGTCCTCTATGAGATCACTCAAATCCGATAACATCTTACTGATCGTGGCATTTAGTACTAGTTGGTTCTCTGAGTCTCTGGATTTCCTCGAGTCCAGGTCTATGTCAATAATCACGCCTATTTGTTCGCTTTCCTTGCTCGGAGTCATGAATTCGTGGTAGCTTTTATTCCTGATCAAATCTTCAAAATTCTTGAAACAGTTCTTCAAATACTCATTATACCCCTCTGATTCGTCAGTAATAGAGTCCGGGATCTTGAAATCGTACAATTTGGTTTCTTCCGGATAGACTTGGCCATTTTCAGCAGTCTTCCCGTTGCTGGAGATGTAAACGACACCTGAATTGTCAATTGGATCCACTTCGAATTTGAGGTTTCTGCCCAGTTTGAGCCAGCTGTTCAACCCGCCGTGAGGCACAGGCAGTCCCAGTAAGTGTGCCAATGGAGCACCGTCCACACTGTCCACTTCCAGCGACGAACGGTCGTCCATGGTGTCCAATTGCTGGTCTCTTGTCATTGTTTATGGTCTTCTCAAGGCTCTGTGAGATCTGTAGCTAAATTTTTTCAGTCGTCCAGATTTTGGGTTTTTGTGCACGACTAAGGTGTAGGTACAGCGTTGGTTATACATATATAGATACAAATGGTGATACACTAGTGGTACAATGGGTCTGAGGGTCTTGAGATGGGGATGTAGAGCAGCAATATGAGCAAAATAAGGCACAAAACAGAGAAATACAGCTTGTGTGGACCGAAAGAGCCCCAAAAACGAGATCCAGACTCTAGGAGCTGGATCTCCCGATGGAGCGAGTCGAGTTTGAACTCGAGAACTGCAAGCCGTTTATCGATTTCATCAAACAACGAGTCGTGTGAGTCAAACGAATCTTTTATCTCGATATTTCCCACGTTCAAGCTTGTGTCGTCTTCTAGATTCTCCAAGTTGAGCGTCTCAAACAGGGCAATTGCCGCATCCAACTCGGCCCTGGTTGCAGATTCCGTGCTGGACAGTTCCCAGATCCCGAATTCTGGTGTTTGTGGTGATTTCAGCATCTTTTTCTGTGGAATTTGGGGCACTACATCGTCTTTTGGTTTTGGAGGTTCAAATATGCCACTTGGTGCCGGCAAATCTTGCTCTAAAGGCTCAATTTTGACCTTAAATTGTGGCTTGACTTCTTCAATATGATAAGATTGCAGTTTTGTTGCCACTCTGTCGCTCGCTTCTCTCTGATTCGCATCTTGCTCGGCTTTGTAGATCATCCTCTTCAACATCTGGATTCGCTCTTCTCGCAGCCTCGTAGCAGGGAATATCTTAGTCGAAACAGGCTCAAACTCGATTTCCAACCTCTCCAGTCCTCTATCTGTTTGCTGGCTCTTCACCGGCGAAGGTATCACGGGAATTTGCCTCACTTCGTGTCTCTGTGCAAATATTCTGTCTCTTGATTCCTTCAATTTCCGGTATCGGGCCTGCCGGTCAGCCTCCGAATTGGAATTGATAACGCCCGGTTCTCCGACATGATCAAGTGGGATCGGCTTATCCGTAATGCGGATCTTGGGCTGCGGTCGCAGCTGCAATGTGTGTTCGTTCGCGTCATCCTGCACGAAATCGAAACTTGTCTGCTTCAAATCGTGGACAAACATGATTCCCGAACTGGAAAAACGAGAATGTGCTTTATTTTGAGTGCTCAAGTGTTCACGTGCAGGAACTGTGCTGATTACACACCGGATCTGTGCTCTTGGCTCTGATATCTGTTGATGTCTGTATATAAAATGAGTTTTGAGAAGAGAAAAATCCAGCCCCAGTTTCCCGATCGGGCAACCCAAGTTTGCACATCTAAATCTACAACTCGGATGATCATGGTCGTTAACTATACTCATATGTTCTATATATTGATCGGTTTCTGGAGCAAATGGCCCATCCTCTCAATCTTGGTCCGTAAATACCCATTCACCTCTTTGGAATGCACACCCCCATGCTTATGCTGCCAGGCCAACGGTACCATTGGCACTCTTTCAATCACCTTCACCTTGCGGTCTCTTCCCTCAACAGCCACGATCTTATCCGGGTTATTAGTGAGCAATTTGATGTTTTCCAAGCCCAAATCGAGTAAAATCGCCGTGGCCAAGCTGAAAGATCTCTTATCGGCCGGATGCCGGAGCATGAGGTTCAGCTGCACTGTGTCTGCACCGAGATCTTGCAAATTGTACAGCTTCAACTTTTCTCCAAGCCCGATTCCGCGCCCTTCTTGTCTCAAATAGACTATACATCCCTTGCCCTCTTTGCCCATCAATCTACCGGCTTCGTCAAACTGTTCTCCACAGTCACACCTTGCAGACCATGCGGTTTCCCCTGTGTAACACTCAGAATGGATCCGAGCCAATGTCAGCAGATCGTTCAGCTCTTGGTCGTAGATCAAGTCTCCATTACTGTCGAAATGCAACTCCTGCCCGGTTTTAGGGTCCCTGTCGGCAAGGGTCCGGCCCGGATACAATTTGCCCACATATGCACCTCTGGTCATCCTGTCACTCTGGGTTTCGCCCGGTCTTTCCCGATATAGACTCTTGGAGTATATCTGTTCTCCAAAAACGATCGCAAGATGCTCTTTGTTGTCGATGTTGTTGGCATACAAGTGCAAGAAGATCTCTGGACCCTGGGTGGTGGGGATTCTTGCCCTGGCCACGCATTCCACTACGGGTAAAGTCTCTGGAAGCTGCTGTCTCTTTTGGTCGTTTTCGTCATGCGAATCGTTTGGGATCGGCCTCGGTGTCGAGGGAAACGAGGATGAAGGCGTTATCGTGGGGGATATTAAGGGGATGTTCCCAAACACATCCGGTTCATGATCAGTGATCAGTCCATGCTGACCGATGTTGACCGGTTGTGGGCTGGTGATGTTGGGTTCTTCGGTCATTGTCCAATATCTGTTTCTATGTCTTCTAGGGCCTTTCTAGTGATCTCTAGTGGTGTATCTTCGGCAGCCGCTGACCAAATCCACAGAAAATTGTCGATTTTTCATGACAAGTGATTACTAATTTGAGCCGATATGCACGACCCGGATCTGAGAAATGTGGAAAACTAAACACAGTATAGATATAGCTATAACCATAGAATATTATAAATTCACTCCTTTGAGCAGTCTCTGCCGAAGATGCCCACTTTGCACCAGTCCAAAACCACCAACACCTTGTTCTTGACACTCAAGCACATGGCAACGTAGGCAGTTCTCCAGAACAAGAACGTCAAAGACCCTCCGGTGGCGATAGAGCTCCAGTCTCCCCAGACCAAATCAGCCACGGCTCTCTCACTGCCGATATACAGCAAGGCACCCATGTGCGAGTACTTGAACGGCTGCAAGTTCGACTTGGCCCTAGTCAATTTCTTCTCCAACTTGGACAACAGATCGGTGGTTTGAGGAGTCTCGGGCAACTCCGACAAGCTGTTGGTCAGGAACTCCAAATCCTCGATTCTGGCCATCGTCTCAAATAACTTGGCCAAATACAAACCCTGCTGGTGAGCAACTTGGGCAGTCGGAGGGTTTTTGGTGAAGGTACAGTCGCCCAAGGCAAAGATATCGGTGGTTCCATTGACTTTCAAGAACCCGTTCAACAGCAAACCTCTTCTGGACTGTTTCTGGTCGTCGCCAATCGCTTCTGCCAACTCTTTGACAAGTGGTCTGACCCCGTTACCAGTAGCCCATACCAAAGTCCCGTAGGGTAATCTGACTTCCTCAGATTCCCCATTGGGTTTCTTCACATTGGCCACTATATAGTTATCCTCTACGCTCTTAACCATGGTGTTGACTCTCAAGTCGATGTTGATCCTTTTGAACACGTAGTCCGAGTACAGGATCAACTTCTTGTTGAAACTGTTCAAGATGTTTGGCAACGCCTCGATCAACTGGACAGTCACCTCCTGGCTGATTCCGGGGAACCATTTGGACAAATCATCGTCAATGTAGTCCTTGATCTCGGCAGCTAGTTCTACACCTGTTGGACCCCCGCCAATGACACAAAAAGTCAACAATCTGCGTCTCTCCTCTGATCCCTTGGGCAACAACTGTGCCAGTTCCAAGTTCTGCATCAACTTGCTCCTGATCTGGACCAGATCCGGCAGTTCTTTCAAGAAAAGGGCATGCTCGTACACCCCTGGGGTGTTGAAAGTGTTGATCTGCGCGCCAACAGCCACCACCAAGTAGTCGTAATGGATCGTGCTGCTGATCTCTTCGTTCACAACGGCCTCCAACCCCGGGGTTGCAGGGTTGGAACGGTGCTGGACCTTGATCTGTTTCTTGTCCGGGTCGATCTGTGTCAGCTCGGCCTCGAAATACTGCACTTCCAGCGGCGTCTGCTTCAGAATCGATCTCACAGGGTCGATAATCGACTTCAAATCGATGGTCCCAGTAGGCACAGAGGGCAACAATGGCGTGAAAAGAAAGTAGTTTCTAGGCGAGACCACCACCACGTTGTACAATTCCGTGTTCAACGTCTTCAACAACGAAATCGCGCCCCACCCGGTGCCCAAAATGACCAAAGTCTTCTTCTTAGCCCCCAGAGCTGTCAATTCTGTCTGCGGCAACTGCTGTGCGGGGTTCATTTCCTGGTAGATGGAGTATCCGAGATATGACGCACCCAGAATCGCAGAGAGATACGTCAGTCTCCAGACCAACAATACGGTGCTGGTGAACGCAGAGCGTTTCTTTGTGGGTTTGACAACTACTGCCGGTTTTTGCTGTTTACTCAAGCTGGCACTGAAGTTTCTGATACCCATGGCGGATATCGACTGTTGACGCGCAAAATTGGCAGTTTGGGTCCATTGGCTATTATGAGCCACTTGGACGAGTTGCCTCATCAAAGGGCGGCGCAATGGCATCGTTCAATGGTTTGATGGATGTGTTCTGTCGTTAGCGCCCAGTGGTGAGTACAGGATTCTCCTTTTTTTTAAATCATTTTTTCCTTGCGCATTTATTTTCCCCAATTTTGCTCAGCGGGAGCGAAAAGAGGGCGTAAAGTGGGCGGACCTGGCCGGACAGAGGCTGCCAGACAGAAGCCGCGAGACGGCGGTGACCTGAAGGGAGTGCAGAGATGTTGTGGGATGGTGCTTGGCAGAATCGGGGTGATCTAGAATAGGAAGAACGGTCAGAAACTGGTGTTTATTCAAAGTGTTTGGAGTATTTTAATTATCTTAGCTATGTACGGCACAAACATATACCGACTAGTCACAGGGGCCTGGGGGAGGGTCTAGTGGGATCGAATGGGGTCAATTGGGGTCAGATATGAGTCAATTGTGGTGTCTGGGCCAATTGAACCTATCTGAGCCCACTTGAACCGTCCATTCCACGCACTTCACCCAATTCACCCACTTCACCTACCACTCTCTCAGCAAGCACCTAGACATTCCAGGCACTCACAACAAATGCCAACAAGAAGCTCAGATTAAACGATGGCCTCTCAAAAACCATCTTGTTGATATCGATCTGGTTAGTGCCAAACTTGATCACTTTCTTCACTTTGAAATCAATAATGTGCCGGGAATTCAACCACTGCAACAAGAGATAAGTACTCAAAGTCACTGCCCACAATACATGGTTCAATTTACCGGCAATAATACCCGTGGCCAAACCGACAAATGACCCGATACTCAACTCCTGGTAGTTCAATTTCCCGTTGAATGCCCCGTCATACTTCGGTTTCAAATCCTGTTGCTTCTCGCGCAATTCCGTGCCAATAGTCTTGTTTTGCAAAACCGGGATCCCCGAGGCATACTCATTCCTGAAGGGGCCAGATGCCCACATACTGGACTGCGATAAACATACTCCAACACTGGATCCCACTATAAAAAGCCCTCTTCTTCTCAACAATGGGCTGTTCAACCCGATTCTCATGGTTCTAAACATATTGTGCGTTGATATTGTAAATGTTGTTAGTTGTGTTCCAACAACCGAATTTCAGATTTCAAAACCCAGAGTACTAATATTGCTGTGGAGAAAAAAAATAATCCGCTTAGAAATGATAGAGACGTGACGATCTAGTAAAGGCAAGTCCAGGGACCAGGGCATTGAAATGTTGATATTATCGGATTTCAATAGCCAGGGGATCTCGCTTGAAGATCAGCAACCTTTGAAACCGCATCACCAGCTATCCCCGTCGGTGTTTTTCGGCCCTGTGGCAAGTTATACGCAGTTTGTGCACCAGCAGCAGATCAAAGTGATCATATGTGCGACCTCGGTCCTAAATGCAGTCAAATTGTACAGACAAGAGATCCACGATAACTCCATATTGATGCTCATATTGGACCAAAATTTCAACGTGAGCCGGTACAATGACGAAGAATTGGGCTTGATTACAGAATTTCAAATGTCACAGTCAAAATTACTCCAGGAGATGAATGACAAGTTCAACGTCAATACAAAGCTCTCAGTACCGTTTATCACGTCGGATTTGTTGAATTCTTTGACGATATTGAACAACTTTATCTACTGTTTCAAACTACACTACCCGAATTTGTCCGTGTTGATAAATCACAATGGGCCAGCAGATAATGACCAGTTATCGACAGTGGTGCTGTGGAGTTATTTGGTCAAGATCAAGCCACAGGACAATTGGATGGCCTTATTACAAGTATTGCGTCAATTAGAGCCAAGTGACACGGTCCCCATGCGCAATCTGTACTACGAAGAGATGATGAAGAAATATTGGGAATCCAATTACTTGGTCTCCCAGATGGAGTCCAAGGACAAGAGGGGTCTTGTGATCTCCAATAATGATACCACTAACGATGAGAATTCGTTGAAAAGGAAAAGAGTTTGATTGTGTTAAAATCGGGTTCAGTTCAGTTCGGCTATAGGCGTATCAACAGTCTATTCCAGCTCAGCTAGAGGCGTATCAAAACAGCCCAATTCAGCTCACCTCACCTATCCCAAACAGCTCAGCTACCACCTTATCAGCTTTTGTATACTCTATTTATGATGTTTGGCGTATTCAGTTCAATCCGTTTTCTTGTTCAAACCATATTTGCTCGTATCTCTGTCCATGCTTATTTTGGACCTCTGCCTCCAGGAATCAACTGTATCTTTGTTAGTATGTGCTAAAATGCAGCCAAATTGGCCCAGATTGGCCCAAATCAGACCCAATTTGCCAAACTTCTACTCACCATCGCAATATGGTTCCCACTCAACAAAATCTTCTGCTGCTTATTGGTAGTCCCGTCCTCGCTGTACTCAGTGACATCTTCCAACACCATATTGACAAAGTCATCAAATCCCACCAATTTCCCGGTGAACTCCTTCTGATCCGTCAAAATCACCCAGATCTGAGACCCAATACATTTGTCGATCAATTCAAGCGGCAATATCGTAGGCACCGGTGCCGCGTTTTCTGTTTCTGACATCCTGTGCTGTTCCTTAGCGTCAAATGTTGACTTTCAAAATCTGTTTTTTCCATATCTCAAATGAGGAAAATTTTCTTCGTCCAATTTTTACTTTAACAAGGAAGGCGTTAGGTTGTTGCACAGAACACATAATGTCATTACCAGACCATTTATACATCAGACCGTTGACGGTATACGACGTCGAGCAGAGTTTGCTGTTGGAAGAAGACGGATTCCCCGAGAATGAGCGTTGTAGCAGAGCAAAATTGGAATACAGGTTGTCTGTGTGTCCAGAGTTGTGTTCTGGATTGTTCATCAGGGAGTTCGAGAGAAAGAACAAGGGGAAGGGCAAAGATGGGGAAGATGACGTCATGACATCCAACGACGAAGATGCCGAAGTCTTTGACGACTACTACCACAACTCGAGATTCGTCAGTGAGAAGTTGATCGGACAGATCATTGCTACAAAAATCTTTGATAACGATATTACCGAGAGATCCATGGAGATTCCAAAGTTTTCAGAGCACTACATCGTGGATGACTCCATTGACGGGAATCTGGAGATCGGACACCGCGAAGACAGCACCACGGTGGGAATACACTCGTTGGTGATCCATTCGGATTACAAAAAATTGGGACTCGGAACTTTGATCTTGAAAGACTACATCCAGAAGTTGAGCCAACAGGAAGTTGGTGACAAAGTGGTAATAATTGCACACCAGGAATTGATCCCATTCTACAAGAGAATCGGGTTCTTGGACAAAGGTGTCAGTGATTGTAAATTTGGCGGTGAAACTTGGAACGATTTGTACTTACCGTTGATCAAAGAAGACCAAGATGATTGATTCGTGCTTGTGGTGCTTGCGATGCCCTTTTTCCTATGTATTGATACAAGTATATACTTTTGTTGACGATTGACTAAATTATTCAATTCTGTAACGGGTCGAAAGCCTGTCTCCACCTCGTGTTTCTAAACACCCTCATCCCCATTGTCGTTGAGAGTTGCTCGTTACCCATGAGCCTTGCTCTGTATGCATTTGCCTCGTTCTGGATCAACCGGGGCTGGTACAACGTGTAGAAGACCAAAGTGTACAGCAATCCACCCAAGAGATCTATGCGCCAGTGGTGGTCAAGGTAGATTGTAGCCCACCATTGACACACTACAAAAGATCCGGCAACGATTCTCAACAGGACTGACCGAGAATAGAAGCATATGGTGAAGAAGACTAGACATGCCATGGCCGAATGTAGCGACGGAAATGCTCCAAAGACGATCGGAGACTTGTGGAACCCTTTTGAGCTCAAATGCGTCCCCATTGCGATATCTGCCCTAACCAATCCTGCAGCATAGCCTAGCATCTCATAACTGGGTTCCTTATCCGGGCCATAGAGGTTGATGAACCATGGTGACGCATTGGGGAACACCAAATGGGTCAAGACTCCGCAGATATTTTGTGACCCCAATGTGATTGAGAACCATTTCAACAGTCCGGGGATGTGGAACACGTACAACCATATCAGAGTGAACAACGGGGCAAAGAAATGGCACAAGACGTAAAGAAACCAGGCAAAGAGATCCAAAGCTGTGGTCTGTCGTGTGCTGAATAAGTGGTCTATATTCAAGATCATCCACGACACCAGCAAAAAAATTGGGGGTACCATTCTGGTACTGAGCCTGTGACGATTTTCAGGCTGGGTGTCAGCAGATGAACCATCCGAAGAAGCCGAGTCTTCAAACTCTTTCATCTGGACTTCTTCGTCGTCATGTGCGGGTGTGATTTTGGTGGTGTAGAAACATCTGTGCAATATAATGCCGAGGCAACATAAAAAAGCCATCGAAATCCACGAGTTGAGCTGGTGCCAATCAAAGATGAACAGTTCCAATTTGGGCATCAATTTCACATGGATCCGGGGTCTCCATTCGTTCGGTATTATACCTGCGTTCTTGAATATCAGTAGCCACGTCAGCACAGGACTGAAATTGATCAGAAAATTGAGGCATAGTCCAAAGACACTACGTCCATTCAACAGCGACACGATCAAGTTTTTGAGGAAGCCAAAGAGAAACAAAACCGGGGCCCTCAAGCTCATCATGTTTTGGTCACATTGACTAGTGGAGTCACACTACAGATAGACACACATATATATAACCACACGACGGATCAAGTTGAAAGGGGCAAATCCTCGGGTTTCGTAGTTAAATCCCCGGATTGGGAAACAGATCATCCGATGCGAGTACCAAAATCGCCGTGCTTGGGGCTGCAGTGTCTGAAAAGTACAGATCAATTCGTCTCGGTAATTATTCGGATATGTCTTTTTTTCGCAGGAAAAAAAGGGGATACCACGGAAGCTTAGTGTGGCCTGAGCATATTACACTTTATTTGTAGTGGTTGTGAGAAGGGTGGTAAAGGTGGATAAGTGTCCTGACTGTTTGCATAGTCACTCTAGTCAGTTCCTGATCACTGATTTTGCACATTGTGCGTGGTGTGAGGAGGAAGAGTGCTGGTGTCCTGTTAAATGCCGAGAGCCAAGCTGCCCGGTTCTCGGAACTTGAGTCCACATTCGTCGTGCATATATATGAGCATGCGTGCATAGCTACGCGTAGCTGAGACAAGTTTCTGTTGACTTTGAGTGTTTTCTGTTGACATTTCTCCAATCCGGTTGCTATTGCGGCTCCACTAGTGTGCTTGAATTAGCCGATGAATGACTAGTCATACAAACAAGGTTTGGAATTAGCGTCGCACGACCTTTTAGGTGGTCTAAGCAGGATGCTGTCGCTGAACAGACCAGCTCTCCACTTTCTGATTCTCCACTACTCACCCTGCATCGGTATTGTCCTCCACATCTTATTGCAATTTGAAGTGTTTTATTATCTGTTCCTCCTGGCCCTGAGATGATGGCCTATATCGGTTCATAGTAGTATAACAGAAGTGGAAAAATGTACAAAATGTACAAAATGTAAGAAAGCAAAAAATGCAAAAACTCAAACACACAAAAGACATTTATCAACCTCACCAAGTCAATCACTACCAATCCAGCGCTATGGATCGGTCAAATCAGAACAACAAAAACGAGTTCGATCTCGATAAGAAACGAATCAACGTTTTGCTCACCATCAACAGTCTATTGATCCAGCAGTGTATAGAGTTACAGAAAGTGTTGCAAGGAAATAACAACTCCAATGCTAACTCCAATCAGCTGCAGAGTAAAGAGACTTTCCAGAATTACATGAAAAGAATACACTCGAATCTCACGATGCTAGCCACTATCAACGAGAAATACACTAATCCACTGTCGATGCAGCAGAAACAACAGTTCCCACAGATAATGACCCCACCTTCACAGCTCCCTGCCGTGTACGATTTATACCAGACCTTACAATCTCTTTATCCAGAAGGCGTGCTGTTTTATCAGAAGAAACTCCAGCAACTCCAGCAACAGCAACAACAACAACAACAACGGCAGCAGCAGCAGAGAATGAGTCCTCAGCAGTTTGGTAACACCTCCAATGGTAATGAAACCACAGGTCTCAATAACAACGGGCCCAATAACAACGGTAGAAATGGATACGGTGATAACGGGACTCTCGATTTGATGCATCTGTCAAACGTCAACCAGAGTTTGCTCTGGTAATTGTATAATATCAGCTGTTCACCGTCATTTGTGCCTATTTAAAGGTAGTGTATATCAACTCAATCTCATCGCTTGTGAAAAAAAAATTTTATAGAGCCCAAATGTAAATACAGATGAGAGGGCATCGAAGCATAGATCAGCGTCAAGTGGCCATGGTGGAACCTAAATCGAAATATTCTGTCAATATAGACACCAAGGTGTTTGAGACATTGGATCTGTTACTCGTTTCCTCGGATATTCCGCTGGTATTGGACTTTGTTTCGAAGCAAGACGCCCAATTGATCTCGGTATGGAGTTACTACAATACTACTAATGACCATCAGAACTTCACCAATTCCACGATAAAATTGAACAAATTGTTCCAGAAACTGAGGGCAAACGATCTGCTACAACCTAAGGCCCAGGAGGTGTTGAAAAAGATCTTGGAATCACATATAAAGATCATCTACAGAGGCTTGAGTAACCTCAGACCATCTATCACGAATCCGATCTTGAATTTGTTGAGGGAACTGACCCACTATGAGTCCATATCAAATGACATCATCACCTATTTCGATTTCAATCTATCTGTGATCCCAAAATTGCTCGCACTGGGCAATTACAGGCAAAACTTTATCGAATTTTGGATCTCTCTTTTGTCAAAGGCCAGTTTCGTCACCAAGAGAGATTTGTTACTCAACTTCAAGAAATTGAGCAATGGGATCTATAAACTTTTACAAGACGACTCGGTGCTGTTGATCACCAAATTCACCCATGTTTTGGAAACTCAAGTATTGGAGGAATCCCATTTCAACAGGCTGACCAAGTGCAAGATCTTGAACGACCAAAATTTGGGCAAAGTGATTACTATTTTTATGGCCACCACAGATGACGACTTGAAGACCCATTTGAACCATTTTTTGCTCAAAGCCACGACCGATGACAAATTTGGCTTGAATTTCCCGGACGACAAGGTCTGGTGTGTCAATTCCACTGGTACTTTTGTGAAAAACTTGAGAATCTACAACAAACAGATCTTCAATCTGATCTTGCAGATGAAACCTTTTGAAGACGACTCTCAATTGAGATTACTCATTTCCATTCTCGAGCATATTCCAGAGTTAGTAGCTCCATATACACAGCACATTTTCCAAGTCCATGGTGCCAACGATCCAAAGTTGACATCTTTCTGGATCGGACAGACCTTGTTATTACAAGAATTGGTGAGATTGCCAATTCCAAAAGCAGTAAATCATGTAGTACACGAAGAAGATCTCGCAATGGATATCGTGTTAGAGAACATCATCCCATCATCTTTGACTAAGGCATGTCTCATCAAATGCTTGCAATGTGATTCTTTATTAATAAGACAGCTCTCTGTGCAACTTTTGTTGTTCGTTTTTGCCAAATTGAAGTCTCTTGTACTGATCTTGGAACTTAAACAATTCCATAACTTCAAGTCCAAGTTGATGAACGTTGTTTCCAAGACTAAGTTGCCAGATTTGAGTATCGTAGTTGCCTCGGTCAATGCCAAATTGGTAGACCACAAATTGCTCCTTCTCTCGTACACTATGCTTATCAAAGAGTACTTGTCCAGTTTTCCCAACCTCTCAACTTCTTTACCTGCTGATGTCTATCCATTGGACGGAAGAGAAGACTATTCAGGAGTCGAGTTGGTCATCTTGGACAACTATTTAGAGTTACAAGACACAGCAACAGAGACAAGTTCCATTCTGGCTAAATGGTGGAATGCCACTCCCGGGAAGAATTCATTCTTCTCCAATTTACTCAAATTGTCTTTGAACGATGCCATGTACAACAAGATCTACAAAATATTGAACAAGTTAACTGATCAAACTATCATTTTTGACAAAAATTCGCTTCTGCCTCAGTCATTTGCCATTTTGAGGTCTTTGAAATTCGACAAACTCACAGAAGTTGAAAGATCACTGGTGTGGAAATTCTTTGATGAAAGTGTCTCAAGGTGTGTGAAAAGTCCGTATAAATATCTTGACAGGGCAAGAGAGTTGACATCGACGGAAGATAGCGTTTTGAGTCCGCTTGTAATTGCTCTTTTTGAACAATGGCTGTTTGTCGAAAAGACGGATGCTTTGGAGTTTTGGTTCTGTCTTTTGAATCGTTACTTGATCCTCATCGGTGAATCTTCAACGGCAATCGCACAATTATTTGCTGCTAACGGTTTCAAGCTAAATTATTTGATGAGTTTTGTAAATTATGAGTCAGAGTTCGTCGATTCTAACAGTATCGATAAGTCCCACTTCAATTCAGTCAAGGATGAATCGTTCTTTGAATTCGTCTTAGTTGCTCCATTGTCAAGTGTCGATAGGAGAATCCCAGTCAGTAAAGAAGATGTTGTCGGTTTGATCAAAAGAATGGAGTTGATTGTAGCAGATTCGAGAATCAGTTTGAGTAAATCTGAAAACGGGCTCATCCTGCTTTTGGAGAAACTCGGGAATTTCCTGCTGAGCTCGACTTTTGAGTTCGAATCTAAATACTGGACTAATCTCTTTGTGACAGTTGGTAACTCGAATGAGAAATTGATCTTTGTTAGTAGGATCTTGAACGAGATTTTCAAGCAGTTGTCAGAGACAAACGTTGATATGAAATTCGTCGCAGAGTATAATGTGCGCATTATGTCATTGGTGAAAGATGCTGATATGGAAACGATCACAAGTGAGGCATGCTGGTGTCTCTCTGACGAGGAAGTAGTAGAACAAGTTGCTCAAAGTGACTCGTCTTTAGTCAGACTGGGTCTCTTGCAAGAGGCTGAACGTAGATCTCTCTCAATCAGCAACTGTAAGATCGATACAGATTGTGAATTTACAGAATTGGAAGCCCTCAAAGGTTTGGTCTCGAAGAACTTACTCAAACTGGACTATTCAGAGTTGATTGTAAAATTGTCAAACTATGACAACGAAAACTTGTTTCCACTTATCAAGAGTTTGGTTGAAAAAACCGAATCATTTGATGTCTCCAAGATCGAGAATGAGCGGTTGTTGATTGCCGTAGGAGGGGTTATTGATCCCCTCAAGTACTCTTCTGTATTGCGTAAACTTGTAGTGGACACCATTGGGCTGTTTTATGAGAACTTCAACTTGGAATACCTCCAGCTCTTGTCTAATGCTGCCCGTATCTTGGACCAGAGTTTCTTGGTTGAAGCCTTGCGTCATATTATGGAAAACGAGACAGTGACAAAGAATGCTGTCAACTTGTTCTCTTTGGAGTTGTTACAATTATTCCAAAGTGTTCAGGATTACAGTGATTCTGTTTTCCTGAATGAGTTGTTGGTTCCGTGGGTCTCGAAATGTCTTTTGTATATCAGCCAAACAGTGGCTGAGTCCGAGACATTATCGCTGCACTTCAAGAGCTTCTTAACCAATTTCAGCACATTTTTCTCGAAATTGGAGATTTGGAAATTCGCTTCGAGAATCTTGAACACACAGTTAGAGGTTCTTTTGAACTCCAAGTTTGTCGGTACAGATTTGGAAGTGTTGGAGTATGTAGATCGTAGTATGGCCTCTACTGGTAAAACTATTGAGTCAAACAGATTGTTGCAGATTTTTATCAACAACGAGGCAAACGCTTTGTACGAGTCGCAAAATCCAGATTTTAGATTCTACTCGGCACTCGTCATCAACGGCTTGTTCTACAAGGCACCGTCTGCGAATGCCAATACTTCATTACAACTGAACTTGTTGCAGTTCTACAGAGGCTTGAAACAGGTTGAAGACTTGATGTTGAAGAGAATCTTGACAGATATCGAAGC
This sequence comes from Nakazawaea sp. yHDR128, assembly GCA_030571255.1. NCBI lineage: Eukaryota > Fungi > Ascomycota > Pichiomycetes > Alaninales > Pachysolenaceae > Nakazawaea > Nakazawaea sp. yHDR128. Next base: position 366,516 of record JAJLXL010000007.1, on the reverse strand, counting down.
GTCTACTTCTTTCAATTTGGTTAATCATTTCTCAGACTGGGAGTTCAGCGAAGAATACGAGAATCTCGCCGATGAGTTCATCAAGAAAGAGTCAAATGGATCGTTGACTGTGACGATCAATAAGAGCTTGGTCAACAGAAGTATAGCAAATTTCTCTCCACTGAAGTTGTCCTTACCTGAAGAAAACTTGGTCTTTTTCTACAGAAACACCAAGACGATGAACTTGAATGTCTACGACGACGAATTCTTGTTGATGCTTATCATTCACAATGACGAATTGTTCGCTTTTGTGGACGAAGAAGATAACGTGAAAGTAGATTTGAAAAAATTGTTGGATTCTAATCTCCTTCAGTTCATTGTTACCACATTGGCCAGCGAAGATACGATTGTCCACGACATTTCCCACAAGATCTTGGCTTCAATCTTTGCAAGATTGGACTCTGTAAAGCAGAATTTGTACAAAGTTTACCTTGGAAACTTGTTATCTTTGGACCACGAATCTAGCTTGGTGATTTTGTTTTACGCGAGCCTCTTGCCGATCTTGGCCAAACCAAACCACTTTCTTTTCGATAAGCTGTCCAAGTTCTTGCTCTCTGCCTCGAGATTGAAACTGGAAGTGCCGATTTTCAATGAGATTTCCGAGCCTGCATCGCATGACATGAACACGTATTATAGACAAGTGTCGTGGTTTTTGGATCTGTTGGACCAGAACTTGAAGAGCAGCAAAGACTTCAAGTTGTTGACTAAGGGAAAGGTCATCGAGTGGATGTTGAACTTGGTCAACTCCAAGTACCTTCATCATAGCCCTCAAAATGCCATTTTGGGGGTGTTGCTCAAGTTGCTCCAACTTGGAGGCCTGAATTTGCTTTGTAAAAGTTACAGTCTCGTGCTGTGGCTCGATGCCCTTGCAGCTAAATCTGACTCCAGTCTCGCTGGAGAACAGCTCAAGTTGAACTGTGAAAAGATCTCTGTTTCGTTGAAGTTGTTAGTCGACGAAGATGTTAATAACGACAACAAGAGAAAGTTACAAGACTGGTTGGACTACGACTTGAATAACCACGTCAAGCGGATTTGTAATTAGCAATAGATAGTATTTAAACCTCTAGCCCCTGTATCAAGTCGGCGAGATCGGGATATCTGATATCGAACTTTTCGTTTGCGTAGTTAACCAATTTCACCAAGAACGGGTCTCTGCTCCTCTCTAGCACCTCCATGTCTCCTACTACACATAACTGTCTCTGGCATCTGGTGATACTGACGTTCAACCGCTTGAAGTTCTTCAAGAACCCTACATTCATCTCGTCGTTGGACCGCACCATGGACACGACAATCACCTGCTTTTCACGGCCCTGGAACCCGTCCACCGTGGCTACTTCTATGTGCGGATATTTGGGCAACACCATCTTCTTGAGCACGGCCACCTGTGCCGAATATGGAGAGATCACTCCGATATCATGCTCCTGGACTCCGCTAGAGATCAAAGCTGTCACATGAGACATCACTACTAGTGCTTCCTCTTCGTTGTACTTCGAGGCATTGAGACTCGAGTCCTCTGAGGAGTCTTTCTCCTGGAAATCTGGACCCTCGGTGTCGTACCAGATCAAGGGTTCTACAGTGTTGTCGTCCAGTTCTACGCCGGGGAGATCCGTCAAGGTGATGTCAAAACAGCTCTTGTCCGTGGTCAACCTGTTCCCGTACAAAGTCTCTGCGGAGAACCGCGAGATCTTGTCGTTCATCCGGTACTGGACGTCCAAGAATTTCACAAACAGATGGTCCGGACCATGGACCTCTACGAGTCTGTCGAACAACGTCTTGTTGAGATTCTTGAAGCTCTTTGACTGCTCGTCCTCGATCTTGACCGTCGGAGACAACTGCTTGTTATCACCGGCCAAGACCAACTTCTTGACTCCTACGTAGTTTACGATGGGGATCCAGCATTGCGGCTCAAGAGACTGCGATACTTCGTCTATGATCACCGCGTCAAACAACTCTGGGTCCTGTATCGACGTCAATTCGCGGGCTCCTGCTCCGTGCAATGTGGCTACAACTACAGAGCTACCTAGAATCATCTCTTTCACCGTCTTCTTGGACCGCAGTCTCAAATCTTTCCTCAACTCGCGGAGCTCGTTATATATGGCGTACTTTTCGCTCTTGCGCTTGATCTTCTTCAACTTGCGGACATTTGAGTCGATTTCTGCCATGATGTCCTTCAAAATCATGCCGTCATCAGACTCTTTACTCAAGATGTCGAGCGAATGCTTCAAGTTCTGCGGCAACAACCTCGCTGGGTGTCCGATTCTGAGCAACTTGGACTTGTCCCCGAAGAAATCGTCCAACCTCTCCAAGATGGTGTCTACGGAGACGTTGGACAGTCCACATACCAAGATCCGTCGCGAGGTCTTTCTTACGAGGAGTTGTTTCACCAATTCCACCACTGTGGATGTCTTCCCGGTACCAAAAGGTCCGTGGATGATCGTGAGAGGCGATTTCACGCTGAAGGCTACGGCATCACGTTGAGACCGGTTCAAACCCTGGTTGAACCATTCGAGTTCCGCACTAGCTTCTTGGGGCACATACTTCACGTTCCCCAATAGAAGTTGCACCAATTGCGACTCGTTGTCCAACTCCTTCTCGGCAAGTTTCCGCATCGTGGACTCCATCCGCTTGTAAGTGATGGAGTTTGACAATTTCACGAGCCAGATCTTGACTTCGGAAGAGTATAAAGACATCAATTTGTCCTCCATCTTGGTATGGTCCGACTGGCTGTAGTTGGAGTCTTCATTGAGCAAGATATTAATCTGTTTCGCAGTCACTTTGGTTACCACGCCATCAACATTCACATTATCCTCGTCATCGGCCTCATCTTGGTCAGATTTCTTCGAAGAGAGTTTCTTCTTCTTCCTATTACCGTCAGATGAGCCTGTCCTATCAATCTTGACGATATCACCAACTTTTAAGTTGTCAATATTGTCTATTTCATCTGAGCCATCGCTCTTGAGATTTGGGTGCTTCGATAATTCCACTATAGTCCTATCTCCGACTCCCGACCTTATGTTATCGATTGTCAAGTTCAACACAGCGAGGCCCCGCTGCAGAAGCGACTTTGGGGGTAGTGTAGAGATCAATTGATGTGTCTGTGTGTAGTCGGCATTCTTTTCCTGGGAAATCGAGTCCAAAAACTGCAGTGAGAGCACTTTGTTGGGGGCTGACATGATTTTTGGCTGGTGAAGTGAGTTTTTCACTTCAAATGTGAAAAATACTTGACAATACTTGAATTAAGAATATTGATATTTCATTGTAACGTCTATTTAGATAGATATTCCACATCAAATGCAGTTTGGAGTGTTTTAGTAAATCATTAAATGTTGTCTGATATATAGAATGAGCCCCGCACCACACTCACATGATGGTGAGATCTCCGAATTTCTCCTTGTAACCTGGAACTTCCCATCTGTTGTGCTTGATCATGTCCAAGACCTTGTCGTTGACGTCTGGTCTAGCCTTGATGACGTCTTGGACGGTCAATTGGTCGAATGGTCTTGCGTTTTCAATGTTACCCAACGTCTTTTCCAAGTCTTCCAATTCTTTCAATACGACAGTCTCGGTGGCCTTTGCGTTTTCAACAGCCTTGGCTTGGAATGATTCAATCAAGTTCAATTGCTTTGACAAATTTACCTTTGCTGGTTGGAATGACGACAAGTCCTTTTCGATCTGAGACACAATGTCTTGGTTCTTCAAAGTTGATTTGTAGTGAGAAAAGTCAACATCTGTGGATTGTTGTTTTAATTCGAACAAGTTCTTTCTGGCTTCGTCATTTCTCTTTTTGAAAGCGGACAAAGATGAGGCAGTGGTGCCACTGACACCTAACTTGGAGATGATCTTGGACCAGTCAATTTTGGATGAGGCAGATTTCTGTCGGGTGTTAGTGAAAATGATGGATCTCAATCGGCGTATGGGCGGGACATATCGCTATTTGCACGTGCGAATCGATTTTCGCGTCGATCTGAGCATGTGAAATTGCACGTCCCGATTACACCATTCCAGCGCTAATGATACTTACAGCAACAGCTGACATGATGGACTTCAATGGTTACAATGAATTGTGTCTTGTAGTCCCCAGTTGTCGATTTCCAGTTTTTTTTTCAACATTTTGGCCCAGGAAATTTTTTCGAATTACAGGATTGGACGACAGGAAACAGGGGCGGTGGAAGTGTGTCTGCCAAATTCGTGCTGTGTCAGTATGGCAGGCAGCACTGCATTGCAACAGCATTGCAGTGACAATTGCAAATGCACTGGTCCAGGGACTGTTGCAATCTGTAAGTACCATATACAGCTCTCGATAGTGTGCTTCAGCGGCCCGGTCCAATAAAATTTCACCTCCAGTAGTCTGGTCCTAGCCAAGTGCTAATCCAGTGCTATACAGTGCTAATGCACTGCCCTGCAGTTCATACAATCACTCGTCTGCCCCATAGTGGGGACGCTTCCCTCATCATCCTCATCTCCACCTCCAAATCCGCATGACACCAGCCCCGCAATTCGTCCGCTACTCAGCACCGCATTGCACCCCCAATTTGAATTTCAGAATCTGCACGCAAAAAAATCAAGAAAAAATAGGCGAGGCCAATATAGATCACTAACAGTGAGTCAGAATCAGCATTTCCGCGCTGCACAAAGACTGAAGCGATGTCGATGCCGATGTCACTGCCTGAATCGCTGCATTCGTTGAGTTCTAGATCCGATTCGTTGCAGTCTGTGGTGAAATCGGAGCAGGATTACCGGTCGTTGATGGCAGAAGATGATAAGAAATCCGACAAGAAGAAGAACACCACTTTGGCATGTGTCCGGTGCCGCCGGCGCCACATCAAATGCCCCGGCGGAGATCCGTGCAAGAAATGTATGAAAGCGAACCATCCGTGCGAGTACATAGAGGCCGACAGGAAGATAGTGATGTCGATGAAGTATTTGAACAAATTGCACGACGACATCTCCAGGCTCAAGATTCAAAACGCGACACTTCGAAACGAGCTGAAGAGTAACAATGGCAATATTCCAAATCAGGAACTGGAAGAACGGAAATCTGCACCGAATTTGGACTTTTTGACCCTGACAGACTTGAACTTGCAGGACAAGAAGAGCATGGCTATACCCACATCTCCACTGAACCCGGAGCCTTCACATGACACGAATTTCGACATCTCAATACCGTTTTTGGACAAGTACGGCAAGTTGATCAATTCGAGAACCGGCGAAAAAATTTATGTCGGATCTTCCTCGATGACGTTATTCGGGTTGGAAATCAATAACAAGATACCCAGATCCAACGGATCTTCGCCGCTGGAGAAAGACGAAGTCACCGTGCTAGAAAGAGAGGGTAACGCATATAGAATCAAGTTGGGGCAGACCAAGTTGAGCCCCGGAATCGCTGTAAATTTTACCTTACCCAGCTACAGTTACGCATCTCTATTGATCGATACTTTTATTTCGTACAATGATGGCTGTTTCTACTTTTTCAACGAAGGTTTGGTCAAGGAGAACTTGAAGCGGATCTACAAAGGCGAGAAAGTATTTGTCACTGGAGATTCTTCGGTAACTGTGGAAACTATCTGGTTCTGTCAGTTGTTGTTAATTTTTGCAATTGGTGAAATGTACTTGGGAACTGCTAACAAACCCAACGGGAACAAGAACAAGAATAAGAAAAAGTCGAAACCCAGATTACCAGGGTCGGAATTCTTTTACCAGGCCAGTGAGTTATTCACCGGTTTGTTCTCCTCTGGAGCTATCACCAATTGTGTGTTGGAAGGTGGTATCGAGGTGATATTATTGTACGCTTTCTACCTACAAGTGGCCGATTGCACGATTGCATCGTATTTCTATTTCGGATCCGCGGTGCGGGCCTGTTTAATGTTGGGATTACACGTAGATGCCGGGAAAGAGAACTTGGCCCGATTCGAATTAGAGCACCGTAGACGGTTATTCTGGACTGTATTCATGTTTGAACGGATGTTGGCTTCCAAAGCCGGTTTACCGATCTCTCTTCCCGATGACTATGTAAGTGCCGAGTTACCGGACGATTTCGACATGTCGGAACCCCCTTCGGGTTGCGAATACTACATCTTCCCCGAAGCAGAGTATATCAAGAACTGCGTCAAGATAACCACGATCAACGCCTCGATCTTGGGCGAACTTTACTCGAAACAGCCAAATTCCAATATCCTACCCGTTGTGAACAATTTGGTGTTGAAATTGTTGGATTGGAAGAACAATTTACCGGATTTCTTGCAGTGCGACTTCTCGAAACCAGATTTAGAAGTGTCTCGGTTGAGAGTGAACATGATGACGGAGTACTTCCAAGGGATGAATTTGGCAGTGCGGCCGTTGTTGATGCATTTCACGATGCAGTTGAAATCGTCTAGTACATATGTAGATCTATCTTCGTACTCGAAACAGGTGTTGACGTTGATCAACTCGAGTTTCCAGGCATCGATCAACACAATCCGGTGTCTCTGGGCATTGATGCCCATCAACATGGTGGCCTTGTTCGGGTACATGGACAGAGAGTATCTCTTCACGTCTCTGGCTACGTTAGTGTATTTCAACCGTGCCTTTGGGGTGTTAGAAGCCACTTACCAGCACCTCGACCATGCCTTGACAATGTTCACCAAGATGAGAAACCTCGGTAACAACCCTGCCCTGTTGAGAAGGGCACAGTTGTTGAAATTGTTGGCGTTGTTGGATAATAATGGTGCTATGAATGCTCTTATCCAGAAATACGACGACGATTTCAACGTCCCTGTACCGGACACCGATAACATGGTGTCTGGGGCAAGGGAAAAAGATGTAGAGGAAGTAGTGCAAGCCGGTCCAGAACCGTCTCCGCTGCCAGCTAACCACCATATTCACATGATGAACTCGGATATCAGGAACCTCCTAGCCGGCGATGAGCCCGATTTCGGCTCGCCCTCTTTGACTGCCCAGGAGATCCCCTTGACTCCAGAGGTGTTCAACCAGTTTCTTTCCACTTCTAGTAACGAGATGGAGGTGGAGTTGTGGAATGACATCACCAGCCAGGCCATGTGGCTCTCGGGGGATGTAGGCGACGAGTTGAGCAATTTACTAGGACATCAGTATAGACAATAGATATTATTCGACATGATCTGGACCCTTAGCCGTGCCTCAAAGCTTATCTGGGCAATTCCAACGGTTAGGAGCACTGTCCCCGGGTAACTCCTCGAGGAAAAATCTTCAAAGATAAGCGGCTCGATGATGAGGTATAAAAGGGTCTGGGAGTGGACAATTCGGAACTGAAAGAGCAGCAGCACAGTGAAATAGGGAAATGGCCGAAGAAAGAGAGCTTGATATCGTGGATATCTCAAATGTGGATGAGGAGACTGGAGATAAGCTCTTCCAAGTGGCATCGACACAGGGTTTCTTGGTGATTGAAGGCCATGATTTCACAGAGACAGAAGTGGAAGAGTTGTTCGACTTGAGCAAAAAGTTCTTCCAGCAGTCTGAAGAAGAGAAGTTGAAGCACCCGATCAACGATGACAACTGCGGATACACGAAAATGGGGTCGGAAAAATTGGACGACAAGGACAAATCGACGAAAAACGGTGATCCAAAGGAGAGTTTCTACTTTTCGAAATTGGACTTGGCGACCGGATTACCGTCGCAGGAGTTGCCGCTGGTGTTCCAGGAGAATATAGATACAATTTCCGGCACTGTCAAGCGGTTACATGCCTTGGTGCGTCGGATCTTGGAGCTCCTTGCCATTGGGTTGAAGATTGACGAGAGTGAAGGTGGAGCCAAGTGGTTTGTCGACAGGAACAGACCAGATCACGAGACTGGATGTGCCATGAGATTCTTGTACTACCCATCCTTCAAATCCTCGGATCCTCAGGAAAAAGTGAGAGCTGGTGCTCATACAGACTACGGAAGCGTGACACTTTTGTTCCAGCACGAAAAAGTGCAGTCCAAAGGTTTAGAGATCTTTTCTCCAGTTTCCAAGAAATGGGAACTGACGTCGTTTATTCCAGCCTCTCCGAAGTACAAGTCCAAGGGCATAGCTCCTCCAATTGTCGTGAACATCGGCGACGAGTTGAGTTACTGGACCAATGGTGTGTTGAAATCCAACATCCACAGGGTCAAATTCCCAAAAGAATTCGAAGAACAAGAGGGCAAAGATCGTTATTCGATTGTGTTTTTCTCCCAAGCCGAAACGGATGTCGAATTGAGGCCAGTTCCAAGTGATATAGTGCGTAAAGTCACCGGAAGAGGTGCTAGTCATGAATTGGCGAAACATGGCAAGGTGATCACGTCTGGAGAGTACTTGAGAAGTCGGTTAAAGGCGACCTACGAGGGCCGGTACTAGTTTGTAGTTCTTCTATTAATACATATACGTTCTAAGATGAAAACTCTGGAATCCACAACGAAACTTCTTTATCGGCCGTGGCCAAACACAGCAATCTCGGGTTGAACAACACCATTCTGGGCAAAGCCGAGTCGAATTGTGTTGATTTCACGGGCTCCAACTGCTGAGCGCCTTCCGAGGCATCCAGATCGTTCAAAGGCTGTAAATCCCAGGTCAACAAACTGGAATTGCTTCCTCCAAAGACGAATCTGCCGTCTGGAGAGACCGTCGTGGACCCGGAGTCCGGGAAATCGCGCTGCATGAAACTGGACGATCCCTTGAGAATCCCCTTGACCTTTCCGTCGAACGCGTCCAACACAATGTGGTCTCTGTTGCTGAGAAACGTCACTATTAAGTATAATCCGTCGTTGGTGAACTCCAATTTGCCCACCGGATGGTGGTTTTCGATGGCAAATGATATGAATGGAGCCTTGTCGTAGTTCTTCATGTCGTAGAGCCCGATCTCGTGTGTTGTGGACGATGCAATGGCGAAAACGTACCCTGTAGGGTCGAACAGTAGCACTCCAGGTGTCTTCAAGTACATGGTTCCCTGGCAATTGGCCGATCTGAGGTCCCAGACTTTCACCGTGTTGTCCAGCGATGAGCTGATGAACATATCGTTGATCGGAGCCACTTCTAACAGTGTCACGATGGCCTTGTGGCCCCTGAAGTAGCGTAAATAGCTGTTGTCGTGTAAAGACAAGTACCTGATGGTGTCATCTTCCTTTGTGGATGCGTAGAGACAACTATGGGAAGAGTGTGTGAATTTGGCGAGATGTGTGCCGTATTTTTTACTGAAAATGGATTTGGAATGTGTGCCATTGGTGACATCGTACAACTGGATGGACTCATCGACACCAGATGATATGAGATATTTGCCCGTGTCATCAAAGTCGATTGACGTCACCGGCGAGTCCAAGTGGTGATATCTGAATGTCTTTGATGGTTTGAAGCTTTTCATGACATTTTCGTTGATCCGCACATTGTTGCTCATGGTTGTAGAGGTGACTTAGCGCTGTAGATGTATTCATTTTATGAAAAAAATGTATAGAAAATGTATGGTGAAAATGTATGGTGAAAATGCATAGTGAAAATGTTTAGTTGAAATCTATAGTAGAAATGTATAGTGAAAGTGAATATTAGAAATGTATAGTAAAAATGTCTAGTGGGAATTTATAGTGGAAAGGTATAGTGTAGTAAAAATGAATAGTAAAAATGTCTAGTGGAAATCTATAGTAAAGATGTAGTAGTAAGGAGTATAGCAGAAATGTCTAGTGGAAATCTATAGTAGAAATGTATAGTAAACGTCTAGTGGAAATCTATAGTAAAAATGTAGTAGTAAGGAGTATAGCAGAAATGTATAGTGGAAATCTATAGTAGAAATGTATAGTAAATGTCTAGTGGAAATCTATAGTAGAAATGTATAGTAAATGTCTAGTGGAAATCTATAGTAAGAATGTAGTAGTAAGGAGATAGTGGAAATGTCTAGTAAATGTCTAGTGGAAATAGTAAATGTATAGCTGAATTGAATAGTTAAAATGTATATAAATCTAAAGAAAATTGTATAGTGAAAAAATAAGGTGAAATTTGTCTCAGTGGCACTGGCACTCGACTGGCACTGGCAGATCCGGACGGAACGGCAGTTGCATAGCGTGATCAAAGCAATTGCAGATAAATCACACTCACCATGGCATTGGGAAAGATCTTCCATTATTCATTTGACGCCTTATTGGTGTCGATGCTCTTAGCAGCGGTGCACAGGAACACGGGCTTGGTATTCAACACCTATGAATTCTCATCGACAGATGTCAGGAGTTGGTTTACACGGTATTTAGCGCTGGGAGAACTGTCGTATGATTATTTCGTGGGCAGCTTGAAAAGCTCCGGGTATTTTACACAGAGAAGGATCACAAATGTGGATGACTTGAAGGACAGGGTCAAGCAGGGGGTTAATGAATTTATTGATAGTCTGGGACAGGGCAGGGGTGGATCCAAAGATTGAAGGTGGGGGACGAAAGGAAAAGGCAACAACAGCGCAGGACATTTGGCGCATAATGGGGGTTGTTTTTCTCTGGCCAGGATTAATGGCATGGATCAGTTTTTCAGTGGCAGTGTTTGTTAGTAGATTGGTGGGTAAGGCAAGATCAGAGGATCTGGGTTTGGGTAGCACCAGCGGATAAGTGGATGAAAATCACATTTGAATTATGGTCTGGATCAGATCACGATCAGATCTGGATCTGGAGAAGATCACGATCATTGGATAACCATAGCAATCACAGGATCCGCTAACATCCTCCAGTATGCCCACTGCCACTGCCCGTTATATTCACACATTTGTATAGTTAACAACATATCTATGAATCTCAGCACCTGCTGTTCAGTACATATTTTATCACATTCGCATCTCTGATCCGTCTCTGGATCATCCCTCAACCTTCTCTGGACCTTCTCCCGCCGTCCCCGCTAAATCCACACCCGTTCCCCTCCACTCCCGCCAAAGCCCACCTCTCCAATCCAATCCAGCCAGGCAATTTCGCATGGCCCAGACAAATTTTTTCCTCTCTGTGGTAACCTCCAAAATCCGACTCGACACATCCAGGTGGAGAAATATCACCCGAACCCGGCGCTGACACCGAAACACCGCAGTTGGACTTGTGAGGCATTGCACAACGCTTGCGCATTTACCGGAACACCTTTCAGGTTCATTTTCACGCAAATATCACACCCAAACGCCCAGAAGTGCGATTTTTCACCCTTGGAATATTCGTCTCGACAGCTGGAAATCGGGTATCGACCCCGTCGCACCACTCAAAATACACCAAAGTGGCTCAAAAAGTCTCTGGAACTCGGGAACTCACTTACGTACCGATTCCGAGCACCTTCCGTCCACAACACCACCACAAGTGCTCATACAGTTATGTCTGCGCCATATAACAATAACCAGGACACAGAAGTACCCAAACGTCCGGCGATCCCACGCACGTCCGGCAACTTTTTCCATGCCTTACCGGCGCCCCACCTCCCACAGTTGTCCGGGCTCAAGTCCCATTTCCCGATGGTGGACAACCCGGACCACGTGACACCATATTTACCGTTTCCAGGCGCCTCACTGGTGCCCTCGGTGCCGCCGGTGCCCGGATTCCAGCCGCTATACATGCCGGTGCCCGGCCAGGTCCTGGGCCAAGTTCCGGGGCAGGGCCCGCGGGTAGAACACTCCCCAGCCACACCAGCCACACCAGGTATCTCCATATCAGGCACTGCCGCCACACCAGCCACAGCCCAGCCACACACTAGCCACAATTTCCAAGAACCCACTCACAGCTCGCAGTTCACCGCCCCGGCTGAGCCACGCATCCTCCACGACAAACCCCCAGCCAATCCCGTGCTACCACAACGGTGCCTCAAATACGACACTGCTGTTGTTGCCCAGCAGGCAAGAAATCCATTCAAGTACTCGCAGGGTGACAATAAAGTCACCTTGAACCACACCACCTTCGACTCATCCGATTTCGATACCGTTCCCGTCCATAGCTTGGACATGGCCTCTAAGCCGGATCCCTTCAGGTTCCTGGAAGACAAGTACGCCGCAGATGTGGCTGCCGTCAAGATCAGCACTACATCGCTGTGGCGTTCTCAGAACTGCGAAACACCGACGGAATCGCTCTGTTTCAACGTGAGATCACAGATCTTGGGCTTACCAGGATCCTCCGATAAGCGGGTGCTATCGGTGATAGACGGGAAGTCTGTGTCGTTGCACAGGCTAGAGAGAATCATAGAAGTGAGAGGCGGGCTTGCCCTGGTGGAGAAGGGCCGCAAATGGAGCTCTATACTGAAACAATTGGGGCTCAAACCGACATCCGGAGAAGCAGTGCTGGAAAAGTACAGAAACGTGGGCATAAAATCAGAGTTTGGTGAAGTAAACTCGTACAACAAGAGATCTGTAGAAGAGTCTCTGAATCCGGAAAAACGCACAAGAACTCTGATTCTGAACGTTTCTGTGGTGAAATATTGCAACTATGAGTACAGAAGGCAGCGAAAATACTTGGTCCAGAAGGGGTTCCGGAGTTTGTTTGACAAATACGTTACAAGACGTGCCCAAATTGTCGAACCAGACGGCACACTTTTCCAAGAATGGCTTCTGAAACAAAGCGTCCTAGACTGGTCATTGTACGACAACTCTGAACCGTTCAACTTGCAAGATTTGAAGGAACTAGATACAGACCTCCACCAATACGCTCTTTCCAGTGTTTCAACGCTAGAGGATTTTAATAAGTTGTACTGGAGCTTGGTGCAACGGAAAAGCGGTATCCAAGTGGAGACTGCCCTCAGAGTGCCGAATAACCGTACGTTGTTCTCGAAAACTTCACATCCATGGAACTTGAGCAACGTCACTCAAAGCTCAAGCTCGGTGCTCAAGTTCGTCTCCAACGACTTGGATCCCTTGTATCGGACCAAGCTCACTACAGGAACAGCATTCAGCACTGAAGGATGGACTCTCGAAGACCAGATGCTTCTCTTGTTGGACTACAACCACACAGGTCTGGCCAAGATCTGGTATTTCATTGCGCCACAGGACAGGGCCAAATTCGAGGACTTGGTGCTGGAACTGACCTCTGGAAGTGGCTACAGAGTGCTGCGTCACAGGAGGGGCAGAAATGCCGATCCGTTCTTTGCCTCTTTGAGCAATACCAACAATCTGCCACAATTGAATGCAGATTTCCTGTTTTCCCCGTCAGATTTGCTGGATAAAGGCATAAAAGTGCACAGACTGGTGCAAAACCCCGGAGATTTCATCTTGAAATACCCAGGAACGTACTCTTACTGTATTTTGACCGGCCAGAGTATAAGTGAATCTGTGAATTTTGCTTCACCTCTCTGGTTGGACTTCTCTGTAGAAGCGGAGTCTTTGCTCAAGAGACAGGGAATCTTGGCCAACTTTTCGGTCTTTGACTTGTTGGTCAACATTGCCAAAAATTGTAAATACCCAGGTGTCGTTTCGAAGGCCCAGACCCTCTATGGGCATCTCTGCGATGCAGAATTGGCCATGAGAGACAAAGTGAGGGCCTTGGTGCCCACTTTGGTGGAGAAAGTGAACAAAAACATCGAGTTCTATGTAACGGACGACGATTTGTCGATCTCCATTCCCTCTGTAGTGTACATCTTGAACCGAGACTCGAAACAGTTTGTGATGTCGCTTGCGAATTTCTTGCTGCAGTACAAGAAACAGAAACTGAAATTCGACGACAACGTGGCGTATGTAGAGATGTTAGTGTACTATGAAGACGACAAGTTGAAGCAGTTTGAAGCCTCACTTAATCGGGACATTACGACGAGTTTCGAGTGGTCGGAGAAGTTGGAAGAGTCCTTGAAAGTGGAATCGAAACCGTCTTTCAAGTTGCTCAAACACTTGTACACAGAAGCCGAGAAGATCTTCACAAAAGACTATCTTGAAAATGTCTACGACGAAGCCACAGAGCTCGAACCCTTTCAACGATTTTCGCAATTGGGTTCCAAGATTGAAGAGTTTCAGAACTGGATCGACAATGCCCAGAAGTATCTCTTGTACAGACACCAATCCCGGAAACGTAAGGGTCGTAGAGACGAAGAACTCGATGCCAGAGAGTTGAGTTTTGAAGAGATCTGTAAATTGGTGAACCAAATCCCCGCGCTTGGGTTTTATACTGAAGAAATGGACCAGTTGATCACCTTAACTACCGAGATTGAAGACTACGAGACAAGTGCTCGTAAATTCTTGGAGAATGGCGACTTGAATTTGGAAGAATTGCACAACATCTTGTCGCTCGGCCAGTCTTTTGGTGTCAATTTACCCTCTGTGACTTTCCTAAAAGAATACGAGAAAAGCGAACGTTGGTTGGCCACATTCAAAGAATTGGAATCTTCCAGTGTACTACAGGTGTTTAAAGAGTTTTCCACTTTGGACGAGTTTTTAAAAGAAGGCATACGTATCAAGACCGTGGTGGAAATGCATCTGGACAAGTTACACAAGTTGGAAACTTTGTTGCTGAAGGCTAAAGAGGTGAACGACCTGGGCAAAGATATAGTAAACCGCACCACTAAGGCTATCAAGATCGATGAAGTGGCCCGAGTGTTGCAAGAATCGTATGACTATCCTGTAGACCAAGAAGTGCGCCTCGAGTTGGGCAAATTGTTCAGCGAATATGAAGAAGTTTCGCTGAGAGCTGTGAAATTCATCGAGATTATCGAAGAAGTGAACTCGAAACCGAGAGATCTGGAAAATATAGAGAAATTGCCCAAATTTCAGCAGATCAAGTCATTGTTGGAGCGTTCGCACTCCATCAGGACTCTAGTCCCTGATTCTAGGGTCTTGGAGGACCGATATTTCCGGGCCTCGGATGAGTGGATGAAGTCTATCAAGAGACTGATCCTGCGTCCCACTGTAAGCACTGCCATTTTGAAATCCACTTTGGACTCTTTGTCCAGTGGAGTCAAGTCAACTTTGCTGAACGAATTGGACAGTGTCTTGATCGGCAAAGAAGACGAACCTTCGTCCAACGAAAACATCTATTGTATCTGTAGACAGGGCGAAAGTGGGCTCATGGTGGAGTGTGAACGTTGTAATGAGTGGTACCATTTGGGCTGTTTCAACTTAAGCAAGCACAAGATGAAGGACAAGAACTTTATCTGTCCCATTTGTGTGGTGACAGATGAAGAGATTGAAGAGCTGTATGCTTCTAGCAAGGCTGCACCGAAATTTGCAGGTGACGAGTTTGCAAGATGTTTTGAAGAGTCGAAACAGTTACAGTATTTCCCGCTGGAGATCTATTTGGATTTAGAAGAGATCTGTCAAGATTTGGATGTGTTTAAGCACACTATTAGACAGTATTTGAAGTGGGACCTGGATCGACTCGTGGAGACTGACATCAACAAGCTTCGGTTTTATGCGAGAAAGATGGCTGGATCTCCGGTGACTTTGGAGGAGATTTTTGGGAAGTTGAAGACGAGATTGGCTGAGTGTCTTGAACGGGATGCGGTGCCGAAGGCACTGCAGCTCGAAGTGGCTGATGTGGCAGAAAATGCAGTTGCAGTGGCTGCAATCGCTGCTGCAGCTATTGAATCGCCTCAAGGGGCAGGAACGTCATTAGCTAGTGAGCCACTGGCCCCAGTAGCGCTAAATGAAGCTGAAAAAGGTGAGGATCCACTTAAACCTACTCAACTAGTTGAGCCTGTTCATTCTGTTCAAATTGTTGAACCAGATAAGCCAAATGAACCTGAACATACTGTTAATCTTGTTGCAATGCCTGGGCCTGTTGAAACTTATGAGCCTGTTCAAAGTGTTGATTCAGTTGAGCCAATCAGACCAGCTGAACCAGTTCCTGTTGAACACACTGAACAAGTTGCTGCAATCACTGCAATTGACCCAATTGATAGCTCAAAGCGACCAGAGCCGTTAGATCAGCCTGTTAACATAGCTACTTCCGAGCTTGATCTTCAAGACAGCGAAGTTGTGGCAGCCTTACTACAGCAAGAGCCTGAAGAGACTGGAAATGTGGCTGGTGTGGCTGAGGAGGAAAAATTGCCAGAAACCGGAGACGAACCAATTCGTGGGGAGTCGGCTTCGGTATTAACACCGGAACCGCTGTCGCCGCCAGGGCATGTTCTGGAAGTAGAGCCACTACCTGTGCCTGAAGCTGTAGGATCAGGGCCCGTAGAAGAAGCTGCGGATTTCACGTCGGTATTTGTGCCTGTGGCTGAGCCAGTGCTTGTGGCTGAACCTGTGGCTGAGACAGAGCCGGTGCCTGTACCAGCCGAATCTAGTGATAAACCCGTGGCTGGCGGATCAGAATCTTCGCCAGTTGAAGTGGCTGAAGTTACGCCTGGAACTGGACCGGTGTTCACGCCTACTGAACTGCCCAAAACTGTGGCGTTCACGGACTCCGCACACTCTGGAGCAGAATCAGAGCTCGATGTGCTCTCAAAGCAGACCAATGATCTCATCGACGAGATCTCGAGGCTGTTGGAGCAGTAGCAGTGGTTTATCAGAGCATTTCAAGAAGATCGGTCCAGGTATCGCATTCTAGTTATAGCTTTTAGTTGATACTATGTAGGTGAAAAATCAAATTTGACTATAGGAGGAAATTCGAACTCGGAGATGTAGATAAAACAGTAAAACGTTCATGAAAGTGGATATGGGATCTTAAGCTGGCAGCCTGGCTTAGATATCTAGCCCTGTGTTCAGATGTCTCATATTCCAGGGCCCCAGTCCTGGCTCGGCAAGCCAGGCCAGACAGCCCCACGATAAGAAGAGGGGGTGACCACTTTTCTCCACCTCCGTTATCCGGTCATTTCTCCACTGGGGCGCGCTGGATATGGAGAAAAAAAAATGCGAATTTTCCATTCGACACCTCTTTTCATCGATAAAACCACAAGGGATCCACTAAAACGGAGCCAGATCACACACCGGCACGGTTCAAGAGCGCCATTAGAACCAGAATCTGCCCAGGTATTGGAACCAGATATCTCACACCGTGGCCGTGACAGCTTTCCCCATTTTGATCACCGTTTCTACCCCTTGGCGCCTTTGAGTTTTTTCACCCCTTATGTTCTACCCATCAAGGATATCGGTCCAGAGGATCGGGTTCGTGTGCGCGCGCCAGATCCATACGTCCGCAATTCTGCGCCATTCCCACGACCATTCCCACACGCATTCCCACTCACATTCCCACGCCGATTTCGGTTCCGATAACCAATCAACTTGTTCTGGTCATTCACATGCCACCTCGATCCCTAAACCTGACCCCGCTTCAGATCCAATTCTGCGCTTCGACGTGGATGCACAGGGCAGAAAGAAGTTGAAACTGCACCCGTTCCAGTCCGTGCACGCCCATGACGATGCCGAGTTCCCGGAGTTGCGCGAATTGCAGTTGGAGGGCGAGGACTTTGAGATCCGTTTGAACGAGCAAAAGCCCTCGCTATGGGGGAGATTGAAATCACTTCTGGAGCCCGGGCAACCACAGCCTCATTCTCATTCGCATCTTTCCGGCACCGGACACTCACATACGCATGGCGCACACTCACCGGAGGAGTTGGAGTTCTACAAAACCGGCTCGTTCCGTAAGAACCCAGGGGTCAAGATCACGTTGATCGGATTGGGTGTTAATGTCGGCATGGCGGCCACAAAAGCAGTCACGGGGGCGTATTTCCACTCGCAGCTGTTGGTGGCGGATGCAGTGCACTCTGTAGGTGATACTATCTCCGATGTGCTCACATTGTCGACTGTTAACAGTGCTGTCAAGGGGCCCAGTGACGTTTATCCTTTGGGATTCGGTAAAATTGAGACTCTCGGATCACTCTTCGTGTCGACAATCTTGCTTTATGCCGGGTTCCAGATCGGATGGTCGTCGTTGATCGATATTTTGACGCCCGTGTTGCCGCATTCGTTCATCGACGTCATGTCCACGGTGCCCGTGCATTCGCATTCGCATGTCGGTGCTGATCACGTGCATGCTGCTGTCGATCACGTGCACGATCACGTGCACGAGCCGGTACGCGAAGTGCTGAACATCAATGCCGCCTGGGTAGCTCTGGGTTCGATTGTAGTGAAAGAGTGGTTGTTCAGAGCCACTAAACGTGTCGGTGATTCTATGGGCTCGAAAGTGTTGATCGCCAATGCGTGGCACCACCGTGTCGACAGCATGACGTCATTTGTCGCGTTGTCGACGATCTCGGCCGGGTACTTCTTGAACATCTACTGGTTGGACTCCATCGGAGGCTTGATCGTGTCGGCAATGGTTATGAGAGTCGGATTTACTGGTGTATCTCTGCTGTTCAAGGAGTTGATCGACAGAGCAGTGCCACCGTCGGATTCGAGATATGATGACTTGGAGTCAAAAATCAACGTGTTGTTGATGCAAAACGACTCGAATTTCGTCATCCGGAATTTGGTCTTGCTCCCATCCGGTGCCAACTTGAACTGCTATGTCACCATCGGAGTCCCGGCCTACAACAAGAAATATGAAAGTGAATTGACCTTGGACAAGATCAACATCATTGCTAAGAATGTCAAAGACGGTTTGTACAAGGACTCCCCGAATTTGAAGAAGATCTCGGTCGAAGTTGCCGGTGATAACTAGATATACCTGTATATGAGTAGTCGTGGCCCAAATATCAAATATTCCGCAGCCCTTGAAAAAAAATTTTATTCCATCGCCTCTGAGATGCCATCACTGACCAGAATCACAGCATGTCGTTATCTACATTCAACGCTGAGACTGCCGAGAACTCAGAGGACATCGAGAAACAATTTGCCGTCAAGGCTGTCATGCAAGCTGAGACCTACTGGGGCTTGTTGTGCAAGATCCCGGGCTCAAGGTTGAAATTGACCAAATTCGACAGTGAGATCCTCGAAGAGTTGTTCAAACACTTCCCAGAGTTTGAAAACCCGGATTTTGCCAAATCTATCAACGAAGATGAGATGAAGAGCGCCGTTGGTAAAGAAAGGTGGAGAAAATTCTTGAAATTGTTCGAGACTAAAGTGGAGGACTACAACTTTGGTACTTTGGTAAGGGTAAGGTCTGATGGTGAATACGACCAAGAGGGCACCATTTTTGTCTTGAGATTGCAGTTCTACTGTATTGAACTCTGTAGAAACAAATTTGGTTTGAATGACTGGATCTCCGAGAAGTACGGAAAGAAATAGGTGTATAGACTGGTGTACTGAATTTGCATGAAAGATGAGATTATAGCAATTAGTAATCTGTGCTCCAGATCGTTGGGCGTTTAACATCTGTAACGATGACGTCTTATCAGGGCACTTTTGGTCCACTTTTGTGCGTAATCGGTGCGTCATTAGCCCATCATTAGCCCATCATTAGCCACTTTGGTGCATCTTTAGCGCTCTATCAATACCCCATCGCCTGGAATTTTTCACATCTTTTTCACACCTTTTTCACGTCAAAAATCGGTACAAAACTCCTAGCCACAGCCAGAACGAGAGCGACTCCGATCTATATTCGGCCATGTTGAGATCCAGTTTTTGCACGAGGCTGTTCTCCACTACGCGTTTAGTCAATTTGGCTAGTCGCACCCAGATAAAGACCGCAGGCTGTATAGTGAGTACTAATTTTAACTCCACCATGCTCCAAACTAACCACAGCAGATTATCGGTGATGAAGTGTTGAACTCCAAGATTAATGACACGAATTCGAGGTTTTTCGGTAAATACTGTTTCGAAAACGGTATTTCGCTCCAGAAAATCGCCGTTGTCGGCGATGACCCGGCTGAAATCATCTCCACAGTGGAGGAATTCGACTACAAGTACGATTTCATCGTCACCAGTGGTGGCATTGGACCCACCCATGATGATGTCACCTACGAGAGTATCTCCAAGTACTTCGGATTGGATCAAAAAATCGACCAAACTGCAAAAGACAAGATGTATCTGACTTACAAGGACTTGATAGCCACTTTTACGGAACAGCAAAAAGAGGCCAATTTACGCATGGTCAACCTTCCTCATGGTCCTGGAGTGCAATATCTCTATGCCCCTAAACTCTGGGTCCCGATCGTAAACATCAATGAGAAGTTGAATATTTTGCCGGGAATCCCAAGGCTTTTCGAGACCATGTTACTCGACGGAATTCATCCACTGATCGTAGATAAATTAGACCCTTCACTGCAGTTTGTGTCTTTCTTCGTCTCTACAAACGTGAGAGAATCGCTGCTTGCTCCATTCCTCTCAGAATTGGCCAATTCCATCACCACTGAAGATGTAAAATTGGGCAGTTATCCTCATAAAGTGCTCAACAGCGTCAGTATTACAGGTAGAAAGAAAGACTTGCCCGTATTGAGAACGTTGGTGGACAGATGTGTAGAGCATTTGGAAGGGACGGAGATCTCCAGGGATGAAGAGGAACTGCTCTCACACAAATCGTACTCGTTATAACCATCATTATTAAATTTTAAATTTTCAACATTGGGGGTTATTTTTTTACAAATATATCATTTATTTATTGCTCCGTCTTGTAGACAGCATTGTACACATGACTAATATCACGACCTTCGTTTGCGGAAAACAGCGACTCAGCATCTCCTGTATCATCACCATAGTCTGGAGACTCTTTGAAAGATCTTTTGAACCCTTTGATACCGATATTTGTGTGTCTGCCGTCGAAGACAAATCCTGGATAAAAAATCACCAAGAGGAAAGTGGCAGCTGAGACCATCAACAGATCGAGGATGACAAAATAAATTTCGTGGCTGATCAAGTACCCGTCCCAACCTTCGGATAGCTCGGCCACTCTGTAGCAACATCTTACATATATGAGAAGAATGGCCAAACTGAGCAGAATATTAAAATATCTGAACAATTTAGTCAGTCTGATGTGCCTGTACTCTGGGTTGAACAAGTCGTCTCTTGCCATGATTGGATTTCTACGGGGAACCTTGACGTAAATCGTGTAGAGGAACTCGAAATATAATCCGAGAAAGATCGTCATGCAAACCACTTGAAAGCACAAACCCCCAAGAAAGATTCTGGACCCTAATAAAGATTGAGAACCGACACTACCAGACGCGATTCCTCCACCAGCGGCTTGCACAAAGATGGCAATGACATCACATGCAATGAAGATGTAACTGAACTGCATTGGCTTCAAACGGGAGTAATCTGAACCATAGATCATGATCAATTTCAGAAATTGGTAATATATCCCGGCCATTGCAAACACTGGAGCCAAAGTGAGACAGGTGTATTGTGCAATGTATGGAGACCTGGAGAAGATGTGACTATGCGAGATGGTTCTGGCTATATAACCGACCAACTCCATTACCGTAAAGATGATAAAGCAGATGGTAAACCACCACTGCTTGTATGGGAAAGCTGTGACCACGTAAAACACAACAAATATGCCGAAAATGGCAGCCATCGCGGCGTTGAACCCCAAATTAGGTACCATACCGTTATAGTACCCCTCTGAGTCGGGGAGAGTGACAAAACCTCTCTCCACCAATCCCGTCCCAACAAACCGATCCAAACTCATGTTTTTTTTCTGATTTTCTCTATCAAAATGCAATGTATATATCTCGATCGAGTTAAAAGGTGAAGAATCTATCGTCTTTTTATAACAACTCGCTTTCTCTTTTGATTACAAATTTGTTGTTTGGAAACACCCCCTTTCAAGGCGCAATAAATGTTTTTTTTAGTCACATTCATCTTATCACTAAAGTCAAGTCTAGTGAAGCTTTACAGATTCAGTGAGCATCATCCTGCATCATATTGTCAAATCGGCCATGCATCAAAGATGATAGCCTTCTCAATATTGCAGCAACTATAATGCAAGTTAAAATTCCGTGCCGCAAGATAATGTAGATTGCAAAAAAATTAAGGGCTGAGCAAAACGGTTTCCCTTTTTTTTCTGCCTCAAAAAGGCTTGCATTGAGATTTGGACTTCTGAGGGGTACAGGATGTGCAGTTCCAAAAATAGCAGTGTATGAAGTTTAGAATACGCAGATGAACTTTAGTGTTTAGGCTAAGTTTGAGCTGGAGAGTTTGGTGGTCGTTTCGAGGTTTTGAAGCAAACTGTATCAAGTTCAAGAGTGATTGAAGAATTGTAGAAAATCAACAGCACCAAAAATAGCCATATATGAGGTTAGATATCGATGCAGAGTTGCACTCAGTCAAGATACTGCGATTCGCGCAGTTGATCTGAGGCGAAGTGAGTGCTAAGACAATTTGACCTGCTAAGACTATCGATAATCTCTATACTATAATCTGGGACAGAGACTCTACTAGTAGCATGTATATCAAAGCCACTATTGTGTTGTGTATAGACAAGACCTTGCAGGATCCTGAGAAATGTACTCAGATTCTTGGCAGATCAGTGAGGCTGTTGTAAGGCTCAACTCGCGATACTGCCAGGTAACTGTCAAAATGGCACAGCTATGGCTGTACAGACTTAGAGCATGGCCCAATTGCAACAGGGCGGGGCTGAATGTGCTCCAAATCGCAAATCCCATTACTAATCACCCAACTTACTCATCCTTCCACCCACACCAACCCAAAAGTCCATCATCATCGCATCGGTGAAGAAAACACCCTGAGCACTTTACGAAAATAAGTTCTCACGTAGTTCAGAAATCACCAAAAATCAAAAAACCAACGACGAAAAAATACACGCTTTTTGTGCACACCTAGAGTCAGGAGCATCTCGCATTGACTCAGAGAACTGCTCTACCACGGTATAAAGCTAGCCGACGAACTGTGTGGTATATATCTTTGAAGGATATCTGGAAACACACATCATTATCAGGGAAACAGAGTCAAAATTGACGGTATACAGCGAGTGTTGGTAAAAGAACGATTTTGAAGATCAAAAATCTTTCAATTCGCCTGTTTTCACAAATACTGGCCCCAATAGAAGCCGGAACGCGCGGATTCCAAGATGGATAGCTTGCCCAAGCCCGAGTCCATAAAACAGGAGTCTCCAAGTTCACAAGTTTCGGAATCTTCGGCATCTGAGACTGAGAAAGAGAGAAGTAGAAGAAGAACACCCAGAGTCAACTATTCAGAGGCATATTTATTCGAAAGATCGCTGAGAGAGTTGGCAAAGAAACTGTTACAAGAAGAAGATACTCCTGATCTATCTTATAAGTTCAGTGATGCACGGGAAAACTCGTCTGAACTGAGTGTAAGTGGCAATGGTAGTTGGAAAGAACCTCCTCTCGCAGAACCTGTCTCTGCTGCGACTGGGCTTCCTTTGAAGGCGTTTCCCACGAGAAAGATCAAAAAAGAAGCCCTTTGGCCTAGAAAGAAAAGTCCTGCAGCGCGTGCACTGTCCAAAAGTGCTCCGAGTTCCGAAGCGTCTCTTAAGGACGACAACGACGATGAAAATGTAGAATCAGACACAGAATCAGTGTCGACTGTAAATGACAATGTAAGACTGCAATATGTGGACGGTTTAAAGACAAACAGAGCAGAGCCATTGACCCGGTTGAGTGTTCAAAGATTAGACGACCATGCCAAAGTAAAACCGGTAGCGAAAAAAGGTAGTGAGAATTATGCGCAACCAGCACAAGTTTCAAGGATCATTTTAAAAGTGCCGTCCACTCCGAAGAAATCAGATAAAGAAAGAGAACAGCCAACAAAGAAGATCAAGAAATCGTAAGTCGTTTTCACAATGTCGCACTTTTGTCTAGCCCTCATTTTTTTTCCCGTAAAGCGGAGTTAAAGAATGTTGGCACAGATATCTCAACAGAATACTGACTGTATGTAAAGACCTGTAAAAAGAAGAGGAAATGCATTTGGATACGGAGCCCCTGACTTGTCAGGGCAGAAAAGAGCCGGAGCTTTTGATTTCGACGACTCTACTAGGGTAAGGATTTTTTCCACATTTCCATTTCCGGAGTGTACTAACATTTTTACCATTTTAGGACAATGACGATTTTTGCTCAGCATGTGGAGGTGCAGGAGTGTTTCTATGCTGTGAAGCGTGTCCCAAATCATTCCATTTCGTGTGCTGTGATCCCCCTTTAGACGAGGCATCATTGCCAGATGGAAATTGGTACTGTAACGAATGCTCTGCAAAACGTAGAAAGTTAACTACTTACGATGTGGGAATTTTCTCGAAATTACTCAACCTGACAGAGAAGAGAAACCCGGTAAAATTTCAGCTTCCAAAGCGCTTGAGAGAATCCACTTTTGAAAGTGTTTCCACGGGTCCAAGTGGAGAATATCAGGACGCATCTGTGATCAAGAATTCTAGACCTGTAAAACTCGGAAGATTGGAGGAACTGGAAAGCCTGAACGTCTTTGATAAAGAGGGTAATCCTTTGATTTGTTATAAATGTGGCCAATCTGGAATGTCTAAACCCATCACCAAATGTGGTTACTGTGACTTATCGTGGCATCTTGACTGTGTGAATCCTCCATTGTCGCATATTAAAACATTGGGTACGAAATGGAAATGTCCCAACCACGTGAGTGATCTCATTCCAGACAAGAAGAGAAGATTGAAAAAACAGCCATTTGTTGACGTCTCCATGTCTAGAGGATTCAAAAATAATGGAGATGTAGAAATCTTGGAAGAAGGTGAAGGCGGTGATGTCGTGAGATTGCCAATACCGGATTTTTTCAAATCGTACTACGAAAATGGGAAAGTGAGGGCCAAGGTCGGTGATGAGATGGACAGACTCATCTCTGTGAATAACATAACGTACAGAATCCCTGAGAGAGGGATCATATTGGATTTCATAGACAGCAGCAAGGTCAAGAAACTCCGGGAATTGAAAGAGGTGAAGGCTGAAAACGAAAAGGTTTTAACAGAGCTCAAAAACAGTAATGATGATAGAAGAGCTCAATATGTTGAAACATTGGCAGAATTTCACGACTCTGCTGTCGTTGTGAATGAGCCCTCAAATTACAGTTTCGAACAACTTCTAAATGCGGTGAACTACGAACTGTCCGATATAGCTTCGTTGAAATTGGTCCCAGAAGAGTTGACTGAGTTGAAGTACTTGAAGAAGTTGATCGAGATCAAAGGGAAGGATAAATTAATGGAATTTTTACAAAGTTGAAGTGGTATAGCATAACTTGTACAATATCAAACAATCTAATACAGATTTAAACAATCAAGTGACATTATTAAAACACAGCATCATTTTCGTCCTGATACAGGCCCTCGTTCTCTTCTTCATCACTTGCAGCATAGCTGATTTTCTTTGTTTTTCTGGCCGATTTCCTTACGGGACCCGGATTCGTGATCTCTAGACGAGATTTGGGCTTAGCAGTTTCCACTTTCTTCTTCAGCGGAGCGGATCTGATTTTCTTGTTTTGCCGATTCGTGTTCTCTTTCAAAGATCTCTTCAGATGGTGTGATCCGAGTGAAGCAATCTTCGATTTCACTAAATTGGTCAATCTCAAAGACACTGACTCTTCGATGAAAACGGTTTGAACAACGTACTGTGCTTCCTCTTGATCCTTTATTAAAGTGAACAAATCGGCCGATAATTTGAAAGCACTTGGATACGTTGAAAGGGTCCAGCCCCTGTTATGGGCCAATTCCTTTATCAGCATTTGAGCCAATTCCGAGATCCTATAGACATTGAATATCGAAGACTTTAATTCCCTCAGATTTGACAGTTTGAAATCTTCATACTGTTCCAGGGACACCATATTATCTCTGTATTGTTTCACTCTCGAAGCAAAGTAGTACAAGAGAGAGATGTTCTCCAGAGTACCGATCAAACTGAGATAGAAGCTTATGTACTCCAAGGAGAACAAGTAAGACTGCATCAATGTGTCTTCTGACCCATTTGTCCAATACTCGTCCATCAAATCATGGTACTCCTGATGGTGGGCAATCATATGTAACAATCTCACAAAAGACCTCTCATAAAGGAGATTTCTCAGATCGTTGACGTTTTTCTTTGCAAACGATGATCTAATCCAAGTCTTTACGTTATCCTTCAAAGACTCTACAGGTTCATGTGCCGCGAAGAACAATAACGGCAGAAACCTCTCACTGATCACATCTTCATACAATAGCCTCTGAAGCTTGTTGACAAACTCCTCTCTCACCTGCTGACATTCATCTTGTACCAAGAATATCAATCTCCCAATGTTTTGGGGTGTAAGAAGCTTGTTGTACACAGGAACTTTCGAAACGGTCAACAACATCAAACCAGCTGATAATCTTAACTTACTCTGATAATTTCTGGGGGTTGGTGTAGAGTTCTTCACAATTTCTCCTCCATTTCCTATCAAGGACATGAATAACTTGAACACCGGCTCAGCTGACCGTTGAATACTTGGCTCATCAAGATCACTTCCAGCTTCTTCTGGTGGAGAAGCTAAAGAGATCAATCGGTTCGTAAAAATCTTCAAAGCCAACAACTTGTGTTGGCATCCCAAGTACTTGTGCTTCTCAAAAACTGAGTCATCGATCCATTCTTCTTCGTTCTCCTCTTCTAAGCCGTCGTTGGTCAACAAGATATCTTTGATCAAAAAACTTGTGATTTCTGGGGTACTGTTTTCCAACAATTGAGGCATAAAAAGATACATCTCTGCAATCACTGCCAAATGTGTGTTGAGATTTTCCAGATCCAGCTTTAAAGGAAAGCACGCATCAAAAATATCCTCCGCATAGCTGTATTTATGTCTTGATAGACATATGATCTTGACACTATAACGTGACTCCATTACTGAACCTTTCAAGGCCAATTTCGACAAGACATCGTAGAAATCGATCTGTAGCTGTTCGTTATGTTCCTGGTACTGTTTCAAGAACTGGTAGATCGTTTTCAAAGTTTGCAGATACTTGCCCTTCCCGTCATCAGGGGTGTAACCACAGACAAAAGCCGTTAATTCGTGAATATGGGACTTGAAGACTCCTGGGACGTTAGTCGAGATGCATTCCAGTAATTCCTTGGCCTCAGAGACCAAAGGATGACCAGGATCTTTTGAGATCTCGGTGATCAATGGGATGTTACTCCTGTTCACCACAATCAAAGATGACCTATACATTAGCAACTTGAACACGTTCAACATATCACTTGGAGGAATTGTTATGTCATTTTCTAGACGGATGGTCTTTGGATCTGTAATTTTGTTAAAAAGCTCTTTCATAGAAAACTTAACAGTCTCATAATCGCTGTCAGCAGAGATGCACAACTTGACCAACTTGTAAAATCTTCTATTGTTCAATTTGAACAATCTGTCAAGGCAAAGCTTGGAGTTGTAGTAAGAAGGTAATCCCAGGGCAAGCCATTCTACGATTTTATCCAGTTTGCGACGCAATTCTGATTCTGAGGCCCCATCAACGACATTTCCACCGTTGAAAGACTCTCCTACTTTGAGTAATTGTGACAAGACTCCAGAGACCTGCTGTTGCCTTTTCAAGATTGCATAAAATGAAGATCTGGCCTTTTCAGACAACTGGGTGATTACAAATAAGGTTCTCTCGACTCTTTTTGAAACGTTATCTTCAAATGGGATCAACTTTTCGCAGAAGCACAAATCGACTAAACAATTGATGTTTCTGTCATTGATGTAGATCAAGTTCAATATATGCTCTGGAATCCAGTTTAATAAGCTATTGTTCTTCTCTTCATCAAAGCAATCGTTGTACAAGTTACCGAGTAATTTGATTATCTCAGTTCTTGTTTGAGGATGTTTTTCCCGGAGCAATTGACTCAATGTGTTCATGATGGTCTGATTTGCAATTTTATCCAAGAAGAGCTTTGAAGGCAACTCTGCCAACGTCTTACAAGTTGTGAATCGCACTTTTTCATCGGTATCCAATAAAGATTTGGTGAGACCACTGACAATATCCTTCACATCCTGCTGGTTACTCAACAAGATCGGAAGTGTGGTTTCGACCCATTTACAACGCACCATTGCCGACACATCCAAGGTCTTTTTCAACCAGGAAGTGTAAGTGTCGGAATGGACCAGTTTGAAGTTCAATGTAGACGGCTGGATCGCAATAATCTTCGAAACAGTCTCTGTGGCCATCATTCTGATAGTGACATCTTCAGCGTCCAATTCGTCTTCTATGAGCCCCATAACTGAAGCCAACAATTCGGGAATATATCTCCAAACCTGCGTCGACAATTTGTGCAATTTCTTCAAGTTGTCGATGAATTTAGCAGACAGACTCTCGTCTCTAGACCCTTCATAGATCAATTCCGAGAAAAACTGTGTGATCAACCTGGAAATCCGATCGGTATTTGTATTACAGATACTCAAGGTGAAATTCAAAGACGGATTCACGGTATTGGGGATGGCATTGTCGTTCAAAAACTTGTTCAAGATCAATTTGAGCACCTTTGTCGGAATTGTATCACTTTCACTCACTATCTCCGACAAAATGTCACATATGAGTGGTTCCAATCTGATGGGGAAGTTGGGCTGGTTGGCCAAATTGTAAAAGATCTCAAATATGGACTCTATCAACTTGTCTGAATCTGGTAGATCAGTGATCAATATAATACTTCTCACCTCAGACAACTTGGACAACAAGTAAAAATGTTGTGGAAAACATCCATTTGTGTCTTGCTCATTGAGGTGCTTGAACTGGCTGAAAAATAGCTTGAAAATATCCGAGAGTTGAGAAGCTGTGAAGGGGGCATCTGGAGCGAATATTCTCAAGAGATCAGAGAGACAGCATGCCACATACGATTGGACCACGGCATTGTTGTTTCTTGTCAACTTCTTGTTGATGATCTGATGTTTGATTGATTCCAAAGATGCGAGATCGATGTTGTCTTGGTCCACTGAGGACAATTCATCCGAGAGATCCTGGGAGAGTCAGTAATTGATCACAGCGGTTATGAGCGTCTCTGACTTACCTTGAGCCTGCTTATGAGCTCTTTTGTCGGGATAGATTCCTCTATAGAGGGCAATATGCTCTTGTTGAATTTGAGCCGCGGGAGCTTGGCTTTCGTCATTTGGTGATGGTGATGTAGCGGTTAGGATCCTCTGATCTATTTTTGAAAAATAAAATAAACACACGCGTTTGAAGATGAGGAAAAATAAAAAGGGTAGTTACTGGATTGGGAAGTCTGTTCCTGGATACGATATACCATTCTAGTGATAACTGTGCTTATCACCCTAACATACACCCAATTTCGGAATCTAGTCCCACAGTACACATTCAACCAGCATCACTCATATCACTACAGGCTCATGAATACAAACGAACAAGCACCAAGACTTGAGTATACAGTATACTATCTAATTATTACATCTTGTTATACATAACCCCCAATATCTATTTACTGTTAAGACAAGTACAAAGCAATTTGATAAGAACACCAACCAAACCGCTGTTGTTCTGTGAAGACTGCTGTTGTTGTTGATATCCACCGTTGTACTGCTGCTGTTGTTGACCGTGTTGTTGGTACTGAGGCTGTTGTACCGGCTGGTATGAACCTGGAGGGTGTGAGGGTTTCTGGAAATTGATCGGATTCTGAGGCCAAGAATTTGGAATTCTGGCATTTGTCAAATCAATCACCAAGACTCCGGTATTATGAGGATCGATATAGTTTTTCAAATTCGACTCATCACATAATTCTTCGATGGCAGGCTTTAATTTGGCAACTCCATGCGCGCTGTGTAAACCTTTTCCCACAATGACTTCCAATTTCGACTCGTGTCTATTGATTCCAGCGACAATTCTCTGTTTCAAGATATACTCCAGCTCTTTCACATATAAGCCGTGCAAATCTATCTCATTTGAATCACTATCTGCATTGTTCTCCACAAACACATACTCAGCAGCCTGTCTGTTGTAATTCTCAGCTATTTCAACTTGTTTCTTGGCCTGAACCGAGAATTCATGTGCCAGTTGCTTATCGCCTCTTTTATAAGCACTCTGAGACTGTTGGGACAAAGAATTCCTCTTCTGATAAGCTTGATCTGCCATCTTACGCAAGTTGGTGTACTGTGAGTCAGTAGCATGGTTATAGTCCTTCTCATGGGACAAAAAAGCACCTCTTGACAACACTTGTCCGGCCGCACTCATGGTTCGTAGTTCTAGTTTTCAATCAACCAACAAGATGGCCCAAATGTACAATTTATCCATCGAGGAAACCTGAAATTTCAGGTCCTCGAGACCAAGCCTCGTGCATCTAATCACGTGACTAGAGATCGATCTGGAAGGTCGTCCAACAATCACCAAAAGAACACTTCCCGTTATACATCGCTACACCACCAGAGGCAATAAAACCCTAAGTAACTTACCAGCCCTAATTCATCAATGTTTTTTCCTTTCACAATTAGAAAATTTTCCATCACTTGAAAAAAAAAATTGGTATTTCAAAATTTTCAACCCTGTTCGTATAGGATAACCAAATCAGATTCAACAAGATGGCTCAGTAAGTGATGAATGAATGATGAAATGGATACATGATTGAGAAATGAGTTCAGATGCTCATGGATCCTCATCGTTTTGGGTTTTGAAAAGGATCTACATACCCTGCTCTTGGAAAAGTGTCAATGGGTTCATGAAGGAAACAGAAAATGGTATTTTGGATCATCCATTCTGTAAACACACATATGTACTCTCATGTCCTTTGGACGTGGTATTGTTCTATGTTGGATTCCATTTACTTGGAGATCAACTGGGACTAAAACTGTCACCATGGAAGAATTAGATTAGAATTATGTTTTGGAATAACAGCCATTTCCCATGACATGTCATGAGAAATATTCCAGAATCTACTGTTAAATCTGTTCTTTTTTGAAGGGATCGATGTCCTAGAGACAGATCCATCCTCCGAGTCGAGTGAATTTTCAAATTCCAAAATGGCGAGACTCTCAATTTTGACATTGTGAATGATTGTTGGCCCAATCAGTTCCCTGTCTAGTTTTCATTTCAATATGAAAATGAGAAAGTCTTTACTAACCTTATCTCAACAGAGAACAAATCCAAAAACCAGAAACTTTGATCAAGAAATCAAAAGCTCAAGCTAAATCCGCTGAGCAAGTTGCTGCTGACAGAAAGGCTAGAAAAGCTGTAAGTACATTCAACAACTGGATCCACATTCATACACAAGATTTAGAGATGATACAAAACCATTTTAACCGACTAGCTACGGCGATGTTGTCGTTAAGTTAACCATCTTTCGGGACTGAAAGTTTTAATAAGTGAATGTGGAAGTAAAGTGCATTTCAATGAAGTCATACTAACTCCAACCAGGCCAACAAAGAGAAGAGACAAGCTATCTTTGACAGAACTGCTGCTTACACCAAGGAGTACAAAGATGCTGAACGTGCTGTCATTGATGCCAAGCGTGAAGCCAAGAAGAACGGTTCATACTATGTCGATGCCCAACCAAACTTGGTTTTCGTTGTCAGAATCAAGGGTATCAACAAGATTCCACCTAAACCAAGAAAGGTTTTGCAATTGTTGAGATTGTTGCAGATCAACGCCGGTGTCTTTGTCAAGGTCACCAAGGCCACTTCTGAATTGTTGAAGTTGGTTGAACCATACGTTGCCTACGGTTACCCATCTTTGTCCACCGTTAGACAATTGGTTTACAAGAGAGGTTTCGGTAAGATTAACAAACAGAGAATCCCATTGTCTGAAAACTCTATCATTGAAGCCAACTTGGGTAAATACGGTATCGTTTCCATTGAAGATTTGATCCACGAGATCTACACCGTTGGTCCAAACTTCAAACAGGCCAACAACTTTTTGTGGCCATTCAAGTTGTCCAACCCATCTGGTGGTTGGTCTACTAGAAGAAAGTTCAACCACTTTATCCAAGGTGGTGCTTTCGGTAACCACGAACAACACATTAACACCTTGGTCAAGAAGATGAACTAGGTTGTATAAATAAATATCTGTTAATGTCCATTGGAGTATAAGCACTTGTAGATAAGAATCACCTAAAGAATTACCTAAAAGGGTTAAGCGCGGTGAAGAAAATTTTTTCCAGATCTCTGACTCATGTCAGTCAGTGGATTAACTGTATAAAAAGGGGCCATTGGACAGTTGACTTACCCGAGAAACTGATAGACCAATAGAAAATGAGATTACACCAATTCCACCGTGGTTTCAGCTCGGTAGCGTCAAAATTCGCTGCTGACAAGTCCAGATTCGTGCCAACCAGTGGATCTTATCCACAGGGCTTCAGAGTTGGGGGCTACAAATCAGGGGTGAAGAAGAACGGGAATCCCGATTTGGCCATCTTGGTATCTGATTTGAAAAACACTTCAGCTGCTGCGGTTTTCACAAAGAACAAGTTCAAAGCTGCTCCAGTGCAAGTCTCGTACAAAGTTGTCCAGGACAAGAAAGGTACCGATATCAACTCTATTGTGGTGAACAGTGGATGTGCGAATGCCGTGACCGGGGAAGGTGGATTGAAAGACGCCAACAAGATGGTTGACGAAGTTGACCGGTTGGTGGGAAACCAGAACGGGCAGTCGACGTTGGTGATGTCCACTGGTGTCATTGGACAGAAATTGCAGATGGACAAGATTGTGCCATCTTTAGAGCCGTTGATTGCTCAGGAATTGGGCCCAAATCACGAACATTGGTTGGAATGTGCAAAGGCTATCTGTACCACTGATACTTTCCCGAAATTGGTTTCTAAATCGTTTGAAATCAAAGGAATTGAGTACAGATTGGCTGGATTGGCCAAAGGTGCCGGTATGATCTGCCCTAACATGGCCACATTATTGGGCTTTTTCGTCACAGATGCTCCAGTTGAACCCAAGGCTTTGCAGAAGATCTTGTCACATGCTACAGACAGATCCTTCAACTGTATCTCTGTAGACGGAGACATGTCAACTAATGATACAATCACCGCATTGGCAAACGGTGCAGCTGGTGGAGAGTTGATTACCGAGGGGACCGAGTCCTTTGATTTGCTCCAGAAGAACGTCATTGAGTTTGCACAGCAACTCTCTCAATTGGTTGTCAGAGACGGTGAAGGAGCGACGAAATTCGTCACTATAACTGTAGAAGATGCCGTCAGTTATGAAGATGCGCATAAAGTTGCCAAATCGATCGCCAATTCGCCGTTGGTGAAGACCGCATTGTACGGGAAGGACGCCAACTGGGGCCGGATCTTGTGTGCTACCGGATACTCCGGAGCCGAGGTTAACACGCTCAAGACGAATGTGTTATTCGTGCCAACAGATGGAAGTCCAGAATTGAAGTTGTTGACAAATGGAGAGCCAGAGGACGTGGATGAGGCAAGAGCAAGCGAGATTTTGCAGGCCGAGGACTTGAAGATTCTTGTACAGTTGGGAACAGGAGGCGGAGCCACCTGCGACTACTGGACGTGTGACTTCAGCCACGAATACGTCACCATCAACGGTGACTACAGATCTTGAGCTAGATAGGTAGTGTACAGTATATCAAATAAACACCAATTTCGCGAACGAAAAAATCCAGCCGAAAAAAACAAAAACTCGAATTTACACTTGACTTGAAGTAGATTGAGAGCGTGAGTTCATCGGGAGCGTGTACATTAGTTGAGCGAACAATTCTGGCAATAGACCTCAAATCCGGTAGCATTTCCATTCAAAACCACTCCCAGCAAGATGAACCAATTCAACGCCCAGGGAGCGCTTCCACAGATGAACCAGGAGCAGCAGATGTCTCTAGAGATCATCCAGCAGCAGCTCGCGAACCTGACTCCTGAGCAACAGCAGGCGCTTTTAAGACAACATCCACAGCTTGCAGCATTTCTACACCACTATAGACAAAGATTACAGCAGCAGCAGGCCATGATGGGGCCGCAGGGTATGAATGTGCAACAAAACCAGAACATGATGATGGGTTCCAGGGGTCCAATTGGTGGTATGAACGTTCCACAAGGCCCACAAGGCCCACCGTTACAACAGCAACCTCAGCAACCTCAAAAACCACCGAGAAAGAAAAGAATGACCAAGAAAGACAAAGCAGCAGCAGCAGCAGCGGCAGCTGGGGCAAGTGCAAGTGCTACATCTTCTGCCCCACAGATGCCCACTCCACAGGGCTCTTATGGCCAAATGCTTCCACACTCCATCCCTGCTACACCGATGAGTCAGCAATCGATTGTTCCGCCACAAATTCCGCCGCAAATGCCGCCACAGCAGTCACCCGTGGCTCCACCAGTGGTTGAGAGTGTATTGCCCTTGAACAAGATCGATCCGACGACTTTTTGGTCGCAAAGATTCAAAGAACAGGGCCAACAAGTACCCGCAGATGTCCTCTTGTACGAACAATTGACTAAAAGGGACATTGCCGATGCCATCAAAGTGGGGAAAAACGAGCATATTGATCAACATGCACAGTTGGCAAAGAAAGTGGGTGCAGAATTGAAGTATTACGAGCATTTGAGAACCGTGAGGTCGCAGTCCATTGACCCGAAGTTCACTCTGGTGAAAAACATCTGGGGAGAGGGCTATCAAGGATATGGTAATGGGTTTACTGAGCTGCATAGACCCACACAGTTGGTTTATCCAGCACATAGAAAGAGACACTCGAAATTCACCGACCAGTATGTATCACCGACCTCGAATTTGGCTAATGCAGAGGCAACAGAGGAGTTGGTTCCAGTCAGATTGGAGTTTGATTTGGAGAAGGATAAGTTCAAATTGAGCGATACTTTTGTATGGAACACAAATGAACGGTTGGTCACTTTGGAGAGGTTTGTGAACACTTTGATGGAGGATTACAAGTTTAAGAATCCCGTTTATACGCATACCGTGTTGCAAACCATCAAAGAACAGTTAAGTGAATACTTACCGGTGGTGAAGAACCCTGTGCTGAACAAATCGACACCTCTACAGGACATCAGAATTCCCATCAAATTGGATATAACGATTGCCAATAACCAGCTTGTAGACCAATTCGAGTGGGATCTCATGAATTCCGACAGCAGTCCTGAGGAATTTGCGAGTGTGATGGTGGCTGAATTGTCGTTGTCGAGTGAGTTCGTGTCGCTGATTGCACATTCCATCAGAGAACAGTGCCAAATGTTTGTAAAAGCTTTGTACACTGTAGGGTATCAATTCGATGGGACTCCAGTGGAGGAAGACGAGATAAGACGGTTTTTGAGTCCGAATATCCAGAACAACGAGGTGAAACGTCCCAAATACTCGTTATCGACCCATACACCTTCAGTTTTGGAGATCAGTATCAACGAATTGGAGAGATTGGATAAAGATAAAGAGAGAGAGAGTAGGAGGAAAAGACGTACACAGGGCAGGATCTCTACGAGAAGAGGTGGGCCTACGTTGCCGGACTTGTCGGATTATCCAAAGACCATCAGGACCGTGGTGCCGAACAGTGTGCTACCCGGCGGATTGGACTTGGATAACAACACATTTTTGTTCACGGAAAACGTGGAGAGGGTGATTGTGCCTGAAGAGCAGTTTATCAAATACCAGCAGCAGACTCTTCTGCAGCAGCAACTGCTGATCCAGCTGAGACAGCAACAACAACAGCAACAGCAGCAGCTGCAACAAGAACGGATGTTGAAACAACAGCAGGCACAGGAAGAGGCAGCAGCTGCTGAAGCCATGAGAAGGAACAACAAGGTGTTTTATGAATCTGTAGGAGATCAGTTCAACGTGACGATAAAACTTAGATGACCGTGACAGAAATGTACTATAATGCTATTATACTATTATTAGACGATATTGTAGTGTAAATTTGTGATTTTGTAATCGTATAGCCCTGTGATAATCGGACTATGGTTCGCCAAGATATCGTTTATAGTTGACTAATTTCCATGGTGTTTTTCCCATATTATTTTCCACTTACTTAGCCTTCGCATTTTAGGAACGACATTTGAGAAAAAAAATGACAAATTAAGAGGCGGTGGGCTATTTTCAGATATAAGTAATCGAATTTCAGCGAGTGTTGGCAACTTGACAGGTCAAGATGGCAAGAACACAGTACCAAAAGGTGAGTATCCGGATGAGTATCCTGGATGATGGATTTGGTGGCGGGGATTTGGTGTCTGGAGCTGCATGGCCCCTACTAGACCCTTTGCCTCGTAACACCAAATGCCACATCATGGCTATCCACAGCTGAACCATATACTAACAGAGCGAATGCGCGACTCAGATATCGAGTACGGACGACAATGCCGAAATGAACCAATCACACGAGCTACAAGACATGAGCGGGAGACCCGGGTCGGATTCCGACGGTGCCGATGCCGAAGAAACCGAGGTGTTGTTATCGTCATTTGGCAACGACACGACACAAACTCATTCAAATGACTCCATAACGGATTCCACAACATCGCCACAGGATTCCAGAGTGCTTATAGACAGATTAGGACCAGATCAGGCTTCAGTGCACGGCGATACGCTTGTAGACGCGGCCCCACTTGCACCTGCACACAGTTTGGAAGGCGCCGGGTCCACTTCAAGTGCTATAAATACCGGAAATGGTCCCAACAGAAGGCCACAAGTTCCGAGGACGATCATACACCAGCTCATAAACAATCCCAGGGTGTCCAAATACGTTCCGTTCTTGGTGCGGAATTATTACCAACCGGTTTACAACGGGGCTCCAATGGGCCAGGGCTTGAATAACGATGGCGTTTTCACGAATATGGCTGCGAAACCATCAACCAATGAGGAGCAGGGCGAGAATTTGCCCTCATATGACCAACTGGCTATGGACGCGACTCCTCCATACTGGGAATCGTCAGTGATTTCTCCGGGTTTCGAAGACGAAGTGTTTGTTGATGGTTTACCCGTAGGTTCTATCATGATTTTCTTGTGGAACTTCATAGTGAGTTTCTCTTTCCAGTTCATCGGGTTCTTCTTGACGTACTTGTTGCACACATCTCACGGTTCTAAGGAAGGTTCAAGAGCTGGACTCGGATTGACATTTATGAACTACGGGTACAATTTTTTACCCGTGAATTACTACAACAAGGGTGATTCTCCGATCGACAAATTCGAGCCTAACGATCCTAATTCCATCGATATCGATAACTCGCAGAATTTGGAGGGACAATTTTACACAAATACCGGGTCAAGTGCCGGAATGACAGAAGATGCCACACCTACAGAGGAGGCTGCAAACACCCCGGTGCTCCTGTTTGCCTTGATCCTGTTGGGACTTTTCATCGTGTTGAAGTCGATAATCGACTACCATAGGGCAAGACAGATGGAGAAACTGATCGTGAACCCGAATGTCAACACTGCTACTGCAGAGGAAGTTTAATGCGTTTATATTTATATATGTCTAGAGATGAAGATATCAGGCCAACACCACCAACATCTTTTCGTAGATGGTGAACACGATTCCTCCACTCAATACCAACCTGCCCAACCTCGGTGTGGCACCTTTCCAGAACGTGAGCAAGCCCTCGTTCTTGAAGATCTTGACAAAGCAGTTTACAGTGCTCGAGTACAACTTGTCGGACCCCAAGGCTTGCATCCTGGTCTTGACAGTGTCAATAGGCATCGTCATGTAGACGGTGATGATTCCAGCAAAAGAACCAACTGCAAACGTCAACGTAGAGCTCAAGGGCTCATTAGGTGCAAGGCCCTGGAATTTCTGTAAAGTGCTCTTGATCGAGTTGTAGGCCCCGAGCCTGACAGCCTGGTTAGCAGCCTGTCTCATCGATACCGGTAACACTCCGGCATAGATTCCCTTGAATCCCAAGTCTTTACACAATTTGAACGTTCCCGAAACCAATCCGTTCTGGTATTTCGGTTTTGGAGACTGCTTATCGTCGATCAAAGCAGTCTTGATCAGCTCAAAAGGTGTCACTGCGACCACACTCTCCAACAAACCTGCTCCTAATCCGGCAAGCACTCCACGCGGACCACTCAATTTGCCGTCTTTGTCCGCGAGAAGCCGCTTTATACTGTCAAATCCCAAAAATCTGATCGAGGCTTTCACTGTGTTTCCCACTACAAAGGCTGGACATCCAACGTACAAGGCACCAGCACCTTGCTGTTTGGCCACATTGTAGATCAAAACCAACGGATTTCTCGACTGAGTAGAGCTCCTGCTAACTAATTGCAAACGTGTCTTTGCAAATTCAAACGGATACGTGATACATCCCTCCACAGCACCTGCTGTTCCTCCAGCTATGAACGATTTCAATGGATCAACCTGTTTGTTAGTACTGAGTGGGCATGGATTGGGTCAGAGGACTCACTTTCTTCTTCTCTTGTGTGCTAGCCATGTTGTGTTACTGATCACTGGTGAGTAGGCCACTGGTGTACTGTTTCACTGCTCTACTGCTCTACTGCTCTACTGTGGTATCGATATTTTTCAAGTGAAAAATTATAGAAAAAAGATGCGTCCGGTATCGGCGTGCAACAACCGGTACCGGCGTAAAATAATGCAACACTAATCTTCATCACTCTCACCGTCAAACTCCTCCACTTCGATCTTTTTCGCCGCACTATCACCCCGTGGCTGTTGCTCCAAAGGTAGTGGCATCTCTGTATTAATATCCTCATCTTGGTCCATGACGTCTTCGAAGTCGTCGTCATCTTCTTCTTCCTCATCCTCTTCATCTTCTTCTGCCTGCTGTTTCTCCAAATTCGCATAATACGCAGCCAAGGCATCCTCAGCTTCTTGGTCGTTAATCTTGAATCCCGAATCGCTCATTGGGGTCTGGTCTCTCGAGGCCCCGATAGAGATCTGTGTGGCATCTGTAGGCGGTGTGAGGGTGTCATCGATATTAGGAGTCAGGGCCCCACTGGTACCGAGATCATCGTTGATCTCTCTATTGTTCTCAATCTCACCCTTCTCGTCGTCATCCAATCTCCCAAGACTCGATTCGCCCACAGTACTGCCCGAATGCCACGTTGGGAGTGCGTTCTGGATCAGTTTCTCGTGTTTCCGTTTCAATGCGGCTTGCTCGTCCAACAGCTCGTCGTCCTCGTTCGAAATCTTGACATTCAAGATGGCATTTGTGCCGTTGTTGCTGTTGGAAAGTCTGTTCTTGTTGGCAAAGTTGCCCACAAAGTTGTTGGCGGTGTTCCTAACAGTTCTGTTGGACAGTGTGTAAGAAGCCCTGGTCTCAGATTGTGCAGGAATGGCTCTCGTCAACGACGACTCGAAAGTGTTCTCCTCAATGGTCAATTTGTCGATCTTCCTCAAGTAATCGATGATCGGGTTGATCTGGGACATCAAACTGTGCAATTTCAGTTCACGCATCTTCAATTTCACACCTGAATCGTCCTCGATCAACTCGTCACCACACCGATCGCACACGAAATGTGACCTGTCAGCACTGAGCATCGATAACGCATCGATTTGCGAGTATCTCAGATGACATCTTCTACACACATACCCCTCGGGGTTGGAGTCTTTCTGGATCTCATCTTTCAACTGCTTCACAATGGTGTGGATTTTCCACTTGATGGAGTCGATCAGCTCGGTGAAATGGATGTAATAGTAAACTTTTGTCTTGAATCTCTGCTGGTTTCCCTCTTCTTCTCTCTGTGCATGTACCACTAGAAGCCTGTCTTCGACCAATTTGTTACAGATGGCGCGAAGCTCTTTCCTCTGGATGCCCATGAGATATGTGAGATCATCGTCGGATAACACCGAATGCGTCAAAACAGCATCTAATACGAGGATATACGGCTTGGGGTAGAAATTCCGCGATACAAACTGGATCAACGACCTCACTTCGTTCATACTGGGATTGGATTTGAAGGCAATAGGGATCGCTTGTGCTTTTATTTTTGACATTTTTGATTTTTTCATCAAAATATTTGGTCTGGATATTTTGTAAAACTCGGGATACAACAAGTGAGGGCCATCGTCTAGTATAGATCTCATTTACGCACAATTGTACCAAACCAAACCAATCAAACCCAGCAAGTTCCAATCAACTCATTGATCACGCAGTATCAATATCCAATAGGCACGTTCCCATGTCACAACCATACGCCCCTACGACACCCTCTTCCATCAACCATTTGATAGATTCCACACTTTTACTAGAAGAAACAGTGCTATATTCATCCAACAAAGAGCGCGATCTATACGAAAGTTTGGCGGAATTGTACTCCATCATCACAACGTTAAACATTCTCGAGAAAACGTTCCTCAAAGACTCATTACACGAGGAAAACAGAGACGAATTGTATACACAGACATGCCAGAGATTGATCAACCAGTTCAATTCTATACTAAAAGACGAAAAAGTGAACCAAAGTTTCAAGAGTTTGGACAATTTCTATAAGCAATACGATGTGGATCAACCGTTGGCGAAGGCAAGACTAGAAGTGGGGATCCCTGCCACTATGGAGACATCGACAAGAGGATCTTCATCGACCCCCTTACTGCAGATCTCAACAGCGACAAACCAGTCGACAAACACTCAGCATGCACACCAGCAGACGAAAAATACACGGCTTGTGGCGGAACTGACGGGCAACTTCATCACACTTATGGACGCAGTCAAGTTGAATTACCGTACAAAGGACCAGTTACACCCCTTGCTCTCAGAATTGGTCACAAATACCAATAAACTGCTATCCAACAGCGATTTCGAGGGCCGTGGCAAGTTGATCCAGTGGTTGATCAAGTTGAATTCCTTGGACATCAACCAGAGTTTGACCGATGACGAGCTGAAAGAGTTCTTGCTAGATGTGGATATTGCATACAAGGGGTTCTATAGCTGCTTGACATAATAGCTTTTTGACGTGATCTTTACTCATAAAACCTTGGACTTGGTGAATGTTATATCTGCGTTTTAACAGCTGACTGGATGGACATTTGCGTATTTATATCAACAGCTCGTTTCACTGCCCCCGGAGTTGCACCACCGTACAGAAGTACACCTGGCTTTCACGGTCCGGAATCACCACCAATTGCATCTGGTCCTTGTAGTCTATCCTCAACAAACTCCATTCCTCCCCGTCAAGGGCATCGATCAACTTGAAACTCTTGTCCAAGTAATGTTGCAGTACCGTGCTTTGCAAAGGCGTAGTGGGATCCTGTCCCCAACCACATATAATCTCTTTCGAAGTGGTGAACGTCAAAGTCAGCACTGTGGGCACAGATGACGTCAATATGGGAAGCGCATTCAATTTCGAGAGGAGCTTTGTAGATGGCAAGGGCACCTGCTCAACCATTTTTGGTGTATATTTGTGTCTAAATATTTTTGGTGATTTTTTTTCATCTATGTCTATTATTGGGCCGTCTAAGTATGTAACTAAAATTATCGTTCCCCCGATTCGTCTATCTGATCTTCCTTGGATGAGAGCAAAGTATCATCGGAGTTGTCCCATGTGACATGTTTATCCTGCGGCACGTCCTCATTCAATTTCTTCTCGTACTCCTCTACCGAGCCATATTTGGCCAAAATCTTCCAGTATTTGTTCAACAACTGTTCAGAAGGTGCATTATCCTGTCCTCCATAGCAAAAGTGGTCCTGGACCCAGACATTTCCGATAGAACGGAACATCTTCTTGTCTTCGTCATTGAAAAGGATTTTCAATCCAACAGAGTCCGGGTCAGAAGTCGCACTTCCTCCAACTTTAGAATAACCCCCCCAGAGATACCCATCGCACCCATCGTGTTCCAACTGTCTCCAGCCCTTATCGGGTTCCCCTTCGCTGTTGGAAAAGACATGGAACAGATCAGGTGGGATTATCACTCC
This sequence comes from Nakazawaea sp. yHDR128, assembly GCA_030571255.1. Classification (NCBI taxonomy): domain Eukaryota; kingdom Fungi; phylum Ascomycota; class Pichiomycetes; order Alaninales; family Pachysolenaceae; genus Nakazawaea; species Nakazawaea sp. yHDR128. Next base: position 325,034 of record JAJLXL010000007.1, on the reverse strand, counting down.
CTCTATATCTAAAGGCGAGAGATAGTATGTCTTCAAGGCATCTTCTGAGTTGAAGCCCTTGGATATCTTGCTACCCTCTTTGAAATCGGTTTCCCAAGAATGCCTCTTGCAAGTTTCTAGCCCCGAGTTGATCCAGAGCAAAGTCTGGTTATCTGGACCTACATGAGCAGGCTGAGTCCCGACAATCACGTCCGAGTGCTTGAACTCAAAATTGTTAACCTTCCCCACTGCACCTGCAGGGTTTGGGTTGAAATAGTAGTCTTCATTTCCAGCAAATGACTGGCCTAGCCAGAACAACTCTTTATCACCATGTGTATGTGACAGAATAGGGTTCCAGAATTGCAATTGGGTGGAAATGAGCAATCCAAGTAAATGTTTCTTTCTGTTTATCACGACAACGCCAGATTCCATGTAATGGTACGCTCTTTCGTCGAAAAACTTACTCTTCAAGGTGATATCTGTCAGTTTTGGGATCTCAAAGAACAAGTTTTCCAAGTCTCTCGGTAACAACTTCAACAAGAGTTCTTTTGAAGCCTCGCTGTTTTGTTGGCCGGTTTCTCGGTCTTTGAAGAAAAAGGTGCCCGAGCTTTTATAACCTTTGAATTTGAAAAATTGCTCCGGTTTGATAAAAGTAACCACATCGGTGTCCATCAAGACCATCTCTTCAAAGGAATTGAACAACACGGCAAGCCATTTGTTTCTATACATGTAAAATTTATGGGTGTGCGTTTCCTGGAGACAACGGCTGACATCGACGAACCATATTTCTTGGGGGTAATCGAATATCGTCATCGAGTTCTTGATAATTACGTTGGATCTGGCCATTTCCACCAACTGCAACCTGCTCTCTGGGCTCAAGTCACCTTTATGCACAAACTGGATCGGCAACTCGTTCTGCAAAAACCTCATCGTCTTGATAAACTTGAGCAGTTCTTCTACAAGATAGTCATCTATACTCAACACAATGCCCTTCCCGTTGAACTTCTCTTTCAAAGAGAGCAAGAGACAGTGGTCATGACTCGGTTTGAAGTCCAAATCGCCTTCATCTGTGTATCTGTAATAATCTGAGATTCTTGGATAGTCGTTCACCACAGTGCCGTCCCATCTTTCAAAGACAGGACTCTCAAAAGTCAACCAGGGGAATAATTTGGTTTCGATGTTGTAGCAATCTTGATACTGAGTTGGACCTTTGACTCTATCTGTGATGTAACATGTCCCATAAACTCTGAGATGCGACACACTAGTGGCTATTTTCTCCTCGACCAATCTGTTTTTCATCAATTTCAGGTTCAAGTCGTTGAGAATGTCTTTGGTATTGATGTCGCCGATATCTTTCCCATCGTTGATGAACCGCTGCTTCAATTCATCATATTTTCGCTCATAGTACAAATGCGGTGAGAGCACATCGGTACTGTAGTCCATCCCTTCCAAATCGCTCATCTCCCAGTGCTCATCCAACAAGTTCAACTCCTCGAAATAGGTCTGACATCGAGTCTCGAGATCAGAGCCCAAGAAATTCGACTGTGAAATCTTGTTCACCAAGATCTTGTAAATCTGTGGCAATTTCTTGTTATCGAATGCCAAATGCTTGATATCGCTATAGTTGGACTTGTGCACATGCGCCATGAATAGGATCTGGCATATGATGATCCCAAACATCAAAAGATATTTGTACTTGATCTTGCTCGGAAGGTACATCATCGTTACTTGGTGTTCTCTAGATCTGTGACGCTAATCGTCTATATATATCTTTGGATGCACAGTTCGATGAAAAAGAAACACAGTCAAGTTGAAATTGGAACCCAATTTTTTTTCAGGCGTCAAGTTAAGGTACATGAGATAAGATTAAGACTAAAGATATGGCAGGGAAAGATGGACAAATGAGCTGGAGACCGTGGCTGATAAAGTGCTAGTCAGGAGAGAGAGATCACAAAGGCTTAGATCTGGATCTGTGAGCCCAGCGCCATTCATCGAGATACTTTAGTGGCATACCCACTTGTCCAGATCTCAACCGATGAGATTAGTGTCGAATCAGTACTATTTCTAATGAGCGTTAGTTAACCACACGTGGGACACTGATTTGGGCGAATTTGGACTCTGTGCACGACTTGTGGCGAAGGAAAAAATGCTGCAAGAATCCCAAGGGCCAGATCTTATCTCGCGTCTTACATCAGGGGTGGAACAGCTTCCTGTGGGCTTCTGCAGCAGGTCGTGCACTGGAGCGACAAATGAAATGTGTGAGAAATCGCTGTGACTTACAGCGAGTATTTAACTCCATTGCTCAGAACGTGACAGACTGTATTTGTGTGCAGCTAATTATTCTAAAAGCTGAATTTACGATTCTTTGTACTTGTTTCCCGTCTTTTGAGCAATATTCACGTCAAATCAGAGCAAGATTTTCCGCCACTTTATCGAACCGGTATTCCACCGATACGAGACGAGACTCGTCTACATGGGGACAATCATGTGCTATTGTTCTCAGGCTTATCACTAGTATTATATTACCCTTCATGTTGTTTTTAGTGAAATCATCACTTCCACCCATGTCCCAATTGGGATAAGAAAATTAGAGTTTGATCACTTACATACATAATATAGGTACTTACGTATTTGGTTTGGCACTTTTTCTACATTTATCCAGGGAAGGTTTTGACGCCGAGGTGTGTTTGTGTTGTTCGAGGTGATGTCCTTGATTGGGTTGTTGACATCATTGAGTTGGGATCTATTTGATTGATCTGATACGAATTGGGGTTTATTAGGTTACACTATGTTTTACGGTGGTTTTCTGAATCTGGAATTCGCAACCTAGCCAAGTCCTCTCACCATTAAGTTCTTACCCGCAGATATTTTGAGTTAAGCTCTGTGAAAAGTTGCAACAGTCGTACTTTGATTTTCTCTAAGTGTGGAAAATTACGGGTTTTTGTCGAATTTAACAAGATCTACGGAGTGCGGAAAAAAACTTGAAAAGACGGATAGGGGAATGTGGTTGAACAAGAGAGAACATCCGAACAACAATAAGACTACCAACACCATCCATGACTACTGCTTTAGGGTATACGATGTACAACCTCAAATCACCAGATCCATGCGATTTGAGCAATCTAGCCAAATCCAGCTTCGCGTCATAAAAACAAGAAACGATTGCAGCATTGTTCAAGGCATTTGACTTCGACCTTGGCTAATTCTGGTGTTGTAAATATCAAATCGGGTTATACTGTTGATGATGACGACAATAGAATTACTCAAAGTTCTATTGTGAGAGGGGATGCAAAAGAAACGACCGATGTTGAGTATTATCAAGTATTATGAGACTTCAGAAAACCGGACACCTTTTTCCCACCAAACCTGCACATATAATTATTTAATGAGGAAATTTTTCAAATCAAGTAATTTTTTCCTTACCCCAAATTGAGGATATTAAGGATTGAGTATAAGACAGTTTTTTTGAGTTTGGGTTTGCGATCCAAACTTAACAATTTGATCTTTTCTCCTGTTCTATATCCGGTGGTTGGTGTTGTGATCTTTCCGAAATCATTTTTCCTAGAGACACCATTATTTTGGCGTATCACAGTGAAGAATTTTGGCGGAAGGGATGAAAAAATACGATCCTCTAGGGGCCAGATTGGGTCTACTGATATAACCCGCATACATATGTACAAATGTTCGATCTATGATCAAAGCCTTTTGTGTTATACATCATCTGTCAGTTGAACAAGCTGTATGTATGTATGTATAAAATTGTCCCATGCATCATATAATAGCTATTTGATGTCACCCACGTTTTGTTCGACTTGGTTCTCCTCTTCTTACAACCTTCCGACTCCGAAGCATCTCCTATCGAGGAAATTCAAAACAATAAAGAGGCAACTCGAGCCTTAACTCGGTATGGTGTCTTTAACCATAAATTTAGGGTAGTAGCAACGATAATTTTTTTTAGAAGGAAATAGGATCTGGAAATTCGGACACTAGCTCAATGCATGCACCTCTGGGGGTTGGTATTACATTATAGATCAAAACTTATGCATTAATGAACTTTAAACCATTCAAAAATCTATCTAATCTTGGTATTGGTACTAAATTCGTCAACAAGCTTCTCAAATAGCGCGTATCTTGTAATCCAATAGACACTATTATTATGGAGGACATGTATGCTTTTGAACAATCGTACATGCGACTTACATCTTATTGTTTACCCATCATTTTTTTTATTATTTTCATTCGGTATATCGATAATACCCAGCCGTAGGGTTGATAATATATAAATATGGCATGAATTCATCCTGGATAAACCGTTTTATCTTGAGAACTTTTACTTGATTAAGAGCTTCACTCAAAACATCGTTCGTTGTTAGTCACATTAGCTGTCGCTTCATTCTCATTTTTTTCACCATTCGATATGTTATTAAAGACTTTGGTCAGTTCATTCGCTTTATTGGCAACTTCGGTTTCTGCCGTTGAATACAAATTCTACAACAAGAGACAGGATATCGCTTCACCTTTTTTCAAGCGTGAATTTATCCAAATCACCGATGACATTGCTGTCAGTACCTCTGCAGATGGTTTGACCTCTACCGTTGTCGTCGACATCACTTACGACTACAACATCACTGTTGCTGGTTTCGTCGTTTCTCCAGAGTTCGACTTGGAAGCCGGTGACTACGGTTACACAGTTGTCACTGAATTCGACACTGCTTCTGACTTGAAATCCAACTTGGACAAATGGCAATTCATCCACCAAGCCGATGATGGAACCACCGTCTTGTTGACCCCAGACTGTGGCAACTTGTTCACCTTGTTGGACCCAAACACCAACCTGGTATTGACCTGGGATGTCTGTTACTCAATTGGTTCATTGGCCGCTGAGTTCACCTTCCCAACCACCGTCACTGTCACCCCAACTCCAACAACTGTCACTGCTGTTGAAGTCACCGGTACTGGTGCAGGTGTCACCATCGCAACTGGTACTACCGTCTTCATCACCTCTGACTTGGTCTCCACCACTGTCACTATTCCATGTCCAATCTGTACCGGTGAACCAACCACCTACTTCATCTACACCACGACCGAAATTGTCGAAGGTACCGTCACTGACTACGTCACCGTTCCATGCTCCACTGCCACTGGTTACCCAGTCACTGAGCCAGTCGGTGCTATCATCTACACCGAATCTGTCACCATCAAGAACGGTGCTACTGTCACTGAGACCGTTGAATGTGGTTGCACAGCTTCTGGTTTGGGCGCTGCTAACACTCCAGTTACCACTGGTGCCGCTGTCGCCACTGCTTCCTTGAGCACTGGTGCTAACGGTGAAGTTTACAACATCGTCCCAACTGCCACTGAAGGTGAAACCACCTACTACGAGACCCTCACCACCATTGTTCCAACTGGTGGTGCTGGTGCCGCTGAAGCTGCTGCTACTGCTGCTGGTGAGACCGTCACCGAGGCCACTGCCACTGTCTGGGCCTCAGGTGCTGAAGCCGCTTCCACCACTGGTGCTGCCGGTGTCTTGGAAGGCGCTGCTGGTTACTCATCCCTCCAATCGAGCAAAGCTGCTTTGCTTGTCAGTGTCTTGGCTGCTTCTACTATTGGATTGTTGTTGTTTTAAACAACACAAACCTCAAAAAGAGAACCGTCCATCACATATTCTATTCACCAACACTTTTTCCTGTTTCCTTTCTCATTGACGATCTGAAACTATTGATACCCCAATGTTGACCATGAGGTTGTCATCTGGAGAGAAAACCACAAGTCATCACGACTTTTCCCCTTTCGCCATTTCAGTTTCTGCACAATCCCCCAACAAAAGGGATACTTTTAATTTTTTTTTGCCCATTTTTACGACCCCCTTTTCCGAGATTTTGAATTTCCGATATCCATATTTAAGACGACATGCTGATTGAGAGTACCTATCCCTCTTTAACTTTTATTGCTCTCTCAAGGCGGTTGTCTGTATTGGAATTCACTCACCCGGGGTCTACTTCAAATTTTAATTCCGGCACTTTTGTGCTCACCACCCTAGGCTGCCTTCCACCAGTGGGAAAAACTTTGGGGATCCTTTTTTTGCCAACGCTTCAAAAACAAAAGATGAGGGTTTAAAATGACTACACCACTAATGATATTGACTTTAACCGACTAACTTGCACTCAAATAGATGATGAAAATATTTATTCTTCTAACTATTAATTCCCATTCCAGTATTCGTATGCGGTGAGCTCAATGAGTCACTTTTTCCCGCGCAATGTGCACAACGGTTTTTTTCGTTCTTAGCTAAAATATGGCAGCCTTAAAGAGCTTGTGTTCCGCCTCATCTCCGGGTTTTGAAGACTGGAGGGCCATATTGACCGCAACAGGGAGTCAGATTTGGTGCTGTGTGGTGTGACAATAGAACATGGACCCGAAATTACAAGACTTCGACCCTTCGTCAGTGCTACTGATCGATGAATCAGATAGAGTCAAGTTGACTGTGAGAGACCTAGTAGTCTCGGTGAACACCTCTGCTAGAAGCGGGACTATGGACAGAATCACCAGCATTTTCAAGAAAAAGGACCCAAACGATGACGAAAAACCTACAGATGAAGAGAAAATGCCGAAATCCCGGATCATCGACGGAGTTAATCTCGATGTCCGGCCAGGGCAGGTATTGGCGATCTTGGGGGGCTCAGGAAGCGGTAAAACGACGTTGTTGAACACGATTTCGCACCGCGTGACTGCTAACAAGCTGTTCAGCTTTACGGGGATGGTGAAATATAATGATTCTACGGATATCGACGCCATCCGGCACTCATATCTCTTGCAAGACGATGCTTTCTTGCCCCATTTGACCGTTCGTGAGACCTTGGAGTTCGTGGCGGACTTGAAACTCCCCCCAACGACTTCAAAATCCGAGAAACTGTTGCTCATAGACTCCATACTACAACAACTAGGAATCGAGCGGATTTCACACTCGATGATCTCCACCGGGTCCGGGTCTATCAATCTCTCAGGAGGAGAACGTCGTTTGGTGAGCTTGGCGATGCAGTTGTTGAACAAACCGAGCTTGCTCTTCTTGGATGAGCCCACTACGGGTCTAGATGCAAACAGTTCCATCCGGTTGATGACGGTGTTGCACCATTTGCTGAAAAATTTCAAGATCGCTGTGATGCTCACGATCCACCAGCCTCGATATGAGATCTTGGAGATGATCGACCGGATCTCGATCTTGGCGAAAGGTGGCAGGCTCGTTTACTACGGCTCGGTTCCCGACTCGATCTCGTATTTCGAAACTATGGGCTTTCCTATCGGAGAAAATGTCAATTTGGCAGATTTCTTAATCGATCTCTCCATGAAGGACATGCATTCGCCCGAATTGGAGTTGGAATCGTCCAAACGAGTGGCAAAGTTGGTCGACCATTGGGACACTATCAAGTATGACAGTTTGACCCAGGAGATCGTTGTAGACTCGTTCTCTCTGGCCCGTAGCACCTCAGTGAGACCCTCTGAACGTATTTCTTACCTGAAAGAGATTGTAATCTTGACCAAAAGGACTTTTGTAACTACTCTCCGTGACAGATTCTCGTTGTACATGATGGACGTCGGAATGGTGGTCGTCTCGATCGCCTTGGGCTGGATGTTTGTGAAACCGGACCATGACTTGTCCGGAATCAGGACCATCCAGTCCCAATTGTACGTGCAGTTAGAGACACTCGGGTTTGTGCCTTTGTTCTACGAGTTGTCGAGACTTTGGTCTAGTGACGGGAAGCATTTCTTGAGAGAGAGATCCGAGGGAATGGTGTCGATTGTAGGATGGCTCACCAGTAGAAGAATTGCCAAATTTGTGCTCGAAGATTTCCCCATATCTTTGATCTTCAGCTTGATCACCTATTTCATGTGGGGACTCCGGCATGGAGCTTCTTATTTCCTCATCTACTTCGCTGTAGCCTTGTTGGTGAACATCACCGGATTGACCTGTGCTACACTCTGTTTTGCCATGGCCAACGATTTTGCAACTTCCGGTTTGATCACCAACGTGTTCTACCAGTTGCAGAACAACGGCTGTGGATTCTTTGTAAACGCAAAGACCATGCCTGTCTATGTCAGGTGGGTCAAGTACATACTGTATTTCTGGTACGGGTTTGGGGCCTTACTGTCCAACCAGTTCACCGACTGGATGGGGGCGTGTGATGGAGATGCCGACGAATGTCTCGAGTATTCAGGCGAATATGTGCTCGAGACGTTGGGGTATCCTCAAGATTGGGTCGCCTTGCCGATATGTGTGATGCTCTGTTGGGCAATTGCATTCTACGTAGCTGCTGGCTTGATCTTGCATTACAAGTCCACCGAGACTTCGATGTCAAAACCAAAAGTAAACCGGTATCTCACAAAAGAGGCCAATGGTAACAGTAAAAAAGTCAAACAAGAGTCGTCGGATGTAATTGGCGAATCCTTGTTGGTGGATGTCTCTCTCGTAGATATACAGTTATGGGTGGCCCCAAAGAAGTTTGATTTTGGGCTTTTCACAATCATATACGAATGGGTACGCAAAAAATATCATCCTCGTAGAGATACCGAGCAGAAGAGTAAAGGTAAAAAGCTTCTCAACGGAATCAGTGCCCAGTTCAGTGCTCGTAAAGTGAATGCCATCTTGGGCCCTTCAGGCAGTGGAAAAACCACCTTGTTGAACCATTTGGCGGGAACTTTACCTGTAAAACGGTCGAATTTCACCACACGAGGAGAAATTCTCTTGAATAATACTCGCCTACCAAGGGGCCAAAAGTCTTTGGGAAAGCTCTGTTCCTACGTCAAGCAAATGGATACCCATTTGATCCCCACTTTGACGGTGAAAGAGACCTTGTACTTCCAGGCCAAAGTCAGATTACCCCTCTTGCTGAGCAAAGATCCCATCCTGTTGAACGACAGAGTCGAGGAGATGATCACCAAGATGGGGTTGAGAGACTGTGAAAACATTTTGATCGGCAGTGATTTGAACAAAGGGTTGAGTGGAGGTGAAAAAAAGAGGGTCTCTATTCTGATCCAGCTCTTGGATGACAGTAAAATCTTGTTATTAGACGAGCCTACTTCTGGTCTTGACTCGTTCACCGCGACCCAAATCTTGCAATTGTTGAATAAGTTGGCCGAAGAGTACGATAAAACCATCATTCTCACAATCCACCAGCCCAAATTAGAACTTTTCGAACAATTTGGAAAGATCTTGTTGTTGAGTCGTGGTGGTAACGTTGTCTACAACGATTCTACCCAGGGGTTGAGCTCTTATGTCTCAGAAATCGGCTATCCGTGCCCGAAATTGACCAACATCGCCGACCATCTGCTCGACTTGATGTCACACAATCTTGGTGAGGATTTACAGACGTCTCAGAAGCGTATTGAGATGTTCACTTCGGAGTTCAAGAGCAGGTATACTTCTCAAAACGACTTGGAACCTTTTGGAGACACAGATCCCGCTTTGGTGGCTCTGATCAGCACTAAACGGCGCCGGAGCTTCAGAGATTCTTTCTTCACCTTGGCCAAGAGACAGATGTTGACGATGGTCCGGGACCCCAATGTGATATTCTGTAGAGTGCTCCAAGTTGTTGGGGTTGCCGTTTTACAACTGTTGTTCTTCTCTCCGATCTCAGACTCCACTGATGGTATCTCGAACCGTTTGGGGGTTATTCAGGAGACGATGAACATGTTCTACATCGGCTTCATCAACAATATTGTGCTCTTCCCCGTAGAACTTTCGTACTTCTACACCGATTACAACGATGGTGTGATTGGTTTGGAAGCGTTCTTTGTATCGTATCTCTGCATCGAGTTGCCTATCGAGGTTTTCGGGTGTCTTGTGTTCTCTGCGTTGGTCAGTATTCCTACTGATCTCTCTAGAACGCCCGAGATGTTCTTTATGATGTTCTTCGTGGCTTTGATCACTATCAACACCGGTGAGTCGCTTGGAATCATGTTACTCACTGTCTTTGAGAATGTCGAAGTGGCCATTAATGTGTTGGCTAACTTGTTGATCATCGGCATCTTCATGGCCGGAACGATGTCTTTACAACTTCCAGCTTTCTTCAAAGCATGGAACTACTTGAGTCCGTTGAAATACGGCGTCGGGGTCATCGCCAAGTTGGGATTCAAAGACCGGACTTTTGAATGTGAGATTGGAGACAGTTGTACGTTGAACTCTGGTGCTGCAGTGCTAGAATACTACGGATTGGACTGTGATTTCGTGGTTTATTCGATTGTTTTGGCGTGTATCGGGGTGATTTATAGGATTATTGCGTATTTGCTTTTGTGCATCAAGACCAAGATGAATTAGGTGTGAGAGCCAAATTGGGGGCGATCAGGCATTACATTGCCTTATGTTTATAGATAGTGTGGTTTAATAGTTGGCACGTGTAGTTGTCATATAATACCATTCAGTGATGAAATACTACTCAGTCATATTTGGTACTCATAATCAGCACTCATAATTAATACCCCTAACCCTTTAATACCCATTGCCCATTCAATACCATATAAGCTGTACCCCTTTTGGTAGGAAAATTACCGAAACTGAAAATTTTTTTGTAACATCTAGTCAGAAGGTTGACTAGAGAAGAGGTGACCGGAAAAGATGAACTTGGAAGACTATTTCAGTGTCCAAATCTTCTTCATCATCTTGAGAGAGACTCTAGAGTCTGCCATCATCGTCTCTGTGCTCTTGTCGTTCTTGAAACAGAACTTCACCGTGGTGGATCTGTCAAATGAGATCACATACACTATACCTATTGGCAAATACAGGTCGTTGCAACTGCAGGTATGGATTGGCTCGATATTGGGGCTCTTGATTTGTTTTGTCATTGGAGTGTTCTTCATCCTGGTTTTCTACTTTGTCGGAAACGATTTGTGGTCGTTGGCCGAGAGGTTATGGGAAGGTATCTTTAGTGTGTTCAGTTGTTTGATCATCAGCGTGATGGGACTTTCGTTGTTGAAAGTGAACAATTTGGCCAAGAAATGGAAATTCAAGTTGTCCAGCTTGTTAAAGGGCAAGGATCTGCCGAGAAATGCCAATCGAGGCTCGTCATTTTCGAAGAAAATTGCCCACTGGAGTGATAAGTACTCTCTTGGGTTGTTACCTTTTGTCACCACGTTGAGAGAAGGATTAGAAGCCGTAGTCTTTGTAGGAGGAATTGGAGCCACGCTGCCGGCGTCTTCGATGCCCTTATCGATCTTCTTGGGTGCCTCACTTGGTGCCCTGATCGGGTTGATGTTGTACAAGAGTGGTAACAAGATGTCGTTGCACTACTTCTTGATATTCTCCACATGTTTCTTGTACATGATTGCCGCCGGTTTGATGTCCCGAGGTGTCTGGTTCTTGGAATTGGAGCAATTTGTGCGGAAATGCGGCGGGGTCGACCCAAGCGAGGTGGGATCCGGACCGGGTTCCTATGATATCTCCAAATCTGTGTGGCACGTCAACTGTTGCAACGGGCTCACCGACAGCTACTGGATGTTGTTGAACGCCATTTTCGGGTGGACCAACAGTGCCACATACGGATCTGTGATCAGTTACTGTGTATACTGGATAGCCTTGGTGGTGGTGCTAAAGCTGAAGATCTACGAAGAGCACCATGGATTTCTCCCCTATATTCCGATCAGATGGCAGTTGAAGAAGATCAAGAAGCGGGTGTTGATCTACGAGGCAGTGAACGATAACAAGATTTTGCTCACTTCGAGCCATTTCATCCATGGGGAAGAAGTCTATGAGCAAGGCGAAGGTGCAGAAGAAGCCGATGGGTTGTTGAGCCGGCCAGTGGTGGGATTGTCACAGGCTCAAGTCATAGATACAGTGCATTGATAGTTTTGACTTTGTAATTCTAATCATCTATATAGATTAAATGGTAGCAAGATGAGATGAGATAAGATAAAAGATATAAAGCTTGAAATGAAGATAAATGCAACGGAAAACATTGCCAGGTCATGCAAAGACTGATCAGTTGATCAAACCAAAGACTTGGTATGGGAATTCCACTGACGCAGTGATACAGGTGATAAATTCGTCATCTTTGGTGTAAGCCCTGGCGTAGACAACGTACTTTCCTGGGGGAACCTCTTTTGGAATCTCAACGCTCTTTGTGATCAGATGTGTCCCCAGGGCCAATGGACATTCCAAATCGACTTCTTTCATCTCCTCACACAAGTCAAAAGTCTGGTGGACCAACTTGATGTAGCCGTATCTGACGTCAACCTCTACATAGGCCCCATCTTCAACAGGTTTGTTCAAGTATCCCACGGCACTGACGGTCAAATTTTCGCCTTTAACCGGGGGGTTTGGTGAGATTTCCAAGGAAACCAAGTCTAACAACTGTTTCTCCTCGGTATCGCAGATGGAGACCGGAGAATCTCCGGGAACTGGTTTCTCAGAAGTGGCTTCGAAAAACGATGGAAGAAGGCCCTGGAATGGGTTGGCATGGACACCGCTGGCCAATGCCGCAGCTGTGATAGTGACAAGCTTAGTGAATGAGACCATTATGGTAGTGATAGATGATGGCGGATAGCAGTGCGGGGGTGATGGACTGATGAGATGTTCGCCTTCAGTCTGCTAAAGAGGTTTTTATAATTAGTTTTATTATTTTTTTATCAATTTTATCAATTTTATTTTTCCTGCGCAAATCTTGTGTGGTTGCGGTCATGCGATGTGCCTTTGAGCACTGGATGGTGCTATTAGTGATTAGAAGGGCTTAACGGTGCTGGATGGTGCTGAAAAGAGGATGTGGAGATAGTTAAAACGAGACAAAAATTGCAACAGAACAAATGCATTCAAGCTTATATACCATAACTATTGTGGCTGAAGTACGTTGCACCCCCAATTTAGTCATTGTAATACACCAATTGCTTCGATTTCTTGGACTCTTCAATGGCCTTCTGGTATTGGCTCAAGAACTCTTCGTCAGAAGTTGACGAAACGGAAATGTCCTTGTGGTCTACTGAAAAATCGTTGATCAGACCATCAGCCATCATCTGCACAACCTTCTCAGTGATCAGGATCTTGGCCAGTGGATCCTTTTTCAAGATAGCAGTGATCCAGAACCCGTGCAGAGTGATATCCTTGAAGATGAGCAAAGATGTAGGAATCTGGACGGGTTTCATCGACATCCCACCGTAGGTGACGATGGCTCCACCTCGCGACAACTTTCTTGCAATGGCAGTAGACGAGTTTCCGCCGACACAGTTCAAAGCCAAACCGACATTGGCACCTTCAGTCCATTCTTTGAACTCGGCAATAAACTCACGGGACTCATTTTCCTTGTCGGTGATCACTTTAGTGGCACCCAAATCGTACAACTCTTTTTTCAAGTCCTCGATATCCGGTCTGTCTCTGACGACATTGATCGTTTTGAGCCCGAGACTCTTTGCAACTTGGATCACATACTTTCCCACACTGGAATTTGCTCCGTTTTGCACGACCCAGTCGCCAGGTTTCAAGTCCAGGTACTCTGTCAACATCAAGTAGGCAGTGCCCGGATTAACAGAGATCGTGGCTGCTTGGTTCTTGGAGATTGTCTGTGGAACTTTGATGAATTTGTCGCTCGTGGTGATCGCATGAGATCTCCAAGTACCAAAGTTGACACTACGGGGGATACACCAGTCTCCAACCTCGAAATCTGTCACTGAATCACCTTTGGCAATCACCTTAAAAACACCTTCATTACCCCCTACAGCCGATGGGACTTCAGTATGTAATTCTTCTGTGCTCAATTCGGGTCTACTTGGGTAAACGCCCTGGATTTGGTTCAAATCCGAAGGGTTAATAGGATGTGCAATTGTCTGCAACACTATTTGGTCCAGTTTTGGGTCATCAATCTGATATTTATGAAATTTCAACGTTTTCAAGGGATCCGAGTTGTACTCGGAGTACACAATTGCTCTTGCAGTGACCATCGATCTGATTGATATCTTTTGAAAGAGTCTTGATTGTCTCAACATTGTATTGCGTTGACTAGTGCTGGCAGTTGAGTCCTTTATATATTAGCAATTATTCCCTGACTAAAAAAAATCAAATTGGGGGTTTTGGGCGTTAAACACACTACTTATATAGTGCCTATGATGACAAATCAGCCGGCTGTAATATTAGGGGTTCGATGGAGTCCGAGGGATTTGTTCGGCAATATAAGATGGAAACGTCATAAGCTCTAGTGGTGGGTCGGCTCAGTTGGCTGAAGAGATGTCGGCTGAATTTTTTTGGCCGAACCTTTGAGCTGAACCTTTTGGCTGCTCGGCTGAAACCTCTCGGCTCAAGCAACTTTACACTGATATTACTAATTAATCATTACCTATACACTCGTCACTCTATCAGATCGACATCTTTTCCAAGTCATCTGAAGTGGATTGCATCAATTTGGAATTGCGTCTGCTCAGGATCATCGGCGACACACTGCCCAAATTGGGCGAAGTAGACACGACTCTGCGCTTAGTGCTCTGGTCATGTGGATCAACTCTGCCTTCTGAGTCCGTGTCTATGGACTTGCGTTTCTTGGAGTCCGGGTTCGTAAATTCGTTATGGGTCATTGTCAATGTCGTTAGGGGCTTTGTGGCTGCGTTTCCCAAAGCTTTTGTGAGATTGCTGTGGCTCCAGAGCTTGTTTGCCCTGTTCACCAGCTCATATTTCTTCAAAGTCTCGTTCTGCATTTGAGTCTGGTTGTTGAACACTCTTCTCGACTCCAAGAGCATCTCTTCATCGGCTAGCTGCCACGTGACAGCTGCTTCATTGGCCAATTCTGTCTCCAAAGGCTGAGATTCTAGTTGCAACTCGTTGGAGACTCTTTTGAATGACTTTGGCTGGGGTCTTAATGCGGATTTCGACATGAATTTCTTGAAAAACACATTGGGGGATTTCTTGGGTGTCTTGTTTTCATCATCCGAGATGCTCATTTTGCCCGGTGAAGCTATACTTTCCATCTGGAACACTTCTTCAAAGCTTCTTTTGGACCGTGAAGTGTCCAATCTCAGCAATTGCATCTGTCTCTCGTCTTCGAACTCGTCTTCATCGGAAGATGAGACCAAATCTAAAGGCTCGGTAGAAGCATAGGGCCTTAGTCTCATCAGATCGTTGTTTTCCACAAATCCAAGTGACGACACACTAGAAGACCTTGTCTGAGAGTTGTTTGGAGATTCCATCGGTCGGTTCTTCTTACCCAATATGGGCACCATCTTGGAGATCGAGAATGACATAGACGGTGTCTTGGGATCGATGCTCTGGTCTTTTTCCAGCATCTGTATCAGTTGCACTTTTTCGCTTTCTCCTTCCATCGGCTCTTATATCTTGCCGACACTAGCCACTCCTTATCGAGACCCTCTGCTTAGTCGTACAAATCATGGAAAAATTTTTTTTTTTATCAACATGAATTTTAACCGATTGATAAATCAGACGTACTTATAGATCAGAGACCAACCGGCTGAACAGCACTGATAACATGGACGTGCAGCCGATCCCAATAACACACCATACAGAGACATCTTATGGCAAGGTCATCTTTGTATGTGTCTTGTTCTTATTGTCTTTGGTGGCATTTGTGACACAAACAGAATTGACGTCATACCTTTATCAGACAGGGTACAATGAGCCCTTCTTGTTGCTCTACTTAACCCATGGATCCTGGTGGCTCATCTGGCCGTTGCAAGTGTTGTCGATAGCAGTTTACAAAACTGGGCTACGTTACAGCAGACGCAACGCGTACAGGAGCCTTGAAGAGCAGGACACCTTGATGGGGTCCGGTGCAAAGAAGATCAAGAAATGGAGGGGTTTCAGAAACGCATTCAAGTCCAGTGTGGTGAACCAGCATAGAAACATCTTCAAGACTTCGGAGATTGTTTATGAGTTGAATGACTCGAATTATCTCGTGGATAGCGACGTTTCAATCACACATTTCAAAGAATTCACCCACTCATTACCGATCAGGTACGTTTTCACGACATCTCTGTGGATCATGGTGGTGTTGAACGTGCTGGGATGTTCATGGTACTTTGCTCTCACTTTGACGACATCTTCGGACGTGACACTGATCTATAATTGTTCTGCCTTTACAGCATATGCATTTGCAATCATCTTTTTGAAAGAGAGTTTCAGTTTCTTGAAACTGTCCAGTGTGGTATTTGCCATTATTGGAGTGGTGATTGTCACTTATTCTGGTAGTGATCACAGTCAAAGCTCTGAAACTCCACATAGACTTGCCGGTAACGTTATAATTCTGGTTGGAGCTGTATTGTACGGGTTATACGAAGTTATCTATAAAAAATACCTTTGTCCACCGTCAAACACAGTGAGCTCGAGAAGACAGGCTCTGTTCAGCTCATTCACGATGTCAACAATCGGTTTAATGACAGCATTGTTCTTGTGGATCCCCTTGTTTGCAGCACAGATATTTGGGTTCCACAAGTTTGAATTCCCCTCGAGTTTCAAGATATGGTTGATTGTTATCGGATCGGTGTTGTCAAACATCATTTTTAGCGTATCGTTCTTGTCTTTGATCTCATTGACGTCACCGGTTTTGAGTTCTGTGCTGTCGCTTGTGACGATCTTGTTTGTCGGTGTCGCAGAGTGGTATATCTTCCACATTGGGCTCAATTTCTTGCAGATAATAGGAGATGTGATGGTGGCGATCGGGTTTATCGTGTTGACGATTGCGTCTTGGAACGAGGTGAGTGAAGAAGATGCCGATGACGATAATACTACGGATATAGAAAGTGTATACTCCAGCACCACGGTGAACCAGGCCACGTGAGTGACCCAGAATAGACGTTAGAACCTGTGTCTAGAACTGTTGCAGAGAAACCAGTACTTTACGACCCTAAACCCCGCAAACCCAGCACCAAACCCAGCAGACAGCACCCGGCACCGCTAATATTCGTAATATGCTGTGCGATCCCCTTTTTTGGGAACGCCCCCAAGTTACCCAATTCGTCAAAACTCCTCGAAGAAAAAGACGCGAATCGTATTTCCCAATCGGGAAATTGTTCTATCCTAACCCCTTAACTCTATTAACGTGTCAGAGTCCAAATCGATTATAAGCCCATCACGTAATCTGGATTCCACTTGCTCGTCATCGTCTTTGCAGTGTCACATCCACCATATCCTGCTTCTCGCCTCATCCAGCTCCAGAATCTACCATCTCCTGGTTTCCAGCGTCCAGCACCAAGCTTCCAGTAGCCCACCACGCCTCAGCTGTTTCAGAATCTCCTGGGGAGAATTTTTTCTTAGGCATTTTTTTGTAAACAGGAATCAAAAAACTACACTTACAAAGTCATTCAGTGCCATTAACCACCCATCACCCACTTCAACCCACCAAAGCACCCAAAAGACCCAGATAGGACCATACAGAGTAAGTGATGTCCCTTTCCGCTACAGCTTCACAGGTGAATTCGCAGGTGTTCAGCAATCCGGCAAGACCCCTGCCTAGACCGCCAGCATCTTTCAATAGGACAGAGAGTGTCAATTCAGGCAGCAGTGACGACTCCAGAGCCATGGTTTACAGAGACAAGCATACCAACATGATCAACCTCAACTCCGGGCCATCTTCGGCCAATGACGACGCGAACAAAAAGGTGTATCGCGTCGTGAAGCGCCGTGAAGGGTACGTTTCCGTGAGGGATGAAGGCATAATGTCCTTCAGATGGCCCAAAAGATACATGGTTTTGAACGATTCCACGTTGGACTTCTTCAAGAATGAGCACAAAGATGAGTTGAGCTTGAGTATCGCGTTGTTGAGCATTTCCAACTTGACGAAGAACCAGTTGAGACCGTTCTGTTTCGAGATCATCCGTTCGCAGAACCAGAAGTCTGTATTTGTCCAGGTGAAATCGGGCAACGATTTGAACGGCTGGATCGACGCCATCTATAACAAGAGCGGGAAATCCGCAGTGCTGGTGTCAAAACCGACAAATTTCACGCATGTGGGCCAGGTGGTGTTCGACTACAACAGTGGAGCCTTCAAGATCCCGGACAGATGGTTGAAAAGATTGGAGAGATCCGATATAACGATCGAGGATTACATAAAAGACCCCGGGGCTGTGGAATTCGCCTTGAAATTCGTCAGTGGAGAGACAGATCTTGACGATAATGATACTCCGTTGTATCCAAACATGCTAGGATCGTCCTTTGACGAGGCTTTCCACTCGACGACTACTCCTAACACGGAGGACACGGATTTGCAGTCCAAATTGAGCGAATGGATGAAAACTCCAAGATCCAACGGGCTTCTCCCGGCTGCTGTAGCCAGTTCCTCTCCATTTGATAACAAGAAGTATATGCCGTTCAGAAAGGCTCCACCTGTGCCTCAAATTGAAGACGAATCCCCGGTCTCGGCTCCAAAGATCCAGCCTTTCAACTCGCAGCTGGAATTGGTGCCGATGAGGAAGGCCCCAGCTCCGCCGGGCCTGGCGTTCCCACAGAGGAAGAGCCCGCCTGATATGGCCGATTTGAGCATCTCTGACGACGTGACAACGCCACAGAAACAGAAAATCGACTCTGTAGACGATAAATTCAAGTCGCAGCCCGGTTTGCACCACCAGTTGTCCACCAAAAGGTTGCAGAAGCAACTGCAGAAACAGAAACCGATCTACGAGACAAATTCTCCGTACATAAAGATCAAGTCTCCGCCTCTGAGATCCACACCACCTTCCAACACACCTCCATCCCATAACATCCATCCAAACTTGAAATTACAGACATCCATGTCCAGCAGTCCAAATTCCGGCCATTACCAGCAGAAACTGTCTCCTATCCGTCATTATCCACCATTACCATCGATGAAATCCGAGAATTCGAGTCCATTGAACTCTCACAAGCCCCAGCTTCCTCTTGTACAGCAGCAGCACGGTCCAAGACAGCAGCTGCCGCTCCAGCCTCACAACGTCAACATGGCCGCAGCTGCTGCAGCTGCTCTGGTCAAGAACGACAAGCCAATGAGGCAGAAGAACGAGGAAAAGAGGGTTTCTACAATGACAGAAGCTCAGGTGATGGCCAAGTTGAGATCTGTAGTGATCAATGCCGATCCGTCTCCGTACTTCCAGGTGTTGGAAAAACTGGGTCAAGGTGCCTCTGGTAGTGTCTTCTTGGCCAAGTCGTTGAAGAGAAACGGACTGAAAGTTGCCGTCAAACAGATGGATATCAATGTCCAACCCAGAAAGGAGTTGATCGTTAACGAGATCTTGGTCATGAAGGATTCCCAGCACAAGAATATCGTCAATTTCTTGGAGCTGTACTTGCGCGGATCTTCTGAATTGTGGGTCATCATGGAATACATGGAAGGTGGATCGTTGACAGACGTCATTGATCACAACAGTAGCTTGTCGGAGCCGCAGATCGCTGCTATTTGTCTTGAAACCATCAAAGGCTTGCAACATTTACACAGGAAACACATCATCCACCGTGATATCAAGTCCGATAACGTGTTACTCGACTCCAACGGAGACGTAAAGATCACCGATTTCGGGTTCTGTGCGAAATTGACCAATCTGAGAAACAAGAGAGCCACAATGGTGGGGACTCCATACTGGATGGCTCCAGAAGTGGTGAAACAGAAAGAATATGACGAGAAGATCGATGTCTGGTCCTTGGGGATCATGCTGATTGAGATGATCGAGGGAGACCCTCCATACATGAACGAGGAACCTTTGAGACTGTTGTATTTGATCGCCTCCAACGGTACTCCGAAGTTGAAAGACTCGGAATCGTTGTCCAGCGATCTCAAGAAATTCTTGAGTATCTGTTTATGTGTCGATGTCAAGTATAGAGCCACTTGTGACGAATTACTCCAGCACGTTTACTTGAAAACTGCATGTCCTACTCGTGAATTGGCCTCTTTGTTGGAGTGGAAGAACAACTACAACACTTCTGGTAATGGAATTGACCAAGATGATTGAGATTTTTACTTCTATATATTGAATTTTAGGGAACGTTAGTCTTTAAAACGGCGTTTTGCTCAACACCGAGATGCTATATTCGTAGGCCCATAGAGACACGGCACTTGTAGGCCCGCTTTTCAACAATGCCGGTGACAACCCGTTGAACAAGCCTCTTGGACCCTGCGTCTTCAAGATCTGTTTCAACACCTCTACAGACGATCCGGAGCCACGGTCCACCATCTGAAGCCGTTTTCTGATCAAATCGAGCGGAAACGTGCCGATTTTGGCAACAATACCCGAGATAAACCCCACCATCGGGTCCACCAGCCTCACAAAGGCACTCTCGCTGCCCCTTTTTCGCACCAATTCTTTCAAGGATTCGTAGGTCTGGAACATGAGCCCCATCTGAAGAGTCACAGAGATCAAAGACGGCTTCAAGCCCTTATAAAACCCCAATAATCCATCATTGGCATAGGTGAGCCTCGCCAGAGGTATCAATTTGTTGAAATTCTTGGTCTTTTGCGACGCCAACCTCGTCCGGAGCAAGTCAAATGGATAACTGATCAACGTGGACGACATCCCCGCAAAAGATCCCACCAAGAAGCTGTGGATCATGGGGTTCATCTTGTTTTCTCCACGGAAATGGGTGTTCATCTGCGACAACAGTGTGTTTGCTATCGAGTAACTGGCAAATTGCGTAGATCCGTACAATATATACATGTACGACAGCGGTACAGTACCCTTCCAGAACAGTAAAACGCCCTCGTTCTTGTAGATATCCATAAACACTTTGGGAATCGTGGTGCTGACGGGACTCAACTGGCTCCGGATTTTCAAGATGTCCAACGGAGCTGTCGCCACACGCAGCACCAATCCGGAAACCGACCCCGCTAAAGCCGCGGATTTCAGCGACACTCGAACCCCTTGCTCCAAATGGTCTTCGGAAGCGGCCACATTCATACTTTTTGGCCTGCTTTTATCAACTCATCCACTGTTACAGGGCATCGAATCTTGCTCTCGGATTTAGATTTTTTTTCATCTATGGCCGGCTTTACTCCGAAGCAACTCCGAAACCGTTATTTAGTCAATGTACACTGTATAAATTCAAGCCTTTTTGAGCCTTTTCACGGTCGCGGATGGCGAGGGTTCGTCGGCAGATCTCTTACCCTTGAACGCCGCCTCATCGTACCATTTGGCGTTGCCGTCACCCAATTTCCGCACAGATCTCACGTCAGGATTGTCAAAAGACAAGAGATCGTCACCAATCTGTGCCAGATTTGCCGAGGTGTTCAACCTCTGGACCATATTTTTACTCATTTTCGCTCTGGCACCATCAGAGTTATCGGCGATCCTCCTAATATTGCCGTTGTTCGATCTGGCAGCCATTCCAAGCCCAATCTCATTACCATAGCCATCTATATACGTCTCTTCTCTCTCCCCAAACGACATCTTGTTTTGCAATTTTTGCAAATCACTCGACTGGAAGTTCTTCTTCATCTTTGTGAGCCGCTTTCCAGCACGTTTTTTCGATTTCTGGTCCACAGGGGCCGGCAACAGCTTCACCTTTTGCAGGTCTGGAGGCAGTATCAACTTGTCCAACTTGTCCAAGATCTCCCGGTGGTACTGCTGCCCCAAGGACCCATCCTGTTTGCTCTTGGAGAGATCTACACGAGCACAGAGCGTGATCTTGGCACTGAACATCCTCAACAGCTGTTTTTTACACTCATCAGGGACTGCATAGATTACAGGATTTTCGTAGAGATAACCTTGGAGCCTGACTCCGTTCGAACCGTAGCCAATGGTCTGTCTCTTATTGCCCAACAGGGCAAGATTACACGAAGGAGTAGACGCAAGGTTCTGGAGGGATCCTACGGCGGCAATGAGTTGTGCAGATGTGGTGGATCCGATCAAGCTCGAGAGATTTGGAGCATATGCCTGCAAATTGGACAGCACATACTCCATCAAGATCCGCTGGTACTCGTCCAAAACAATACACAATTCACATGCCGAAATTATATGGTTGATCTCCAGCGGAATCTCATATTCCGACTGCTTCAAAGACGAGCTCATCGTGATCACGAGAAGCTTTTCCTTGGGCAAGATCAGTTTCAACTCTTCCTCCCTGTTTGCCACGTTCTGAGCCACATCGGTGCCCAATACAAGCACCGTTTTCGCATACTCCACTGGCTTCGGTACTAAGGACCCCAATTCGGGGAATATCGAGTTGTAATGGAGCCGTATGTAGTTGTCAATGACGGCCATCTCCTGCTGGATCTCCACTATCGATTCGTTGGCTGATTTGGTCACCTCGTAGTCAAATGTGATCGCCTGAGTCTTTACCTTCGCTATTAAGGGCTCTAGTTTCGATCGGAGCCTCGAAACTTTGGTTATATCGCCGATAGTGGTCAAATTGATCGAGGCATCGTGAATGTCAATGTCTTCTGCCCCGGGTACTCTATAGTCAGAGCCGTTGTGGCCGTGGTTTTCTCCAACTTCGGTCTCGAAATCTTGTACATCTTCATCCTCGTCACTGGAATAGTCGAGCAACTGGTCAGCTAACGACATTCTGTGGCTTCAGGGTCCGTGGTTTATTTAGTACCCGCTGTTTCTGTAGCGCTAAAAGTTGTAGATTTTTATTTTTCATTATTTTTTTTCAGATAAACTTTGGAGATGAGGTACTTTCTATAGATCACAGTGCCAATATAAGATACAGCCGCCTAAACTCCCCCGTTTTGTCTAGATTCCACTTTGAAGTAATCCAATGGAATCCTCCCGTTCTTTCCCTCGCTCAAAACCACCCCATTAGCACTTTTCCAGAATAAGTAGCCGTCTTGTAGCAGTCTGTCAATGTCTAGAAACAATAGTACCGCCAGCGTGGGCCTCATCCCACTGACTACTTCTCGATCCCGCGGCAATCCGGTGGCAAAATGGATATGGTTTCGGTTCATCTTGCTCAAATACCCGGCCTTCTCTATCAATTCCCAGTGTTTTTTAGACGTTCCATGGACCACTATTTCTGTGGGGAAATCCTGTAAAGATGTCAAGGGCGCCAAATCTGTCTCGATTGTGGCTATCGAATGGCCCTGGTTCGCACATATATAGACTATCCCATCCTGCCGCAGTTCTATACTGTATCGGGACTTGGAATCGTTGGCAACCACTCTCTGTAAATCCAGTAACGTCAGTCTGTTGGACTTCAAGTAGTTATGCCGGAGAATTTGGTCCACTGGCACGAATCCCCTTGAATCTATGCTCAAATTCTCCTTCTGTGCCTGGTGTCTGAGGAGTTTGGAAAGTGATTTCGAGATCCGAACATCTCTTTTGGGATCTGGATTCGCTGGCGCTGACATTCGATGTGATGAGTGTTAGTCATCGGTGTAGAATTGTATGGAAAAAATTCAATAAATATCCAAAGCACTTTTTGGGCCCTGATATGACTACAGCCTATACCAAAACTACAAGGCATTTTTTTCCTATATCTTGCAAATGGACTTGAATACACAAAGCTATCTACATGGATCAAGATGCATATGACTGCCCAAACCAAACCGTACCCGAGAAATCCATTTCTAAGCTCTCTTTTCATTCATAACCTTCTGGCCACCGCCGCAACAACCTCCAGATGGAGCAGCTGGAGTTCCCAAAGTGTTTTTTGGCTTCTTAAGAGAGTCGTTATCTCCTAATTCGGTCTCTTCGTGGATGTTCAAATAATACTTTCCATCGTCTTTCTTCTGTCCTTGAACGATATTCTTCTTCAAAAACACAGAAACTTGATCCAACAAATCGATTCTTTCTTCTGGAGTCTTGCTCTCGTATTCTTTCAGTGTCATCCCCAGTCTCAACTGGCTTCTAGCTGCAGTCAACGTTGTCAAGTCGCCTAGTCATAATTAGTACTCGTCTTTCTTGCTTGCAAATGGAATGTTACATACCTGAAAACGCTATTCTTGTTGCCCTTAAAGCATTTCTGTAAGCGGATAAGGATCTCTGTGCTGTCGACATGGTGTATGTTCGTTAACTCTCCTTTATCTACTAAAGCCAGTCCTTGTTTAACATTTTTTACAAATTTTTTCTAGAGCCAAAATTTGTTTTTGCAAGATTTCTATTTGTCAGTAGAGCGTACGCAGTATGGCGTACGCAATATGGTGTAGCGTATATCTGTTCACCGAACAGTAGCTGGAATGGAGCCAGTCCGGTATACAAGGGAAGTACTACACTAAGTATAGTACACTAAAGTGTAGTGTACTAAAGTGTAGTGTACTAAAGTATAGTGCACTAAAGTACAGTATTTGTAATTGGCAGCTAATATAGCCTAGCCCACTTATTTAACACTCCAGGCTGTATGCAGAGAAATACAAGTATTCACTCAAAGTACAAACACACAATAACACATTGACTAATTCTTGACAGATACCGGGCAAATACAACTGGGAAACAACGCATACAGATATCTCCGATAAGATCTGTCATATGGTACGATTTCGAACAATCACGACATCATACTTTGCCATCGTTGTGGCTTGCCATGGCACTATCTAATCTCAACCAGATCACCCAAATCTGGGGTAGTGTACAGTGACAGAAAAAAAATATCTAATCAGCGCCACACTTTTGCCTTAATTTGCGACAAAAAAGGGATGTTTTCACGCAAAACTGTGGTGGCACTTGGTTGTACCGTTAAATATAAAATACAACACACTTGCCCCAGTTCTGAAGTGGCTGTTATTTTCAACTATAGAAACATCATGGCTCCAATTGCACTTCAAGAAAAGTTAGAAAAAATCGAACCTTCCAACATTGATTTCCATGTTAGGAAAGGGGAATCTTTTATCGAGAAAGATGGTACTGTAAAGTTGGACAAATCTCAAAGAGATGCCTCAAATTATCCGGAATGGCTTCCAACATGGAACCCAAACCAGAAATACGGTAAATTGAAGCCATTCAAACATGTCGATCCTGGTCTCAGAGCCGATCCAAATTTGTTAAACATGTTCCCAGGTGGATTGGAAGCATTTGGACATTCGCATCTCTCCCCAAAGTTGGGTACCGAGATCCGTGATCCTCGTTTCCAGTTATCACAGTTGGACGACAAACTGAGAGATGATCTACTGTTGTTTGTGCTGCAAAGAGGTGTTGTTGTTTTCAGAAACCAGGACTTGAAAGAACAGGGTTTGGAATTCAACAAAAAATTGGGTGAGCATTTCGGTCCTTTACATATCCACCCAACTTCTGGTGCTCCAGATGGATATCCGGAATTCCACATCACTTACAGAAAATCGAACGAAGAAGGTCTGAAGAAGTTGTTGGCTCTCACAAACACCACTACAAGCTGGCATTCAGATGTCACCTACGAGTTGCAACCTCCAGGAATCACATTTTTCACTCAAATTGCAGGTCCAACGACCGGTGGTGACACTTTGTTTGCCGACTGTTTCGAGGCGTTCGAAAGATTGTCCCCAACGATGCAAGAGATCTGTTCCAAATTGCGTGTCATCCACACTTCTAGAGAACAGGCCAGAGATTCCACCACGAAAGGTGGAATCGAGAGAAGAAAAGCCGTTGATTCCATCCACCCATTGGTCAGATACCATCCAGTTGTCAAGAAGAAGGGTTTGTTCATCCACAAGGCCTTCTCGAGAAGAATTGTCGGCTTGAAAAATGAGGAAAACGAAGCCATTTTGAAATTTTTGATTACTCATATGGAAACCGTCCAGGATATCCAGATCAGAGCCAGATATGAACCAAATACCGTTGTCATTTGGGACAACAGAAGAGTCATGCACTCTCTGTGTTTGGACTGGACTGAAGATACCGTCAGACACTGTTACAGGATCACACCTCAAGCTGAAAGACCTGTTGGCTCTCAGGAAGAGTACGACAACTGGTCAGTTGAGAAGGAGCAGCACGATTCTGAAGTTGACCAGGAAATTGTTGAACAATACTACTGATCCACAAATGCTAGCCCCCCAGCAGTCTTCTTATGCCTCTTACGAACATTTCGAACCTTTCTTTCGACAAAAGTTATAGTCACAAAATTGTATATTCCAATAAGTCATTTTCATTAGTGTTTATTGTAGTTTGTTAGCACAAGTGCTTGACATCAGTGGCCTTTCCTTGTCTTCTTCAACCTTTCAGGCTTTAAAGTAGCTATTTGAAGCAAAAAATCAAAATTCAAATATCAAACATCGAAAAATTGAAATCAAAAAAATCAAAATCAAAATCCCTAAAGAAAATTCTTCTACTTGACAAAGGCGTATCCCTTGAACCACCCAGCGATGTCCAGCAATTACAATACTTACAACAACAATTACAGCCGAGGAAATGGTTCGTACTACAACAACAACGCCAATGGCTACCAAAGTCAAGCCACAAGTCTGGAACTGCTGCAACGAAGACCTGCACATAGAAGAACAGTGGATAGCGGTTCGTCCATGGCTAGATACATATTACAAAGGGGCATGTACACAGATTTCAGACCGAAATTGGGCGCCATCAGACCAGAACTGAGTTATTTAGTAGACTTATTGGTGCCAAAACTGTACCAAAACGATCCAATAGTGAATGAGCACACGAAATTTGTCCATCTCAGTGCCAACAAGGCCAAACATCAAATACATGCAATGAAATGGACTCCATTCGGACGTCGACTCTTGGTAGCTTCTCATAGTGGAGAGTTCACCTTGTGGAATGGTACAACGTTCAATTTCGAAAGTATCATGCAACTGCACGACTCTGCCATCTACGCATTACAGTATTCACACAACGACGATTGGTTGATAAGTGGAGACCAAGATGGAACCATCAAATACTGGCAGCCCAATTTCAACAACGTGAATATCTTGAATCTGGTGCACACTGGGTGTATCACTGAGTTGGCATTTTCGCCAAATGACACCAAATTTGTCAGTAGTTCCGACGACCATTTCTTGAAAATATGGAATTTCAACAACGGAAAACAGGAATTGACGTTATCGGGACACCATTGGGACGTGAAATCATGTGACTGGCATCCTTCTCTCGGGTTAATCATCAGTGGTTCCAAGGACAACATGATGCATCTCTGGGATCCAAGGGTCTCGAGCGGTGGTAAACCGATCACGACGATCAGAAGCTTCAAACATACAGTGGGATGCACAAAATTCCAACCTATTGGTACACAGAGATTGTTTGCAGCTGCTGCAAAGGACAAATCTGCCAAAATCTTTGACTTGAGACAGATGAGAGACGTCGTGGTGTTGAGAAATGGACTGTGTGATTTCGCCACGTTGACATGGCATCCTACGAATTCTCAGACTTTGAGTACTGCCGATTTCAACGGTAAAATAGAGCATTTCATCTTGGACAAGAGCCCTATTCCAGAAGAGGAAAACGTCGAGATGCAATACACAAACTTCCAGATCCCATATGCACATGAAAAGGCTATTAATCAACTAGAGTACAATCCACAGGGCAATATTTTGAGTACGGCTTCGTCAGATAAAACTATCAGGTTCTGGGCAAGATCGAGACCGGGAGATACAACCATGTTCAAAGACGGTACTTACACGGATGACAAAAACGGTGCATGGTACTATTCTGCTAATAACACGAGTGAGCTGTCTGCGATTGCTGCTAATGCTCTGGCAAGTGCATTTACCAATTCTTTTGGCAATTCTGGTCTCGATGGCCAGTACCAGTCGCAACCGTTACCACCTCCACCCCCTCCACCTTCCACGAGACCACCACAGTTTTCACAGCTTCCTGGAATGGATTTGAATTACAACTCCAATGGGAATGCCGGAAATGGGTCTTCTTTGCCTGGATTTTAGTCGGAAGTGATTATGAGATCGATTTGATATCTGTCTCGATCTGTGAGTGAAGGTGTTAAAATTGATACATAGAAGTACGTAATAGTAGTTAAATGTTGACGTATTGACGCTAATATGATTATCGTAGAGTCCATAGTAGTGTAACGAGCCGTTCAATGAACCATTCTTGGTTTATAGATTATATAATTCTTATAACCATCTGTCAAACTGACAAAATGTTTCTAGTGGGAGCGAAATATCAATTTTTTGCGTCTGTACAGAAAGAGGGTAATTTCTAATAATCGTGTCTTCATTAGTTTCTATAAATATGAGAACATACGTTCGGGACCGCTCTAGGCCACAGGGATGCGACAGATGTGAAAATTTCACAAGTTTCTATGTGTGCACTTGGCCCTGTAACGGCAAACCGGTGTTAGTGCAGTTTATGTTGTAATACGTTTCAATACATGTCGTGCAATACATGCCCAATATGGTCAGAGACGCATCACTTGTACATCCTGATCCATATGCAAAAGTTCTGTGTTATCCAAAGCCTCTTTCAAAGAACCCTTGTCGTTCTTGATAAACTCAAGATACGACTGGAACTTCAAAGCCTGCTCCAACATCTGTTCAGCCTCGTGTTCATAAATATCGATCAGAGGCAAAAGCTGGCCACAGTGAACTTTCAGCTGCTCTAATTGCGATCCCCAAAAGTATATATCCTCGATCAAATTGGTGATTTTCACCGTCAAGTCATCTTCTTGCCTTTTCCAGAAATCTTTAAACTGCTTCAAATAGTCCTTCCTAGAATCGTACTTGGCACTTTCTTTCAAACTTTTTGCCCATTCGAGATCCATAATCTCTTTCTCCAAAACTGGAAACCTCTTTTGCAACCCCTGATGCACAATGTTCATCATACTTTCACTTTGGAAAGAATTAAACCCCCAACCTTGTTGCTGTGCCAGCTGCTGATGGTGTGGTTTCAAAGGTATACTCCTTCTTATTTTGCTGACTGGTTCCCTCTGCTCTAAACAGACGGGTTCCGACCATTCTGAATGTCTCTTTATCTGCATCTTCACTACTCAATTAGTACTGGTGACCTTGTTGGCCCGAAAAGAGGCCATCTCAAAGGGTTTATATAAGCCAATTTCCACTTTTTTCTTTTCTTTTTCCCTCGCTGCAGAAAAAGAAGGTGATTTTTTGTCTCACCCCCAAAATGCTTTTAGGTACAATCACGCACATGTGGAGAGCACAGCAGTTTAAGGTACACGGCGATGATCCGAGATCAGGCGATAGCTGCATCAACAGATGCAAATGTTTGAATTAATATACACAAGATCATTTCTTATCATGTCTCAGTTTTTTAAAATTGGTCGATCTTTCTCTTATTCTCGGTTTCTTACCCAAACCGTTCTTGATTCCAGTGATCTTTCTACCTTTTACAGCCCTTTCACCTTCGACGACGGTTCTTCCGATGGTGGCACGATCACTTTTGTTCAAGACTTTCTTTCCACGTCCGATCAAGGTTCTGTCCTTTTCCGATAAGTTCTTACCGGAGACAGGTGCAGTGGCTCTTGGTTGGATCTTTTTACATCTGGTTATTCTCAACTTTCTTGGCTTTGCACTGGTACTGAGAGGTTTGTCGTTCAACAACAACAGTTTGTTCACCTGTGCGAAATCTTTGAACTGTATAATCGCAAATCCCTTACCGAAATTGGTCTTTGGGTCTCTGATAATTCTCACATTCTCAATCTCATCTGCACCAACTTTGGACTCGAAATATTTCCACAAGTTCTCTTCTTTCTCTTGGAAATCAAGATTTCCAACAAATATCGATCTCTTGTTATCCTGCTGGAGCGGATGTGTCAAATGGTCCACACGGATATGGTGGTCGGCAAATACCTGGCCATTTGAAACCATAGCCTTCAAAGAGTCACTTTTTTGTTCAAACACAACGTATGCGTTCACGGTGTCCACGTTGGAGTCCAATTTCTTTTGGATAAATGCCACTTTTCTTGGTAAATTGTCTGTAAATGCAATGGATCTGAATCTCATAGACTTGATCTTTCCATAAGCTTCAAAATGTTTCTTCAAATTCTTGTTCAAATTCTTGTCGTCAATGACAGATGAAGGTAAGTTTCCAACGAATATCGTCGACTCAGCTTTCTCTAATTCATCTTTCTTCAAATCAACGGTCTTGGCAGCGGTACTCTTGACAGATTTTGTAGCCTTTGGCTCTGTCTCTTTGTCATTTTCTTCTTCCCCGATTAATTTCGAGAAGTAGTTGGCCTCCAAATCCGGATCTTCACCTTCAGGTTGTTTCTTTTGTCTCTTCTTTTCTGGCTCTTGTGGTTCTTCTTTTTCCTCTTCGCTAGACGATTCAGGCGATACTCCTTCAACTGGAATCTGTGGTAAGACAGTTCTCACTTTCTTCGATATCAACGTCTTGCTGTCTATAGGACCCGCAGATTTGCCGAAAATACTGGCTATCCCTTGGTCCACTTCGGCGCCAGCAAAAATAGAACTGATAGTGTCACTGCTTCCCATTTTGATGTGTCTAACGTCTTAGCCCCTCTGTTAGATCTAGTATCAGAAAATTTTATCTTGAAATTTTTTCCCAAAGCGATGCCCTGATGCCCTGTAAGGTCTAGCTAAGTTTGCTAAAAACGGGCAGTGAAATTGTCATAAAAGAGATTCATAGGCACAGTTCTGTCTATACACCTAAGGAGCCCTGTTAATTCCACTCCCAAATCACCTCTCCAACCACCAATTCTTGACTTACCAGAGTCACTATCACCGAGACCGGGTAACCTGTGCATATGTGCACGACCTTTTGAAATCTCAAATAAAAAAATTGAGACTGAAACCTTTACACTAGAAAAGGCATCGACGAGTGGTTCATTGGAAAAGTTCTCAAACGGCGGTGTATTGAAAGCGAAGAGCGTTAGATCAAGACACATTCAAACCGAAGTGGGCCCTGATCAAAAGTTAGCAATTACAAGTTTGAGTGAAAACTATTCCCGTTTTCAAGACATCTTGGTTGTTTAGATAAACCCAAGCACAGAGATATGACCAATACAATTAGCTCAAGTCATATCGAGAAATCAAGCAATCAAAGTGAGTAAATCAAGAACCAGAATCGTCGACTTTCAAATATTAACAATGGTCACAACAGTAGGTAACACTTCCCCGTTGACAGATATAAATACATCTCCACAGAAGGATCCATTCGAACCCAGCAGATTGGAAACAGCAGGGGAGGAGTCTGTGTCTCAATTAGGTATAGAATCGTCGCCATCGGACAGAAGAGAATATCAGTCGGATTCTTCGTCCGAATTGAGCGAGATAAACAGTGACGCAGAGACAGAGAAAATGGATTTGCCAGAGACAAGTGAATTGGCAAAAGTCGCTGCATTTACAGATGAAAACATTGAAAAAGAGGTCGAAATCAGGCGAAATGAGTCTGAAACTGTCAAATCAGAGGATAATATAACAGGAGCTGATGTGAAGCAAGAACTGGAAGAAGAAGATCAAGTAGAAGAGCAATCGGAACTTCAAGTGCTGGAAGATATAAAGGAAGAGGACCAGCTGCTGGACCACGCTGATCAAGAAGAAGGGGAAGAAGGAGGAGCTGAAGAAGAAGACGACGAAGAGGAAGAAGAAGAAGAGGAGGAAGAAGAAGAGGAAGAAGAGGAGCAGCTAGACCCAGAGGAACAAAAAAGATTGGCAGAAGAAGCAGCAGCACTGGAGGAAGAGAAGAAAGCACTTGAAGCCGAGAGACAAAAGATACGGTTAGAAGCCATTGAAGAATTGACCTCGATCGAAATCGACTATGCAAAATTGAAAGATCTGCTCTACCACAGCCAGTTGACGAAATTGGAATACGAATTGAAGCTCTGTCTAAACGGATCACATCCGGATTTCGTGAGGATTTTGAACAAGATCAATGACAATTACGACCGCAAGATCAAGACTTTGGTGATGTCACAGAATTATCGTTTGGATTCTATAAATACACAAACGCATGCCACACGATATCTGGTGCACCAGCAATATTTGAAAAATTGTCACGATTTGAAATTGTCGGCCATTGAAGACACCACGACAAAATGGTATGAGATTAACAAAGAAAGAAGGATGATGGACCAAATTCCACCATCAGATCTGTCGAGAAAACGTGTATTGGACTCTGATAACAAATCAGTATTGTTCAACGACATCAATCGTCTTTGCAAGATTCAGAAAATATACGGTTTCCCCACGGGAATTACCAATTTGAAAGCTGCTGATAAGCATGAAATAGATGAAGACATTGCTGCCATGAAGAACCCTTTCCATGCGACATGATATACTTGAACGAGTCTTTTTCACAGGTTTGAGAAAGATCAAGAATCCATTTCAAGCACCATAATCAAAGGATGTGTATTGAACATTTAATTTAGAGATGTACATTTTTATTCGAATGATTTTGATTGAACTATATTATATTTGAATTAATCCAAAAATCAGTTTAAAATGGCAACAATTTGCTACCACCTTTACCTTTACCACCGTGTCTGACTGGGGTGTAAGTGATAGAGAATTCACCCAAGTAGTGACCAACCATCTCTGGTCTGATATCGACTTGGTTGAAACTTTTACCGTTGTAAACACCAACGACAGAACCAATCATTTCTGGCAAGATGATCATGTTTCTCAAGTGGGTCTTGACAACAGCTGGCTTTTCGTTAGCTTCAGCAGCCAATTTAGCAGCCTTCAATTTCTTGATCAAACCGAAAGGCTTTTGGTTCAAACCTCTGGCGAATCTTCTTCTAACTCTGGCATGGGTCAACTTGACAAAGTCTTCTGTGGACAAGTCCATTAATTGTGCTAAGTCGACACCTCTGTATGAGAAGGTCTTCAAAGTTCTGTTTTTCTTAGGAGCAACTGGATTAAGAAGTTAGTATTTGTTTCCGGGATCCGCTTTCAGTTTGTAGTCGTGTGTAGTGGTTGTCATGGTTGCCATGGTCTGTCTATGGTTTGAAGGTGATTCAAGTGCTTCAGTTGACTCTGGTCAGTCAGATTGGTTCAAATCAGTCTTGGTCGCTTCTAAATGACCAATTCAAATGTCATGTTGTGCTTTTGATTGACTTAACGATGATCTCCAATGATGATTTCCCGATAGATGCTCGAATGGACGTGGCTGTTTGACTTCAAATCATCCTCTTCTTTCACACCTTCATGGTCGAATTTGTTCATTATGTTACCTTGTCCTTTCTTGAATCATCCCAATAAACTGTCATAACTCATGTCCCTTGATCTCATACCATACACTCTCACTACAAACGTATCGTTTCATCACATACCTGTTGACATCTTTGATTACTATAGAGAATAAACTTGAATATGAGAAACTCTTTGATATAATTTTTTCCTGTTTTTTTTTCACCAACCCTCTCACTACTCTTAGTACAAATTCAAAATTTTCTCACTGCAAAAAAGTCGTGGGCGACAAAACAGAAAAAAACTAGGGCTGTCATTTTGTTGCGCTGTGATGGGATTTCATCGAATGAGAGAAGTGGATGCTGATATTTACGCGCAGCTCCTAAGTAATGGAGTTGGGAAAAAATTGTGACTGTGAAATGCCCAATACAGACATAACGGTGCCACAGTACACTACCCGAGCCAAACAGTTTTTTCGGAATTTTTTCTCATCGTACGCCAGAGGACGGATTTTTCAAAGCTACGATATCGGTGTATACCATTGAGCACAATCACGAATAATCATAAAAGTATGTACAAACACGATAATTGGTTGCAGGAGAATACAGCGACAGTGGATATGGAGAAATTGATAGGCTTGAGATTTGGCTTTGGATCGACACAAGTATGACGACAGATAACAAGATAATGAATAGGCGTCTCAACATTCAAACATTTGTAAAGCTATAGGAGACGTTATTTGCCATTCAAATCAAATCAATATGGCTTCAATATGGTCTAGGCAATGTCCAATTCGTCTGAATCACGAGGCGAATCTCAGATCCCGTTATTGGAAAGTTATCCATTCCGATCACCTCTGAGGCACATGCAAGTGGAATACAGAATCATCACCACAGAGGCGTCGTTAAATATATATGAGCACCATCTGTTCCATAGGACCATTAAGCACCAGCAGAGCACTAAATTCACCGCGTCACTCCAACCAACAACTCTTGAAGATCCATATACTAACACACTACAGAATGAAGTACATTGCTGCTTACTTATTGTTGGTCTCGGCCGGTAACGCTACCCCATCCGCTTCAGACGTTTCCAAAGTCTTGGAAACTGTCGGTATTGAAGTTGAACAGGAAAAATTGGACAAGTTGATTGCCGAAGTTGAAGGTAAAACCGTCGAAGAATTGATTGCCGAGGGTAACGAAAAATTGTCATCTGTCCCAACTGGTGGACCAGCTGCTGCTTCCTCAGGAGCTGCTGCCTCCGGTGATGCTGCTGAAGAAGAAGCTGCTGCTGAAGAAGAAGAAGCTGAAGAATCCGACGCTGACATGGGTTTCGGTTTGTTCGATTAGATGTCATGAATGTTTAATTAAAATACAATAATTCGATATAAGTTGGGGCATTCAATGCCTTTAAAAGCGTTGCAGCTACCTGAAGGATCCCTAGAGTTCCCGTATTGTGGTACCTGATCTGTAGACTGGGAGCCAATCTCAATTTGAAATTACCGTTTCAATATTTGATCTCGGGGGGCTAGTCCGAAGGTCGTGCACCATGCACCAGATCGCCCCCTTTTGGGTAATGCCACAGTGTAGCTGAAAAGCACCAAATGATGCCCCGTGATGCACAGGTTTCAATAACCGTTAATTGCCAATTTCTTGGGATTTGAGAGCACATGACACCAAATTACTTACCCTAGCTATTAAACCACACTAAGTGTTAATATTTCATATTGGGGAGACAACTCTGTAAAAAGGGAAAAAAAAGACCACACTTTAATTATTTCTGTATTACTCAGGAAGAGATGTTGTCGTTCAACCAAAGAGCGCTCTTGAGAGCCAGTGCAAAATGCAAAACTTTGAGAACAGTTATGAGACCAGCTGCCAGCAGATTTTCATCATCTGAAGCAAATTTGGGTTTCGGTACAAAAGCTGTCCATGTGG
Source organism: Nakazawaea sp. yHDR128 (assembly GCA_030571255.1). Lineage (NCBI taxonomy): Eukaryota > Fungi > Ascomycota > Pichiomycetes > Alaninales > Pachysolenaceae > Nakazawaea > Nakazawaea sp. yHDR128. The sequence continues at coordinate 290,254 of JAJLXL010000007.1, read as the reverse complement.
GCTCTGGACATGATCCCGTCACTGGAGCTGTCATTTCACCAATCTCGCTTTCCACCACTTTCGCACAGACAGCACCTTCGAAACCGGTGGGGATCTATGAGTACTCGAGATCTGCGAACCCAAACCGTGATAATTTCGAGAAATGTGTCGCATCTTTGGAGAATGGCCAATATGGATTAGCTTTCAGTTCTGGAAGTGCCACGATCGGCACCATAGTGCACTCTTTACAGATGGGAGACGAGATTGTGAGTGTTGGAGATGTTTACGGAGGTACACACAGATATTTCACCAAAGTTGCTAAGAACAACGGCGTCGGTGTGACGTTTACCAACGACATTGAGAACAATTTGCACCAATTATTGAACGAAAAGGTGAAATTGGTGTGGATTGAAACACCTTCAAACCCGACATTGTCTTTGACGGATATCGGGAAAGTTTCTGAGATCATCAAGGCTTACAGAGACACGCATAATATTGCCCATGATATCAAATTAGTCGTTGATAACACATTTTTGTCGCCATATATCCAAAATCCTTTGGACCACGGCGCAGATATCGTGATCCATTCCGTCACCAAGTACTTGAATGGACATTCTGATGTCGTTATGGGGGTCTTGGTCACCAACAATGAGCAATATTTCCAGCATTTGCAGTTTTTGCAAAACGCCACGGGGTCCATTCCGTCTCCATTTGACTCCTGGTTGGCCCACAGAGGTTTGAAAACTTTGCATTTGAGAGTAGAGAGGTCGTCGTCAAACGCCTTGGCCATTGCCAAGTACTTGTCTCTGAACCCATTGGTCCAATCGGTGAACTACCCGGGCTTGGAGTCCAATAAACAGTACTCTATCGTCACCAAACAGCACAAAAACCTGCTAGGAGGAGGAATGATCTCGTTCAGAATCAAAGGCGGATTAGCACTGGCCAACAAATTCGTCTCTGCTACGAAATTTTTCACCTTGGCGGAGTCTTTGGGGGGTGTTGAGTCGTTGTTGGAGATCCCACTGTCGATGACGCACGCTGGGATCAGTGTCGAGGAGAGAGAACTGTCAGGAGTGTACGACGATTTGATCAGATTGAGTGTTGGTATTGAAGATGAGCTGGACTTGGTTCTGGATCTTCAACAGGCTTTAGAGGCATCTCAGTAGATACAGCTATATATATAATTAGTGAAAAAAACAGAAAATATCAAAAAATAGAAAACATCAAATAGCGTTCTTGAGTATAGACAATGATCAAGTCGATAGCGAGGGTTCAACCGAATCTTCGAGTTTCCAAATCAGCCACATTAAGGTGGCCGGTCCAAAGAACTATATCATCATCCCATATTGCCCCAACCCCCCAAGAACCCCTCTTGAACCTGTCCAAGTCAAAAGAGATACAGCTGAAGCTCCAAGCGCTCCAGTCCAAAAGTGAGGCCCTCAGGACGAAACAGGCCCAGGAGTATGAGAAATATCTTCTACAAGACCTGAAACCCAAGATCAGCGATTTCAAAGTGCCCTTGCTGAGCACTTTTGTGCTTGCCAGTGCAGTGTACTTGTGCTTACAGTGGTTATATACGACTTTGGAGAAAGAACAAGTGTTGCTGGGGTACCACGACAGGGTGAAGTCGTTAGAAGACGAGATCCAGGCGCTTCTAGATTCAAAAACTGAAAAACAGCACCGTGGATGGTTCAGCTGGTTGTGGAAACGCTAGACATGTAAATAGATGCATTATATATACGATGAATTAATCCTCTTGATTGGACTCCGCTTGCCCGTGCTCTTCAAAGATCTTTTGCAAGTTGAACTTGTAGTACTTGTTGTAGTTGCTAAGTACACTCATCCCGATACTGCTTTTGAAACACTCCACCAAGATCAACTTATCCTGGTTCTTCAAGTCCACCTTGTGACCATGATCTTTTCCCACAGTGGCAGCTATGGTATTGATGATCTCCATCTTGTCTACTTGGTTGAAATTCCTCCGGTTGACTTGGATGGCAAACGTGTACGGTTTCTGGTCCTGTTCCGCATGGAAATGCGGTTCCAACACCCTCTTGGCCATCTTTTTCAACTCTTCTACACTGGCCGAGCACGAGTCGTCTATTGGAGCCAATCGCTGTGTGACTCTGGTGTTTTTCAGTCTCAGCTCCACGGCTTGTTCACATATCTTTTCCACGAATGTCGACGGGACAATCGGTTTGCGGCATTTGAGGAACACCAAACACTCACAACCCAATTCCATCTCAGCCACTTTTTTCAGTCTCTTGGCCTCTTTCGAAGTGTCCTTCAACCCGGCCACTTCCTTCTTGATTGCGTCTTCGATGGACAATTCCTCTTCCTCGTCATCACTTCCCCCGGCATCGCCGTAAAATTCGTCCAACTTCTCACTGAACAAGAGCCCCAACTCTCTCAAGCACATCTTCTCTTTGAATTTGGGACATGTAGCATATACTCCGTATTGGCCCGGCTCCACGATCCCAGAGGTGGCAAATTTCCGTTTCTTGCCCTTTGCGTTGTCAGCACCATTGCCACGGCCTCTTTTGCCCATTTTTGTGTTCTTTCGTGGTGTTTTGGTGCTCTTTCAGCGCTTGATCCCTTCACTAGATGGACTGAAAAATCTGCCTGAAAAATCTCACTAGCAAAAAACAAAAAAGACAAAAAGAAAATTCCCAAAATTGCCAACTCATCGCTACATCTCATCACCATCTCAGCGTACAAATCACCTCCAAATGCACAAATTCTGGCTCTTGGTGCCGTTGTTCATATCCCAGACACTTGCACATCCGATTGAAGAGTTCATCTGCCCAGATTCAAACAAACAGAACTGTTATCCCAAGCTGTTCAAGCCTACAAAAGAGTGGCAAGTGGTGAAAGAGGGCCAAGAGATACCAGGCGGATTACACGTCAGAATGGACATGGAAACCATCATCAAAAGCGCCAAGCTATTGGACGGGGACGACATCGGCACCGCAAAGGACTTGGAAATCGTCGATTCGGGCTCTTTAAGTGACGACCAGCAGGTGGTTCTGCATAAACCTAATGGCAAGATACCCTTGGCTGAGAAGGACGAATTTCTGGCCTCTTTACAAGTTTTGAGCAGTTTTAGCAAGATCTCTAGTTCACTGAGTCTTGAACAAGTGATGAAGGCTTTGAAATCGCTCGAGGAGTTGTCACATGATATCGATTTCGGTATCAGACTCTCAGAGCCTGCAAATTTCCCCACATTGCTCACGACCGCAGAGCTCTTGCCTTCAGACCATTTGATCCACTCGGGATTGTCACTGAAAGATCTGGAATCCATCAGAGACTTCTCGTTGAGAATCGTGGCGTCGGCCTTGAGAAACAACCCTGTGGCATTGAAGAATCTGTTGAAAAGTGACGAAAATCCATCATTTGTCATGAATTCAGCTCTCGACGGTGTTTTGCAGCTGCACAGCAACACCATCCAAAAGAGATTGCTCGGAGTGATTAGTGCGTATATCCAGGACAACACCGGGGCGGATTTGTTTCGTTTGAACGACGGACAGAACAAGATCTTGATCGCATTTCAGAAATTCTCGGCCGATACACAGCTCAGAGCACTCCAGATCCTTGATGACACTAATCTCTCGTTACACAAGAGAGAAGAGGCCCTGATTGAAACACAGCAAGATATCGACCAGAAATATTTTTCCATCTTGAAAGACAAGGTCACCAATGACCCAAACCACTCAGATTTCAAGAAATTGTTCATCCAATTGGTGAATTTGAAGCAGGCGACAAATGCCCCGATTAAAGTGGACTCAGAGTTCTTGAACTGGCTCGTAGATGAGATTGAAAGACGTAAGAACACCACCGAGTTGGTGAAACGTGATAACGAGGACGACGAACATGGGTCCGAGGCCTCTTTTGCTGAGTACATGTTAACGGCTAGACATGTGGTTTTCGGCAATCCGATGGGTTACAGAAAGGCATTTGCTGCCGATGAGTTGTAAAGACAACGGTGTATATATTAGACAATAAACTAACTCCAGCATAGACCCAATTCCCAAACTCATTCATCGCTTTCCGTTCTTTCCTCATGGGTCTGATCGAAAAAGTCCAAAATGGCACAGTTCGGATGTAATACGTACACTGACTGCTTGGTATCAGCTTCAGGAAGTGGCTCGAATTCGTCCAGATCCGTCCCATCTGGGTTCTTGGCGTGTCTGAACACCTCTTCGGACTCATATTCCAATTCCATCAAGATCTTGTCCTTGACCAACCTCTTCAACACTTTAGATGCCAATTTGGCCTCGTTCCAGTATTCAGCCTCAGAATTCAACTTTTCCTCCACTTGCACCAAATACCAATGAACCAATTTATCTGCCGTTAAGGACTCTTTCGTCACCAGCTTGTCATTGGCATTGATCTTCTTGACAAACAAATTCATCATGTTGACGTACTTGTCATAAGTAATGGTAGATTTCTTTGCCTCTTGCGTTTGTGCTTGTGAACTGGCCAGAATCTCGGGTCTAGCACTGGATTCACGCATCGTATGGTCTCCCTCATGGTCACTTCCATCTGCATTGTCATCATTGTCATCATCGTTATCACCAGCAGTAGCTGGCAACTCGTCATCTTCGACTTCAATATCATCTTTGTCAACTTTGATGATGGACTGTCTCAACAAATCATACGCTTCAGCGACAAATTTAGGCGTGATCTCATCAGTACAATTAGCCCTAGCAATTGCCTCAGAGAGACGGATCATGGACTCCAATTGTCTCACAGTGATTCTATACGATGACCTACTCAAGCCTTGAGCATCATCAGCTCTCAATTCTTTGTACCTGGTGACCAAATAGTCTCTGGCCTCTTTGGTCATCTTTGGCTTGAAAGTTTTCGCGTACTTAATGTATCTGGACACCTGTTCACTGGTGAAGACCGGTTTGATGGCCTCATCTTGAAACATGTGCAAATCAACGATATGTGAAGCCAATTGTGTGTCTACTCTCTCGTTACAATCGTCCAAGACCACAAAGAACAAATCGAATCTCGAAATAATTGGTGTCGTCATAGCCAAATTGGCTTTCAACCCGATCTTTCTGTTGTATCTGCCCCCAATAGGGTTAGCAGCAGCCAAGATCGAAGTACGGGCATTCAAAGTCGCATGGATACCGGCTTTTGCAATAGAAATAGTCTGTTGCTCCATTGCTTCGTGAATGGCAACTTGGTCACTAATATCCATCTTGTCAAATTCATCGATACAACAGATTCCATTGTCTGCCAACATCAAGGCACCGGCCTCGATGGTGAATTCACCACTTTCCTCGTCTTTAACAACGGCAGCAGTCAAACCAGCTGCAGAAGAGGCCTTACCGGATGTATAAATGGCTCTAGGAGAGAACCCACAGACATATTTCAAGAATTGTGACTTGGAAGTCGACGGGTCTCCAACGATACAGATGTTAATATCACCTCTCAAGTTGATACCGTCCACAGTCTGTTTGTGAACACCACCCAACATTTGCAAGAGCAAACCTTTCTTGATGGTTTCGTGGCCAAAGACAGCAGGTGCAATTGAAGAGACCAATTTGGAGTAGATCTTGTCGTCTCTAACCATCTCTTTCAACTCATTAACCTCTTGCTGGGTCAAAGTGTTCAAAAAGACCTCCTGCTCCTGGTCTTCATCGTCCACTTCGTTCAGATTGGTACCATAATTAGCGGATTCTCCAGTTTCGTCTTTGTTGATCAAAGAGTTGACATGACAGGCAAAGAAGGCAAGTTTGTAAGTCAAGTCACGAACCCCCAACGCTTTCAAACCAGTGACACCAGAGTTCAAACCGTCACTTGACGGAGTCATACCTCTCTGGTCTCTCATGGATTGCGGCTTGATACCTGGGAGTCCTAACTGTGAAATATCTGGGATGACAATCTCAGTTCCTGTGAATCTACATTTATCTCCAGGCTTTGCCCTTTCCACCAACTCACCTCTCAAGATGACATCCAAAGTTCTCGGCATGGACCCGTTAGGAATCTCGCTGGCATTTTCTTGGATTCTGACCTTCTGCCAATCCAAGAATGAAGACTTGTTGATGTTCAAAGTCCACAGCAATTGGTTCTCACACTGTGGATTTGGACACGAAGTTGGCTCAGTGTATCTGAAACTCTGTTCCACATTGTCCACTACAGCTCTACAAAGATCACATGTGAAAGAAGCCTTGTACAACTCAGGTCTCACTTCACTTGTCCGGGTCACAGTTCCGGAAATCGACATCAAAGTTCCCACTCTCTCAGCTCTTATATCTCTGATTCTGTTCAACGAAGGCAAGTTGTAGAACGATATCTGGAAAACTCTCTCTGTGGATTCCACTTGCGAAGATACAGTAGAAGCTGTTGCCGACAGCTGAGTGTTTTCATCTTCACTGGCATTTTTCCGTCCTAAGGCACTAGTGTAGAGCAATTCCGATGCGTGTCTCTTGATCACCCTGCGCACCGCTTTTTGCAAAAATGGCAAGAAACGGTAATACTGCTCGGTGATGGCCGTCGCCAAGACACCATTTTCTCTTGATAACAAGTGCTCATAATCGATATAGATGGTACTCAATTCGTACATTTTCATGGCTTCGATCTGGGCAATGTACAATTTCCCATGGTACTCTGAATCCAATTCCAGAATCGATTCGTCAGTGTAATCTTCCATGAATTGCTCAAACGATTCACTGACTTTGTCCCCGGTCAAATCTGTCACTTTTGGAATCGCTTCCAAGTTTCTCCTTCTAAAAGCTGTTTCTGTTGGTTCTTCAGTTCTCTCAGCAGCCTCCTGTGTAGCCTGTGGACGATGGTCACTGAACACATTTGATCTTCTCAGTGGACCCACAGATGAAGGCGGCTGTGACGAGTTGAAATATCTCGCGGTATCCGAAGGGATCGCTGGGGAGGATGCGATAGGTGAAGACATCGCAAAGCTTGGTTCCAGTCTCTTGAGATTGTTGAGTTGAATAGATTTCTTGAGATCTAAAACAAAATATTTTTGGTGAAAAAAAAAGTTTCTGACGCGTCTCATTATTACCCGATTGGGAATTATTATTGATTGCATATAGACTGAGTCAGGCTAAGGTGAATCAGACGTTTGGTCGAGAAGTTTCGGGTCCAGACCGTTCACCTCTTCTTCATGGCTGCCCTCAGGATGCACTTCTGTATTGAGCATCTTCTGTCTATGCTGGATCCTCAATTCGCTCTTTATGAGCTCACAACTCCAGAGACACGCACCAACGATATTTGTAAACTTCAACAGGAATTCTAGTATAGGAATGGATTCCAACATCGCTGCCGTAAGCCCAAATCCGTAATATTTACCTTTATTGTTATGGATGAACTCTGCCGTTTTCTTTGGATCTTTGAATTTCAAGTCAAAATATCTGGCATGGTATCTCACCCCCACCGCTGGAGCCTTCACAAATACCACCAACAACGGACCGACAAAGGGGATTAAATTCAAACCTAGGATCAAGACGATCTGAAAGAGCCACCAGGGGCAAATGAAGAACCACGGGATTTGATGAAACAATAATTTCCACACTTTCAGCCTGAACGGAAGCTTGCGTTTCCTCTTGAACTTTCCCTGTAAAATGAAATCGTTATAACCCCTTGCGATCAAGATGGAGTCGAAAAGATATGCCGAGGGCTTCGGAAATAGGAAAAGGTCACTGAACAACATCGTGATCAGAGAAGCCTCTTGGAAGACCAATACAAATGAAGTGTACACAGAAGTGGGACCCTGGATAAAGAAGAACACTAGTGTCTGGAGAGGATAGATCAAGATGAACACCAGGGTGAAGAAAATGGCCAATGCGATCAAATGGGGTACCAATATGGCGAGGAAGAACGGCCATAGTCCGATATGTTGTGTCACATATAAAGCGCCCTTGAAGTTGTTGGATATGTTAGTGTGGTAAGGGGTGGTCTCAGGGGGGTTATAGGGTACTTACTGTGAAGGGGTAAATATATGAGGTCGAAGTCACTAGATCGTACAAGATCACAAAAGGTCTGCAGAAGAACAGCCTAGTCTGCTCAATCAAAGCAATCATCTCAGAATATTTGCAGCGCTTTCAGGTTACTTTAGTTGTGATCAATAAAGGGATACAGATAGCGCTACAGGATTTTTCTTGTAGCATTAATTTCTGATAGCATGGATTAAAATCTATAACCTTAAAAGGCTAAAGCCCGAACTAAGCCGAAAACCTGTTAAACCACTCGACATGGTCCTTGAATGCCTTTTCAGCGGCGTATTTCACCGGTTCAAGCGAGAAATCACCCTTCACGGCGAATCCATGACTGACATCGGAGAAAAGAGTCGATTGTAATGGAACCTTGTTGTTCAAAAGAGCAAGCTCTGCAGCGTGTCTCAATTCATGCCCAAATGACTGGTCTGTGGCAGCTGCAGAGATCAACAAAGGCTTGGTGATTTTCTCATAATCCTCCACGACGGTTCTCGACGGGTGGCAGATGGCACCGGCATCCAGTAAACCGTCAGAAAACAACTCATAATTGACATATCTCAGTCCAAAACAGTAACCAATGGTTCCCACAAACAGTGGGTTCAAATTTTTGCGGGCATCAGAGAAGTACGATTTCACCTGTGATTTCACCACTTCATGGTCGATTTTCGAGATGAGAGCCATTTTCTTGTCCGAGGGCCAGTCGAGTCCAATGCCTCCTTGCAAAATATCTGGAACGAGGACATAGTATCCATTTTTGGCAAACAGATCTGCGAGCAATTTGTTGTTTTTGAAGTTGAACCCATAGATATCAGTGAGGAAGATGATGATCTTCTTAGATGAAGCATCTCCGGCAGTGTAGGTTTCCAAACCGAAAACTTCTTTGTAAGTCCCGGTTGGTTCACCTTCGTGAAGCGAAAATGGAAGACAACAGGTCAGCATTGTGTCGATTGGATAGTTTTTGGTGGGGTTGAAAAGAATAATCGGGTAGTTTTGTGGAAGTATTTATAAGCCACACAGTTCGGAATTAACAGAAAAAAAAAGCTCTACTCAAAGGGGATAACTCCTAACTGCGAATCTGTTAGATATCTACACATCTGTAATCACCATGAGCCCTACCATGGAGTCAACAATTTGTAATGCGGCCAAACTGGTAATTCCGGCGTTTGTGTCATAAGGAGGTGACACTTCTACTATATCCGCTCCGACAAGCTTGACACCTTCTAAGGCATCGAGAATCGTCAAGATCTCTCTCGAAGTGAATCCGCCAGGCTCAGCAGTTCCCGTACCCGGAGCATAGGCCGGATCCAACACATCGATGTCAACGGTCAAATATAACGGAGTATCGCCCACGTTCTTCAAGATCTGTTCTGCGATCCCCAAAGGTCCAAATTCGTCTATATCTCTGGCAGTGATTATCTTGAACCCACATTCGGCATCGTGGTCTAAATCCGTGCTGGAAATGTATGGGGCTCTAATGCCAACATGTGTCGAGGTTTCCTTGTTGATGTAACCGGCTTCAGCAGCGTAGTGCAAGAAAGTTCCGTGGTTCAACAGCGCATAGTTAGAGATAGAACCCCCAATTACATCTGGACTCCAGGTGTCGATATGTGAGTCGAAATGTACTACGGTGATCTTGCCAAAAGTCTCATAGGCAGATCTCAAATTTGGTAATGTTATCGTATGATCTCCACCGAGGGTGATGATTCTTGGAGCATCGTATTTAGTGGCATTCAAAACGTCATGCTTGTGGATGACACGTTCACCTCTGTAGATCTGGTTTAATGCGAATCTGTTGTCGAATGGAGTTACAGGGATATCACCGCAATCGACAATTTTCAAACCGGCATGGTATGGTTCCAATTCTCTCAATTTTGAGCCTTTACGGCCTCTGACAGAAGTTTTACCGTACAGTAATCTCACCGACGATTGCCTGATGGCATTTGGACCAAACCTGGCACCGGGTCTAAAAGAGACTCCGGTATCGAAACCCGCCCCAACGATAGCAATATCGAATTTCTCATCATCTGATGGGTTGAAACAGTTGACTGCTGGTAAATACGCAAATGTGACAATACCCCCAAACATGGCCATTCCGGTATCAAGATCTTCGACATCATCGTCATCCGGGTACTTGATCTTGTTATGGACCAAATGCTTGGAACTGACTTCGTAGAATTTGTCCGGATAAGTGTTTGGCAGTCTGTAGGGGTCGAACATGGATTCGTAACTCATACCATTGTCTTGTTTCAACGCTGTGGCTCTTTCTTCTGGAGATCTCAATTGGCCAGATTTCAAGTCTTTGACTCTCAGTTCTATCACCTCATCGCCAGGGTTCACCAAATGCCCAAACATCTTGTCCATGAAACTCTCTGGGACCCTCTCTGGTGCTTCAGCCAAGTCTTGCAATGACAACGGTATGTTGCCCACACTCAAACCCTCACTGGCAGCGGCAAGTGCAACGCTCAACAACACTTGCAATTTCATGGTTACAAATGTGAGCTGTCGATAAAGACGTCAAAATCCGTTTCGATGTTTAATACTCGAGGCAACCTTACGGAATATATAGTACCCGTATAATAGTCAGTCTCGATAAGGGCAGATTTCCGCAGATAATCTTATTTTTGCAGCGGAATTATATGACTCGTGCACACACCAAAATCCCAATCGGGAAACTGCTGACCCCTCCACAATTCAGATTAGCGGTGCACGACCTTTGATCCTAATTTCCCTTTTAGTACTAACCGCTATCGATGACTACAATTTTTTTTCACATACTATTTCGACCATTTAGGCGACACAAAGTATGGAGATATAATCCCGCTAGCGGTATAACCACATTTGAAAAATTTAAAGTTTCCCCGTTACTATAAAATGGCCAGTAACTCTTTGAGATATTTGTAGCTTGTAGTTTACCAGTTGTAGATACAATAGAACGAAATGGCACCAAAATTAGCAAATCCAGATTTGATCCAATCGAAAGCCTACGTCAACGGTGAATGGGTAGTCGGTAAGAATGCCGGCACTTTCAAAGTCACCGACCCGGCCACTTTGGAAGAGATCGCCGAATTACCAGACCAAGACCCTTCTATTGTCGACGAGGCCATCGATGCTGCCTATGAGGCTTTCCAGAGCTTCAAGAAGACCACTCCAAGAGAGAGATCAAAGTTGTTGAGGAAATGGTTCGACTTGTTGGAGGAGAACAACGAAGATTTGGGTAAGATCATCACCTGGGAAAACGGTAAAGCCTTGGCTGAAGCTAAAGGTGAGGCCAAATACGGTGCTTCCTTCTTGGAGTGGTACTCTGAGGAACTGCCTAGAGCCTACGGTCTGACAATTGTTCCAACAAACCCTAGCAACAGACTGTTCACGTACAAGGAAGCCGTCGGAGTTGTCTCTATCATCACCCCATGGAACTTCCCATTGGCCATGATCACAAGAAAAGCCGGTGCCGCTATCGCTGCTGGGTGTACTGTTGTTGTCAAGCCAGATGCTCAGACACCTTTGAGTGCATTAGCCTTGGCCCATTTGGCCGAAAAGGCTGGATTCCCAAAGGGGGTTTTCAATGTCGTGTTGAGTAAGACCAAAGTGCCAGAATTCGGTTTGAAGTTGTGTGAAAACAAAAAGTCCAAGAAGATCTCCTTCACCGGATCTACCAACGTTGGTAAGATCTTGATGAGACAAAGTTCGTCGACTTTGAAGAAATGTTCTTTCGAATTGGGTGGAAATGCCCCAGTCATTATCTTTGACGACGCCAAATTGGACCAAGCAGTTGACCAGGCCATTGCCTCGAAATTCAGAAGTTTGGGTCAAACCTGTGTCTGTGCCAACAGACTTTACATCCAGAGTGGTATCTATGATAAATTTGCCCAATTGTTTGCCGATAAAGTTGCCAATTTCAAGATCGGGAACGGGTTTGAAGCAGCCACCACCCACGGTCCTTTGATCAACGAAGCCGCTATCAAAAAGGTCGAATCCCAGGTGAAAGACGCCTTGTCCAAGGGAGCCAGTGCCATTCTTCCAGGTGGAAGAGCCGAAGATCTCGGGCCTAACTTCTACCGCCCGACGGTCTTAACCGGAGTCACCAAGGACATGGACGTCTGTTCGCAGGAGACTTTTGGTCCGCTTGGAGCCTTGATCAAGTTCGACACCGCAGAGGAAGTCATCGCTCTGGCCAACGATGTTGACCACGGATTGGCCGCCTACGTGTTCTCAGAGAACGTCAACACCATCCATTTGGTCAGTGAGCGTTTGGAAACAGGTATGGTCAGTTGTAACACCGGTATCTTCACGGACTCCACGATCCCATTCGGAGGTGTCAAGGAGTCCGGGTTCGGAAGAGAAGGTTCCTTGTACGGAATCGACGATTACTGTGTCATCAAGACCGTTATTCTCGGAAACTTGACTCTCTAATTTAGCTCTAACCCCCAATTTAAAAGTACTATTTAATAAGCTTCCATTTTCGCGCGCGTGTAGAAAAAAAGTAAATATAAAAACACCACCGGTACTGAATTAGTAGTCATCGAGTACTATTCCAGCATGGATCTCTTCAAACAGTTCCCCGGGACGTCTTTGCTCTTTGAGGATGAGTACAAGTCGTTATTTGAACTGTTTGAGCAGCGTGGGATCTCCGCGGCAGATTTAGTCTCGTCCACATACTTGGAATTGGCCAAATATACAGGCAGATCTACAGTGATCACAAAGAAATTCCAGCACAGATTGGACCAAGAGGTCTCCAACACTATTCATATCAGCCCTATTGATGCGGCGACTTTGGAGAATGATGTTTACAAGAAATTCACTACAGGGGACGAGTCTGTGGACGATTTGCTCCGAGGTGGAGTGGATCTAGGAGCAATAACAGAGATTGTAGGTGCCTCAGCTACTGGGAAGAGTCATTTCTTGCTACAGTTGGCTATAACTGTACAATTTCCCCGGGAATTGGGCGGTATGGGATACCAGATAAGCGATGATGTCATATCCTCGACGCAGACCACCCAGCTGGCACAGAAGTACCAACTGGCCAAAGTGGTTTACATATCTACGGAAAGCGGTATCGAGACACGACGTCTCGCGCAGATCTGTGAAAACTTCCACAGGCTCATGGATACGAATGGGATCAACGAGAAATACTGGCCCAGCACCAACAATGTGTACCAGATCACGTGCAATGACTTGGAATCACAGGACCAAGTGATCTTCTACCAGTTGCCGCATTTGTTGAAGACACAGCCTATAAAATTGGTGATTGTAGACAGTATTGCACACCATTTGAGGATAGAGTTGAACAGTAAAGACAAGAAACTGAACTTGTCTTATGTCTACAAATTGGCCAACTCTTTGAAGCAAATGGCTGTGGAGAATTCGCTAGCCGTAGTGGTGAGTAACCAAGTGAGTGACCGCCCGATGCGGCAGATTTATGGGGACGATGCACCTCTAGTGTTAGACTACCAATTGGGATGGCTAAGCGGATGGGATCATGATATCACCGTGGAAAGACAGACGTACACGGACGAGAACCAGCCTTCTACATCGTTGCACAACAACCGTCAAATCCCAGCATTAGGCTTGACTTGGCAGAATAAAGTAGACCATCGTATAGTGTTGTCCAAGTACAGGAAACCCATTTGGGACGAGTTGTTGGCCAGTATACGACAACGGGAAGTGGAGGCGCAACGTAAACGGATGCAAAATGAGGCACAGATCCAAGAACTGGCCCAGGCACAAAGGGAACAGACTGTAGTTGATGAAATTGCACAACAGCTTTATGAAGGCCAAGAAGACGAGTTTTTTGACATGACAAAACACTACGAGTTAAAGAGAACGATCTGGTTTGACGGCGAGACTGTGGATTTCGATATTTGGAAAGGTGGGCTACGTGAGTCACGCGGAGAGTAGCACATGTGTATATTAATGAGACAAGGGTATATAGATAATATAGGAGTAAGAAGTGAAAGTGAGTAAAAAGCTAGAATTCTAGTCCACCCACGACATCTTCAGCTTCTTCATCTTCTTCGATGGCATCGTCAAGCTCATCTTCGTCATCTTCATCCATGATGGCGTCCTCGTCAACGTCATTGGTCAAATCATATTCGTTGTCACTGCTGTTCAACAGTTCTCTCGACAACAGAAGCAAAGAACTCCTCCTCAGTTGTAGAAAAATCGACTTCAACTGGATGTATGCGACTCTCTTTCTCTTTTTGTTGTACAAGAAGTAAAAATTACACCACAAGACGCTTGGATTATTCAAGATTTCCTGCTTGAGGAAGTCGTTATCCAACTCGAAACACGTACATTCCTGTAAATCCATATGACTGTTGATGATATCCCAAATCCAATTCACATCTTGCTCGGATTTACCGAGACTTATCAAGAGATTATTCACGTTGCCCACCAAGATCGATGACGAAGTTATAGCTTTGAAGAAGTCAGGGTTCAAGGACGAGAAATCGTGGTCCGGATAACATGTGTTCAATATTCCGATCAAGTACAGGAAAGTTCTTCTCGAAGTCTGTTGATGTAAGGGTCCAAAGACGCATGTATCGGCATCTGTTAATGAAGACGGAGATATGTATCCGTTCGAGTGGAACGATCTGCTTATCTGGTTATCATGCTTGCTGGAACTGTCTGTAGACGTCAATGCCGGCCTGTTCTTTATCGTGGATGTAGAATAACTCCGCTGTTTTATATCCACTGGAGGAGATAGTACAGGTTCTTGTTGTTGTTGTAACAGCTGCTGATGGTGTTCTTGGAGATATAAGTCCCAATTCTTGTCTATTGTCTTGTACAATTTCTTATCGGATCCTATTGGTTTTGTCGTGAACAAGTCGATAGTTCCATGGATGTGACTATCCACGGTGTCGAAGCTCAAATTTTGGTTCACTAATTCTATGTCGAATTCGTCGATAAACTGATGGTGTTAGTAGTGTGTGAAAATCTTGGACAAGATTCGAGCAATACGTACCTTCATAGTGGCCAAGTCAACTAGATGTGTTTAAAGAGCACAATTCAGTTCAAACAAAGTGAATTCCAATGGGATTTGATGAATTGAAACGATAATCACGAAAACGTGATAGACAATACCGGGTCAGATTAGTGTTTTTTTTAAGCTGACTCTGTGCTAGACTTGTCAGACTTCCGTATTGGGAAGTTTCAGTGCTGTGATTGGGTCGAGCTGAGTAGTGATCGGGGATATGGGGGTGGTGGTGAGCGATGGCCAGATCTGCTGAGAGTGCTTTGTCTTTAAATGTCCAGTCGCTGTTTACGTTGAATGTAATCTGTTCTAGCGATAATGTACGGGGTATGTTATCAAATAGTCATGAAATGGTCGTGTGGACCAACCAAATAGAGATAAGCGAGATATCCACATACAGCAATTACTGTATATAGAAGTCTAAGGATCTTGAAATTGGGCACGAGAAAAAACTAGGGGCAGGATGATCATCACCTCGATCAAAGTGGAATTTCTATTGGATGGTGCAGAAGTGACTGGATTACATTGGTTAGAGGCCAGACTGTGAGGCAATGGAGCGCGTTTTTTGGTTCTGTTTGAGATTTACATGCAAGATGTAGTTCTACAGTTGAAAACGGTGATGCAATGAAAACGAAAACAATCGTTATTATTAAAATGCTGATTGTGAGCTTAAAATACGGTGAAAGATTTCTTCTTTGCTCTGGTATACATTGCTCATTGCTACTAAAAAAAATCTGGCCTTTGGAGAACTCAATTGACACAAAATCCCAATTGACGTAAACCTGTAAAGATGTAGCAAGGGTAAAAGGGGGCAACAAGATACAAGATCCCTTTGAGACCGTGAGATCATCTGTTGCAATTCGCAATAAACAACGTTACACCACTAGTGTGAACCTAACCTTAAAATTTTTTTTTCTGACGTCTTAGATGAAATTGCCCTTCATCTGTTAGGAATGGGGCAATTTCGATCCGGTGAGGATTGGTGAAATTTTTATTGTTGATACTCAAGCCACCAGTCAGTAAACGTGGCACTGTGCTTATGCGAAATCAATACAGTATCATTTGAAACCAGCATTTCAACATGTAAACTCAATGGCTCAATGCTTTTGGAGTGGAAATCTAAGCCATCGTGTGCTCATCTCCCAATAATTGCCCTGCTAATGGCCCTGCCCTCTGCTGCTAATAGCCCTGGTAATAGCCATGCCCTCCACCAATCCCAAGACAGGGGCACACACATTTTCATGCACTAATTGTTCTATTATAGCTGAAATATCTCATTTCAGACATGTGAAATGCCTCTGTTATAGCGTGAAATTGACAATTTTAGAAAATCAACAATTGCTTGACCTTTTTCTATATATATCAAATTATATTCCCAGTTGATTACACTTTTCTGACATTATCCAAATCAATCAACAAAATGTCAAGCGGTTCATCAACGTCGGCATTTGTTACGACATTGATCATCTACGGGATCATCCTGTTGGTGTATTTTTCCATATTTGTATGTTTTAAGAAATCACAAAAGAGAGTGTATCAACCAAGATACACTGTGGACACTGTACCACTTGAAAAAAGACCCGATTCCGCTCCAGCGGGAGCCTTTGCCTGGTTCTCAAATTTGATGAGTAAACCGGAAAACTACGTCATTCAACAACTGGGTCCAGATGGTTACTTCTTCTTGAGATACTTGTTCAACTTTTTCTTCTTGTCTGTTGTCGGCGGTATCCTCATTTGGGCGGTTTTGTTCCCAGTGAATGCCACCAATGGATTGTACAGTGGTGGAGGTTCAGATAAGACTTCAGGATTCGATATCATTGGTTTTGTCAATGTCAAGGACAAGAACCGGTATTTTGCCCATGCCTTTATGTCGTGGGTGTTCTTTGGAGGTGTTGTCTTTTTGATCTACAGAGAATTGGTGTACTATACGTCTTTTAGACACCTGTTGCAACTGACGCCGATGTACAACTCGTTACTTTCTTCTAGAACGTTGTTTTTGACCGACTTGCCAGCCAAGTACCAGGATGAAGAAGGTATCAGAACCTTGTTCCCACTGGCGCAGAACATTTGGTTTGCCAGAAATCACAAGGATTTGGAGAAACAGATCAAGGAAAGAACCAAGTTGTCCAACAAGTACGAAGCCACCATGAACAAAGTTATTTCCAAGTCCATGAAGCTCAGATCCAAGGCTATCAAGAAGAACAAGGAAGTCCCAAGCCCAGAAAACGAGTTGGCTGCCTACATTCCAGAAAAGAAACAACCTACGCACAAGTTGAAGCCAATTATCGGTAAGAAAGTCAAGACTTTGGATTATGCCCCAGAACATTTGGGTGAGTTGAACCAAGAAATTGGCGACAAACAGTCTTCGTACACCACTGCCGATAAGGTTGGATCAGCTTTCTTGGAATTTCCATCTCAATTGGAGGCCCAAAGGGCATACCAAGCCGTTCCGTATCTGAAGGAGTTGAAAAAATGTCAAAGAGTCATCAATGCTGCTCCTGAAGATATCGTGTGGGAAAACGCCGGTAACTCGTTTGTCGTTAGACACATCAAGTCCATCCTTGCCAAGGTTGTCTTGACGTTGTTGATCATCTTTTGGGCCATTCCAGTGGCTGTCGTTGGTTGTATCTCCAACATTAACTATTTGACCACCAAAGTGCCATTCTTGAAGTTTATCGAGAAGATGCCTTCGGTCTTGATGGGAGTTATCACCGGTTTGTTGCCTACGATCATGTTGCTGGTTTTGATGCTGTTGTTGCCTGTATTTATCCGCAAAATGGGTAGAGTTTCCGGATTGCTCACGGTGCAACAGGTTGATTTCTGGACCCAGAGTTGGTACTATGGATTCCAAGTTGTTCAAGTGTTCTTGGTTACAACTTTGCTGTCTTCTGCCTCTTCTGTGGTTACCGAGATTCTCGACGACCCATCTTCTGCCATGACGTTGTTGGCAAAGTACTTGCCTAGACTGAGTAACTTTTACATCCCATATATGTTGTTGCAAGGTTTGGCCATTGCCTCTGGTGCCTTGGCTCAAGTTGTCGGCTTGATCTTGGCCCAATTTTTGGGTAAGATTTTGGACAACACTCCAAGAAAACAGTGGAACAGATACAACACCTTGGGTAAGCCAAGTTGGGGTGTCAGTTATGCGGTTTACCAGTTGATTGTCGTTATCTTGTTGTGTTACTCCATCATCTCACCAATCATCATTGTCTTTGCCGCTATCACTTTCTTCTTGATCTACGTTGCCTTCTTGTACAACTTGACGTATGTCTTGGACCACACTGTCGATGCCAGAGGAAGATCATACCCTAAGGCTTTGTTCCAGACGTTTGTAGGTCTCTACTTGGCTGAAATTTGTTTGTTGGCCTTGTTCATCATGGCCAAATCTTGGGGCCCCGTCGGTATCGAGGCTGCCTTGATCTTTGTCACTGTTGGTGCTCATTTGTTCTACAAGTGGAGATTTATCCCATTGTTGGACGCTGTTCCTATCTCTGCATTGAAGGGTTCTGGTTACAACCAGCAGGACCAAGGTTTGAAGGAGATCAAGCTGACTGGTCAGAACTTCTGGGTTTCAGACAGCCAACTCGACTCTGTTGGAGTCGCTGGTGCCGTTAATGCTGCCAACACAAACAACGTGAATGGTGCTAACACCATTGCCGGAGACTCTTCATCTGCCAACTCGAAAGAGAGAATCGACTCGCAGAGTTATGCTGACCAGAATACTGCCATCAATAACGGTGCTGAATCGTATGTTGAGGGCCACAATCCTCAAGCTGTCACCACAGCAACCGGTTACGACGATGAGAAACTGCTCATTGACAAGGAAGGTTATTATGCCAATGGAAACAACAACGGTGTCAGTGAAGGTGCTCTGCTCAGCGGATCCACTATTGACAACAACTTACCTACAAATGTCAGCTGGTTCAAGAGATTCTTCCTGCCAACCACTTACTTGTCGTTGCCAGTTTTGCTGAAATTGTTGCCATATATCTATCAACAGCCTGTCAGTTACAACAGAGACAACAAATCTATTTACGTGGACCCAGCTGTCAGTGACGAATGTGCTCAGTTGTGGATTCCAAAGGATCCATGTGGCTTGTCTACGGTGCAGATCGAGAAGGCTCATGCCCATGGTATTTCTGTTACTGATGAGAACGCCTCCATCGACGATCTGCTGAAGGTTACATACTATGGACCTCCTCCAGATTACGAAGATGCCGTTAAGCAATGATTGTAATTTAAGAACGCTTGCTTCCTTACACTATATTAATAATACATACTATCGCTCAATTCTAATTCTGTTCTATACTAGTGATTTGTAGAGAGTAAGTGTACTAAGTGTACTAAGTGTACTAAGTGTACTAAGTGTACTAAGTGTACTAAGTGTACTAAGTGTACTAAGTGTACTAAGTGTACTAAGTGTACTAAGTGTACTAAGTGTACTAAGTGTACTAAGTGTACTAAGAACCATCAGCTGTATTAACTGTAATAACTGTCACAATTGTATCAACTCATCAAATGTATTACTGTGGTGAGTGTATCAGCATACTAAGTGCACCAACGAGTGTCTTGAGTGCAGTAAGTGTAAAGCGCATCACCGCACTATGCGAACAAGTGCCAAGTGAATAAAAGCCACATCAACGGCCCTCCCACTCCATATCCTAATCATCGGTCCCATGGGCCCTGTCCGGGTAAATAGCCCCTTAGTCAGATCTTTTGTGTCCGAAAAAGGAAATCACATATTGAACCAAAAAATGGACGATTGAAAAAAAATCGTTGGATTTGAAATTTCCAATTGTTGCGAATTCTCCACCACAACACATCAAGATGGTTTACACTGCAAGACAGATCGGAGCTCCAAACACCTTGGATTACAAGGTCTACATCGAGAAAGATGGTAAGCCAGTCTCGGCTTTCCACGACATCCCATTGTACGCCGATGAATCTAAACAAATTTTGAACATGGTTGTCGAAATCCCAAGATGGACCAATGCCAAATTGGAGATCTCCAAAGACTTGAAATTGAACCCAATTATCCAGGACACAAAGAAGGGCAAGTTGAGATTTGTCAGAAACTGTTTCCCACACCACGGTTATATCCATAACTACGGTGCCTTCCCTCAAACTTGGGAAGACCCAAATGTCTCACACGCAGAGACCAAGGCCAACGGAGACAACGATCCTTTGGACGTCTGTGAAATCGGAGAAGCCATCGGATACACCGGCCAAGTCAAGCAGGTGAAAGTTCTTGGTGTCATGGCCTTGTTGGACGAAGGTGAGACCGACTGGAAGGTTATTGTCATCGATGTCAACGATCCATTGGCTTCAAAGTTGAACGATATTGAAGACGTTGAGAGACACTTGCCAGGTTTGTTGAGAGCCACTAACGAGTGGTTCAGAATCTACAAGATCCCAGATGGTAAACCAGAGAACCAATTCGCCTTCAGTGGTGAATGTAAGAACAAGAAGTACGCTGAAGAAGTTATCCAGGAATGTTCCGAAGCCTGGGACAGATTGGTAGCCGGTAGCGTTGAGCCAAAGGGAATCGACTTGACCAACTCCACTTTATCGAACTCCGCTTCTTATTCAGCTTCTGTCGCATCCGAAGTTCCACTGGCCAGCCCATTGCCAGCTGCTCCAATTGACAAGTCAATTGACAAGTGGTTCTTCATCTCCGGTACTGCTGCTTAAAAATTAGCCCTCAATAGCAAATTATGAGATTACCACATCTATCTACTTGTAGCCAAATTTAGCCCCGCTTGGCATTCTCTATAAACCTTTTCACCTTGTCCAAATCTTTTACTCCATCTGTCTCTACTCCACCAGACACATCCACACCGAGACATCCGGATATCTTGACTGCATTTGCGACATTTTCCGGGGTCAAGCCACCTGCCAACAAAAATCTCGCTCCATTATCAGATCCGAACGCCAGAGCATCTCCCCAATCGATCAATTTACCCTCTCCACCCAGTTCAGAGTCAAGCAACGCCATCAGATGCACATTCGCCACCAAAGACTGCGCCACTCTCGTCGTTCCTAATACATACCGCAGAATCACGGGGATATCCAACAGCGCCACGTATTCTTGGACATCTTCGGATCCATGGAGCTGGACAATATCAAGTTCGAGTCTCTTGGCGGTAGCCACAACTTCATCCACAGTCTGATTCCGGAAAACGCCGACCAAAAATGGCCCATTTTCCAAGATCAAGTCCCGGGACTTTTCAAAATACTCATTCTGTGCCAACTTCAGCAGCTTGAGTTGGTCTAGAAGTTGTCTAGACGATATCTTCTGTCTCTGGTGAGTCAGCTTTGAGATCTGGATCAGTGTTTCTTCTTTGACAGTTCTTGCCCTGTTGGGCACCAATATCACGCCTAATAGGTTAGCGCCATGGTTGAGCGCGAATTCGGCGTCTTTCAAGGTCTGGAGACCACATATCTTCACCACTGGTTCAGTCATCTTGTCTTGTGCTAGAAGTCTTCAGTGTCTTTTAGTTTTTTTTTCCAAAATGTGTGTTCGGTGTAGCGATGTATTATTTTGGATATGATGAGATTGACCGTGATATCCACGGGTATTGGCAGAATTTGGACGCATTTAGCGCGAGTCGGATGAGGTGGGTTAGAGTAGATCCAAACCAAGATTGAGCACTGAAGTGTGCAATTGATCAGATTCTAACAGTTTCAGACTAGAGTGTATCTAATCACCCAATAAGCCCAAAGGGGTCAGGGCCACGGCCCTGTCCTAACTCACCTTACAGTTCTGTACTTCCCCAAAACAATATTGCATTGCTATTCGCTAACCATATTCTTCTACTCGTTTAAAGTTGTATCTTGTGCTCCACGCTTTTAATATCAATCTTCTCAAACCCACACCAGTCCCTTACTCAAAGCCAGAGCAATTTATTGTGGAAAAAAAACCCCTTTTCCACTACCACCGCAATACAACTTAATTTGCTACAATCGTTGAAACGATCTGTGGCCTGATTCGGTCTACAAGCGCTCTATTCTGTACACAGTTACTAATACCTCAATGTCAATTGCTACAAGCAATTTTCACTGATTTGTATATAAGCCTGGTCAAGTCACATCTCTACACCCCTCTTTTAGTTATTGAAACTTGCGATAGTCAACTGAAACCATGTCATCGAGTGCAAAATTAGCTACAAGTGTCCAAATCAAGCTCAATAACGGCAAAACCATTCCAGCCCTTGGATTTGGTACTGCTGCTCCAGAATCCGACTACGATAGAATTCCAGAAGCCGTCTTGACTGCTTACGAATCAGGGTTCCGCCATATTGATACAGCTTGGTACTATGGAACCGAACCGTATATCGGTAAGCTGTTGAAGAAATTGTTCGATAACGGTGTTAAAAGAGAAGATTTGTTTATAACAACCAAAGTCTGGCCAGCTTTACATGACCGTCCATTGCAGTCTTTGGACAAATCTTTGCAAGATTTGGGTATAGACTATGTCGATTTGTTCTTACAACATTGGCCAGTATGTTACAAGACAGATGAAAATGGGTTACCAAAGAACCCGTATGATGAAAATGGGGTGTTACAATTCGACGAAGACGCAGATTACTTGGACACCTACAAGAAGTTGATTGAAATTTACAAGACGACCGATAAGGTCAGATCGATAGGGGTGTCTAATTACAACATCCAGCATCTCGAAAGATTGTTGAAAGAGACAGATGTAGTCCCTGTTTACAACCAACTCGAATTGCATCCAAAGATCCCATCTAAAGAGCTTGTCAAGTTCTGTGAAGACCATGATATCAAAGTGGCCGCATATTCACCATTTGGCTCTCAGGGTGCACCATTGGTGAAATTGCCTTTGGTGAAAGAACTTGCCTCGAAATACAAGGTCTCTGAAAACGTTGTATTGGAGTCTTACCACATCCAAAGTGGAAGAATTGTCATTGCACGGTCTTCTACTCCTGACAGGATCAAGACTTTGGTACAATTAGCTCCTTTGACAAAAGAGGAAGTTGCCCTGTTGGATGAGATTGGATTCAAAGATCCAGAAAGGTTTATTCAAGAAGATTGGGGTGTGCAATTGGGATTCCCACACTGGAAGACCACTCCCTCTTGGGAGGAATAGATAATTTAATGTAATGATTTTCTGGAGATATCAGTACACTGATGTTGTAGAGTTAAGAGTTCATGTCAAAGATTGTAGATTATGCATCATAAATCATAAGTTACTGAGATTGTATATTAAAGGGATCGTACCAAAATGAATGTGCCGAAAGTTAACGATTATTATAGTACTTGTGTATGTTCAGATTCTGGTCCAGTCATCCCGTTTTCTGGTGCTCTGGTCAAAAATGCACAATTCCACTGATATAGAGCAGCTGTAGCACCTCAATGTTCATTTTGTATCAATACTCAAACTGTTCTCACTATGACTACCATTAGCACTTGAGAAAATCGCGTAGTGAAAAATAGTGAAAAATAAATGCAAAGTAAAAAAGTTTCGCGTGAATCGATTTTCACCACCAAACATGACGATGACCGAGACAAAGCCCAAATTGGTGGCGCCACTCACTTTGGAATTGCCGTGGGTAGAAAAGTATCGTCCTCATGTATTGAAAGATATTGTGGGAAACGATGAAACCGTTGAAAGATTACAGATGATCGCCAAAGACGGAAACATGCCGCATTTGATCATCAGTGGGTTGCCTGGTATCGGGAAAACGACATCGGTACACTGTTTAGCACATGAACTTTTGGGATCCCAATACGGCGAAGCAGTTTTGGAGTTGAACGCTTCTGATGATAGAGGCATTGACGTTGTTAGAAACAAGATCAAGCAATTTGCACAGAAAAAAGTATCCCTACCACTGGGAAGACACAAGATTATCATATTGGATGAAGCCGATTCCATGACTCCCGGAGCACAGCAGGCTTTGAGAAGAACTATGGAGATCTATTCCAACACCACGAGATTCGCATTTGCATGTAACCAGTCCAACAAGATAATAGAGCCCTTGCAATCCAGATGTGCCATCTTGAGGTACTCCAAGTTGTACGATGAGCAAGTTTTGAAGAGACTATTGGAGATCATCAAGGTGGAGAACGTTTCGTATACAAATGACGGGTTAGAACTGTTGTTGTTCACTGCAGAAGGTGACATGAGACAGGCTATAAATAATTTACAGTCCACTGTATCAGGGTTCCATAACGTCTCAGGAGATAACGTTTACAAGATTGTGGACTCTCCACACCCGCTTGTGGTGAAGAAAATGCTTCTTGTGGCTTTGGACAAAGATTTGACCAAGGCATTACAGTTTCTCGACCAGCTTTGGTCAAAGGGCTACAGTGCAGTGGATTTGATCAGTACTTCGTTCAAAGTGCTGAAAAATCTTCAAATTGACGAGACGACAAAGTTGGAGATGATCAGGATAATAGGCTTGACCCACGTGAGAGTGTTAGAAGGTGTTGCCACTTATATACAACTAGCTGGCGTATTGTCGCAAATCAGCGAGCTTCCATAGATATACTTGGTCGTGCACAGGTGACAAAAAAGCAAAACCATTTCAGTATTTATCCAACTTGTAGACCAACACGTTAGCTAACCAAGCCATGTTCCAATCATTTACAGACCAATTCCACAAGAACTCGGCGGGATCCGGGACCGCGCTATCGCTGCCACCACTGGTGCCGCAAAATCCACACAAACACCGGATGTCCAGGCGCTCAATATCGAAACATCCTCAGGAACCTGGATCGTCGTTGAAACTGTTGACGCTGATCCTCCGACCAGAAATGGACATGAAACTGCTGGAGCCAGCCACACAGGGTGATGTGGCTGATGCTGTGGATATAAGCCAATTGGAGGCGTTGTCAAAGGACGGCCATTACACACTTGAAGAGTGTTTGGACAAGATACGTATCAACATTGAAGTGGACGAGGGATGGGATGACAGGACCTATATCGACAAGATGGACACATTTGCATCATTCCACGAAGTTCTAGAAGATTCCAGAATGAACATTGAGCCTTTGAGGAACTATCTTGTGCAGTTTGAACAGAATTTGAGTAAATTATCGAGAGAGATGGAATTTTTACAGCAGAAATCGGATTCCTTGAACAATGAGATCTCTGACAAGAAGATTATCGAGCAAAAATTGACTCCGATCATCAACGATTTGGCTATCCCGCCAGAAGTGGTGAGATCTATCTTGTCAGAGGACGTGAGTGAGAAATGGTGTGAAAATTTGAGGTTTTTATCCGAGAAGCAAGAGATCTATCTCAAGTACCTAAACAGCAAAATGAACTTGAAATCGATCAAAGAGTTGCAGCTGATTCTAGATAAACTCGTGACGAAATCTGTAGAGCGTATTAGAGATTTCTTCATCCGCAAGATCAAACTATTAAGAGTCAATGGAGTGTCGTCACAAGTCGTACAACTGCAACTCTTGGCAGTTAACGAAGCTTATGCTTTTCTCTTGACCCACCACAAGACGTTGGCTCTTGAATTAAGACAGGCGTATTTGCACACCATGAGATGGTATTATCACTCATTTTTCGCCAAATATTTGTACTCTTTGGAAAAGTTGAACCTCCACCAGGTTGGGAAACACGTGTTGCTCAACAACACGAATGAAGATTCGTTGCAAGAGACCAATTCCAGTCGGAGCTCCTTCAATTTCTTTGGATCCTCGGCGTCTCCAGCTGCCAATTCCAGACATCCAGGAGGTACCAACAACGGAAACAGTAATCCGGCAACTCTAACCGACAGATCGGTCTTGATCAATGAGTACTTGAATCTCGGCGACAGGGGTGCCATAATCACTGCCGATGATCCGACGGTGATCTTGGCGCAGATTGCAGAGAACAACCAGTTGGCCTATTGGCTAGAGTTTGGGTTCAGAAACTTCAACGTGGCATTGTTGGACAACGTTTGTGTAGAGTACTTGTTTGTGAACGAGTTCTTTTGCATCAAGAATGAGAAAGAAGAGAGTGTGAACGAGTTGTGCGATACAATTTTCAAGAACACTTTCAATCTCGGAATCAACTACACCAAAAATCTCATTGCTGAAACGTTTGATTCATATGGTATCTTGATCTGTATCAGATTATCTCAGGCATTGGAGTATGAGTTACAACACAGAAGGATCCCAGTGATGGAGGATTATTTGAACTTGCAAATCATCACTCTTTGGCCCAAATTCCAGAAAATTGTCGATGCCAATTGTGAAAACATGAAGAAAGCCATCACTAGACTGTCAGCGATCCCGACGTCTTCATTTTTTGGAGGTTCTTCGCTGAAGATGAACGACAACCCTTTGATCCCGACATTGTTGACTCAGCAGTTTGCCAAATTTCTCTCTGGGTTGCTCAATTTGACCA
Organism: Nakazawaea sp. yHDR128; assembly: GCA_030571255.1. Classification (NCBI taxonomy): domain Eukaryota; kingdom Fungi; phylum Ascomycota; class Pichiomycetes; order Alaninales; family Pachysolenaceae; genus Nakazawaea; species Nakazawaea sp. yHDR128. The sequence goes on along the minus strand of JAJLXL010000007.1, from coordinate 263,976 downwards.
CACATAGTGTCTTTGAGACGGAACAAGTGGAGCCCTTGAGTAACAGTATTCAGAGATTGACTAACGATTTCGAGAATGTCTTGAACAAGTTGAACAATTTGTGGAATAAGAACAACAATGAGAGAAAGGAGTTGTTCTTGTACAATAATTACTACTTGATCTATACAACCTTGACTACTTTGGACTCGAAACTCGCGGTCCAGGAGAGAGAACATTTCAAGATGTTGATCGATGCCTACCAGCCGAAATGAAAGCATTAATATGTACATTATGATGACTGAATGAAATATATAATCGTTACAATTCGTCCACAATTCTTGAAATCGTAGCCAGTGCAGTGGATATTGCACTGGAGATCGTGCTGATTTCGTCCTCGTTGATGATAGAGCTGAGTTGTCGAGAGAGTTCTTCATAGCCCTCGACATATGAAGCAGTGGTATCTGCTAGGCTCGTCGAGGTATCTGCTGTGTATGTAGTGGCAAAAGTGTCGATAAAAGACGACTGCGTCCTTGTGAGTACCTCCTCAGCCTGGTTTATAAGTTTTTCTGCAGATTCCACAGATTTTGACCCGATAAAGAGCTTCAACACGCCGAAAACGATTCTAAACGGAAGCAAAAACACCTTGAATGGTAGCGAAACCAACCAGTACACTTTTCCAAAGATTCCGAGCGTTCTCCTAACCACCACAAAGGCACAACAGGCAATGAAAAAGTACAATGCGTATTTCACCTGTGTACGTTGCTTTGCCCCAAGTCTGTTCAAATTGCTCACAAGAGATCTCGCTATATCCAACATATCATTCATAAAATCAAATGACTCGTTCATATGCTTCAAGCTCTCTGAAGATTCTTCGAAATTTTCCAATGCCATATCAGATTGGAATGCCGAAGTCTCCAACAACTGTCTCGTTTTCAAAAACTTGGACGTGACTTCTTTGTTCTTCTCCAAGAGCATTTCCTCTTGTGTCTTTTGTGATAACTCCGTCTCTTTGTCTTGATGGCTGAACAACTTTTCCCGCTTTGTCTCATTATCTTCAATCTCTACAAACACGTTTTTCAAATACCCGAGTCTCTCTTGCTTCGTGTACAAGTCTTCATTTCTCTTTGATGTGAGCTGCGCTTCTCTCAATTTCTGTTTCAAATCACCGAGAAACAACTTGTACTTGTCTAATGTAAATATATAGTCCACATTGGGCGTGGCAAGTTGGTTTATCTGAAACTCACTTGATGCTAGAAGCTCTGAAAAGGTCTTTGTCAATTTCAACGAGTCCAGAACTAGCGATAATCTCTGCAGAGAGTCATTATTGGATTTGAGTTGGAACACGATTTCCAATAATTGTCCACTCAAGGTGTCCAAGTGCAGAAAATTGGATTCCACTGTGCTGTTCATGACTTCGTGAGCTAGTGACGTTGTGCTTTGTATTTGCGAGTTTATAGAAAAAAAATACACCTTGAATTTTTGGCCTGAAAAATAAGAGATCAGGTTTGTGTGCTAATGGGGGTAATAATTGTCTCAAAATGGTTATAATGAGGTGCTGGTAGTGCTGGAACTGCTGGAACTGTGCTGAAGTTGGAATCATTGGCTTACACCTTTCTGAAGGTTTCCTGGCTCTTAGAATGGATCTGAGCCAAAATCAGCCCAAATCAGCCCAAATCAGAGCAGCTCCGAAATTCCTGCCGTTCTCATCTACTATTTTATTTTATTTTCTTGTTATCTTTTTTCACTAGATCTACTCCCACCAATGACAACTAGTACCCCATATTCAGGACCAGAGATCGACTCGTTGGTCTACCCGAGAGTCTTATTGTTCGGCGACTCCATCACCGAGTATGCCTACGACCAGCAACCCGCCGAATGTGACTGTTTACAGTTCAGTCTTGGGGCTGCGATGACGAATCTGTACACCAGGAGATTCGATGTGTTACAAAGAGGGTTCAGTGGTTACAACACCGAGTGGGCCAGGATCATTTTGCCAAAGATTTTTGCCCTCGAGCACGACTCTAGACCAGATCTGGGGCAGATCAAATTGATGACGATGTTTTTGGGGTCGAATGATGCCGCTCTAGACGGTCCAGAAAGGGTCCCGGTTGGCCGATTCGAGGAAAATTTGATTTTTTTGATCCAATTGGTGTTATCAAAGGGGATAAAATTGGTGCTCATCGGGCCGCTGCTCCATAACACCGAGAGATATAGGACTTTCTATCCGGAAGAGTATGACCGTGGGATCTACAGGACCAGCGAGAATAATCTTGTTTACAGTGATGTCCTCAAGAAATGTGCAAAATTGTACAATGTGCCCTATATAAATCTCCACGATGAGTTTAGTACGTACGCTTTAGGGGGTGATTTTAACGAATTGCTCTCTGACGGGTTGCATTTCAGCGGATTGCTGTACAAGATGCTCTTTGACCGGGTCATGGATGTCGTGAAGAGCCGTTACCCAGAGTACCATCCGTCAAATCTCCCACGGAGACTTCCTGATTTCGAGAATCCTCATATCGTGGACATCTTGACCTCTCTAGGTGCAGAGTGATCATACTTGAGCATTTTACTAGGCATTAGACACCAGACACTGGTCAATTATAGACTAATAGACAATAACTAGACAGCACTATAGTATACACCACTGTACTGCGTTTCACCATGTAGCTCATTCCACACTCTAAAGCACACTGTTGCCACTTGTGATCTATCAATCGCGTTTGCGTGTTCTGCGTGTTTTTTTCCTTCCCTTTTAAGATACTCAGCTTTCGTTCTTTCTCTTCTCTTCTCTTCTCATCTCTTCTGCTTCTGCTTCTGATTCAACCACTTGATCTTGCCACTTATGACCACAATCAGCTTGGATGTCACAGAGTCACAGTACAATGCAATCACATTCCCCCCAGATCCGAGTAAGATCTTGAAAATAATAGCGGGTCCAGGCGCTGGCAAAACAATGACTTTAGTGAACAAAATAGCATATGCATTGAGCCAGGGAGTGAAACCAGATGAAATATTGGCACTTTCGTTGACCAACAGAGCCGTCTATGCCTTGAGGGACCAATTGGAGCAACTAGTGGGTGCTGAGACCGCGGCACTCGTCAATATCATCACATTTCATGCGTATTCCATCTCTGTGGTGAGTGCACACTACTCCAATGACTGGCAATTGCTAGAAGATCTCGGCTGGAAGACCTTGAGCAGCATCATGTACAATCCGAAGGGAAAGACAGCGAGGAAAAGACGCCTTTCGAGAAACGAGATGGAGAATTTGATCAATTTGGCCAACAATGGAGTGTCCGATGATAGAATTAGCGAATTGATGAAAGATAGACTGAGTCCCGAAGAAGTACGACTTTTGATGAACTGGATTCATCATTCGAAAATCGTCACTTATAGAGACTTGTTGAAGACTGCTACAAGATTGCTCAAGAAGGAACCAGAGATTCTGGCCGAGATCAAGATGGTCATTGTCGATGAATTTCAAGATATGTATGGCGATTTACTTGAATTGGTAAAAGTTTTGGCAAATGGCAAGCATCTAGTCATTGCTGGAGACCCGAATCAGAGTATATTTGGGTTCTTGGGCTCAAAACCGCAGATAGTGGACGAATTCGATAGAGATATTCCGGGGAAGCAGACGTCGGTGATCACTTTGAGCGAATGCTTCAGGTCAACTCCAGAGATCATCGGAGTAGCCGACGCCATAGTGAAAGCTGTAGTTCCCAGAGTTCACGTCAAGGAATCTGGACATTTGCCTGTTTTCAAGATGTTTGACAGTGATTTGGAAGAATACGCATTTCTAGTCTCTGAAGTTAAACGAATTCTAGCCACATCCAATGGATTGGTCAAACCGACCGATATTCTGATCTTGGGACGTACAAACAAGAAGATAGATGCAATCCGCGATTACCTCGAAGGAGAGGGGATTGAAACTGTAAAACTAGCGTCGGTACAGACATGGATCGATTCACCGATATACCATTTTGTGGATTATTTGGAGATCTTACACGATCCAAACAAAGCCGATCACTCTTTGATGTCCACAATGGCTCTCTTGGACAATGTGGGCAGTACAACGTTGAGAAACATAATGGTAGAGGTTTCTGAGACAAATTCGAGGTTGTCTGCAATCGACCAAATTTCCATCTGGGGGTACCTCAATTCCAAAAAAAGTCCAAAACTTGACAAATTGTTTGCAAAGTTCGTCAACACGATAACGGAAACCAAACAGCTTTTTGACGAATCGCAGAAATCCCCAGATGATTTGATGAAATTTTTACTCCAATTGAGCTCAGAGCTAGGTTTGAAGAAACGAGTCTCCAAGAGTCTACGCTCGCCCCATGATTCTGCCAAGTTCCAAGATTATATGCGTAAATTCTACGAAAGTCTCTGTGCATCTGCAGAGATGAAGAGTGATGATCAGAATTTAGTAGAGTATTTTTTGAAACACTATAACGATGTTCCTATATTGAGGAAAGATGATCTGGTGAACTTGTCTACAGTACACTCTGCTAAGGGATTGGAATTTCCTATAACCTTCATCCTAGCAAAGGAAGAGACTTTTGGGCACCAATTCGTCAACACAGATGAAGAGAGAAGAACATTATATGTGGCCATCACTAGAGCTTCTGCATTATTATACTACGATAAGCTTCTGGGTAGTTATCATGGCAGAAAGATGTTGATTGACCAGAAGGATTTGTCAAAATACTTCACTCTCGACAACCCTTCACTTGATCCACCATTCTGGTCCAAGTACGCTACGAGTTTGGGCGTCCAGCACCAAGTTCGTGCCTATCATACCTACAGATCGTTCCCCAATTCGCTATTCAAAAGCCTGAGATTTGGTCGTAAACTATTTATGAAATAGTGTCATCATGTATCGAGATTATAACTCTCCAAGTAGTCATCACTTAGCCTTTCCCTTTGTATGCTTATCCTTAGAAACCATCGGCTGAGTAGTGACGAGTAGCTTGATATTTGGAGTCTGGAAACTCAAGTTTTTCGCCCATTCGACTTCAACATCCTTGACTTTATCCACCACCAATCTCTCTAACAACTCTGCACCTGGTGCCTCACGGGATATCCCCACGATTCCAGTGTTATTGGAGTCTAATGACTCACTAATCTTTTGCATCGAACCTCGGGGAAGTTGCACTAATTTGATACTTCTCTCTTCAGTTGAGGCCATCTGCACTAGAAGTGGGAGATGTTTGGTCAACAAATCCGGTTTGATGTTCTGCTTGCACACAAAAACGATTGATAATGGCTTGTCACATTGTTTCTTGACGATTTTTCTGTTGAATCTGGACATCTCTTCTAGCTTTTTATTGGTAGAGTTGAACCCAACTGTTGAAAATGCACTGATTTCAGGCTCGTCTAGCTGCATCCCACTTTGTAACTTTCTCAGTTTCTTAAAGTTCCCCACAGGTCCCAAAATCCGGCATAATAACTCAACTATATCCAGTCCAGCATCTCTCTCCACAAATGGCCAGTTCTGTGATCTTATATATGGGTTGTCCAATATTGGTTTATAGACCTGTTTCCTTTTCTCTTCCAACCCTTTCAATGATTTGGATGTATTTGTCGCTTTGGAAACCTTCGGCTTCTCAACTCGTCCCTTGACTTGACTCATGGCAGCACAAAGAATCTGGAAGGGTTCTCGAGATGAGTTTCTGTTTATAGATTGAAAAAAAATTTGCTAGTGAGATTTGGCAGAAACTTTATAATTGACGTGTCAATTAGATAGAGGCATCTCATCGCTAGTCAAATTCCTTAAAACAACCGCCCAAAGAGCGCTTAAATGTACTTGCAACTTTTTGAGAATACAAAATTTGTAACTGCTTCTATCAGAGCTGTAGATTCAACTGTCAGATGTATCATACCGATTGCCCCAGCACGAGTTCGTCGTCAAAGGATTCGGGCTCAGAAGAGCGTATCGAGATCACGAGGGATACAGTTAGCGGCTTGAAGATACCAGATCATCCGTCCTGGAAAAGGTATTTTCAAGAAAATACCGCCCAGTCACAGAATGGAAATCAAGACTCGTCTCTGGAGCTCTGGCTGAACCCCTTTCGGTACCGCCCACATAGACCAAAGCTCAAGCTTCCAGTGTTGGAAAAGAATTCAGAAGGAAAGTACTCACAATCAACCAAGAAAAAGAGCGTCCACTTTTCAAGCCCATTGACTGATGGTAACAGTTACAAAGAATATGGTATTGATGCAACAATGGGCTCTCGGTCAGGAGACGAAGTTTGCGAAGAAAGTTCTAGTTTGTATGCTACACCACCTAGACAAGCCTTAGACCTCAGCGGTTCAGCAAAAAATCTCTCAGATCATAGCTTTCAACCAAATCCCTATCTTGAGCTCCATAGAGGAGAATCTTTTGAGTGTAATCTTATGGGCCAGCTCGAGGAAGAATTTGACTACGAACCGGAAATTTTTGAACCCCGTTTGAGAGTCGTCAATGGATCCGCGCATGAACCCCTTTCTGCAGCTTCTTGTGATAGACCTTTAGCGGACATTGAAGTGAATTTCAAAGACGAAGATCAAGAAGACAGGCCAGCCCTTATCGAAATCATAACGGACTCATTCAAGACTTTGGAGGACTTGTGTTCTTCACTTGGAGATGAAACTGTTCATGTACCAATTCAAGGGTCCACCACTTTGAGTGATGCTTTCGACAGATTGGCAGGCTTGACAACTTCCTTGAAATGTTATTTGAAGAAATTACAGCAAAGCACAGATAAGATCATTGAAACTCAGGTAAAGAAGATCAATGCATTGGAAGAGTCTATCAGTCAACTTGATTCCGAAGTCCAATCCAAAAAATGTACACAGGAAGAAATTACAAGATTGGAGGCAGAAGTTGGATGTAGATCCTCAGAGATCAAGATTTTACAAAAATATAACGAAGACCTGAGACGTTCAGCTAGTGGCACTGCAGCAGAACTTTCCGAAACAAATGCAAAATTGTCGTCAGTCATCGCCAAAGCATCTCATTTAGAAAAAGTCATTGTCTCGCATATCAATAAAATGGAACGAAAATCAAAGGGGATGCACCTCGGTAGCGGAAAGATTGAGGAAAAGTTGGCCGGAATTGAACATGAAGTTGATGACTACATGAAAACTGTTCTGACCCAAATTGCAGCTCAAGAAGATGAGAAGGTCAAAACTCTCAACTCTTTGAAAATTGCCCAACTGGACTTGACAAACTTTAAGTTGTTGCTGGACTCCCTGCAAAATGAAAACTCAAAATTGATCGACAAGAACAAGCAGACAGAGTCATTCTTAGAAGCAAGTGAAGATAAAGTCCAAAGTTTGCTGAAGGAGGTTGACCGTCTACAAGCTGATCTTGCAGAAGAGAAGTCCAAGTCAAGTGAACTTACCAAAATGCTTGAATTGAGCGAACAGTCTATTGGAAAGCTCAAGAAATCTCTTGATACTAGCAACCTGGAACTACAAGAATCGCAAAAGAGATATCAAAAGTTACAGTTTCAGTTCCAAGGATCTTCAGACCAGGTTTCAAGTTTGGAAGCTGATCTTTGCAAGTTCTCCGCACTCAAAATCGAACAGAATATCAAAATGGATTGTCTTGACTCTGTGGAACAGAAATGCAAATCATTGGAGATGAAATTAGAGAGCTCCAAGAATGAAGTCACGATCTTGATGAAAGAAGTAGCTGTATTGAATGATTCCATCAAGATCAAACAGGAAACGATCGAACTTCTTCAAACAAAAATATGTTTCTTTGATGATAAACTTGCAAAAGCCGAAACGGACTTGGGGTTCAAGTCTAAAGATGTGGAGCTACAGTCATCTAATTTGCTTGAACTCGAGTCTGCACTACAAGCCAAAGAGAATCAGATGAAGAAAGTCGATTATAGATCCAAGGAGATGAGAGAAATGATGGTTTACAGCGTCAGAGATTTACTTCAGATTATTGCTGATAATCTCAATAAGGTTGTCACAGAAGAGTGTATTGAAGAAATCTTGCAATCATTTAATAAGGTTGCAACAAACTATCACACTGAGACAATGGCACGTTTCTTCTCATGTACAAATAAAATTGTTGGTGGATCGTTGGACTTTGTCATTACCGAGTTACAAAGTCATCAGGAAAAGCTTAGAAAGGAGACTGCTAAATGTGAGGAATTGAGGGAGTCTAACAAAAACTTGATGATAGAGCTACAAAACGTACGCAGGAATGTTGATATGGTTATGGGTAGGAGAAGAAAACCGGAAAGACATCATGGGGAAGCAAAAAGACGCACAGTTTCCGATAGAAAGGCTTCTAACAGAAGCGTGAAATTCTCTGAGATTGCAACTTGTACTGCTGATCAAGATAACAGCTCAGACAAAAGTAAGAAATAACCCTTTCATGCTTCAACCTTGAATTTACTTTCTTTCTCCATCTTTCTCAGTATATAATCCTCGAATTTTGGGGCATGATCCTTTTCTTCCAGTTCTTGACCCTGCTCAACTACATTCATTTCTGCCTTTTTCAATAGATAAATCCCCCTTTGTGCTTCCTTGTAGATTTTTCTAGTTCCTAAATCACCGTTAGTTTCTGAAGTTAACTCGATAAACTTCCTCATCATGTCGTATTCCCGTAAAGTGATATCAAGATACCCGTCTTTGTAATCATTGAGATGTACCCCTAAGTGAGTAATCTCGATCTTTTTCGACCCTCTATATGTTTGGTATATGAGTAATCCATATATATCACTATCTGTTAGGCAGAAAATTGGGATTTCCTTGTTGTACAAGTGTATCAATTCCACAAAACTCCTTGTCAGGACATCAGGAAAGCCTTTTCCGGTTATAAGAACCCGTTTTTGGCGATGTGAAGAGCACAAGAGTTTAAATACTGCGTCTTTTTCCACAACCAAGACGTGGTTGATATTTGGTGCTAGCTTTACTCTTGTTCCTTTGTGAAATGTGGAAATTAATTGGGGATCCATATTTGCTGAAAATTCTATGCTTGTGCCATCGGGCTGTACGATCGATAAATCCCCCAACACGAGTCCTTTAGCAGAGGCGACCACACCCATTTCTATTGACTCAATTTCAAGTGAGAAACACAAAATTTCAATGTATCTATCAATGGTTTCTTGTCGGTGAAATAGGGCCACATTGTTGTAATAAATATCCCTTCTTGTGACAATCCTGTTCGACTTTAGGTTCTCAATGATCAATTTGATTATTGAAACCAAGATAGCTTGAAGGTTTAGTATTACATGAAATGTTATGTGATTCAATGGGAAGCCCTTACCGAAGTTTTTGCAATCAGCCTCCCCTGTTCCTGGCAATGCTACTTCCAACTCCCTAGGACACCCCTTATTTTTACCACCACGAGATCTGTTAGCAGGGCTGCTTTAACTCTTAGGTCTTTTTGGTTGCACTTACTTCTTGATTGGCAGACGTAGATGTATCACTACAGATTCACAGTTCTTTATCCCATCGGTGATACTCCTTAAAGCTAGGGTTAACCTTTCCAAGGGAGAAATGCTACTTTGCTCAAATTTGTCAGTAATCGGTCTAAAGGTCATCATAGGGTTCACACTCACTTCCGGAAACCACAACGTGTTGAGCAAAAATATATATCTCTCTGCAGGATACTGGTGTCTGGATCGTCAACCGTCATCGAATGGATGGTACTTATAGGTCAACTGATTTCAGATACACCCTTTATTAATGTGCTATAGAAAAAATATAGTAATTATCTGTACGACAAATCTCGAGATAAAAAATCCAAGATCTCGCTCAACACTCTAGATCTTATGTCGTCTGATTCCACAAACAAACTGTGCTGTCCCTTCATCTCAACTAGTTTCCTTATCAGCTGATCAGATTTCTTGAGTCTTTCGTAGAATATCTTGGACCCCTCAAATGCGTTCACTTTATCGTCTTGTGAGTGTAATATTAGTACTGACTTATCTGCAGCGATACTGTAATCTTTTTTTATCAAATTTTCACCCTTTGCAAACATGGCAGACAATTGTGATATAGAGACTAAAGGAATGGCCAATTGGTCCGAGACTAAGAAATCTAGATATTGTGTGTTTGTAGTGAGGTATTCCTTTGTGATCTTGGAGATAAACTTGTAATTTGAGAGGGACTTAAAGTGGTTAATGCCTCTGAAAACATGATCCATAAATGGTGGCTTTGTAGAAGGGTGTAGTCTTATCAACGGAGAAGTGACTATTCCCCCCTTGATCAATGTTTTGTACTTCCCATTTGCCAAATAGTCCAAAATAGTACCTCCGCCCAGCGAATGCCCTACAAGGTACAAATTGAGCTTGTCATCTGAGATGGAGTTGAAATACTCGATAAAATTGTCCAAATCTGCCAGTGCAAGTGCCTCATTGGTGTTACCCTTTCCCTCATTGAGCGACGTGAATCCACAGCCGCGCTGGTCATAGAAAAGGCATTGATAGCCATTGGAACAGAGTCGGTCCATAATTTCAGCATACAATATGGAATGCTCATATAAACCATGAACGAATAAAATTCTTGCCTTGGGAGACTGTGGAGTCCATAGAGTTGTGTAGAACCACACATCTGAGAACTTTATCCTGGTGTGGACCGCGGAATTTGTCGGTTTGTATGGAAACAAGTCCAAGTCATAATAGTTCAGAGACTGCTCATACAGACTTGGATCCACATTCTGCACTTGCCAATGTGTTTCTGCCATTGCCATTGCCTTCGTGGAGTTGAAATCGTTTAGAAAATTATTATTTTTTCATCATCTGCTCATGCGCTACAGTGCCTAAAAAGGAAATGTCATCTATGAATCTAATATACAGGATTAGCTGGTTAGTCAAACTTGATCTTCTTGGCCTTGGCATTAGGGTCGACATTCTTGAAGAATGCGCCATATGCTCCGTGCTCTTTCTTCTTGGTGTGACCTCCAAATTTCAACAACTCCAGCGGGACTTCTTGGTTAGCTGCTCTCAAGACGTTCATCAAAGCTCCACTGAGATGTTTTTCGTGCTCAGTGAACAAAGTGTGTGCAATACCGGTCTTTCCTGCTCTACCAGTTCTACCGATTCTATGGACGTAGTCTTCAATGGTCAATGGGAAGGTCAAGTTGATGACGACTTTCACATTCGGAATATCCAAACCACGAGCAGCGACATCTGTGGCTAACAAAAGGTTACTCTCGCCCCTCTTGAAGGCATCTAAAGATTGAGTTCTCTGCTGTTGCGAAAGATCTCCATGGATAGAGGCGACCTTGAATCCCTTGTATTGCAAGGTCTTCTCCACTCTGGTGGCCTCTTTCTTGTACAAGGCAAAGATCAACACTTTATCGTTAGAATTTGCACCTGATTGGTATTTTCTCAACAATTGGATCAATTTTTGTTCTTTTCCAAATGGTTCCACCACTTCCACTATTTGAGTAATTCTCTTGTTTGCAGACAACTCGTCTCTGTTACCGATGGAGATCTTGATCGGCGAGTTCATAAATGTGGATGCCAATTCTCTGACCTCTTTTGGCCATGTGGCAGTGAACATCAACGTCTGTCTATTCTTTTTATTGGTGCTGGAAATGATTTTCTTGATATCTTCCTCGAACCCCTTTTCGAGCATTCTATCGGCTTCGTCCAAGATTAAATAGTTGATCTTGCTCAAATCGACAGAACCTTCCTCCATCAAATCCAACAATCTACCAGGAGTTGCGACAACACATTGAGAAGTCTTGATATTTCTTCTCTGGTCATCTTTGGAGACACCACCATAGATACAGGTACATTTCAAGCCAGTCACGTCAGTCAATTTGACCAAGTTGTCGAAGATCTGCGAGGCCAATTCTCTTGTTGGAGAAACAACCAACACTTGGAGATCTCTCTTGTTTCCCAGGGTCAATATATGGTTGATAGCCGGTACTCCAAAGGCAAAAGTCTTTCCTGAACCTGTTTCTGCAACACCAACGACATCGTTACCGTTTAACAAGTATGGCCACGACACAGACTGGATTGGGGTTGGTTTTGGGAACTCCGAGATGACTTTGAAGATGTCTTCATCGATATGGCCTTGCAAGTTGCTGAAGGACAACGTTGGCTTGATATCGAGCGATTGGGGGTCTTCGATGGTGACTTCGTTTTCCTTGATGAAAGAGTCCAATTCGTCTGCCGAGGCCGAGGACTTTGGCAGTTGGAATGTCGGTTTCTGGGAGCCAGATTCCTCGGAGTTGTCTTGGCTCAGTTCCTTGTCCTTTTTATCTTTCTTCTCCTTCTTCTCTTTCTTGTCTTTCTTATCTTTCTTCTCCTTCTTGTCTTTCTTATCTCTCATTTCCTTCTTCTCCTTCTTTTCTTTCTTGGATTTCTTCAGATCCACATCCTCACTGGACTCCAACTTTCTCTTCTTATCTTTCAACTCCTTAGAACCCATTGTCATTCAATTATCGTAACAATCCACTTACTATGATCTCTTAAAATTTTTCAAAAGACGAAAATTTTTTTTCATTCTCAAAAGGGCATGAGATGAGCTGCCACAAGAGGCAGCTTCCCGATGAGGAAGTCATCCGATGGCTCAGGTGGCGTGAGAGATGCGATACGTCTGGATCTCGGATTTTCAATTCAAATGAACCACTCTCAAGCTCTAGCTCAACGGTTCACCTTTGCACACTACAGCTTGTTCTCTAACATCCGAGGATCCGAGGAAATTCCGTGCCATATCAGTACCGCCGTATCACGCTACCACGTTAATTTTTCAGCGAGGCAAAAAAAGAATCGTTTGGAAATTTCCATATAAATAGATCAGTTGCCTAGATACGTGTCCACATCCGATAATTGGCGCTAAAGAGTTTGTTATCGACCAGATAGAGACATCGGGTTGAATCTCAGCATTGGCCGTACATTTGCATACTATAGACCTACAATAGACATGAGGAATAGAGTTTTGGCGTTAATATTGGCGTTATTCAGCCAGATTTGTTATTCAGTGGAGATCACAAGACTGGCTCAGGTACAGGAGCCCTTATCATACCACAGTTTCCTCGATACACCGTACATAGATGGAGAAAAATTCCACAACACCATTATAACCGGATCGACAGATATAAGTTTCCAAGACATCAATGAGAAGAATCTGGCCATCAGAAAGAGCTTGGATACTTTAGTGCACGAGCCATTTTTCAGGATATTCAAGTTGAATTTGTACAAATCATGTCCATTTTGGGAACAAGAGGGCTTTTGCCTCTATAGATCTTGTGCAGTGGACACCATAAACGATTGGACAGAGTTACCAGAGATTTGGCAGCCAGAGGAGTTGGGTAAAGTGACTCTGCAGATCAATGAGAAGAACAAGAAGAATTTACAAGGACATCTCGAGGACAGTGAATGTATCGATGAGATCGAAAACAACAACTATTGTCATCTTGACGGGGCAGATGAAGACTGTGTGTATGTGGATTTGGTGGAAAATCCAGAGAGATTCACTGGATACGGTGGAGAACAGTCATTTCAGATCTGGAAACTGATTTATGAGGAGAACTGTTTCCACAATCCAAACAGTGTTGGTGAAAACGTCTTGCAACAAGGTGAAGACGATGAGCAATGTTTGGAAAAGCAGATTTTTTACAGATTGATCAGTGGTATGCACTCTTCGATCTCTACGCATTTGACTAACGAGTATTTGAACTTGAAGACAAAGGAATATGAACCAAATTTGATGCAGTTCATGTTCAAAGTCGGTAACTTCCCCGAGAGATTCGAAAACATGTATTTGAACTACATCTTGGTTGTGAAATCATTGATCAAATTGTACAAGTCCAACTATCTTGACAAGATTTCACTTTGTTCACCCGAGTTTGCAGAGAAAGAATTGGAATTGAAACACGAATTGAAAGATTTGGTGGAACCGTTTTTGTCATTGAACAAACAAGGTGAAGAAGTGTTGTTCAACGAGAAAGAGTTGTTCCAGGATACGCATGCGGCCGATTTGAAGAACGATTTCAAGATGAGATTCAGAAATGTCTCGTCTATCATGGATTGTGTTCATTGTGATAGATGTAGAGTTTGGGGGAAACTACAAACCATCGGTTATGGAACAGCCTTAAAAGTCTTGTTTGAACTAGACGAAGAAAATGTGTTACAGGACAATTTTTCGTTGGAAAAGATCGAATTGATCGCCTTGATCAACACTTTTGACAGACTCAGTAAGAGTATCTTGAGTGTGCTCAATTTCGAAAAGATTTTCTTGGAAAATTACAAGAGAGAAGAAGATGGCACGTTGAGTGCAGGTACAGGTCTGTCAATTTCAGATGAACAGATATTCACATCGGAGTTGGCTTCTGAAAATGAGATAGAAGATTTTCGAATCACACCATCTGACCAGAAGAAGAAGTTGAAAGATTTCGTCAAACCGGTGCAAGAAAAACCAAAGAAACAGACCCCAACGGTGAAAGAGGCATTTTATCAAGAATTGAACAACGTTTATCAAGCGTTGGTTTTTATTTGGAATTCGTACTTCAGTCTCCCGAAACATGTGTTTGACTACACAAGTGTGCGGTTGAACCATTACTGGAACAAATTCATCGGGCTTCAGAGCCCTCTTGACCTTGACGAACAGTCATATCTCCAGACATTGTTTGATAAATCCAGAACTTCGTCTTAATTGCGCCGCTCCGAGTCACGTGACCCGTGATACGTATCAAAAAAGAAAGAAAAAAATTTTTGTCTAAAAAAAATTTTTTTTTTCAATTTTAAACCCCTGTGTATACTAATCAAGTACTGAACTGATACAGAGATTGCATTTTAAACACTGTTGTTTGTAGAGCAGAACATGTCTAAATTCAACCCAAACAAGGTGCAGAACTTCACTCCCGAAGGAGCGCCGAACTCCAGCAGACAGGGCAGCCAGAACGGGAGAAAGAACTTCCAACCCTTCCAGCCCCAGCAAAACCAACTGTATCAGCAACCGCTGCCACAACAGTACCACCAGTCACCGCAGAACTTGTCATATGAAGACTACTTGAAGAAACAGCAGGGTAACTTGAACAAACGGGCCGGATCGACACCGATCACGTCTCCTCCGATGTCGGTATCAAATTCGATCTCGGGTACCAATACCCCAATCAGCCAGACTGCCTCGACCACGTCTTTAAATTCGTTGAGTTCGGCATTGAGAAAGTTGGAAGTCACCCCGATAAGTGAATATTTGGAAAAAATCAGAGACTCGAAGCAGATCTCCGAGGTGAGGACACAGTGCGATGCCATTGTAGATTTGGTGCAGCAAGAGGGTGTTCAGCTGATCCAAGAATGGAATATTTCTGAAGTCATGAAGTCCTTGAGCAAACTGAAGAACCCAGCTTTAGTCAGAGAGGGAAGTATGTTGTTGTTGTCTTCACTCCTGAGAAGATTTGCCGGGCAAACACCTGCAGAGGCATTTTTCGTGAAGTTGTTTGCTCCAGCTTTTGATTTGTTAGCCGATAAGGAGAACAACGTCAAGAGAGCCGCCCAGACGACTATTGATACTTTGTACGGGATGTTCCCTGTAGAGGCGTTATCGTCTGTGGTTTTACCAGAGTTTTTGGCGTACTTGAAGTCCTCTGCCAAATGGCAGAGTAAAGTCGGATGTCTGAAGTTGTTCGACAAGTTGACCATAGAAGCTCCAAACGATTTGTTGGAGATGACGTTTGTCAATGCTATTCCAGTGTTGACTGATGTAGCTACAGACTTCAAGCCTGAATTGGCCAAAGTGGGCTTGAAAACCATGACGGATTTCGTGAAAGTGTTGGACAACTTGGACTTGCAACAACGTTACGACATCATTGTCAGGACGTTGGCTGATCCAAGCAAAGTACCAGAATGTATCAAATCTTTTGCCTCTGTCACTTTTGTCGCCGAAGTCACCGAGCCTGCCTTGCTGTTGTTGGTTCCGATCTTGGACAAGTCCTTGAAATTGTCTTCGTCTTCACAGGAACAGTTGAGACAGACCGTTATCGTTGCCGAGAATCTCACGAGATTGGTCAACAACAAGAGAGAGATTGAGAGTTTCATCCCCATCTTGTTGCCGGGTGTCAAGAGAGTCGTTGACACTGCTTCGTTGCCAGAAGTGAGAGAATTGGCTGCCAAAGCGTTGCAAGTGTTGGAAGATGCCGATGCCGAGAAAGCTGACGGGAAATTCCACGGCAGAATCTCGCCCCAAGACACCAAGAAGTACTTTGACGAAATTGCAATTCAAGACGGTGTTGTCTTGGACTATTTGGGATCTGTAGTCTCTGCCGATGCCAATGCCAACGACTGGGCAAGGTTGAAAGAGTACTTGGAGATGGCCCTCGAGTCATATGTAGAAGAGTCTGAAAGAGACGCAAAGGTCAAGTCGATTGTGCACAGATTGAGAGAATTGTTCACCCCAGATGCCGTTGATTCCAACACCGATGACGGAATTGAGATCGTCAACTCGGACTTCTCATTGGCCTACGGTGGAAGAATGCTTTTGAACAAGACCAACTTGAGATTGTTGAAAGGTCACAGATACGGGTTGTGTGGAAGAAACGGTGCCGGAAAGTCCACGTTGATGAGATCTATTGCCAATGGACAATTGGAAGGATTCCCGGACAAGTCCGAGTTGAGAACCTGTTTTGTCGAGCATAAATTGCAGGGATCTGAAGCAGATATGGATTTGGTTGCCTTCATCGGGTCTGATCCGGAGTTGGCCGAAGTCTCTAGAGACGAGATCTCGAATGCCTTGAACGAAGTCGGCTTTGACGAAGAGAGAAGAGCCCAGCATGTGGGTTCTCTCTCTGGAGGTTGGAAGATGAAGTTGGAATTGGCCAGAGCCATGTTGATGAAAGCCGATGTCTTGTTGTTGGACGAGCCTACCAATCATTTGGACGTTGCCAACGTGAAATGGTTGCAGGATTATCTTGTGGAACACACCGACATTACGTCTTTGATCGTGTCGCATGACTCGGGTTTCTTGGACACTGTTTGTACCGATATCATCCACTATGAGAACAAGAAGTTGGCTTATTACAAGGGTAACTTGTCGGAGTTTGTCAAGTTGAAACCCGAGGGTAAATCGTACTACACTTTGACAGATTCCAACGTCAAGATGGCTTTCCCACCTCCAGGAATCTTGACCGGAGTCAAATCCAACACCAGAGCTGTTGCGAAGTTGACTGATGTCACTTTCTCCTACCCTGGTGCCGTTAAACCTTCTTTGTCGAATGTTTCCTGTTCTTTGTCTCTTTCTTCCAGAGTTGCTGTCCTTGGACCTAATGGTGCCGGAAAATCCACTTTGATCAAGTTGTTGACCGGTGAAACCGTCCCACAGGAGGGTAAAGTTGAGAAGCATCCAAACTTGAGAATCGGGTACATTGCCCAGCATGCCTTGCAACACGTTGAGATGCACAAGGAAAAAACCGCAAACCAATATTTGCAATGGAGATACCAATTTGGTGACGACAGAGAAGTGTTGTTGAAGCAGTCTCGTAAGATCTCGGCCGATGAGGAAGAGATGATGAAGAAAGAATTCGAGATCGATGATGGTAGAGGAAAGAGGGCTATTGAGGCGATTGTCGGTAGACAAAAGTTGAAGAAATCGTTCCAATACGAGGTCAAATGGAAGTTCTGGTTGCCGAAGTACAACTCTTGGGTTTCAAGAGACAGGTTGATCGAAGAAGGATTCAACAAGTTGGTTCAGAAATTCGACGATCACGAGGCTTCGAGAGAAGGTTTGGGATACAGAGAGTTGGTTCCAAAGGTAATTAGAAAGCATTTCGAAGACGTTGGATTGGACGGAGACATTGCCGACCACACCCCGATGGGATCGCTTTCTGGAGGTCAGTTGGTCAAAGTGGTGATTGCCGGAGCCATGTGGAACAATCCGCATCTTTTGGTGTTGGATGAACCAACCAATTATTTGGACAGAGACTCCTTAGGAGGATTAGCTGTTGCCATCAGAGATTGGTCTGGAGGTGTTGTCATGATCTCGCATAACAACGAATTTGTCGGGGCTCTTTGTCCTGAACAGTGGATCGTCGAGAATGGTACGATGGTTCAAAAAGGAATCTCTGGTATCGATCAGAGTAGATTTGAAGACGGTGGAAACACTGAGGCTGTGGGAGTTAAGAAATCTGTAGAAAACGATGACAGTCCTGCTAATATCAAGATCAGAACCAGAAAGAAGAAGTTGACCAGAAATGAGAAGAAGGTGCAACAGGAGCGCAGAAGATTGAGATACATCGAGTGGTTGAGCAGTCCAAAGGGCACTCCAAAGCCGGTGGATTCCGATGACGAAGATTGATGTATCCCTTTTCTGTGTCCGGATTAGGAAATTATATAAATTAACCGATTGAGTATTCTATAATTTTGGTAGTGCGCTGATGTAATTGATTGGACTAGAGAAGAGAAGAGTAGAAAGGATTAAGTATAGTAGAAAAGAGTAGAGCAGAGTAGTGTAGTGAAGTGTAGTGAAGTGTAGTGAGGCGTAGTGAAGTGTAGTACTGCACTGTAAAGCATCAGTGGATACTGTGTAGTAGGTAGTGTAGCGTAGCGAAAGGTAGTGTATGTATAGCTAGGGCACTGTAAGTTTGTTCTAAACGCCGTCGCAAAGACCGATTCGCATATCTATGCCTTCGCCACCATCACCATCCCGGATCCGCAACTCTCCCCTCATATCGCTTCCCAGCACTCTCATTCTCCGGATCACCCCCAATTTCTTTTCATCGTTTTCGTTTACAAAAAAGAACTTTTGTTAACACCGCTAAGCTTCTAGAATCTACCACACAAAATTTCCGCAAAATTCCGCAAATTCCAGACAGCCCCTGTTTCATCACCGCAGGGAAAAGAGTGACACACACCACAGTCCTATATAGGGAAAATACATAATAGAGGCAAGGATCCAACAAAAAACACATTTACATTATTAATCATATCTTGTGAAGCAGGTGTATTGATCTCGTTTTGATTGATATACATACCACAGAAGTCCTATCTGTTCACCTTTCAAGTGAATCCACAAAAAATCCAGTCAACTAACACTGAAGAAGCTCTTGTTGCCCAAACTATGGCTTCTTCGTTGGCAAATTTACCCAAATTAAGGCGCACATTGACAGACGTGATGGAGGACGAACTCTACCATATTCCGGGTCAAAACCGGTCAAACAGTTCCAGTCCTACACTCCAACTGGCTTTATTGGCCAATACACAGAGATTCAACGGATCCATGGAGATGTTGAGCATTCCAGATGCGGAAATCGATGACGACTTTAACAACCCGGCTTTGATCGACGACGACGGAGACGATGATATGTTGATGGATGACGATGACGAAGAAGATCCTTTCGATAAGTTGTACACGCCTCAGGGGTTCAATGTGCAACCTCTGAATGCGTTCCATGAGCATGCCAACCCGAACGTGTTCAACAGTTATAACAACCATTTACACCAGCCAACGATGTTATACCAGGACCCTTTCCAGTCAAGCATGGAAATCCCCACCACGGTGTCACCAAGAGACGCACACATCAAGTTACCTGAAGAGTTGATGAGTGCCGAGTCCCTGAACCCGTTATTCAACGCATATGACGGCACAGATCTGTCCCAGTTGTTTGTGTGGCCGGATCTCAACGACAAGAACCAGTTTGTCGGTCCTGAGCAGTTGTACTTTGACGAAATATCAGCCGACGAGGACGAGGACGATTTCCAGGATGCCGACATGAACTACTTTGACGTTAACGAATCGGCTCCTATGGCAGAGGAGCAAAATTTGTCACCGGTGCACGACTTTATTGATGCCCGTGCATACCAAGACGAGGAAGAGGAAGAATCGATGCCCCTGGAGCTGAAATCACACAAAGTAGACCCCAAACCTGCCCTGGCTTCTGCCACGGCCGCTCATGACTACACCACAATTGCTGCTTCTGCTGGTCCAGATGGAGTACATCAATGTCAAATGACGAACCCATCCACACATAAGCCATGTCTCAAACAGTTCTCGAGGCCCTACGACTTGGTAAGGCACCAAGAGACAATACATGCCTCGAAGAAGAAGATCTACAGATGCACGCTCTGTGAGGAAGACTACAACAGATCTGGAAATCTGAGGTTGTCGAACAAGACTTTCAGCCGTGGCGATGCCCTCTCGAGGCATATCAGAGTGAAACACGGGCTCACCGGTAGTGAGGCCAATGAACTGATCAGAATCGCTAAGGAAAATGTCGAATTTGTTGACGTTCTGGCTTGATCTGTTTCCTCATCTTATATATAGTGCCATCTTTCATACCCTTTTCATGCTTACTTTGTCCTTTGAGGATCATCTATAAATAGTTAAACAAATCATATATATATGAAACGCTGCATCAGCTCTATCAAGTATTGGCTGTGGATTCATCCATGACCAGTTAGTCAAATCCCATATACATATAAGAGCATTGTATCAAGTTCCTCGCACTCTCTGAAGATAAATATAGGAGAACAATGTATTAGCTCTATTTAGCAGACTTTGGCAGTCTCTTCTTTGGAGGAACACGTCTCTCCTGTTGCCCC
Organism: Nakazawaea sp. yHDR128; assembly: GCA_030571255.1. Classification (NCBI taxonomy): domain Eukaryota; kingdom Fungi; phylum Ascomycota; class Pichiomycetes; order Alaninales; family Pachysolenaceae; genus Nakazawaea; species Nakazawaea sp. yHDR128. The sequence goes on along the minus strand of JAJLXL010000007.1, from coordinate 243,496 downwards.
CAGATCAATTTATGTGGAGTCATGAACGAATCCAAGACTTGTTCATCGATGTCTGCCCTTCTGTCCTGGAAGTCTTTGACAAACAGTTGTAAATGGTCGATACAGTGCTTCTTCATCTCTCCAGATAACAATTCACCACTCTTGTAGTCGTTGTAAATTTTGTCCAAGAATTCGTCATCGTTTGTCAAAAATGACAAGTATTGGTATGCAACATCAACATCAGGGTTACCTCCAAGTTTTCTATGGTCTTCTGCAGTGATCTGGCCACCGGAAAAAGCATATTTGTTGATCTTCTTCTTGATCTGGTTGGCTGTATCGTCCATGAAGATGGCAGAAGTCTCATCACTGGCAGACATCTTGGTGGATGGACCTTGTAAAGCTGGAAAGAATCTGGCGTGGATCAAGGCAGGTTTCGAGAATTTCAACTTATCGGCAACGTCTCTACAAACTCTAAAGTACGGGTCTTGGTCAATCGCACATGGGATCAAGCATGGGGTCTTGGCAGGTAATCCCAAGACATCTGGGAACGAAGACGGGAACGCCGTGGCGATCTGTACAGAAGCGAAATGGATCTTTCCAATACAGTCTGAATCTTGGAACCCAAAGACGGCTTTTGCCGTTGATGTGGTGATCTGCCTTGAAGTTCTTACGATATTCTCATAAAAAGCACCTCCAACATAGGCCAAATCTGAAAAGATAAAGGTGTTTTCTGGTTTGAATCCAACTGCAATGATCTCTCTGGCGTTTTCTCTGGCAAAATTCTTGACATCCTCAATGTTCAACTTCGGTTTGAAGAGAAATTTCTCGTCGTCAGTCAACTCAATCACTAACGGAACATCAAACACATCCTGTAACCACTTGGTGAACATAAATGGCACCATATGGCCCAAATGCATCCCGGCAGATGGTCCTCTTCCGGTATAGAGGAAGAAAGGTTCACCATGTTCGTAAAGGTCCAAGATCCTGTCCAAATCTCTTTGTGAGAAGAAAATTCCTCTTTTCAAGAACTGATGTGGTTCGTGGCCAGTGAGTGCGGTGAATCTTTCCAAAGTCTCTGGGGTTATCTTCTTGGTTCCAAATTGGCTGACCAATTTGTCATAATCGATACCCTGGGATTTTCCATCGACAACGGCTCCAGAGACTTCCCACGGAGTGATGTTTTGTTCCAGATTGGATGACTCTTGTGAGATCTTGGTCTCTTCCAACTTGTTGGTAACTTCTTCAGCCATTGTTCTGTGGTGTGCCGATGATGTCTAGGGCAAAATCTTTTTCATCGATTGATTTTTTTGGCTCTAATTTTCTGGTTTGGGATTTTGAGATTTTCCCCAATTTGAAAGGACTTATTGACAGAGATAGTTCACTAAGGTATCGATGTCTTCTGAGGAACGAAGATGCGTCTCGAGCATATAGTTTGCAGGCGAGAAATAGGTCATTGCAAGTATTGTGGCACTGTCTTGGGCAGAGACAGGGGCTCTGAGCTCGGGCTCTTCGATTATATGAGCTCTGTCGGAAAAAGAGGGGTGTTCCTCAGAGAGTGTAGCAGATCTGAAGCTACGGAGGTCTTGTAGCGAGTTGTCAGTGACGAAAGCATTTCTTCTCGGTCTTGAGCGCTCTGGGACTATTCTCTGTGGTGTAGATGTAGTTACCTGTGTGTCTGAGCCTAGACTCTCTCTCAATGCGTCCAATTCTCTCTGTAGCACCAAGAGGTCTAGATGTTCCTGTGTGATGGGCGGTGTAGTGAGCGGTCTCGATCTTCTCAACATGGTTCCGTTCATCCTAGTCGGCATAGAATTGGTTCCTGTCTCGGCACCCAAGAGTTCCGGTCCTATGTTCTCCACCGAGGCCAAAGACTCTCTGCTGTCTTCAGATACCGGGCTCGGAAATGGTGTAGGATTGTATACCAGTCTGCGGTCCATGGCAGACAACATCTGGCTGTACTCTCCTGCACTTTCGTCAGTCCATACTCGTGTCGGAAACTCTGAGTCTTCCATTTCATCGTCACGAGAGATTGGTCGAGGGATTCTCGACCTCCTACGCTGCAGCTGTCTCTCTTGCCGGGCAGCAAAGTCTCCTTCTATAAATATGGAGTGCTCTGGGGTGTACGGACTGTTGCTGGAGAGGGTTGAGCCCCGGGACACCAGAGACGTCAATGGTGGTGTATCGTGTCTGCCCGAGCCAAATGGGTCATGGTCACCCCCATTGGTAAAATGGGCAACATACAGCAGTTCTGCACTTTCGTCTGTCATTATCTCGTAATTTACTGGACGCTCTTGCAGAATCTCTGGCGTAAGAGAGTCTGATTCTATTGAAGAGGACCCAAGAGCTAATGCTATGTCTTCGTACTCCATACCGATCGTTGTTAGATAAGAATTGTGTGTTCCGTTGAACATTCAGTGGAAGCGGCAGTGGCGGTGGTTGACAGGGGCGTGGCTGGAGACTGAGCTATCATTAATATCGTTATCACCAACCGCGCTATCACAATACTGTTGTGATGGGGATGTCAAGATGAAGAGTAGCGCCGATAAGCGTTATCCCTTTTCTGAGTCCAGACAGCCCCAATATTCCCCTTTCCGGTCGAAGAAATCCTGCTCCTTGGAACTATTTCATGTACCAAAAAAACAAACACAGGGCTGATGTTGAAGCACTGAAAGGCAGCGAAGGTTCAGCGTTTGGTTACTGTACAGGATTGGCATCCAGATTAGATCATAAAAGGATTTGTCGATCGCAATTGTGTCACTTCAACCTTTCATTCACATGCAAAAGACTGAAGCACAGCCAAATTTCACCTAGAGTTCTACTGCAAGCAATTGCACATTGACAGTTGTTTCCACCGATATTGGATCAATGGCAATCAAACCAGAACCAATCCACCAATCACAGTTGTAACCCACCAGAAAAGTTGATTTTTGTGCAATTCTCATCCATTCCCACGTATTCGCAATCTTAGCATACCATAGACGCCATGTCTTCATATAACAACGGCATACCACATTCCTCTGTGGATATCATCGATACTTATACCATTGACGACGAAGGAGATGCCCGGAGTGTTGAATCGATCCCATATTCAAAGGAAAACATCCCAATAGGGCATTTGACCTCGCATCTAGAAGATTTGACCACCAGCGACGTGCCTGGATCCAGGACTCTGCCTCCGACCCCCGGGGCTCCTTACTACTTAAACACACCGCAGATGAGAGCCATGTCCGACACGTCGTTATTCATCCCGGAAACCGGATCTTCGGACGTGTCGGACGAGATTGCATTGATCCCGAGGGCCAATACCCTGTCGGGCAAGAGTTGGGAAGAAAGAGGTGCCGCAAAGATCGTGAGAACCGAGACCGACGAGCATGGCAACGTTATCACTTCCATTATCAAGAAATCCGTCAAGGATTTCAAGTTTGACAAGAGCCTCGGCGAAGGTTCGTACTCTACAGTGGTGTTGGCGATCGATAAGACTACATCGAAAAATTATGCTATAAAAGTTTTGGACAAGAGACACATCATCCGGGAGAAGAAGGTGAAGTATGTGAACATCGAGAAGAACACGTTGAACCGATTGGGCAAGAGAAATGGGATCATCACCATGCATTTCACGTTCCAAGATGAGGCAAGCTTGTATTTTGTGCTAGACTATGCTCCGAATGGCGAATTGTTGACTCTTATCAAGAAACATGGCACTATGAATGAGGAAAGCGTCAAATACTACTCGGCGCAGATCTTGGACGGGATCAAATACATGCACGACAACGGAGTAGTGCACAGAGACATCAAACCGGAGAACATTTTGATCGACTACAGGATGCGGGCCCAGATTACCGACTTTGGAACCGCTAAGTTGTTGGAAAAAGACGCCTCGGGACGTTATCCGGCCGACGTGAGACTGGTTTCTTTTGTCGGCACGGCAGAATACGTGTCACCGGAGTTGTTGAACGACAAATACTGCGGGAAACCGTGTGATATTTGGGCCTTTGGATGTATCATGTACCAGATGATTGCCGGAAAGCCGCCTTTCAAGGCCACAAATGAGTACTTGACGTTCCAAAAGGTTTGTAAATTGCAATATGCCTTCACTGCAGGATTTCCGTTGATCGTGCGAGACTTGATCAAGAAGATCTTGGTGTTGAACCCCAATAACAGGGCCTCGATAAGGACGATTCAGACGCATTACTTCTTCTCGGATATCGATTTCTCGGACCACGAGGCCCTTTTCGGTGTAGATCCGCCGGAATTGGGTCCCTATCGGGTCTCAGCCAAGTCCATGATGCCCGTGCCAGAGTTGAGCCAGCAGTCGATCAAGCCTAGACCGAAAAGACCGCTGCAGAACTCCACAACATCGCTTAACAACCCTTCAACTCCTAAAAACGGACTGGAAGAGTTACCTAGAGTGGATCAGGGCGCCTTTTCAGCTCCGAACACCCCCTCTGCGACGCAAAATTCGCCAAAACCGGCCAAAAAACCGGTGAAATCGGCCTCGAGCGCCGCAGCGGCCGCGTTGCTGAAGAAACCCGCCGAAATTCTCGGCAACGACAGCGCCGACAGCGATATCACACCTCCGCAGTCGTCGATGTCGTCGAATGGCCCAAAGAGAAGCTCAGAACTGGATTTGTACATCCCCGGCACCAATATCTTGCGTCCTGTAGTAAAATCCCGTGTCGTGACACTGTCGTCGGGGAAGGCTACTATTCCTGGGAGCAGACTGGTTTCTTCGTCACAGCCCCGTAAGAAAAACCCAGTAAAGACCATTGCTTTGACTCCCATGAGCCCCATCGATATCGCATGGTCCAAATACTTGAAACATTCGAATGAAAGAGTCGTAAAAGTGGGCCATTTGTTGGTGAGCCAGACCACGACAGACCAGTTCGAAAAGAAGTACAAAGGAATGTTGGCAGAGTCACCTTTAGGATATACCAATGGACGTAGATCGTCAAATGCCTCGAATAACAGTTTGTTGTCGCAGATTGCCAATGGACAGCATCCGGGCTTGAGACGTGGCAACTCTGCCAACTTGTTGGGTTATATTTCCACCATCACTGAGCAAGAAAACGACACTGCGTTCTTGTACAATCTGAACGAAGAGGAGGAACTGAACGAGAAGGAAAAGCCAGAGATGGGCAAGTTCAAAAAGGTTTTCAAAGGTTTGGGATCTTCGAATTCCAATGCGAATTCCGGTGAATTGAGCTCGGCGAAAGACCGCACCATGTTGATCACGTCGTTCGGAAGGGCTTTGTTGTTCAAGTTGACCAATAACAAATACGAATTGCGTACTGAGATCGATCTAACGAACCCAGCAGTCAAATTCAAGGAGATTGTTGGCGATAAAAGGGTCAAGAACTTGATCACAAACGGTGTATTTGCCATTGAGTCCCTCAAGATCACGTTGATGTTTGAAGTGGAGAAGCAGGATATTATTCTTTGGACCACTGCCTTGGTGAAGGCTAAAGATAATGAAGAAGAACGTGTACTGAGAGAGGCCATTGAGGCGGAATTAGGGTCTCTGAACAATGCCTCAAATGCATTGACTGCTGCAGCGATTGCGTCTTTGGGGTCTCCAAAGCAAGAGGCAAGAGGTTTCGAAAACGACGTTTCAGATCTTCAACTAAACCTGGCAGATGTCACCGAGCAGATTAGGGGCTACGATATGAAAACTTTGAGCAAAGTATTACTGGCGAGATCTCCCAGGGCTTCGATGGATGATAAGAGGGTTAAAGAGAACGGTAATGGTGATCATCACCATCATAAGTTGATGGACAGCAAGTTGAAGAGGAAACCCCCACCAAAGAAAGTGGCTAAAGTTCCTGAATCACACCCCCAAAATGACGGAAATCTCATCAGTGCAGCTATTAGTACTGCAATGCACAACAACCAGAACAGGTCGTCGTCCAATAACAGATCGTCGTCGTTCAACAGAGGCGGTGGAGGTGTAGGATCGTATTTTTTCACGCCAGAACAGCGTCCCTCCACTCCTCCACAGAGACTGACTAGTAATGGAAGTGGGAATGGAGCCAAAAACGGTCAATCCACGTCGAAAAACATGATTACAAGTTTGAATTCCAAGTTTCTTGCCCGTTCTCATCGTGGCAAGAAGTAGGCTGTTTAGCGGTATAGAGTGAATGCACTGTGGTCATAGATGAGCTGTTGTAGTGGAATTTGATAAATGTGGTTCCCAAAGAGGCAATCCACAGTCACAGTCACACTGTAGTAAATTTGTAGCGTAAATTATGTGTTTTCCATTGTAATTTCCAGACTGCGCGGGCTGCTCCAGCAGCGACAAAATCGGTAGCAGTTAACCCAAGGAAAAACTGTGTGAGGAACGGCAGCCCCTCGGTTTCCCTTTTGGGATCATATAGTAAATTTTTCACAATTTTTTCTCTTCATGAGTTTAATTGGAGTTTTATAAATTTTTTCCAAACCTTTTCAAAAGTTGATATAGTGTTTAGTAGAATCATATCAACAACAATCAAAGATGGCTAAATTCATTAAATCTGGTAAAGTTGGTATGTAAAGCTCTTCATTACACAAATCATGATGGTGCAAAATAGTTCATTGTGGGAAAAGCTTTGGATTCGATCAAGATTGGTGAATTGCAAATTGCTATGTGAAGAATTTTCAAGGGGCTTCAAAATGGAACAAGACTGGTATTTCAATGCAAATATGATTGAGATATGGCCTAGATCATCAGCAGTTTGAATTAGACAAACTTCAGCACCGGAGATTGTTTCGTAAATGCCAAATGACAGCAAGAGATTTTTATCATAGGTTTTCGGACGACAGTGACGATGAGATCATATCAAGGACCAGTTCATCATGAAAGATTGTAAATCCATATTTCAAACCACACTAAACCATCTTCACCATCACTTACGTCAAACCAATACTAACAATATATAGCCGTTGTCGTTAGAGGACGTTTCGCTGGTAAGAAAGTTGTCATTGTCAAGCCACATGACGACGGTACCAAGACCCACCCATTCCCACACGCCATTGTTGCCGGTATCGAAAGAGAACCATTAAAGGTCACCAAAGGTATGGGAGCCAAGAAGGTTTCCAAGAGAACCAAGGTTAAGCCATTTGTCAAAGTTGTCAACTACAACCACTTGATGCCAACCAGATACACATTTGACGTTGAATCAATCAAATCTGTTGTCACTTCAGATGCTTTGGCTGACCCAACACAAAAGGAGACTGCCAAGAAGGAAATTAAGAAAGAATTCGAATCAAGAGTTGCTAGTGGTAAGAACAAGTGGTTCTTCAACAAATTACACTTTTAATTGATGTATCATGTGTTCTTAGTTTTTATAGGTTATTCTTGAATGTTAATTCATCATTTGGTTACCAGATTTGGGTGTAGTAAGTAGTGAAGTAGAGGAGAAGTTCCGATCGTGTGAGATCTAGATTCGTAGTGTAATTGAGACCGATGGAGCTGAAAAATTTGTGCGGTCGTGTGCCCCATACCAATATCGCCAAAAACAGTCAGCTACCCCCAAATGTGGGCAGGCTGTTGAATATGACCATCGAATGGGCTAACTGGATTAAGAGCCCACAGATGATTGTGACCTCGGTCAGTGTGCAGCCAAAAGTGCGATATCGTCCCATTATCCCCTCAATGTGATCGGAAATCGGCACCAGGGGTTCCGCCAATTTTTCTCTGCAAACCCCAGCAGAGATCGACAACGGTTAAATTAGTAAACCATACCTCATAGCCCAGATTAGATTGAGTAGATAAATGAACTATGATTAGTTGAAGCTGTGGTATATATCTCATCACTAAACATAACACGATCTGTTTTAAACCCCATCCTGCCGCTCCCTCCATATCACTCCACGCCCGCTTCCTCCACGCTTCATCCACGTCCGCCTTGGCCCTGACCCCCAACGTTTGAACCGGTTGCCCCTCGGATGTTAAATCGTGCCCAAATAAGATTAAAACGGTTATGCCTGGTTTATCTTTCGCCCTAGTCACGAAAAAGGGGCAGGAAAGGGCAAAAATGCGTACGCAGCTCTCAATGCGTACGCTAGTGTAGTGTGGGAAAAAATGAATTCTGTAATTTAAGAGTACTGGTTCAAGACACCACGGGTCATTGGATATCGAACCATTGACGGTGGAACTGGCCTTTTTGTTGCAGAGTTGCACAGTTTTGAAGTGATAGCCGTGTTTGTCATCCCATTTGCACGACCTTAGCCCAGCGCTATCAACATATTCATCTAATATCACATCAAATTCAATTGACTCCCTACCGCCCATTACCCATTCACAACCCACTACCCACAAGCCAACATGACCATCAAGATATGGGAAAGAAACCCGTATCCGGATTCGTACGTGGAGGCCGTTTTCAACCGGATCGTGACGCAATTACCGGTGATCACCGGGCTCTCGGTGACAGAAGTGGAGACGGATGTGTTCTTCATGAGATGCCGTGATGCCTTGGTGGAGATCTCCAGCACGCCGTTTTTCTCGGAGGTTTTGGAGTGTACATGTGACGTGTTGGATGATCTCAACAACCACGACAAGTACCTGAGATTGGTGCAGAGGCCCAAGACGTCTTTGAGATCTATTGCCATTGTGTTGAGATTGTTGTCGGATATGACAGAATTGAACTGGAAATCACGTGAACTGGCGCCGTTGCGCTATATGAAGAGACAGGTGTCATCCAATGTACTCACCTCGGTGAGCGGGATCGGATCGGCGTCGCATAGACAGAACTATTACTCCACAACACCGCTTCCGCTCCCTGTAGACTTGGTCAAGCGGGCTATTTCCGTCATCGGAAGGTTGAAAAGCCCCAGGGAGACCATGATGACGATGCTGGAGATCAAAGGGGAAACCTATGTGGAAAATGTCCACGAAAACTTTGTCTTGTTGGAGAATATCGACATCAATTGCCTGACGATAATGAGATTCATCTCTCTGTCGAACCCCCAGGAGATGTTGAGCTTCATGCAGGGGAAAATCACCGTGCTATTCTCGCAGAGCAGTGCAGAGAGCGATTACGTGCCGTATTTGGACTACTTGGCACACATCCAGGTGATTGACAAGTGGTTGGTCAAGTACCAAGAATCTGTCTTGTATTCGATGGATAAGATCCGCAAGCCTATACATTTGCAGCTACTTCTCTACTTCTGCTCTGTGAGCACACGTTTCTGGTTGATGTCGAATCCCCAGGACTTTATAAATAACATGAAGGGCGACAGTTCGTTGCCTCTTTTGGCAAACTCGCTCTTTGATGCCTTGCAGTCGCGATTACCGGACTTTCTGTACTCCAGTGGCACATCCGTCATGGCAACAGTACTATTGGTGTGCACACCCAAGACTTTTGAGGAGTTTATGGGCGACAGACACCAGAATTCGCCGTCGAAACAGCTCCAATTCTTGAAATCTGTTGTGAAACAGGTCACAACAAAGGGAAATTTGCTCAAGGAGTACTCCACCTGTATGGTGACGATCCTCTTGCTTGCTGGATCTGTCAAGAAACACGACCAGAACTCGGCATTTGTCAGATTTGCCTTGAAATATCTCGATACCGTCTTTGAAGTGTTGCTGTCGGACGACCCTCTGGCTGTAGACAGTCTTCGTGTAGAGTTCTTTGTGGCGAGTGTCACCTTGGACCAGGACAAGTATATCGGCAAGTACGTGGCGATGTTGAAAGATCCCAACATCTCGTTGGGGACATTGAAGTTTTTGACCGGAGGTTTGCGGTCTTTGAGCACAAATCCACAGGCAAGATCCATATTCAACGATATCTTGACCCAGTGTTCCTTGGAGTTGAAAAGTTTGCTCTTGAAGTCCTGTAAAGTGTTGAACAGCGACGACTACGACGTTTTGGACGTGGATTCACCGGAGAAACAACGGGAGGAGCTCAATTTGACGCTCACAGACTCGAAAAGCTCGTCGATCTCCGACGGGTCCTTGAAATCACCCGTGCAGCCGCCTCTTTCGCACTCTTCTTCGCAGAGAACAAATAAAAAGGACTCGCTCTCGAGTTTCCGCATCAACAGACACAAATTGGACGTGAAGAAACATATGTCGTTCAAATTGAACAACAGCAGCAGCAGTTTTCCCTCGACGCCGACGGGATCTTCGAGCTCGTCACACATTTCTCAAAGCCGTGGCAACACCAGAGATCTTTCCAGGTTGAACACGGCCGCTCTGGGCACCGCCAGTGACAAATTGCCTCTTGAAAATTCAGACTTCAGTGCCACTGCCCTTGGCACTGCCAGTACGATTCCAGATCTCTACAGAGACATCTTGAAAAACTTGTTCCAGATCTTCAGATCACAGCCAATAGCGTATTTGCTTCCCCCAGAGTACAAAATCGACAGTCTCCAGACGGTTTTTGCGAACCACGACAGCTATATTGCCTTGAGAGAATGTATGGAGGCCTCGATCTCGCCATATGTCGGTTTGTATGCCGAAGACGACCCCGAAATGCTCGAGCTGTTGTCGCATTTCGCCTTGGGCATAGTGGAGCGGCTCCTGCGCTCTCCTTCACCGCAATTGGCGTTGTTCTACAGCTTTTCGTGTGTCATCATAATGAGATGCATGGCTGCCTTGATCTCGACACAGATTGCCGACGAGTCCCGCACAAAGAAGTTGTTGAACGTGTTGGTGTTGTTCATGGAAGCGCGACACAAAGCCCTCGAGGATTTGCCCAAATCGTACTTGGATCTCCCGCTTTCGTTGCACAATCCACTCGTGTGCACACAGACGTTTGTGCAGCTGGAAAAGGCGTTCATGTCCGGGTTTCTCATCCCCGAAATCGACACCTACCGGATCTTGAAGCGTGGTATCCAGCTCTTGTCCACGGACACGAGCCAGAACCACCAGGACGTGTGTTTTTCAAACATGAACATCCAGTTCTATAGGCTGATTCTGAACGACAACACCACCATCACGAGTCTCAATGCGATGCAAAAGAAGGTGAAGAAACTAATTTTGGAGAAAGTGCATGCCACTTCCGGGTTGACCACAATCTGGTTCGAGCTTTACGACAAATGGTACGCTTCCAGGACCGAGGAAAAGAGCAATTACTACTTGGGGTTCATCGTGGCGATCGCCGGGGTGTTGATAAAACCTGACTCGGAGGACGACGACGTCCGGGTGTTGGTGCTGGAACGGTTGCGGTTCATCATCGACATGCAGATGGATCTCTTGGTGCTGGATGACTTCAAGATCAGAGAATCTGCCCGTGAAATCCTCTCTGTTGAGATGAATCCCTTGTGTTTTTCGTTTGTAGTCGAGGCCTTGAAGCTGCGGACGAGTCCCATCGTGAATGCCGGTGTTGCCACGGAAAAGGACTTGCTATTGGTGGACCAGCTCTCGTTGATCACCAGGTACATGTTGCAGGGCGACGTCTCGTATGTATACATGTTGATGACGGACTTGTTCGACGCCATCTGGGACTGGACCAAGGTGATCGACATGGCACAGGACGAGCTGATGAAGTACAAGCTCAAATTGCGGCACGCCAAGATCGGCCAGGCCTTGGACGCCCAGAAGTTCTCGTTCTGCAACTGGGGGCTGCTCAAGTTGCGCAACAACTTCTCCAGAGTGTATTTGGACTGGATTGAGTCGGCTTTATTCAAGACCGAGCAAGATGAGGTGAAATCGACCAAAGTGATAGCAGTGGGAAACGATGCCCAGCCGAAGCTGCTGGGGTCGAAAAAGTCCAAGGAACTCGACATGTTGGCGTTTGATGTGGGCCTTGAGCTGTCCTCGGTGCTCGCAGCCTTGTTGGAGAGATTGCCCTTGGAGACCCCGCAGGCTATCCATGCCACTGAGTTGAAACGGTCCAAGAAGGTCATTTTCGGCAACTATTTCTCGGTTCTTTACAAGATTTTGGACAAGTTCAACTCGACAAACTCTGCCAGCAGCTCCACTTTGGTCACCAGGCACAAGATCTCGCTCTTGGTGGAGAATGCCGTCGTCGGGTTGACCCATTTGCTCAACTCAAATGTGGATGTAGGGTTTGAATTTGCACTTCCCTTGAACTTCCACAGAGACCGCAAGATCAAGTTGTCATTCTTGAAAGTGTTTGTCAATATCGTGGACAAACTCAATGTGGACTACAACGACGTGGACCAGAAGAGCTTGGCCGTGCAGAAGACAATCAGCTTTGTCATGGGCTGTCCACAGCTCACGCTCGCAGTGTCCCAGTTCTGTCCTCCATCAGATGTAGACTCTTTGGCATTGACTTTCTTGAATGGAGACGACAACCAGGCCAGAGTGTTGGAAGTTTTGTCCACGTTGATCAAGCTGGAGATTTTGACGGCCAAGAACTCATCAGAGATCTTGAGATCCAACTCTGTGGCGACGAGAATGTTGGCTTTGTTTTGTAAGAAAGAGGGGTTTGACTACTTGGAACGGACTTTGAAGCCGACACTTTCCCGGATTGCCGATCTCAGCGACAACTTTGAAGTGGAGAAACTCACTGCCGACGACCCGAATGCCGAGGCCAATGTCGAGAAACTCATGTTCTACTTGAACGAGATTGTAAATCTGTTGTTCCTGTCCATCGAGTACATCCCCAACGAGTTGAAATTCCTCTGTTCGGTCATCTACGAGGCTACAGGACGTGTATTCCCAGATGCAAAGATCTATGCCGTGGGAGCGTTCATGTTTTTGCGGTTGATCGCTCCAGCCATTGTGAGCCCCGAAGCCAACGGCATCATCACTGTAAACACAGACCGTAGCTTGAAGAGATCGTATATCCAGTTGGCGAAAGTGTTGCAATTGATGGCCAACAGCTCGATCACCACAATCAGATGGCCACTCTTGGTGAACAGGATGAACGAATTGACCATTTTGAACGTGCAGATCACGAGATTCTTGCAACTGGTGTCGAAATACCACCCCAAACAGGACTTCATCAGGTCAGAGAACAACTCTAACCACGTTGATAACACTTTTTTCCACCATTTGATGTACAGCCAGCTCGACATGATCAGAAGACTGTTCATCGCAGATCCTACGTTGACTTTGGACGACAAAAAGAAGATTTATGCCGATCTCGACGAGATGTTGTGCGAATCGGGCCAGCCTCTTTCCATGTTTGGATACACGCTCAGCGATTTTGTGAACGATAAATCCGACTCAAACAGTGCTCTATGCGAGTTCATGACCAAGATTTCGATGAAGGATATCAACTATGCCTTTAGAGACCACATTGTCCATGAAACGATCTCCGCAGACGGTGTTCCCACAATTGTCACTAATCTCTCCTGCTTGGAACACACCTCCTTTGAAGACGCAGAGCTCATCATGTTCAGATTCTACCAAGTGGCCTCCAAAGTATGGGACTCCAAATTTTACGTGGTGATGGACTGTACCGGTTTCGAGCCTCTGAACGATTTCAACAAGAACCTCATCAAGATCTTTGAAGCCTATACACCGCCAATTTTCCACAAGAACTTGGCAAAGACGTTCTACTACAATGTGTCCCAGAAATACTTCCCTGCAATCATCGAAACGTTCAAATTCTGGCAGGATCACCAATTCCTGGACTCGTTCCAGTTTGCCAGCAGTTTCGACAGGCATCCGTTTGGAATCGGCTTGTCGTCCAAGACTACTTCTTTGAACAATGACGTCAGAGTCACGTTTCATGATGTGTCTTTGTACGAGCCTTTGCAAAAGAGATTTGTCCCCGTCACCATCAAGATCGGCGACGAGTATCTCCAGATCGGGTTCAAGCAGCCGACAAGATTCAAGGTGTTTGAAACGATGAAATCTGCCACTTTGACGGATGTTTATCCGATCTCCAAGTTGTCGAGTGCCGAGATCTCGAATGTGACTGGGGTTCCCGACGAAATTTGCATCCACAACAGTGCCTCAGGGTCAAAATTAATCTTGTCCTCGCCGAAAAAGATCGAAATCATGAGAACCATCTACTTCTCCAAGTCTAGAAACAAGGTGTTGATGGAGAGACAGAAGAAAGAAGGGGATGAAGACGATGACGAGAGGCTAGAGATGTGGCTTGGCCAGTTGATCAACATAGATTTCGTAGGCTTGCTTTCGCATGATGAAGAAGTGAGGAAGAACTCGTACTTGTTGTTGTGCTCTCTTGCCCGTTCTTTCAAGTTGGACTTGGGGACCCATTTCGACTCTTCTTCGCAGGTGAGTTTCCCGCACAGTAATGTGACATTCGTCATTCTGAGTGCCAGATTGTTGGCGGAGAAGCACAAAGAGTACACCTATGAGATTGTGAATGGTTTCTTCAACGCATATAACCACTGTGAAGAGCACCAGCAGATGAGTGCCATCATGTATATTGCACCTTTTATCAGGCATTTGTTCACTGCGGTCGAGGAGAAGTTCGATTCCGGACGTGAAGAGTTGATCTCGTCGATGATCAAAAAGTTTATCGAGGTATCCACAATGCGTGAAGGGCCCTTGGTGGCATTCCATGCTCATATCTGGAGCCAGCTCACTCTCCAGGACAAAGTGGCTGATGTGTTGGTGGAAGAGGCTGTTGCCGCTTCTATAGACCGAGAAGCCGAGGGAAAAGAGTGGGATGACATCATCTCTTTGGTGACGTTGACCCCCACTCTCAAGATCTGCTCGACAGTCGTGCAAAGGTTGAAAGAGCTCTCGAACATCCCGAAACTGGGATCTGCAGACTCGATAGCCACACATACGAGCTGGATCGAGATCACAGTGTTGGTGAAGATCTGCGTGGCTTTGTTTTTCGACTCGGCCTTGTTCACCGAGATGTTCATGGCGGATATCATCTACATCTCGACGATGTTCATGGATATCGGGCCGTATGAGTTGAGAAGTTCGCTCTACAAGATGCTTCTCAATGTGTTCCACTCAACGCTTCTGAAGGACGACTTGCCTCCTCAAAAGAGAGAGAAACTGGCACTTATTGTGAACAAATTTCACGACCAGAGGACCAAATTGGTGTTGGGATTGAACAGAGAGGACAAAAAGTCCAATTTCATAGAGAACGACTCCAGTATCGTGACGAGAATCCCTCTGCTCGAGCTGTTGTGTGATTCCTTGTTCGAGTTCATCCAATTGGTGGGCGACGAGGAGATCAGCAACGTCTGGAGATCCAGATGGCACAGTTTTGCGGTAAAGGCTGCGTTCAAAGACGACTCAATGTTGCAAGACCGGGCGTTCTTGATTCTCGGGTTCTTGTCCAAGCACGGCATCACCGATATGCTCATCTACAAGTTGTTGGAGAAAATCGTGCATTTCGGAGACAGACTCTCGGGAAAGAGCTCCTTCACCACCATGCTCTCTTCTGTATATGCCTTGAGTAGAGCTGTACAGGGAATTCTGCCGCATAGCCCTTACAGCGAGAAGTTTTACTGGCTTGCCTTGACGCTCAACTATTCCGACAACTTGTTCATTGCCCATGCTGCGATCCAGCTCTTGGGAAACGCATTGGCTGCGGTCGACAAGCGGGGCAAGTTCATCAACGGAGAAGTGATCCAGGGGATCTTCAAGACCAGAAAGATCTTTGCCAGCACCATCGAGCTGTACGAAAACAACTTTCACTTGCGTGTGACTCCGTACAACATCGACTTGGTGATCATCTCGGCCATTATACGAGACCTCGAGGCCCCGTTCACCAAAGGTGCCGCTATCGAGGCCTTGATGAGTTCCTTCACCGTGAGAGTCAACAACGCCATCTTGAGAGAGAAACTCACGGGAGTTTCCTCGGATAGGCACTGTCTCACATACCTGGCAATCATCTTTGTCATCTCCAAGAACAATGCTCTGTTCATCGAGACTTTGTCCCTGACAGATCTCGATATCGACCACATGGTGACGTTGGGTGAAGGTGTGGAGATCCACCAGAGAGTGTTGGATTTCTTGTTGGCCGAGTCAGATCAGGCCATTTTGACGCTTTTGAAGGCTGCCGTCTATATAAAATCGGAAACTGCTGACGAGCTGTCCCAGTTGAGGTTCTTGAGTCTCTACAAATACGTCGGTGAAAGGTCAGAAAGGATCAAATGGTTGTTGTATTCTGAGGTGAGGAAATCCTTGAGAGTGCTCTCGATGAGCAGTAATTCTCCACAACTTCTGACGTTGGTTTTCGATATCGGTAAAAACGCCATACTTCATCTGGAGCATTACCTGAAACTTCCTGCCTACAGTGCAGAGTTGGATGCCCTTGTAGAAAAGCACCATCTCACGGGAATCAAAGAGATGCATTTCACGAAGACACATCCGTTCAGGGACGTCGATTCGCAAGTCCCAGATAGTATAGAGATTGCCAGGGTTACCCAGATCACTCTGATCATCAAGAGGATCCTTGACTCTGTGGTTGTCGATGATTAGTTACATGAATTATGTTATAGAAAAGTATCGTTGTGATCAATTTATGCATTTATTATTACGTTGTAAGAGCCAAGAGGTGGAGATTTCCGCCTGGAGACATTCAACAGTCCGACATGTTGAAGGTGTAAGTGCTGCCAGCTTTTCGGATACCCGTAGAGCTTCTCTGCACAACATCTGTTGATGGTCTATACGACAAATCTAAAAAGAGGGTACAAATTGTGCTTTTGCGCACGACCAATTTACTATACACTTAATGCAGTCAATGTTGAGCTATCCTATATAATCCTAGTCCTATTTAGTCATGGTTGATCCTAACTACGTTTTTAACCTAGCTGAGCCAATCTTGGCAAGTCAACCAGGCCGCCTAATAGCCTTATGCTAATCTAATATACATCATTTCTTCACAGTCCTTCTCTTGAACTGGTTGGTACCGTACTTCAGTCTCTGAGCCATCTCAAATTCCTTCTTGTGCATACGGTAGAGCATCATCGTGGCCCGTGCATCTTCTACAGAAGAATGCTCTCCACTTTGGATCTCTGTCTTCAAATAGTGCTGTGTCAATTTCTTCAAACCGGGAGTCTTTCCGTTGGACAACTGTCTGAAGGGAAGATGTTTCGAGGTGTCTCGTATCATATAGGCAGGATGTGACAACAACAACGAGCTCATATCGTGCTGGATCGCATGGCCCACCAAGATCCTGTCTTTGAACAAATCTGAACACAACTGCTGGGCTTCTTTAAACGATATCGCTTCCTTCATATGCTTCGGAAGAATCCCACTTACCCACGTTCTCCAATCTGTAACTTTCTCTTTTGGCTTCACATACTTGTCCAATATCACGTGGCCATAAAAGTTCACTATCGAGACTCTGGCCAAGGCGGACTCCACACCCTCAGGTCCAACACCTACAAATTCACAATCTATGGCAAGGAACTTCCCCGGCTCGGCTTTCTTGCCCAAAAGTTGCCCTTCTGGTGGAGTTAAAGATAGAGGGCTGCTTTCATCTTCATCTGGTTGCTGTTGCTGTGCTTGGTTCTCAGCTGCCCGCAGGAATATCTCCAATGTTGATAGCTTCTTCTTCTCTACCGCTGGCTCTACACGAAGACTCGTCACGGTTTTGGTCTTTTTTCTCACCACTTTTGCTTTAGGTATGCTGCTTTTCAGACTGAGCTTAGCCCAATTCGAGGATAATTTGGTGTCCGTCATCACTCTATGTGCTCTTTAAAGGGTATCAGTGCAACTTAGTACTCTTAGTCTATACTCATCGCTATCATTTTTTTAGTATAAAAATTTTTTTTCTACAAATTCTTCTGCTTCCCAATCAGGAAATTCACTAACCCCCTAAGAAAGGGGCTACTTCCCCAGGGCGTAGATGTTCATCAAGTTGTTGATCAGCTTGACGATTTCTTCACTCTGTATTATGTCCATGGCCTCTAGATCATATCTCTTCGGCCCGCTCAGCTTCAAGACGACAATCTTAAGGTTAACAGGCACCTTCCGTGACTGTTTGCACTTGATGATCTGAGAAACATGGAAAGAAGTTGTCTTCAGATTGTTGGCATCCACGAGATATTTGTAAGCAACGTTATCGTGGTCGAAAGTTGAGTCCGGGATGATGTAGATGTACTCTCCGTCTATCGACAAGGATCGCTGGTGTCGGTTCTTGAACGACAACTGGTGGTGTCTCCACACAGTCCATTTGAGGAATGACGACGTGGTCAACCCGTTAGTGCTGTCTGCAAAGACCAACAGCAGCAGTTTCAACGAAGGCGATTGTTTGGAAAGGTTGTTCACTGAAGAAGAGGATAAAAATGACCGTTGACGGTAAGATGCCAACGATTTTCGCCTGCTAGGGTCTTCTTTCTTGGCCTTGGTGTCTTTCGACTCTTCGTCATACTTTTCCTTCAACACATTTGCCAGTGGCAATGTTATTCCTGTGGTCCTGTTATCGGCAAGCTCATCATCAGAAGTCTCTTCAGGAATTAAAGATTGTACGGGTCTCCGCAGCGGAGATTGCTCAGACCGATCTTCATTCTCGTCGGTCTTTGCAAGTTTGGGCAACGGATACAATTTCTCATTTACGGTGAATTCCTGCTTAGAGACCCTTTGAAGACCAACCTCTTCTACTCCAAACCCGGCTATCGGTTTACTCCTCTCCAAGGGCCCAAAATCATCGTCGATTTCACCGTCATCTTCTACGATCCTCAAACACCAATAGTTAGGGTTCTCTAGCACACTATCACTACTCTCCTTCTGCTCCAGTGTCAACAACACATATCCGATGAAATCCTTCACCAAAGAGGCTCTTGATATTTTAAACACCTGAAATTTCTGCTTAAATTCAGACGGAAGGTACACTTTGATCGCCTGCGATCTTGTGCCTTCACTCTCTCCTACAAACTTAAAAGACTCCAATACGGATCTGTGATGGCCCAAGTCCGGTTTCTGCAACAGAAGAGTCAATTTAGAGGTGAGACTCGGTTTCACCAAATCCTTCTGTTTCGACAACTCGACTCTGTGAGGAGAAGTCTGACCCAGAGATGACAAATTAGAATAAGACTTGCTCGTACGCAGACTTTCGAGAGAATGGTCAGTCTTGACAGAGTTGGCTACATCTACGTCATTTTTACGTGAGGTCCTGGTGTCCATGGTGCGACTTCTGTGTCTGATACTGGCAAGAGACGGTTTGTTCGTGAGTTGGGTGCTTCCCCTTCTGCTCGACCTCAACAAATCCCCACTGGAGTTGTTGTTGCCCGCCATCAACACCGAACTGCCACTTTCGTTGAACGAATCGTCTGCCAAAAAGGCATCCGAGTCCGTCAAGTCCGAGTCTGTGAGGAAATTGCCGCTGTCGTCATTATCGAATTCCGCATCTATCAAGGCACCATCCATTTCCTGGTCGTCTGCGACGTCATCAAAAGTGCTGACCCCGCCGTGGTCGATCTGGGTCAAATAGCCGTCGATACCCGTTTCGCCAATATCGTCATTTAGCACGAATTCGTCGTTGTCAGTGTCGTTGTCGTGCAGGTCCGGCGTCAAATCCCCAAAATCCGGATCTGTGATGTTGGTGTCGTCGCTCGGGTCGCTGTCGTATTCTAGCGCCTGGGCATTTCCCGGACCGGTATGTGACTCGTTTCTGAACAACAACTTCTGGAAATTCGACCTCAAAATGTTGCCCGAGGACTTCCGGTCGCCGTTCTGGCGCAGTTTGTCCAATTGGATCGTGCTATGGCTCGCTGCAGTGCTCACCGTGCCCACTGTGTCTCGGGTATTATTTAGTGGCCCATCACGTAGTGTCTCTCGGAGCGTCGACGATATCGGGATCACGTCCTCGGGAATACCGCGGAACTCACCGATATCATCCCGTCCATCTGCGTCCAAATGCGGGTCAAAATCAACGTCAAAGGTGATCGGAGGAGAGTTCTGCTTCAACTTCAACGTGGGGAAATCGTCAGCAAAGGCCATCGCATTAGGTGTGTCCAAGAATTTCATCACGTTTCGCTCGTCGTGGTTGTTCGCCACGAAGGACTCTCTTAGCTTGTTCACTAGATAGTCCACATTCTGGTACGGAGTCGCCATGGTGTCTCTGTTCTCCAGCCCACTGCCCTCCAGAGTAGTGTCTTGTCCAAAATTATCCAATTCTGCACGCCCAATGAAATTCAACGAAAAAGTGAAAAATCGTGAAAAGTGAAAAAGTGAAAAATGGAAACTGGTACCAAACAGAGCATACGAATATTCAGCAATGGCCGGTGCATATCAGATCTTGGGTAGAGCTATTCAGCCACATCAGGTAAGTTTGGTCGGAGAATCGGGTTCCCGCTTTCCGTGTCGAATTTAGGTACTAACCCATGCAGTTGGCCTTGGGCACCATCGGTGCAGTTGTGTTTCTGGTGATTCCAAAGCCATGGAACTCGGCCGCTAAAGCCACTCCAAGCGTCAATGCTTCATCCCCAGAGGAGGAGAAGTTCATCAACGAGTACTTGGCCAAGAAACTGGAACATTAGTGTTTTTAAAGAGAATAGATGATATTTATTAGACGAAAAGTTGTTGCCAGGATACAGATCCTTGCCATGCCATGACTAGCAGCTATCATTTAGTGTGTTGACTTTGAGCAAATGTCGTGTATTGAAGCCGTGTACTGAAAGCTGTGTATTGAAGCGTATTGAAGCCTATATTCCATTATATGTCCACTGAGTAGGCTACTATCATCTACCTAAAACTGCCTGTAGCTGCTTATATGCCCGATCTACTTGAACAAAACTGCATTGTCCAACGGATCCGCCTTCACGATCTGGTCTCTTCTTCTGACCTTCCTGTCCAAGGCCTCGTCGGCTCTTCTCTGGGCCTCTACAGCCAGTTGCTGCTTTATCTGCGATCTGACAAAGTTTGGCGACACGTACTCTTTGTTCTCGTAGATCTTTGGTCCTCCAAAGGATCCCTCCAAGATCGTGATCAACGTCATGACAAATCTTGGACCGATCTCCACTAGACTCAAATCTTTCAAGTCATCTGGAGAACGCACGTCGTCTTCTTTCAACTCGGCAGACTCGCTGATCTGGTAGTTTCTGCACCAGATCTTGCCGTCCAATATCGAGAACGTCATCACGTGGTCGATGAACGGTTTGGACTTTCTCGCCTGCGGAGGCACTCCAAAGACATGGATGAACAACTCTTTCATCAATCTGTAATGGGGTTCTGATTCAAACGCCTTGTCAAAGGACAACACCGGTCTAGAACCTTTCAAACAGTTTCCGGTGAAGTTCAACTCATCCAAAGTGTGTGTATTTTGGAGATGGAACTTCAAAGTTGGTCCATTTGGGGGTTTTGACAACCACATGTACAAATCCATATGCTTTCTAGACTCGAAAAAGATGACATTGTTACAGTTGTACAACTCGGCAATCTCGTTCAACTCGTACAAGTTCTTCTTGGTGTCCAACTTCGGTTCTTTCCTGGAGTGCGGTAATAACAGAGACAAGTCGTTGATCAAATGACGATGTCTATAGGTGATCCCCCTTGATGAGATGATCAAAGCTCTCTGTCTGTTGATATGTTTCTCCTTTGGGGCTTTTTCTTTGGATCCGTTTCCGGACAATGCTTTGTAGATCGATGACATCGTATGTGTGCAGTTGTGTGCAGTTGTATGGAGTTTCTGTGAATACCAGTCCCGTCCAGTCGATACAGAACTATCTCTTCACCTCTAGTAGAAATTTTTTTCTGAAAATTTTTTTTCTCATGCGCAGATGAGCAGGGCAGATTTGAGGAAATTCAAAGGAGCGAAAGGGGATAAGGAGCAGCAGATTGCGCCTGTTGAGTAGATCACTGAACAGAGACAGGGCAATTGCGATGGGGATCAAGAGGCGGCATTTCACGTCGAAAAGCTACGAACCAGGGGCGAGTTCCAGCGAAGATGAGAGCAGTTCTGAAGAGGACGTGGGACACAGCGGGGCCAAAGCGCCAAAGATCAAGCAGATATCTGAGTTGAAGCGGCTGGAGCCGCGGCTCTATGAGGTGATTGAGGGTCCTGAGAAGGAGAAAAGCACTGGTGGAGATGCAGATGATAATGGTATTGGATCTGGCAGCGGAAGTGACAGTGGAAGTGGTAGTGGAAGCGGTAGTGGCAGTGATAGTAGTGACACTGACTCTGAGGAATCTGACAGTTCAAGTGAAGAAGAGACACCGATGTTACGGCCGGTATTTATATCCAGAAACAAGATATCAGGGTTGGTTGGTGAGGACAGTGCCGGTATACTGGGCCCAGTACTGGATCTGGGCCTGGGCCCTAGCCTGAGCCTGAGCCCGCCTTCTGCCCCAGCCCTAGACCCAAAATCTGTCACTTACCAAAAAATTCAACACAATGCCAATGTCGCTCTAGACAGAGAAAGGCAGAAGCAACTCGAGAATTCCAGACTAGAACGAGAAGAGCTCGGTGGGATCGACGACACCGATGATGTGGATCCAGAGTCAGAGTACCTGGAGTGGCATCTGCGAGAATTGCAGAGATTGAAAGTGCAAAGAGACAAGATGATTGCCAAAGAGGAAGAAGAAGAGGACAATTATAGGAGAAGATTAGAATTGGATGGGGTAGGGGGCCGGTTGTAGGCCAGATGTAATGATGTAATGATATGTTGCTCTCTTTAGTATGAGGATCTGGCTCCTAGTGTAGACCCGCCATTGGCCATGCCATAATCCATCTGCTCCTAGCTCTGTAGCTACTCCAGCCCAAAGCGCTCAGCCAGCCCCAACTGCCCCTGGCCGAGGCTGCCCGCCCTGGCCCGAAAAAATCCTTCCGAGGCTACAAATTTAAAGAAAACAAAAATCTGAAAAAACGAAATCTAGAGACAAAAAATTCAAGACTAAAAAAATCAGAAAAGAATAAAACGGTCAACAACATCACCAATCATCGGTTTCACACCATCACAGATTGATTGATTTGTCAGTTTTTCACCATCTTATCTGTGGATCGCATCCTGGTCGTGTACTTTCCAAAGTCCAATTTCAACCACCGCCAAGCGCCGTCTCGTTTTATTCCAACAGGTCAAGTGAACCACGCGTTTAAACCATGAAACACTCGCTTCCAACTCCTCCACCGGATCCATACTCCCGTGAGGAGAGAGCCGACAGGGATTACGGTCCTTTGACATCCAAGGAATGGTTATACACAATGTCACACGATTCAAGCAAACCTTTTGAGACTTCATTCATGGATGAACCACCATATTTCATCTTGATCATCACATATTTGAACTATTTGATTTTGATCATCATCGGTCATGTGAGAGACTTCTTCGGCAAGAGATTCCAGCCGGAATATTTCAAAGATTTGGTCGCCAAAGACGGATATGCCCCTTGGTACTCGGGTTTTGAGAGTTTTTACACACGGAGATTGAAGATGAGATTGGACGACTGTTTTGCAAGATGTATCTCTGGAGCTTCCGGCAGATTCATCAGATGTTTCCACAGAGTCAGCCACGATTACAACGATTCATATCAGTACAATGGAGAGATGGACGAGTGCCTCAACCTTTCGTCCTATAACTATTTGGGATTTTCTCAGTCCAGTGGGTTATGTACCGACGAATCCAAAGATGCAATGGACAAATACGGATCCAGTTCTGGAGGTCCAAGATTATCAGCCGGAACGACAGATTTGCACTTGCAATGTGAAGATGTCGTTGCCAAATTCGTCGGTAAAGAGTCTTCTGCGATTTTCTCCATGGGTTGGGGAACCAACGCCGCATTGTTTTCCACATTGGTCAACAAGAAATGTCTCGTCATCTCGGATGAGTTGAACCATGCCTCTATTAGATTCGGGGTCAGATTATCCGGAGCCCCAGTGAAAGTCTTCCCACATAACGACATGAAGGCTTTAGAGAAGTTGCTCAGAGAACAGATCTCCAACGGACAGCCTAGAACACATAGACCGTGGTCTAAGATCGTCGTAGCTGTGGAAGGTTTGTACTCCATGGAGGGAACTATTGTAGACTTGCCTAAACTCATCGAGTTGCGTGAGAAATACAAGTTTTACTTGTTTGTGGATGAACTGCATTCCATCGGGGCCATGGGTCCAAATGGGAAAGGTGTATGTGATTATTTTGGGATCGACCCAGCTAATGTCGATCTCTTGATGGGCACTTTTACCAAATCTTTTGGAGCCACTGGGGGTTATGTAGCCGGATCGAGAGAGTTGATCGACAGGATCAAGTTGGACACCATCACAAACTCATATGGAGAATCGATATCTCCTCTGGTGTTGGCTCAGATCATGAGTTCCATGCGCATAATCGGTGGAGAATTGAACGGCAACGAAGGTAAAGAGAGATTGCAGAGAATCGCATTCAATTCACGTTATTTCCGTCTTGGGTTGAAAAGATTGGGCTTTATCGTCTATGGAGATGACGATTCTCCAGTTATTCCCTTGTTGACATATCTCCCAGCTTTGATGCCGGCTTTTAGTAGGATGATGTACGAATTTGGAATTGCCGTGGTGGTGGTTGGATACCCTGCTACTCCGTTGACCACTTCGAGAATCAGATTTTGTATGTCTTCTGCCATCACAAAGGAAGACATCGACCGTGTTTTGCAATGTTGTGACAAAGTCGGTGACAGATTGTTCTTGAAATATAGTTCTGGACAGGCTGGAGGTGAAAGACATCAAGGAGACTACAAGAAGGGGATCAAACCGAGATGGAGTATTGAGGAGGTGTTGGAAAAGACGCCTCATGACTGTAAGATCCCTATGATCTGAAGCTGTATAGTGTCTGTTCTCATCCTAATTAATACATTCTACAACATCTATTATAAATCAGGACTCTAGGCTCTGGGCTCTAGATTGTTTAACATTTAGGCTCTAGACCAAATACTTTCATCAATACCTAGACTCTACACTATATACTGTTCAATACCTACGCTCTAAGCTATGCACTGTTCAATATTCAAGTTCTAGGCTACACATTGTTCAATATCTAGACTCTAGACTATACACTGTTCAACATTCAGTTTCTAGGCTACACACTGTTCAATATATACGCTCTAAGCTATACACCCTGTTCAACATTCAGTATCTAGGCTACACACTGTTCAATATATACGCTTTAAGCTATACACCCTGTTCAATACCTAGACTTTGCGCTATACACCCTATTCAATATCTAGACTCTAGGCTATATACCCTAATCAGCTATTGGACCCTAAACTACAAACCTATTCATATCCATATCTAGCCCTGGCCCTATCTAGTCTTATCTAGCCTAGCCCCTAACCTAGCCCCCAATTCAGTCGTGTATATCATCCCAAATTTCCTGCTGAAAAATCGTCCCCGGATTTTGGCCTGGTCTCCATCAACTCCCAGCCACAGCATCACAGATCCGCCGCCAGATGTCCCTCTTCGCCACAGGACTCTCGCTCAACACTGGGCTCGGGTCTCGGAACAAAACCGGCGCGAAACTCGGGTCTTTGGGCCTGCCCGACAGGCAGCGCTCGGTGCAGGAGTTGGAACTGATAACAAGAGATTTGATCAAGGGCTTCGAACAAGATCTCACACCAACAGTGGCGGCTTTGGAATTTTGGCTTCTGAAAGCTAAAGAGTCTCTTGATGATTTCAACGACCAGATAAACGACTATTTAGTCAAGAAGAACGAGCGGCGCTTGGACGGTATTGACTATGACTGCATCTATATATACTACCGTGCCGCGGAAGTCGTATTGGACGAGATAATACCCCGGATTTCCGCCTACAGAACCGCCCAGGACCAGTATGGGAGTCTCAAGAACGAGTTTTTGAACAACGACATGTATTTTGCGGAGATCAAGCGGACGATCGAGCGGCTGAGTGTGCAGAACGAAGATCCGGACCAGGATCCTGTCCAGGATCCGCTCCAGGACCCTCTCCTGGCGCGGTTCAACAGCCTAAAACGGTCATTTTCGTCCTCGGTGAATCAGCCGCTTCTGCTTACCGGATTGGTGCAGCCGAAGCCGCATACGCTGACGTTTTCTTTGGCTGCAGCGACACCCAGATCCGGATCGCGGTCTCCAGTGCTATTCTCCGACAGCGATGCCAGTTCGCGCCCGATCACTCCTACTGTCACTGTTCCCTCTTTCAACACGTTCATCCAGTCTCCGGTGGCGAAATCGGGCTTGAAAACGCCGCCTGTAGCCGATATGCCGACACATTTCAAGTCTCTGGCACGTCCAGAGACCAATCTGAACACTGCCCGGCCCAATTCGCCGCTTTTCGACTTCCACAACGTCATCAGACCCGTCCAGTTGAACGATCTGATCTCCCAGCATCCGGAACGCGTCTTGGTGGTGGATTTCCGGTCCACTTCCGACTTCAACTACCGTCACATCTACTTTGCCAACAGCTCTAATGTGATACATCTTGACCCCGTGACGATCCGTTCAGGGTATACCACCGCAGATATCGAGTCGAAATGCATGGTGACCAACTCTAGACACGAGTTGAACTTGTTTCTGAACAGGGACAAGTTCGATCTCGTCGTGGTGTACGATCTTGACAGCTTTGATCTCGTAAAAAACGCCAAATTGAATCTTTTGTTCGACATTTTCCACCTCGGTGATGCCAAACCCTTGCGCAAGAATCCCGTACTATTGTACGGTGGTTTGCAAAGCTGGATAGACTTGTACGGGGCGGCTGGAATTGCCTCAAATTTGGGCATCATCAGAGATGATCTCACTTTGGACATCCGCCAGGACTCTATATCTAGGCCCCTGGCCTTGACGTCAAGGGACAGTGGTTTCGTGAACATCTACAAGAATCCGGCACCTTCTAGCTCGGGTTCTTTGAAATATAACCGTAGTGAAACGGATTTCTTCTCGCAGCA
This sequence comes from Nakazawaea sp. yHDR128, assembly GCA_030571255.1. Taxonomy (NCBI): domain Eukaryota; kingdom Fungi; phylum Ascomycota; class Pichiomycetes; order Alaninales; family Pachysolenaceae; genus Nakazawaea; species Nakazawaea sp. yHDR128. Next base: position 216,865 of record JAJLXL010000007.1, on the reverse strand, counting down.
GCTACATACTCAGCAACTGAAACCCTCGGCGTCCCAGATGCCTCTAAATCCACAAAAAAAGGTCCCTAGGTCCCCCGAGAGTCCTAAATTGCAAGTCAATGTCGACTTGGGAAGACCCCAAAGTGCTATGCCGTCGCCCAGAAGGACTTCGAGCTCTTCGAAGGACCAGTTGTTGGAGGCCCAAAAGAGGCAGCAAAAGATGGACTCTTTCGACAAAAACCTCACAATCATCACGGGGATCGCCAATATGGGAAACAGCTGTTATATGAACTGTATATTGCAATGTCTAGTAGGAGCGCGAGGCTTGACGAGATTTTTCTTGATGAAAGACTACGAGAAGAAGATCAATCTCAAGAGCCGGCTCGGGTCCAAGGGCATGATTTCGAAACTGTTCCACAGTGTGGTGAACGATATGTACACTCGAAGTGTGACACAGCTGAAACACCAGACCTACCACATCACCCCTTCGAAGTTCAAGCAAACTATTGGTGCTTTAAACCTGGATTTCAGGTCTTATAGCCAGCAAGACTGTTCAGAGTTTTTAAACTTCTTGTTGGACTCCTTGCACGAGGATTTGAACCAGAGAGGTGACGCTCCTAAATTCCCACCTTTGAGCACTGAAGAGGAAGCCCAAAGGGAGAAGATGTCGATGAGATTGGCCCTGACGATCGAATGGGAGAAATATCTCAAGACAGATTTCTCCAGTATCGTAGATTTCTTCCAAGGACAATACTTGTCAAGGCTCCAGTGCACTGTTTGTAATGCCACCTCCACCACCTATAACGCATTCAGCATCTTGAGTGTGCCCATTCCTGAAAACGTCACGGGGCCCATTACCTTGAAGATGTGTTTTGAAGAGTTTTGCAAGACTGAGATCTTGGATGCCGACGAAAGATGGTTCTGTCCTCGTTGTAACAAGAAACAGAGATCCACCAAGACGCTCAAGATCTCGATTATGCCGAAAAACCTCATTGTGCATTTGAAAAGGTTCAAGATCGGAGTCACTTCGGTGACCAAATTGGACTCTTTTGTGAAATTCCCAACCAAGCTCTCGATGTTGGAGTACTGGCCGCCGGCTCCTTCTGATCTGGAAAAGGCCAAGATCTTGACGTTTCCTGATCGTGGCCAGACGCCTCCATTTGACTACGAGTTGTATGGAGTCACTAACCACTACGGTAGCTTGAGATATGGTCATTACACCGCATATGTGGACAAAGGTGAAGCCAATGGGGTTAAAAATGGCTGGTGTTACTTTGACGACACCTCGGTGACGAGGAATTGTGATATTGCAAAGGTGATCAACGGCAACGCATATGTTTTGTTTTACAGAAGGGTGTAGGGTATAGAGAATAGATTTGATATAGAATTCATCTACAGGTAGTATGAAGAGGTGATATTAGTTGCTCTTATACATGGCATGAAAAGAATATTGATATAGGACTCGTCTACAGGGTATATAATGAAAGAAATTGTCACACCTCTTCTCTACAGGGTAAAATGAACAATTGGTAAACTTACTCCTCTATAAGGCATAGAATGAGTAATTGATATTATTACTTCTCTGGAGAAAAGTAGAATGAACAGAATTATAACCCTCCACAGGGTATAGTATAAAGAATCGGTACATCACTCCCAGTCGTCGTCATCGTCATCACCAGCTCTGTCAGTTTTCAGCCTCTTGCTGGAAACTACATCCAAGGTGGAGCTGTTGGCACTTTCCAAATTATATGTCACTTCACTAGAAGTTCTAGACTCGTTATTCGCACCTTCAGTCGGTGTCTTTTGCTCGGGTTCTTCTTCTTCGTCGTCCCAGTCAAATTTGTCCTCTTCTGCTGCTTCGGTTTTCCCGCTAGAGAGCAATTTCTTCTTTGTAGACTCTTCGTTCTCGATCAACGACTTGTGGTAGTGGTACCTGAGCCAAAAATCTTCGTTTGTTATGGAGGAAGGCACTAATTGGGCATGCAATTGGGCCAAGTCAGGGCTAGATTTCAACAGACTTTCACCAGATCGTTCAGGTGATTTAAAGTCTTTCTTGTGCAGCTCAAACGAATCCCGGTTCTGCACTGGATCCAAATACAATTCCTTTGAGTTGTCCAATTGGTAGAGTCGCTGTTCAAGCCGTGTGCCAAATACCTTTGATTTAGAATCTGGGACATTGAAAAGCACTTTGGCATCCTTGTCATCAAGGGGTGTGTCTTCATCCAGTTCAGGCTCCTGTTGGATGACGTCTTTCAAGAATGAGCCGAATTTTGAACCGAATTTGGAGGCGAATCCGCCCACTAACTTCTCCACTTCTTGCAAATCGTTGTCCAACTCGTCCAAGTACGTGTTGGTGGAGTTTTTCAACAACTCCAAGTACTCGGCGTGTTTAGCGCTGCTGGCCTCTTCGGTTGTCTTATCACTGGACACCTCTTGCAAGGACAACTTGTCCAAAGTGTCTCTTGTCTGGTTCACGTACTCCGGGATGTTCTTCTGGAAATTTGTGAGGAATCCGTTGAACGATTTCCAGCCGCTTGTGGTGTTTTTTTCGAGACTTTGGTACAATTCATCGACTCTATGTTCAATGTTCTCAACGTATTTCTCTGTTCTAGCGTTGGTCTCGTCAACTGCGTTCTTGGAGTTCGTCAATGTCTCCACAGACTCGTTCCCGGTATCCAGAGAGCTCGGATCTGTAGTTCTGAGATGGTCAAACAGGTCCATTAGGCGGGGTTGGCAGGGATGTGTAGTGATTTGAGTGGTTTTGATATTATTTTGATTTTTAAATTTTTTGTTTTTTGATGTGTTTTAGTATTTTTTGATATTTTTTCTACATGTCTTATAGTGAAATCTTGAAAATTGATTAATGATACTGATATTCTAGAACAGTTGAATATCATGACGGTGGGTATAGAAGGAAAAAAATGGGTTCAAACTGATGAGATCCAGGAATCATAAACTGCTCAAATCTAGTAACCAGCCAAGGTCACTGGGCCTCCAACCTCACAGTACTGTCTCCAGTCCTTGAAGAAAGCATCAATCAAGTATCCGTAGAACAGTGAGTCGTCGACTTGAGTAACGATGGTAGCATTACCGGTTTTTGCCAGTGTAGGAGCATATTCGTTACCCCAGAGTCTCAAACTTCCGTAAAATGGTGAGTAAAATTGGGTGTCAACGGTAGTGGAGACGTTGAAAGAACCCAAAACCATCTCTGGCCAAACCATAAAGGCAGAGACAACTTCATCCCAGAAAGGCAAAGTCTCCTGCGAATCGGATTCGATCTCGTTCTGGGTATAGTTACCAGAATAGACAATCTCGTAGACGTATTCCAAGTATGGGTTTCCAGTGATGTTGGAATAACCCCCCAGCTTGGCGATCAAGGTGTCGTACAAACCTTGCGATGGAACCAAGTAGTTGGTGACGTTGGCTCCGATGAACAATTCCTTCCAGTCTTGGGTCAAGACGATCTGGGCAGCTTCCGGGTCTTGGATCAAGTTGATATCGGTGTTAATATCGTTCACAATGGACGAACCGGTGGCCTGTGCGTATTGGTTGTCGAAATAACCCCCCATGATGTACAATCCAGCAGACTCTTCAACCAACTTTGGGTACAAAGAGATCGCCTGGGCTACAAGAGTCATCATTCCAGCAGCGTAGATGTACACGGGATCGGTGTCCTTGTTGGCCTTGACGGCTTCGATCAAGGCAACAGCCCCCATTGTGTCCTTGTAGGTGACGTTGTCCCAAGTGTAGGCGTCCTCATAGACAGAGGCATAGGCTCCCTCCCATACAAAGTCACCAAACATGGATTCCCACTGGTGGAAAGTCTCGTTGTTTCTCAACAACGGTCCAGCGGCTCCGACGTAATTGGGGATACACGACGTCAAGTTGTACAATTCCAAGATATCGCTAGCGGCTCCAACGGCATCTACAAGCGATGAAGAACCGAAAGACGACGAAATACCGACAATTTCCCATCCGGCCATTAACGGGAACAACACTTGCAATGGTGCCAATCCATCGTTGTCGATGAAAACTTTTTTGGATGCAGCCAATTGGGCCAAGGTCAGTACCAAGGCAGAGATCTTTAAACCGAACTTCATACTCTATGTTTGGATTGATTTCGTATGGGTTCAAGAGAGGGTACTATTTACAATATATATAGGCGGGCAGAAACAGGTCATCATACGGCACTGGTGAAAAATTCGAGGCACACTTTGCAAATGTACATCGAGGTGCATCTCCGCATGCTTCGAGATAATCGTTATCAGTAAATGAAAAAATCAAAAATGGATTACCCAATTAGGACTCAATTACAACTCGATTGGGACGTAATTAGTACTCAATTAAGTGCTTATCATGGAAAAAAACGTTGCACAGATAGGGGCATTTCTGGGCAAACTTTGCTGAAGCCTTGCAAGCTTTGCTACTGCATAACGGTTGTATTCTGCCCAATTGGGAATCAGTCTGGGAACCAATTGGATGCGGTCTGCGGAAACACCTGCTTAATCCACTGGGCTTGGGGGATTTTGTCCGGGTAGATTTTTTTGACTCTGAAACGTTTGTGCCAGATAATGGTTGGATCTCGGACAGAGCCGTATTTAAACCGGGTACATTTTCCGATGAGTGGGTATGTGTTGCGCAGCACTTGCAGTCAACTGTAGTTGCTAATGGCATTTACTCATTCATAGTGCTTGTCGCATTTGTGTCCTGTGAGTCTCTACACTATGTGTTATATCTGCTAAAAATAATATTTGTCACTTAGTAAGAATTCATAACCCACGGATATCCATGTCCGGAGTGGCTATCCTCACCAAAGCTCTGCAAACTATGATCCCGATCCATCCAGTTCCGGATCCCGTCCCTACTTTGATCACCAACTCTCGTCTCAAGCCCTCCACTCTGCCATCACTCCGTAGCGAATATCCTATACAGAGCAAAATGCCAAAAACAGCAGATTACGAATTTCCGATCTGAAAAAATCTGAAATGATATTTTCAGCCTAAACCAGTGGCGACACAGTGGCGAAACCGGGTCTCAGATATAAATTCAAGACACTTTTCTCCCCACAGACATTACAGCAACACCACAGAACCATTCCAGACAACAACACACACTCGCAAATGAAGTTAGCGGTAACAATTGAAGGCACAGAGACGATTTTGAACGTTGACGTGAGCGATGACATCTCTCTCGAAGATTTCAAAGCCTACCTCGAGGCAGAGACAGATATCAAGCCCGAGCACCAGATCATCTTGTTCAATTCCCAGGAATTGACAGACTCCAATTCAGATTTGACCAAATTGGGAGTCGGCAACGACGATTTGTTGGTGTTGAGAAGGAATACACCTCCACAGAGCTCTGAGCCATCGGGGCAATCCGATGAACAAATCGAGCTGGAAAGACAGGCGTTGCTCCACGATCCTGTTCTCAGTCAAGCGGCAAGTAATCCACAGTTATCTTCGATCTTGAACAACTCGCAACTGTTTAGAGACTTTATCAGGACTGCACAAAATGCAAGAAACAATAATTCATTTGGAAATCTCGGGACTGAACCACTTTACGACCAAGAGATTGCAAGACTTCGGTCACTCCCGAGCAACGACGCCAACCGTAAAAAGATTGAAGAGTTGGAAGACTTGAAGAACATCGAAGAGAACAGATTGTTGGCATACGAGATGGCTCCAGAGACATTCACACAGGTCCCTATGTTGTACATCAATATGGAAGTGAACAAGGTTCCAGTGACTGCTTTTGTAGACACCGGAGCTCAGATGACGATCATGTCACCGAGATTGCTGGAGCAATGCGGTTTGCACAGATTGATAGACAGGAGATTTAGAGGTGAGGCCCGAGGTGTAGGGTCTGGAGTCATTTTGGGGAGAATTCATTCAGCCCCAGTTAAAATAGAAGATCTGTTCATTCCATGTTCGTTTGTGATCTTGGATAGTGGTGTAGACTTGATCTTGGGGTTGGATATGTTGAGAAGACATCAGGCCAATGTCAATTTGAAAGACATGAGTCTCTACATCAGTGATGTCAAGACGAAATTTTTGAGTGAGGGAGAAGTGCAGAACGATTTCTTTCAAAATATGCAGCAAAAGACACAACAGCCCCCAAACATCTTTGGGAACGGGACGTTTTCCGGTACAGGGAACCAGTTGGGCGGATCCGAGCTGAAGAAACCCAAATTGGATCTGGCTGGAGACGCTGCCAGAGCTGCTGCCAGTAGGGCAAGTACATCCGAAGTAGATCCTGTAAAAATAGACCAGTTGATAGCTCTTGGGTTCTCCAAGGACGAGGCCAGAACTGCATTGGCCCAGTGTCTGGGGAACGTCGATATGGCTGCGTCGTTACTATTCCAATAGATCATTTATTCTCTACAAACGTAAGACTAGGATGGTGGTCTATCACCCCTTTGCTCAAGCCGTTCCAGATCCAGGGGACTTTTTTCGCCGGAAGTTTGATCTCGCCCTGGAAATTCTCTATAAACACCCTGTCGTTGTGGTTTATGGTCTCTGAGTAGTTGATGAACTCGTTGAAGATGGACAAAGACGACCAAAACGAGATTTTCCGTAAGCATGACACTACCAATGACGTGATCTGCCCCCCGTTGATGCAGAACATGTACACGGGCGAATTCTGCTGGTCCAATACTGACTCGATGATCTGGATGATCGTGGTGGAATCGATGGGGATGCTGCGTTTTTTCCCCTTACCCCCATTGGAACATTCCACGTTTTTCAAAGTGATGCCATTGTCGTGTATAAACAGCATCAAATCTGCGTCTGACTCCTGTGTAATCGGTGTCTCCAATATCAGTATCATCGTCTTCAAATGTAGCGATCTCAAGTACTCGTAGTTGACCGGGCGCGGGTATGAACCCCGGAAGAGATTCGGTTGGATCGAGTTGAATTTCAACGGCGGCGTTAGTGTCGGTATTATCGTGGCATCGTTGCTCATGATCATCTCTTTATCCCACAGTTGTTATCTGGTTCTCTTTAGTACCCGGTGCTATTTAATACCCAGAGACGTTTTTTTTTCACTCCCCCCAAATATGCATCTCAGAGGCAAAGTGGTAGCAACGAAGAGCAGCATGACCGTGGCCAGTGTGACGACGACTAGAGTATTGAGATCTGCAGCTAGACAGCAGATGGGATCTGTTGCGAAAAGTATCAAACTGGAGACCACTGTGACGAAAGTGACCAAGAAGGTCAAGAAACCGTCTCTCAAGGTGGTTGAGGGTGTATTGCCAGAACCAGTGACTTATTTCAAAACATTGGCCAAAACCCCGGCTCCAGATCTCCCGGAGAGTTTCAGGAAATTGCACGATCCCGATTTCGTGAAAGGATTGGAGTATTTAATAGCCAAAGACCCGGCGTTCCACGGGTACATTGTGCATTCGCCTTTTCCCTCTTTCAAGGCCACCGTAGAGCAAAGAAGTGATAAGTACTATTTCGACAATCTCAGCAGCGGGATCGTGTCGCAGCAGATCTCCGGTAAAGCTGCGCGACTGATCAAGCAGAGACTCATCGACAATTTGAGCAAAGACGACACTTTCCCCTCGGCAGCGATCGTCGCATCTACTCCGATCGAGACCTTGAGATCCTGTGGACTCTCCGAGAGGAAACTGCAGTACGTGAAGCTGATTGCCCAGGATTTCACCTCACAGGTGTTGAACCAACTGCGATTGGAGTCGCTGTCGGATGAAGAGATCTACGATATTTTGATCCAGTACAAAGGCATAGGGCCCTGGTCTGTAGATATGTTTCTCTTGTTCTCTATGAAAAGGTTGAACGTGTTCACACATCTCGATCTCGGCGTGGTGAGAGGAGCTTCACAGTACTTGACGGGACGTCCAGAGTTGCTCAGGCAGGTGAAGCTGAACACCATCAGCAGAATCGCCAAGAAGAAGGACTTTAAGCAGCGGAAATGGATCGCCATAGATGAAGAGTACGTCAACACCTTGAGTAAGCAGTTTGAGCCGTACAAATCGTGCCTCATGCTCGTTTTCTGGCGCATGAGCGATATCCAGATCGATGCCCTTGAAACAGCATGACCAATCCCAACTTTGTTGCTCAGGTGTAGTGTCGCTGGGGTTCTTGGAGCTGACTACCTTACAGTCAGATCATCCCAAGATCTTGTCGGTCGTGTATATTTCACCCAAAAACGATTCGAGAATTTAAAATTTTTTCAAGTAAACACTAAATAAAACACACATTGTAGCGACACGAATACTCTCAAAGAGGTTGCAACTGCATCGCCGCGGCAATTGATCTCGAAATTGTTGCACGATGTTTGGATCCAGCAGCGGAAGCACGTTCAACTTCGGAGCACCGTCAAATAACAACGCGTCCGGCGGGTCTAATCTATTTGGAAACAGCAACAACAATACCAATACCTCGGGCAATAGCTCTGGCACAGGTGGACTATTTGGACTGAACAAGCCCAGTACCAACGGAATCTTTGGGAACAGTCAGGGGACCAATCAAACATCAGGATCTGGCTTGTTTGGGAACTCTGCGACGCAAAATGGGGCACAAAATCCGCAAAATGGAACGAATCCGACACTATCTGCTCCTCCCCAGAGCTCTTTCACATTTGGAATCACCAACAACACACAGCGTCCAGCATTGAACGCCAACCAGGCAAGCTCATTGTTTGGAAACAACAATAATTCAGGACCAAACAACGGTTCCAATAACGCTCTCTTTGGAAACAGTCAGTCAAATGGCCAAAATAGACCCTTTGGCAATGGTAACACCGCCAATGGCTTTGGAAATGCCCCAAATTTGGCCAATGATCCCTATGGAATGTCGAAATTGACTTCAACCACTGTCAAAGTGCAAGACTTGATGCCCCCAATCACCCAGGGCCCGCTGGAGAAGTCGATAGCGATCAAACGCAAGAGATCCACAGTTGGGTCCAACCAATCCTCTCCCTATATAAACCACAACACCATTATCAAGAATTTGAGCACACAGATGAAGTTGCGGGGCTTTGCAGGGTCAGTGGAAGACGTGACGGGTATTTTTTCGCCAGTGAGAAACTCTTTGGTGGAGAAATTCGTCCCTCCGAGCACCACAGTTGGTTCCTTGAGGACGGATAAGAACTTCAAGCAGATATTGGCTTCATCCAAATTGACAGAAATCAAGAAGTTGATCAACAGGCGGAAATACGGACAACGTGCCATTCTGGCTGTGCCCAACTCTGTGGAGGAGGAACCAAAGAGAAGAAAGATCTTGAATGGACATGATGTCATTGAAGAAGTACCAGAAGAGCAAGCGTTGTTACCAGCTCCAATTCTGCACATCGAAGAAAGGGAGCAAGTGGAAGACGAAGAACCTTTGAAACTGCCCAAGGAAAACCAAGATGGATACTGGTGTCTTCCAACGGTAGAGGAGTTGTTGAAAATGCCCTATGAACATTTGAGTAATGTAGAAGATTTGATCGTCGGGAGAGTCGGGTTTGGACAGATCTCGTTCAATTTTTCTGTCGATTTGACTCCATTCCAAGACTCTTTGGCTGAAGAATTGTTTGGAGGAGTCGTGATAATCAAAGATAAAGCCGTTCAAGTGTATCCTGCATCATACCAAAAACCAGAGATTGGAATGGGGTTAAACGTGCCTGCTACTATCACATTGGAGAATTTGGCACCTGTAGACCCAGAATCGAAGTTGCCCATTGTAAATCCGTCCCGTCCTGAGGTGAAAAAGCACGTCAAGAAGTTGAAAAACCTCAAGGGAATGCAATTTGTGAGTTATGACCCGATTGTAGGAACTTGGATTTTCCAAGTCGGACATTTCAGTATATGGGGACTCGTAGACTCGGATAACGAAGAAGATTTGGATGCATGGCAAAAGACACAGAGAGAAGAAGAGTTTTTGGAACACCAGAGGACACAACAGATACAGAAAGAAGACTTTCTGGAACACAGACAAGATCCAGTAGAAGTGACTAAATTTTATCCCACACAAGAGCTCAAAGACACACACGGAAGACCAATAGGAACCAGATCGTTGATCGAAGACACTTTTGTATACAAGATGCAGAAGAACAACGACAAACAACCCACGGCAGTGATCCCTGGTGGTTGGAGCTTTGCCCCAGCCCCAGATCCCGATGTCAGTGTCGGATCTTTGGTCCACAAGAGGCCGGAAAACCGCGATAAAGTGCCAGAAGTGATATCTGACAGCGAAGAAATCCACAGTGAGGGAGTAGATTACGTCAACGTTGAACCTGAATCTCCATTTATGGACGAGTCCGAGATCGACGTTGAGATCGGATCAAGTATCGTAGACGAAAAGGCATATGAACCTGAATTGGACGAACTCGATGTAGCAGCTTTAGAAATTTCATCGAAATTCCCAACCTCCAAGAACTGGCTAGAACAGTTGCATTTGGCATCTGGAGATTCAAGTGCTTTCAACGTACAGAGAAACAGCGATAAGGTGCAGTCAAATGTAGACAAGATCTTGACGATTGCCGATATTGACAATGCGTTGTTCCCTGATTTCAAAGCCGGGGTCAGAGAAAACCAGAGAATTCTGAAAGAACTCAGAACCCAGGGTAAGACTTTTGCTGAGATCAGTTCTGATGGTTCTATTGTAAAGAACAATCCAGTGCTAGACAATGACAACTTGAGTGGGGTTTCTGTAGTGAGTCTTGAGCAGAAGTTTAAGATCAACAATGTACGTGTGACGAAGCAGATTACTGAGAAATCGCTTTCGGCAACCACCATCACCAAAAGATCAAATGGGTTCCCGCTAGTGAGTTCAAGTTCTTCTTTGTCGTTTGAATCCTTGAAGGAATTATATCCACCTGGCTCGGAAAGACAGTTCTGGAGCTTGTGTGGTAGTTTGTTCGATAGATCTTCGCTGAGTGACAGTTTCAACCAGAAATTGGTGGAATTGAAGAGGAAAGAGCTCTTGTCAGCTTGGATCAAGAAGGAAACCGCTAATGAACTTGATCAGCTCGTGATGAAGAACCAGAGAGATCCTTTAGAGCTCATTTTCATCCATGTTGTGTCCAACGATCTTGTGAAAGCTGCTGAACTCGCCATTGAGACTAACAATAACCATTTAGCAGTATTGATCTCTTTATCCGGTTCAAACGATTCACATGTGATTTCAAGTTGCCAAAACCAGTTGGCAGAATGGGGACGTACTAATGCCTTGAGATTCATTCCTAGACCTATCTTGAAATTGTACCTCTTGCTCGCCGAGCTGCCTTTGAATGCCAACGATTTGCGTCTCAACATCACCGAGGACCTTTCGTGGAAGTTGAGTCTTCATTTGTTGTTGAATTTCACCGACAAAACGGTTCTTGAAGGCGTCAGAGAGTTGGAAAAATTGGACTACAAGTCTTTGCAAAACGATGTTCATTTCAACGTGTTGAAACTATACACTTTCTTGTTTGAAGTTGGTTCCTATGATTTGGCAATTGTCTTGGACAAACTTGCCAGTGGCTTGGAGTTCAGTGTGCAGTGGTTTATCTATGACATTTTGGTGAGATCCAGTGGCAGGCTCGAGGCAGATCAGAGTATCGGTGACAGATTGACCTTGGGATTTTCTGAGCAATTGCAACAACAAGGTTTGTATGTAGAATCACTCTTTGTATTGGCACATTTGTCCAACGATGGAGCTGCAAAGGCTCATTTCTACAGAACTTTGACAAGACATGTCTTTGAGATGGTTCCGGACTTGACCGACCTGGCTCTGAAACAGAAATTGATCCAAGTGTTGCACGTGCCAAGGCTGTTGATATCTGAGCTGATATCGTTGAGATACAGATACGTTGAAGATCATTGGAATGAAGTTGAACTGTTGATAGACGCCAGATTCTGGAACGATGCAAGTGTGTCTGTAGTGAGACATATTGCTCCAAAGGCGATAATTGGAGATGAATCCACAGAGATCCTGAAATTGGATGACATGATTCAAAGGATCAAAGTGCAGCAGTTTGACAGTGAAGAAAACGTCGGTCTTGGAGTGTATCTGAACTACATTGCCTTGGTCAAGAGCTTTGAACAAGACCAGAATCAGAGAACTTTGGTTTCACATCTCCAGTACGTGTTGGACAATTTACCCGTGTTGATTACAGTGGACCAGTCGAATTGGACCAAGATTGCCACGACTTTGATGTCTAGAAAGGTGGGTGATATACTACTAGAGGTGGATAACAGTTTTATCCAGAAGGACAAGATATTGTCTTTGCCGATGGGCGAAAGCGAGTTGAGCTATTTCAAGTACAAACTCTCTAACGATGATGATAAAGATGTCATATTAGAATGAAGTAAATGCAATTAAAATAGATGGTTTGGCTAAAACTCCGTAGAAGATCAGTGACTTGATTCTTGATCAGTAATTTGTATAAAGTTATCAGTAGTGAGCGGATTATATCTGATATGATTTAGTGCGATAAGCACGATCTGTAAAGATCCCATGTGGTTCATGTTGTGATGTTTTTGGAGTGAATTCCGGTACTTGGAGTAATTTCCGGTCATTTAATGCAATTCCTGGTGTTTCGGCATGGTTAATAGTCGATTTGAATAGTTTCGTATCATTGAATGTTTTAAAGTGCATGAAATACACCTATTTTGATTCAACTGCATCTCTTAACGCATCGACAACGTCCAAAATAGCAGCACATGCGGGCGAATCCGAGTAGAGCTCCAAGAAACATTCGCCTGAATCACAGCATTTACCAATACGCGGATCCAAAGGCACAGATCCCAAGAATGGGATGCCCATCTCTTTGGCCAAACCTTCACCTCCACCTGTGGTAGGCTTGAAGATCTTGCTCTCGCCATGACAACTTGGACATACAAATCCGGACATGTTTTCCACCAATCCCAACACTTTGATGTTCAGTTTCCTACAGAAATCGATCTCTTTCCTCACGTCCAACAAGGCAACTTCCTGTGGTGTAGTGACGATCAATGCCCCATCGATTCCACTCTCCTTCATGTAAGTAGACACGGAAAGATGTTCATCTGAGGTCCCCGGAGGCGTATCCACCACCAAGTAGTCCAAATTGCCCCAATTCACGTCTTTCAAGAACTGTTTGATCAACCCGTTCTTCTTGGCACCTCTCCAGATGATTGCTGCATTTGGATCGGGCAACATGAACTGGATCGACATAACTCCAAGGTTGTCGTCCACATAGACAGGCGACCAGCCGGAATTTGACTGGTGGATCGATTCCCCCAGGGCTCCCAACATCTTGGGCAACGAGGGGCCGCAAATATCCAAATCCATTGCCCCTACTTCCAAGTCTTCATCTGCCGCCAAAGCCCATGAAAGCATGGTGGTGAAAGTCGATTTCCCCACCCCACCTTTCCCGCTTAGGACCAAGATCTTGTGCTGGATATCTTGTAGTTTTTCAGTGATTTTGGCCATATCGGGGTCTGGGCCTTTGGGAAGCGAGGCACATATCTCTTGGTTGGCACATCCCAGGCATGAGTCTGCCTTGCCTGCCTGTTCAGATTCTGGGCCCACACAGTGTTCTGGCTCTGGTTCTTTCAAGGCAGGAGCTGGCGGCGGGAGCTCATATGTATGTATTTCATGTGTCTGTACCAGGATCATGATGTGTGTGGAGGTGATTAGCAGTGGTTAGCTGATAGTTGATGATTACAAATATATTTTTGCAGTGTAAAAAAATGAGATAGAAAAACTCAGATAATGAAAAAGAAAATCAGAAAATGGAAAGGAGAAATTTTGAAGTCAGGGTGCCAAATCGGGAAAGTGCTCAAAGGGGCAGTCGGAGATCTGGGTATGGATCACAGCATTGGGGTGGTATATCGGCCACTTTTAGCCCCAAGGAGCTCAAAACTAGCCAAATCAACCCACGCGATCCCTGGACAATCCCCCACCATTCTCCCTCAATCCCCCGCCCTTTCTCCCTCAAATGGCTCTGCCCTCTGCTCTCTCCTCTTCCTCTTTTCCAACGCGTAGTGAAAAATCAGATCGGATGAAAAAAACTGCAGCAAAACACCAAAGAGAACTAAACCACTCGAGAATCGACACCAACTCGGATCTAGACCCAATCAAGATCCAAGATGTCTGCTGGCATTGAGAACATTGCCGCGGATTTGCTGAGATCGGATCCCGGTTCAAGCACCCAAAACACCACGCCAGAGTACGTAGCCCCCAGCGCGGTTGAGAAATTTCAACACTATTTCGTCCAGGATGACAAGAAACAGTTCAATTTACAAGAAACCGTCAACAGATTCAAGTACTTGTTGGATCTCACTGACTTGTTCAAGCATTTCATCGATTTCAAACTGCAAAAGAACTCGAATTTCGCCCACCTGTTGGACATTGTAGAGCTGCAAAAACTGGGCACCAAGAAACGTAAAAAGACAGAGAAAGAAGAAGATGCAGAGTTGTTACAAGACGAAGAAATGGAAACTTCAGAGGTGGAAGAGTTCACAGAGAGTCCCGGATACGTCCAGGGGACAATGAGACCATACCAGGTCCAGGGCTTGAACTGGATGATCACTTTGTACAAGAACAATCTATCTGGAATATTGGCAGACGAAATGGGGTTGGGAAAGACTTTACAGACGATCTCCTTTTTGGGGTTCTTGAGATACTACCGCAATGTGCTGGGACCGCATTTGGTCGTGGTACCGAAGTCCACTTTGGACAATTGGGCCCGTGAGTTCAAGAGATGGACTCCAGAAGTACAAGTGTTGGTGTTTCAAGGTGACAAAGATGAGAGAAGTGCCTTGGTGAAGGACAGAATCTTGCAATGTGATTTCGACGTCATTGTCACATCATATGAGATTGTCATCAGAGAGAAACTGACGTTGAAAAAATTCAACTGGAGTTATATCATCATCGATGAACTGCACAGAATCAAGAACGAAGAGAGCATGTTGTCACAGATCATCCGGATGTTCCACTCGCAAAACAGGTTGTTGATCACGGGGACTCCCTTGCAGAACAACTTGCACGAGTTGTGGGCATTGTTGAACTTCATCTTGCCCGATATCTTTGCCAGTGCTGAGTCTTTTGACGAGTGGTTCAAAGGTGGATCCACTTTAGGAGAGGAACAGGACCAAAAGGACTCGTTGATCACCCAATTACACAAAGTCTTACAGCCTTTCTTGCTCCGTAGAATCAAGAACGACGTCGAGAAGACCTTGCTTCCGAAAAAGGAACTCAACGTCTACCTCAGCATGTCTCACATGCAGAAACAGTGGTACCAGTCGATCTTGGAGAAAGATATCGATGCCGTGAACGGAGCCAATGGTAAACGTGAGTCCAAGACACGGTTGTTGAACATCGTGATGCAGTTGAGGAAGTGTTGTAACCATCCATACTTGTTTGAAGGTGCAGAACCTGGACCTCCCTTCACCACAGATGAGCATTTGGTGTTCAATTCGCAAAAGATGAAACTGTTGGACAAATTGTTGGCCAAGAGCCGTAGAGAAGGGTCCAGAGTGTTGATTTTCTCGCAGATGAGTAGAATGTTGGACATATTGGAGGATTATTGTGTGTTCCGGGAGTACCAGTACTGCCGTATCGACGGACAAACTGACCATCTGGACAGAATCCGGGCCATTGACGAGTACAATGCGCCGGACTCGAAGAAATTCGTGTTTTTGTTGACCACGAGAGCTGGAGGGTTGGGGATCAACTTGACCACTGCCAACATCGTGGTGTTGTACGACTCTGACTGGAATCCACAGCTGGATTTGCAACTGATGGACAGACTGCACAGAATTGGCCAGAGGAAACAGGTTTATGTGTATAGATTTGTCACTGAGAATGCGATCGAGGAAAAGATCTTGGAAAGACTGTCGCAGAAGTTGCGGTTGGACCAATTGGTCATCCAGCAGGGAAGACAAGGACTGCAGCAGCTGCCACAGAACCTGAGCTCTTCAAAGGACGAATTGTTGAGTATGATCCAACACGGAGCTGCCGAGGTGTTCCATGGTGCCTCGAATGGGAAATCTGAGAAAGACGAAGAAGACGAGTTGGATTTTGACTCGATATTGCTGAATTCCGAGTCAAAGACCAGAGAATTGAACGCAAGATACGCCAAATTGGGTCTTGACGATTTGCAGAATTTCACCACAGACGAATCTGTATATGAATGGAATGGACAAAATTTCCAAAAGAAAGATCCATACAGTGGAGCCATTGCATTGGCACCGAGCTGGATCAATCCGGTCAAAAGAGAAAGAAAGGAAAATGGATACTCTATCGACGGATATTATAGAGACGTTTTAAGCACTGGAGGTCCAAAACTGGGCAGCGGACAGTTTCAAAAGACAGGACCAAAACCGCCAAAGAATTTGAACTTGTACGATCATCAGTTCTATCCCTTGCGGTTGTACGAGTTGCACGACTTGGAAAAGTCGCATTTCAGGAAATTGACAATGACACAAAAACTGTTACTGGAAATGCCCACAGAGGAGCTCGATGACGAACTCGAATCAGAAGAAGTTAAAAGATCTAGACTGTTGACCGACGAAGAAGAGAAGTTGAAGTTGGAATTGATCGAGCAGGGATTCTCGCATTGGACTCGTAAAGATTTTTACCACTATATCCAGATGTGCATTAAGCATGGACGTCATAATTTGGAAAAAATCCTGTCAGAGTTTGAAGAAAAAACACTCGAAGATATTGTGGAATATTCCCAGGCATTTTGGCTGAGGTACTATGAGATTGAGAATTTCGAGAGGTATTTACAACAGATCGAGCTGGGCGAAGAGAAATTCAAAAGAGTCAAGTTGCAGAAGAAATGTCTTCTGTACAAGATCTCTCAGTACGACAATCCTATGCAAGATTTGACATTGACACCACACCCTCCCCTGAAGCAGTACACTTTAGAAGAAGACAGGTTTATCGTATTGCAGATGTTCAAACACGGTATCGATAATCCTGATCTCTACGAGTTGATTCTCTATGAATTCAAGCATTCGAATTTGTTCAAATTCGATTATTTCATTAAATCGAGAACAGCACTAGAGATCAACAGACGTTGCCAGAGTTTGTTGCACAGCCTTGTCAAGGAAGTCGGTGGACTCTTTGATGGTTCGCTGAAGAGGGGTAACAAATCAAACAAAAAGAGACGCACTTAATGACTTCCCTTGGCCGTCCCATCCCGTACGTGTACTAAATAAACTTTCATAAAAAAAACACCCCCTTTTTCTATCCGAGGATCTAAGTTCCGAGATAACAGTGAAACGGTTTTTTTGCTTAATTTCCATCCAATTTCTTCTATGTATGGAAACCGTTGGCTTGATTAGTCAGATGAAGTGTAGCGGAAAAAGATCTGGACTCCTGATGCTCACCAATCACTTCTTTGACGTCACCACCGAGAATCCGAGCCACCAACATCGCCTTGCCACATCCGAATTAAACTCCATTTAACTCAGATATCTTGACCGTTTTTTAAACTTAAACAGCAAGATAGAAAAAAAAGAAATTTTCAACGCCTCTGTATATAAAGATCAAAAGAATCGATTAAATATATTTATTCAGTATAGCACTTCAAGATGAGCACCGTTAAGAACTTTTACGATTTAACACCATTAGACAAGACTGGATCACCATATCCGTTCGAAGAATTGCGCGGTAAAGTGGTCTTGATCGTCAACGTTGCCAGCAAATGTGGTTTCACTCCACAGTACAAGGAATTACAACTGTTGTATGAGAAATACAAAGACCAGGGATTCATCATCTTGGGATTCCCAACATCGGAATTTGCCAACCAAGAATTCGATTCTCAAGACGAGATTTCATCGTTCTGTGAGTTGAACTTCGGTGTCAAGTTCCCTATTTTGCAAAAGACCAAAGTCAACGGAAACGATCTGAATGAGGTTTACAATTTCTTGAAGAATGAAAAGTCTGGAATCTTGGGTTTCAAGGGTATCAAATGGAATTTCGAAAAGTTCTTGGTCGACAAACACGGTAAAGTGTACCAGAGATATTCTTCTTTGACGAAGCCATCGTCTTTGGAGTCCACAGTTGAACAGTTGTTGAAACTGGAGTAGTTGTACTTGTATAAGTTGAGACGTATAAATTAATTTGTTTTTTTTGACATATGATTAAAACAGTTACGAATTGAATAAAACACCATATTGGATAAAAAGATACAGACAATGGAACGATTATGCTGAGTTAGGAGAATGAGTATGACTTGAGCGTGGTCTGAACAAATGCCCTATCTTCACCCAGAAGAAGGACCTGTTGATTATTGACTTGCATGGGGCAACAACCTCACAGAAACTCCTCTTCTTCGTCTTCTGATAACAATTTCTCAATCTTTGCCTCGAGATGTGAAGGATTGGTCAAACTGGAGTATCTAGCCACAATCTCACCTTTCCTGTTGATCAAGAATTTCTCAAAGTTCCATTTCACAGACTTTATACCCAAGAACCCAGCCTTTTCCGATTTCAAGTACTTGTAAACAGGATCCGTGTTGACTCCATTAACAGAAACCTTCTTCATGATTGGGAAATCGATACCAAAATTCAAATAACAGAACTGGACAATCTTATCCTGATTTGCCCTTTCCTGCTTGAAGCTGTTACTTGGAAATGCAATAATCTGTAATCCGCGGCCCGAGAATTTCTTGCTTAAGTTTTCCAAGTCTTTGTATTGAGGAGTGAATCCACATTTGCTAGCCACGTTCACAATCAATACTACTTTCCCACGCAATTGTTCAAATGGGAACGGCTCATCAGCGGAATCCAATGGTTGTAATTCATAAAATCTCTCACTAATATCAGTCAAAGTCTTTGACAGTGTGTCCGAAGATTCTACCGCTGTTGCATTCAGTGCATGTGCATCTTGAGATCCCATAAATCCACCAAGTGGTTTCACTTTCTGTACCACACTTGCTGCCATCTTGTCGTAGTAGTCTTGATACTGTCTATCCAAATATCCTCCGGTAATTGGGAATTCGTCATTTAATAAATTTTTTTGCTCATCAATTTACTTTAAATTTGCCCTTTTTTATCCCCTTGGGTCGTATTTATTACAGTTTGCAGTAAAAAATATTGTTCAAATAGGATGATTTTCAGCATTATAATAGAGGATTTACCTCTAATTGGAATTTGTACTACAAATTCTTAAAAAGACGCTTTACAGGAAATTTCTAGATTCAATTCACACCAAAAACTACTGCTGCTATTATCATATGCTACCTTATTCCCGTACCCATTTAGCCGATTGCGCATTGCAAAAATCACTTATCTTTATCTAATTTGATTGAGAACGGTCACTTCTTTGATATCAACCCAAATCAAGGCGTTCATCTGTTTCAGTAGTTGGGACAATTCTTCTAGTTTCGCACGGTCACATGAATTGAAGAAAATATTTCGACTAGTTACAGTGCAAATCTGATGCACTACACCCTCGATACCAAGATGGGCACATTTTGGAATTTTCTCCAATATCGTACAAGATCATCTAACATCGCACATAATAACCGTAACAACCAACATGTTTCTACAAATTCCCCCTAGGCTTATACTTTGTAACAATGTACTTATGTAGGTATCCACATTCAAACCTGTAAGTATATGTATAATGGCTATTGTGTGAAAAGGGCAAATGGGTAAAGTACAAAGAAAAAAAAAGATTGCAAGGACGGGGATTCGAACCCCGGTCGCCAGCTTGGAAGGCTAGCATGCTAACCACTACACTATCCATGCTTTGGTATATGAAGACTTGCATAAGTTTAGTACTTGCTGTGCGTGTTTTTTCCAACCCACGTAAACCAATTATTCATGGCCAGAGTTGATGGTTCTGGTACACAAAACTGGATTTGAGCTATGCCTTAAAGGGCCATCCACCGGGATTCACTCCGAGATTACTTTCTGATCTGTCGAATGTATTATGAATCTATACCGGCCACGTGAGATTATCAAATCCAAACAACCACTGGCCTATCAAATGTCTCAAAGACAACCCTACCAAGCCTACAGCAGACTGGATTGCCATCAAAACTATACACAATTTGTCCTCTTTCATCGGTCCGAACCACACGAGCACCAAATTGATCAATGTCCAATTGTTGGATTCCAAGATATCACCATTGGGAGCTTTGACCAATTTCAACAATTTCAACTTCTCCAAAACCCTCAACAGAGCTGAAATGGAAGGCGATAGTTTCTTTTCAAACTTCACCATCGACGGATACAACACGTCCTTTTCTGCATCAAATCTCGGTAATCTGTGTCTTGGACATGGGATTATACCAAATAACTGTGGGACAGAATAGGCAAAGTTAAAGATCTGAGGGATGAAGAATAACAACAAAGTCTTGCTGAAATGGCCCAAGATTCCCACAATGGCAAAAACCATGCCACTGAAGTAGCAAAAAGTGTCACCTACAAACACTCTTGACGGGTACCAGTTGAATTTTAACAACAGTAACGAGCAACCCAAGAATGGGATCAAGATACAAGCCGAAAAGAGATGGCTGTCGTACAGTGGAGAGTTGCTATCCAATGGAATGAGATAACACAGATCGTTCAAGAGCAACAACATAGCCAAAACGACGGTTTGACCCACTTCTAATCCGTTCACTCCGGCAAGAATGTTGACAGAGTTTGGACAGAATATCAGCACACTCAGCATGTATATGTAGTAACCAAACCCGAGATCGACGTTGTGGAAGGGCAATTGGAGCCATTTTTGGATAAAGTTTGGGACCAAGATCGAAGTGACGCCAAAATCCACATAGTAAACGATCAACAAGGGGATAGAGGCAATCAGTGGTAAGAAAAACTTGTGTCTCCACCTTATATCGAACAAATCGTCCAACAATCCCAACAAAATCATACTCTCAAGACTGAGCATCCCACTCAAATACGAACTCAACTTGTTGTGCGGGAAAAAATGAATTCCATGGCCATTCAAACTTGCTCCAACTTCTCTGTTGCCTCCACCTGAGGTATCTGTGATCAAAAATTTCAAAAACATGAATGGAATGAAGCAAAACATGAGAAATATGTACGTGATCAGCGGTATCACTCCAATAGTCTCTGGTATCACTGGCTTGTCACGTTTCGATAAGTCTTTGCCAAATAAGCCAATCTTGAGAAAAGAGGGCGCCACGTTGGGGATAAGGTAACATGTGATCTGGTAGCCCCATATGGCCAATGCCACTGACGTCTGTAAGGGCTGATATGCAGAATTCGTGTGCAGGATCAACAGCACTGACACAATTGACAATCCCAGAGTGGTCCAAACTGCCATTTTCAGGTGGATGCGTCCAAATGATGTGCTGTTCTTCAGGGACGTGTCTGTATTTTTTGAATTTTATTTTTCACTTTTCATTTTTCACTTTTTCCTTACTATAGCGATGCAGTGTTTGATGGTATTATACATTGAATAAATAGACTATAATGATGACCAGAAACTGGTTCTCTCCAGCAACAACTCATCGGCCATCTTGGAGATCTCCAGTGTCTTTATAAGCTTTCTGGCCCCGAAAAATTCTTCCAAGTCCTTGGCACCTCTAAATTGTTGTTCGTACTGGAACAGAGACACCAATAACTCGTACTTATCGATATCCTTCACTATGACGGCGTTGAAATTCCTCTGCAACTCGTAATCCAACCAGAGTTCACAGATTTCAGTGGCGAAAACAGCATTGTAAGGTTTGATGATCTCGCTCAAGTACAAGATCGTCTTGTACTCTCTCTTGCCCTTCTCCACTTTGTCCACGTCTTTGTCATGTGGCACGATATCTCCAACCAACAGTTCTGCAATGTCATGCACTAAAGCGATCTGGGAACAAACAGATAAGTCCACAGTCAGTCCCAGCGGTGCCTCTGACTGCAAAGAAGCTCTGTTCAAAGACATTGCAATCAATGACATACGGTACATGTGATCTGAGATACTCTCACACTCGGTGATCCCATGGTTTAACCATCCGGTACGTTTCTGTGTCTTGAGCAACTTGAGAATCTGCTGGAAGGCCACGATGTACGAGTATCTCGACTTGTTCTGTTTTGTCAAGAGGTCTCTGATCTCAGAGGGTAACACCAGTTCTGGGTCCCATTTCGTGTCGCTGGATAATCCTTGTACGGCGGATGTAGTTGCAAATGGTTTGGTCATCTTGGGGAAGGTGAAAGGTGAATATCTGGTGCTGGTTCTGAGCCACTTGATCATCAATGAAGGGGTAGAAGTTGGAGATGATTTTTTGGCAAAATTTTTTTTACCTCTGGATGTTTATCAATTACCAGATTCGGACATGCCATAATAGGAGCCGGAGATGAGGTTTGGCCGGGCTGGCCTGGGCTGGCCAGGGCCGGATTTAGGCTCAGTGGAACCTGAAAGCATGCAAACTCTAAAACAATACTGGCAGAACTGTCACACTGCAACTTACCCACTACAACGTATTTGATAAACCATTTGTTACAATGTTATTATATATCTTTTCTTATATGATTCATTTCGTACAGGGAAATTTAAGCAACCAATTCAACAACACCACCGACAGCTCTGATCTTTTCTTCAGCTAATTTAGAAACGAATCTGGCCTTGACAATGACTGGAACTTCTGGCAATTTACCTTTACCCAAGACTTTACCGTAACCGTTAGCCAAGGTGTCAATGACGACAGCAGATGAAGAAGTGGATTTCAACAGTTCATCTCTGTTTGATTCTGGAACCAAAGTCCATAATTTGTCCAAGTTGATAACTGGTCTCCAGAACTGGTTTTGTTGCTTGTGGAAGTATCTCATACCAACTTTACCGAAGTAACCAGGATGGTATTTGTCCAAGTTGGTTCTGTGATGATGTTGACCACCAGCCATACCACGACCACCGGGATGCTTTCTGTGTTTACCGACACGACCGTTACCGGCTGATATATGTGTTAGTAATTGTGATGATGGTGATTCGCTATGCGAGTTGGCCATGGGAATGGAGTTAGAATTACAGGGATTGCTGTTGCGTTGATATGTGGTTGTTCTGTGTTGTGCCTAATAGGCTTTAATTCATTGCACTGTTTTCAATGACTGATCATGTCCATGCACTTGCCAAATCATGATGCTGGTGAGATGTTGATAAAACGACAATGTCATGACTATCCAAAGCTGATCTTTGAAGAAATGGTCCAGACATCCCATATGGTCCCATGCGATTTGATATAATCCCATTTTGTAATTTAGTCTTGAACCAATATATGACAATGATACAAGCAATCCATTTGAAACTCTAACCGGTCCATATTCCTCTTGAAGCCCGTCATTCATCTACATACCTGAGACGTTACCTCTGTGTTTTCTAGTTTTAGTTAATCTGGTAGGCATTTTTAACTTGACTCTATAGTGGTTGGGAAATGTATTAAAATTCAATTTTTCAAGTTTTTTTCTCTTTTCAATTTTCCACAGTGAAAAACGCAAAGGGAAAATTTTTTTACGCTACAAGTGGTGTCCCGATGTTAGTGCACGGTGTACAAAAAACCACTCAATCGGAAACTAGTTTTCCATTAGGGTATTAAGCCCTAAGACCGGTGTAGCGATGTTCACATCTCAGCCAGCCCCAGTAGATGCACGCGCGTTATCTAGACATAGATAGAAGTGTGTTGTGGGGAACTGATAGCTGCGACGTACAATGGCTGGCATGGACATCACCGACGATGCTCTGGAAGATGCCAATTTGTTATCGGAAAGCCAAACCCCTCAACGTGGCCACTACTCTCTCCCCTTGATTTTTGCCGTGGCAGTGTCGTGTCTCAGCTCAATCCAGTATGGATACCACATGTCAGAATTGAATGCCCCGGAGCTGATCTATTCGTGCCAAAGATCCATCCCGGGCCCGGGCGGAGACTATGGGGCAAGCTTCTGGGGCAGAAATGGATACGCACAATGTATCCCGCTCTCCAGTAACAGAATAGGGATCGTGACTTCGTTGTTTTCCATTGGGGGATTGTTTGGGTCCATCTACAGCGGTAGATTGGCGGATCACATAGGGAGAAAGAAATGCTTTGCCATCAATTCGTGTCTATTCATAGTGGGATCCTTAGTGGAAACGACACTGTCGTCGTATATAACCATCTTACTGGGCCGGTTCGTGTCCGGATTGGGTGCTGGCAGCGGTATTGTCGTCACCCCCCTATATATAAACGAAGTTAGCCCCTTACTGTTGAGGGGCACACTAGGATCCATGAATCAAGTTGCCATCAATGTCGGGATCTTGTTGACGCAATTGGTGCTGGTGGCGTGGGCTAACGACGAACAATGGAGATGGATCTTGTTCACTGGGGCTGTCGTTGCGCTGGCCAATTTGGTGGGATCCTGGTTCATTGACGAATCACCTAAATGGTTGGTGTTGAACGGAGATGACGTCAAAGGGGCGAAAGTGTTGGCGAAGTTGAGGAATACGCCATTGTCGCTGTTTGAACATGAACTTGAGTACTGGCAAAAGCTCAGGGGTAACAGACAGAGCCTGTCTCCACATGCCAAGAAGGATGTCACTATAGGACGTTATTTGAGTTCGGGCACTTATAAAAACTCGCGATCTGTGGTGACACTGATCATGGTTGGCCAGCAGTTTTGCGGGATCAATTCCATCATCTTCTATGGAGTTAAGGTGTTGATAAAACTCTTCCCCAACAGTTCTGTCGCCATCAATTGCCTGATTTCAGTGTCAAATATGGTGCTCACTTTTGCCGCATCGTTTGTAATTGACCATTTGGGACGGAAACCGATGTTACTCACGTCGGTGTCGTTGATGTTGGTGGCATCTGTTGCCTTGGGATTCGGGATAATCTCCAATTTGAGCATTCTCTCTGTAGTGAGCACGTTTGTGTATGTCGGATCGTTTGCCATTGGACTCGGTCCGATCCCCTTCTTGATAATTTCCGAGGTGACACAGAACGAAGTGAAAGGGTTGGCTCAGAGTTACGGTACCACCATGAACTGGTTGCTGACGTTCATGGTGGGGTTCTTGTTCCCGATTTTGAACGAGCTGATCGGAGGAGCAGTTTATTTTCTCTTTGCGGCAATTTGCCTCTCATTCATACTGTTCACGTTCTACAAGATCCCAGAGACAAAGGGTAAAGACACCTATGAACAGGTGTGGAATGTGAGAGATGATTAGGTGAAAAAAAAAACATCTGAAAATTAGATAGATATAGACCTTATAGTAAGACCGGTAAACATGTCACAAGTGGAAGTGCTAGATCCGACAAAGTTGTCGTCTGCCGATATCAACCAGTTGACAGATGACGAATTGCACCAGATGATGTCCGGTGGCCCGGAGCAATTGTTCAAATTGGACAACCGTGGCCAGAGGTTTGAGCTCCACCCCGCATACAGAATCCCCCTCATGCTGGGACTTTCAGGGACGATCGGGGGGATGAACGGGTTGTTTGACGGATATTCACGTGCATCTTTACAGTATCTCGCGTCTAATTCACACAGATTGCCGACGACCCAAAACGGATGGTTCTATTACCATAAGCGGAAGAACTATGTGTGCATGCAGAAATCGATCCAGTCTGGGGCCAAAGCCGGCACCAGAATGGCGTTGATCTTTGGCGCAGTGTTCGGAATGGAAGCCTCGTTGGACTATGTTCGGAATTGCATCGATTTTGCCAACACGGCCATGAGTCTTGGAACGTTGGGGTTCTGTTATGCAGTGTACCACGATTTCACCAGGGTCCAGACCAAGATCATCATGCGCAAAGGTTTTGGTATTGGCGCTGTGATCGGATTGGTGCAGGACGGGTTGCAGTTGCTAAAGGGAGACGATGTCTGGTACATGAGAGAGTTTTTCGGTATCCTTCCGAGGGACAAGAAAGTTATATGAGTTACTTAATCTATTCGTCATCATCTAAACCGGGGACCGGGAACCGGAGTATCACCGCTACACCGGTCAATTCGTCTAATTGCACTCCGGAGTCGTGTAAACTCGAAAAAATGACAACTTCTCCGCCTGTGGTCTTGACTTGCTCGGTGAGATCGATGTAGAACCTCCTCACCTGGACGTCATCGTTCCTGAAAAGCGTATCCGTGATGAGCAACGTCTTGACAGACCCTGAATGGTCTTTTACAGCCTTCTCGACTTCATCTTTACCGTAATATGCCTGGCTATCGTCCCGGTTCAAGACTTCCAAAAACTCTTCCAACGTCAACACTTCATTCCGGAACTTGGTATCGCTCAACGACTTCTGCAACTCCGGGGTCTTCAATGCCTCCTCTAAACCTTGTAAATATCCGGTAGACGAATGCGCCACTACGAACTTGGATCTGTTGGCAAGCAAAGTCTTGTCGGCTTCCAACTGCAACTGTTTCAAGGCGAATTCGTAAAACCTCTTGTTGACAAACCCGGGCGACAGTATAATGATCACCTTCAACTTGGCAAAGTTGAAATGTCTCAACATGGAGTCATACGTCATCTTCAAAAACTTGTCATAACTCTTTTCAAACAGCGAATTGTCGCCCCTCTTCTTCTTGGGGATAGACTTCTCCACTTTGTTCCGCAATATAGTCATGTTCTCTGTGATCAAGCAGATATGTGCGATTCCCTCGTCCATGATGATGGCACCGACTTCGGCTTTCTCCTCTAAAGAACACAGCTTTGTAATGATGTCATACGCCACTTGATCCCATTCATTTTTGGTCAAAGTGAAGGGGAGATGGAATTCCAATTCGGCGGTATGATAGGACCCCACTGGGACATCATCGTTCGGTTCAGTAGTCTTGCCTCGGAGCCGCATCACTTCATCTGATGCTGTGAACTCCACGTTTTCGATCTTGATACTGAGAGTCATCACTTTCCGCTCAGTCTTGGCCTTGGACCCGCCTTCTTTGCCCTTCTTGACGTTTCTGGTGGTTTTCATCTTGATCACGTCATCTCTCTGGATGAGATTGTAAAGAGCCCAGAGATCTTCTTTATCAGTGGCGACCAATGTGACAAATCCACTGGCGTCTTTCTGGAATGATTGCCTTGTCAATTTCATGGTGGGGATCAGTCAGCAATGTGCATGTAACTGCCAGTAGTGCAACTCAAGATGAGTGAAAAATTGAGAAAAAAATATCAAGAAAAAATTTGTTAGCGAAGCATTTACCCTTCAAGATTCAACCAGTCGGTCCATCACCATGTCCACGGATTTAGTCAGATCGTTTGAAAAGTTGTCGCTTTCTGAAGCTGAAAATGTCGACGCGTCCAATTTCCCGGAATTGAAACTGGAGCAATTAGCGCTCCAATCACAGTGGTTGACCTTGTCCAACAGATTTCCTGAGTCATTGGCCGAATTCAATGCCAACTTGAAAGACAAGACGTATTTATTGGGCAACATCGCTTCTACAACAGATGTCTTGGTCTTTGCCAAAGCTTTACCTGTATTGTCAAAGTTGTCCGGTGCTGATCTGATTGCCAGCAACAGACATGTCTTGAGATGGGCTGATTTGGTCCAGAACACACTTGTAGATGTGCCTCTGGACGAGAAATTGGCGCTTGAATACGATACCGAGATTCCAAGAGAGATCAAGGCAAAGCCTGAGAAGAAGGGCGCTGCTGGTGCAAGTGCAGAGGGAAAGAAAGAGAAACTGAAAAAGCCAGAAGCCCCTGTCGCTGCACTGGCTGCTGCTGCCCCAGCTGCCTCAGCTGCCGCTGGTGGAAAGACTCCAGAAGAAATCGCTGCCGAAAAGAAAGCCAAAGCTGATGCCAAAAAGACTGCAAAGGCCAAGGCCAATGCTGAAAAAGCCGCCAAAGAAAAAGCCGCTCTGGTACCACCAAACCCCTCGATGATCGATTTCCGTGTCGGATTCATCGAAAAGGCCATCAGACATCCAGATGCCGACGGATTGTACGTCTCGACAATCCAAATGGGTGATGAGGAGGGTCCAAGGACGATCTGTTCCGGATTGGTCAAGTTTGTCTCTTTAGAAGACATGCAACAACGTTACATTGTGACGATTGCCAACTTGAAACCCGTCACCATGAGAGGTATCAAGTCCATGGGAATGGTGTTGTGTGCCTCGAACGAGTCACACGAAGTTGTAGAATTCGTAAACCCTCCACCGGGATCCCAGGCCGGAGATAAGTTGTTCTTTGAAGGGTATGACGGTGAACCTTTGGCGCAGTTGAATCCTAAGAAAAAGATCTGGGAAGCCTGCCAGCCAAATTTCAGTACCAATGAGAATTTTGAAGTCGTCTACAAGCAGGAGGGCAAACCGGATGCCAAGTTGGTCAACAAGAAGGGACAAGTGTTGCACAATTCCACCATTGTCAATGCCCATGTCAGTTAGTGGCAGCGTACATAGTCAATATAAATCTGAAAACTTTTCACCCATTGAGGTAATCTGGAGAAAAAAAACCTGGAAATAAAAGCCGGGGCGGGCATTTATAGAGCACTAGTCAACGATTCCGGAGCAGCCCATGAACCAGGCGGGATTCGAACACCAGACATTTACACAGTATATGTGCCGATAATTCTCGAGTCAAAATCCCAGAGAACCGAGCAACACATGCAGAGATCCGAACAGATGTCACTGGATCAAGCCACAAAGGAACACACACTAGTGCTGGTGGATCCAGGCGAATTGAAGCCGAAAAAGGCCCGTAGAAGAGCACATACAAAGACTTCAAGGGCGTGCAACCACTGCCATAAACTGCACATGACATGTGACACATCCAGACCGTGTAAAAGATGTGTGCTGCGGGATTTGGCCGACACCTGTGTGGACGCACCCCGCAAGAAGAAGAAGTACTTGATGGACGTGCCAGAGGCCATTTCACGCACGGAATCGCAGTCACAAGAGTGGAACAGTGTTCCTTTGCGGTTCCAGGACAGTAAAGACACTATCAACCAGTCAACGGAGTCCAACAGTGCCAATCCTCCTGCCGATGGCCTGGATTACCCTTCCCCGTTGACCCATTTCCAGTACAACCCCTCACAGCGGCAATCACTCCCCTCGATCAACAGTTTCAGAAAGACTCCTTTCCTATCGGACGCTGCCGATTTGGAGTATTCCGTATTGGGGAACATCGTCAACGATCCGTATTCACCCTCTTTGAGCCCGGGGAACAACTATGTCTCGCCAGATGAGCATTTCCGGCCCTCGCTGACCCCTCCCCCGGGATTCCTGCCCTCTTACAAGATCCCGCTGCTACCACCACAGCCAAAGCCCCAATTCGAGAAAAGACGCTCCACTACCGTCACCACCCCGGGCACCAGCAACGGAGAAAGAACCCCGAGTCTCTACTCGTTCTCGGGCGAGACTGCCAAATACGATACGCTGGTGAACCAGTACTTCATCGGCCCGGTGCACGGCCCCAATGAGGAAATATCCAAGATTGTGAATTTCCCGGATATCATCGACGTGATCCTGGAAAACGAGAGAAACAATCCGAAATCTTTCTTCAACAACAAGACGCTGTCGATATCTTTTTCCATTGGCTTGACAAGTGAAGACGAGTACAACAGAAAGGTCGTGGACCTGGATAACATGTTGCTGAGACACGCGGGACTCCGGTTCAAAGAGCCCTCGGAGATCTACTCAAAAGTGTCGCGTCCCTTCAGCTACTATCCCGGTTATCACCAGTTGCTAAGCTATTTGAATTCCCGGTTCAACAAGACTCAAATCGTGTCGATGCTGAAGACAATGGCTGAGTATAGACCCTCTTTCATTGCTGCCACTTGTAATTTGAAAGAAGACGACTTGATCTTCATGGAGCAGTGTTTCCAGCGCACCTTGTTGGAATATGACAACTATATCTCCATCAGCGGGACCCCCACTATAGTATGGAGACGTACGGGCCAGATCCTGTATGTTGGGAACGAGTTTTGCACCTTGACAGGCTGGAGTAAAGAGTCGTTGTTGGACAAGATCACTTTGATAGTGGAGTTGTTAGATGACGACAGTGTTTTGGAGTATTTCAAGTTGTTCAACAAGATTGCATTTGCCGATTTCACTGGTGCCAGTATGAGTGAATGTACGATGATCTCACCGAGAAAACAAACAATTAGATGTAGATGCCAGATCACTTTAAAACGTGACGTTTTCGGTATACCCATGATGATCATAGGCAATTTCTTACCAATCTTGGGTGATTACGGTACCGTGGAGGAATAGATTGAAAAGACCCGTATATTGATGTATATGATATAGCTAACTGACTCATTGAGCCAAGATGGATTTGACAAATTCCACATAGTCAACGTTACCGTCATCGGTGACATTGACACCTTTCAACAACTCGTCCACTTCGGAATCTGATAATTTCTCTCCGATCGAGGTCAAGATGTAACGCAATTCCCCAACACCGATGAATCCGGTCAAGTTCTTGTCAAATACTTGAAATCCTCTGATGTAATCTTCAGGTTGTCCCAAGGCTTTGAATCCATCAGGTCTATCTATGATCTTAACGTATGTATCGAAATCCAACTCGTGGTTTGGTAACTGGGATTGCAAATCGGAGATCTCGGCTAATGTCGGGTTCTGTCCTACGGCTCTTAACAAGTCCCCGAGATGTTCTTCTGGCACTTTTCCAGATCCCTTCTTGTCAAATAATGAGAACGCGTCTTTATATGTTTTGGTGTTAGACTGTTCCAGTTAGTAGATGTTCTTCATTTCAGCATGGATTTGTGTGCATTTGGATGTATGCTTTGGCACACTGCACTGCTGTTACTCACCATTTTGTGTTGATGAGGTATTCAAGCTGTTACAGATGAAGTTGTGTTTATTTTTTTCTCGTCAATAATTTGGATCTATGAAATCACAACAAATTACCGGAATTGGTGACACGAAAAAGTGTTTGGCTTTGCTTCAGTACGAGATCTGAGAACTCTGCCATTTTGGGTATTTGGACTTTCAC
The DNA here is from genome assembly GCA_030571255.1 of Nakazawaea sp. yHDR128. Taxonomy (NCBI): domain Eukaryota; kingdom Fungi; phylum Ascomycota; class Pichiomycetes; order Alaninales; family Pachysolenaceae; genus Nakazawaea; species Nakazawaea sp. yHDR128. The sequence goes on along the minus strand of JAJLXL010000007.1, from coordinate 186,086 downwards.
ACACGACCAACAGGATGTGGACCTATATCAGTGGGGCATGGAGATGCACTGGGGTTGGGGCTTTGAAGTGGAGTAATGGATTGAGATCGGAAGGTCACAAGACTGTTTGCTTGCTTGCATTGAGTCCAATAAATGACCATTTGAGTGACAATCTGTGCTTTTTGGGTAATAAATTGGCTCGTCACACTGGCATCACAAGTCCCTTGATACGACTACATGTTCTGCCGATATCTGGTAGTTTTGCACCGATTGCCTCTAACGAGACCAGTAAGAGTAGTGTTTCACACACTAATTCCACACTTCGAAGCTCCATGGACTGCTTGCCTCAAATGCACATCACTGTATTCATGGCTACAAGAATAGCCAAGACTGAAGCACGAAATCATGCTCTATGATAACCGGAGCCACAATTAATATCAATTACTCCACCGGAACCACTTCCCCAATTAAGCTGCATCGGGCAAGGAGTTATTATCCCAAGTGATTCTGTGTTCCTGAATAGCTGCACGAATATTATTTTCTCCGCCTATCGAAGTTAACCGATCGGTGGATCAACAGACTCCATCTCTTGATAGAATTGGATCAGACACTACAAATGAGGTGGATAGCATATCCGCTCGACAGAGAACGGTTCATCTATCCAACCCTCAGACCACTAATTCCGCTATAATTCTGCAATGTCTTATGGGCCGTGCTGCAGAGTGGTTCTAAGATGTTTTTTCGAAACTAAAACCGTACGCGATAATTGTCGCAACAATACTGCACTCTATTTATGATTTGGAAGTGACTAATAATAGAATCAGATCGCTTGGAACAACAGGTTTAAACTTCTCCAAAGCTTTGTTCCAAGATGGCTTTGAATAATGGGTCTATTATCGAATGTAAACCGCAACCGGTTAGCCTCATTACGCATCGATGCAACGTTGTGTTTGACCCAGTTACATGTTTCAAATGTAAACAGAAACGGTTCAAAGAAACAAGATCAAGCACAAATTGAGTGCTACAGTTACCCATTGTAGAATCAACAGAATTGAGCTAGTAATCGGTTCTAGTCACGGCTATTTTTCTCACTCTGTCGATCAGGAACAAAAAAATATTAGAGAAAACTTTTTCCTATTCTTAAATCTGGAGCCTGAGACATATAAGTTTTACTCGTCCGTTGAATTCCTTGAACTTGAGAGTTTACCAGGGTTGAAGTATAGAAAACGAGCATTGGTCTAGAATCAGATTCCAGACATCTTAGAAATAGAATTCGCATAGAAAATCATCAAAGGGCGCATTCTGAAACAGCACGTACTGAGTATTCAGAGAAACACACAGATTACAGAACCCATGGCAGACGTGCAAGAATTACGCGACAACACGCCCATAGCCAAGCGCCTTGCAGTCACAAAGACAGATCTCCCGCCGTGTTGTCTTCGAGTCCATCCAAATGACGCCAGTGTCGTGTTGGTGGGGACTTACGACTTGAACAAACAGAATAATACCAGAGTGGGGACTCTAGAAGTGTTGAAATTGGACAGATCTGATGAATTGATCAAGATTTCCTCCTACAGAACATCTGGACTGGTGTTGGATATGAAATTCTCGCCCTTCAACAACGATATCTTGGTCACGTGCCACTCCACGGGGAACATAATGGTGTGGAATTGCCAGGTGATATCTGGGTCTATATACTTGAGTATCATTGCGGATGAAAAATTGTTTGACGAATCCATACTATGCACTTCGATCAGTTTCTCACCGGTGATACAGGATTTGTTGTTGATCACTTTGACCGATGGGAGGGCTCTGACTGTGAAATTGACACAGACAAAAGTGATACTAGAGAGTCTCTACGAGTTACCTACGAGTCATAGCTTGGAATGCTGGACTGGACTGTTTGGCAGCCAATATCTGTTGGAAAATGTCGTTTTCACTGGCGGGGATGATGCCAGTCTTATTGCACACGATTTGAGACAAAAACCAAGCGATGAAGATGCTTCTGGAGCGATTTTCAAAACGGGGCCGCGACTCCACGATGCCGGGATAGTGGCGATAATGCCAAGTACAAAGACACATAACGGAATCGGTGAATGGAACATCTCGCTGCCATACAGTCTTTGGACAGGGTCGTACGATGACCATTTGAGAACCTTGGATTTAAGACTGATCCCACCACAGGGGCTCATACAAGATATAGAACCGTTGGCAAAAGTGAAATTGAACCTCGGTGGTGGAGTGTGGAGATTGCTTCCTTCACCTGTACCAAATGATGACAGATTGTTAACATGTTGTATGTACGACGGGGCCAGGATCATCAACTCCCATAGAGATATTCCAGAAGTTGAGAGCTATTTCAAAGGTGACCATGAGTCGATGTGCTACGGCGGAGATTGGTCAAATGACGGTAAAAAAGTCGTCACTTGTAGTTTCTACGATAACGTCGTGCAGGTGTGGTCACCTGACGCATAGTTTGTATGTAACATAATTCAATTCATTCATCATCGGCATGTGATTCGATCCATTTTTTCAATTTGATCCAGTCAACTTCCGCTTTCGGATCTTGCAATAATTCCAGCAGTGTGTATTTCCCCAGGATTAATTGCTTTTTCAATGCCACGACAGTTGGTAGCTCACCGACTTGGTATTCCAACAACAAATCTTGGTTCAGTGGTTCATCTGCCTCTATATCGACTAGATTTATAAACTTATCCGTCTCCAAGCTCACGATTCTCTGTAACGCACCGGTCAATTTATTACACGACTCATGACCACGAATGGTAAAATTCAACAACAATGGACGATGTTGGATCAAGATCGGTTGCAATTCTTCTTTGTATCTCACTGGAAGGAAAATCCGATTCTTACCAGTATTGTCTGGCGGGTTCAAATTCTGAGCATTTTGGAATCCGTCTTTCCCACCGCCAAAGGGCCACCAATTGAACTGCCTAGTGGCAATCAAATAACTGGACAGCAGAATCCCGCTTCCTAACACTACTCTTCTCGCGACAATTGGTGAAACCATTAACATCCGCTTCTCACTCTTTAGCACAGGTTTTCTCCGCTGTTACAGCAATAATGTCAAGTTCTGGACTTTTAGTTTTTTTTGTTTTAGTAAAAAAAGTCGCTGTTGCCATAGATAAATCTCGTAATACTGATGTATGATATAAAATAACCAAGGATTTAGGATTATCAAAAAAATACAGAGCTAAGCGTATACGTCAGTTGTGTGGTGATGAACACCTGCTTTGAAGGTGAGTTTATCCTTATCTTGGTTGCTGATCAGACATAAACATAGGCACTGAAATGACTCTGTTTGTGGCAGAGATGGAAGGGTAGGAATCAAAGTGCAAGAGAGGGGTTAGATGGAGGTACAAGATGGGGATATAGGTATGATCGTAGAGAAGATAATAGCGTTCAATTGCATTGACGACCAGACTTATTGCTCATGGGGAAGATCGATGCAGCATGTAATGTATACTTTATTTGACTTTAACTGACAGTCGTATTTGAAAAGTTCAATGCACAGTCATTATCCGCACTTGAAACGCGTATCATTTTAGCTTTACTCGATTTCCCCTTTTAGAAGAATTAAGGGTTTTTTTTTCTTACAACATGGCCAAATTTTTCAGTAGGAAGAAGGAATCAACTTTAACCACAATACATATAGTCCCAGGATCAAATAGCATGAGCTGCTGACGGTGCAATTGTTCTATGTATCAGATTGTTCCTGGATTCTCGATCGAAACCAATCCAAATAACCGCCTTTGGTCTCTTGAAAATCACATATTGGCAAATTGATAGGTATACGTCAAGAATATAATAATGCATGAGCATAAAATGATTGATTGATGACTGTCTATCTGTATATGCTTTGTGGTTTTGAAAGAAATTCGATGCCTAAAAATTGTGTAATTAACTCAAAAAGCCAAATTTCAGTTTTTTCCACCGGCGAAAATTGGGGATCTGCAGTCAAATTATGTGCCAAAACAGGAAATTCGGATGTATTTTACTCCTTGTTCGAATTCAAAACGCGCCTATAAGTGTTGAATCCATGTCATCATGCACCTGGAAGGAGTTGATTGTTCAACGACATGGTCTATTGAAAGTTAAAAACTCATGCATGCACTCTTCAAAGCACGTAATAATAGGATTTGGACACTTTGCCAATGTTGCCCTTTTGTACCAATGCAGGATACTTGCAACACCCCTTCCAGTGATTTTCATTCTCAAGATCATATATAAATGCTCTTGTAAATCCTCGATTCCTCGATCTTTCCTCTCACTTTGATCTGAACAACAATCATGACTTCCACTTTACCACAGAGACATGAATTATCAGATATCTACGAAAGAGATTCTCTGTTCAAGAAATTGGCCAGATTGTCGATTTCGTCAGATATCTCTGTTGACACCACAGATCTTGATAAAGAGATCGACTCTGGTGAACATTCGCAGCACAGAATCTCAAAGACATCCACCGCTGCCACCTCGGTTGATGGGGAACACTCCAGAAGAAGCTCAGCAGACTCTACAGACAAGAAGCTGCCCAAACTGAGGCTGCCAAGGACTCCACAATCCAACACAAGTAGTGGTCTCACTGGTGGATTTTCCAATTTCAGAAAGAAATTGGCTCAAGGTCCATTGTTGTACGATGACAATCACATGGAATCGAGTGACAGCTTATCTTTGAGCTCAAAACAGCACTCAAGACGTGGTTCTGCACTGGGGTCGACAAAAGGCTCAGACTCTATTCACAACAAAGGAGAAATCGTATCATTCTATGCCAAAAAGCAACCTTTGGCACGTGAATCAACATTAGCCCTCTCTAGGAGACAATCGCTGTCTTCTGCAGTGACTAGTCAGACAACATCTACAGCCTCCAAGAAACAGAGTAAAGAGCAAGTAATCATGTTGGAGACGTCTGATCCAGATTTCTTCTACTCTCTTTCGGCCAGAGATAAGTTTGGTAGAATGTTTGAGATGTCTGAGTTGAAAGATAAGGTTGTTTTGGTTAAGTTGGACCAAAAAGCCGCCGAGGCAGCTGCTGCTTCGACGTTGAACACGACATACGCAAGTGCTCCAACTGATGCATCTACTCTCAACGAATCATTCATAACAACAGCATCTCCTTCTCTGAGAAATTCTGTATTCGATCCACTTGATTCACAACTGCCTCTGCCTATCCTGGCTTCAGTTGAAGAAATAGCTACTGCCACTTCGACATCACTTTCAAAGCAAGCTACTGAGGTTTCTCTGATTACAGATATCACTCTTTCGGCTAAAGATGACCAGCAGATCGAGCAACGTATCAAGACTTTCCCAAAGAAAGAGAGTCCTGAATACTTTTACTCCATCACCGTGCCTACCAAATTCAACAAACCTTACGAGATGTCACAGTTGAGGGGTAAAGTTGTGCTCATTGTCAATACTCTGTCCAAATGTAAAATGGCAAAGCAATTTTCTGAGTTACAAAGTATTTATGAGCAATACCACGACCAAGGTTTGGAAATTTTGCTGTTCCCCACGGGACAATTTGGTTTTGAGCAAGAATTGAAGAGTGACAAAGAGATTTTGCAGTTTTGTAAATTCAATTATGGGGTCGAATTTCCTATCTTCAAAAAGGTCAGAGTCAACGGTAAAGATGAGGAAATGTTGTACACTTATTTAAAACATTTCAAGAGAAAGTACTTTGGCATGAAATCGATCACTTGGAATTTTGAGAAATTCTTGATCAGCAGAGATGGCCATATCGTGAAGAGAATACCCTCTTTTTACAAACCAAAAAGATTGGTTCCAACGATTGAAAAATTGTTGCAACAATGATTGGGGATGATTTTGCTGTTGCTTGAGTTTTAAAATAAAGTAGTTCTAATCAATAAAATGCTGGCGTTGGATTGAGACTGAAACTTGTAGTGGCTTCATTGCATTCACCTACTAAATCAACATAGGTGATCTTTGCCGATCTCTTCCCGTTTAAGTATAGTGGGTAATTATTTTGCCGAGGATGTGAGATCGTCGGTTTCGTGCGTAAAGTAACAAGAGCACAATATCAGAAAATAAAGTAGTGCACGGTTACAATTTATGGCTTATAGATAACGTCAAGTGGAATTGGCCAGGGTGGATGGGTGTAGAATTGATGATATCGAAATGACCTATGCAATCGGCCAGATAGCTGAGTCTGAGCAGCAAGGGTATCGACGGTTCAAAAAAGGTGAACCAGATAATATGATACCAACAATTCGGAAAATTGCAAGTGCATTTCCATAGCAGAGTCATGTGCTACGTTCAAGTCAGACTGAATAGCAGAGCAGACTGGAACATGGAGCTGGTTTGAACACAGACCGGACTTATGACTACATGGGTGAACATATAGCAGGTTATTTTCAACAGAGATGATGACCTATCGGTCAAACCCCAAACCGTGTCTTTGACTCCGCTAATCTTAGTCATCTTTGCTACTCAGCTCGATCTGTGACAAATCTCTTGTAGAATCCGGGCTCAACTGGGTCTAGCACGCCGGAGTTCAAAAGTGTTCCAGCCCCCTTGATCAGCCATACACGTGGAGCTACGTCCAATTCTATGCTGACAATTGACAAAATCTTATCAGGCTATCTTCAACGGTCATGTAAAGTCTTCGAATCCGTGACCGATGAGCTGATGTAAGCGATGACTTATCGATAAGTCCAACGTGTCAATGCGGCTTCCCAGCCGTGGTGATGTCATTTCGAGTCTTGTGCGCTTATCGATAGCCGGAGATGAGCTGCATTGGGAATTAAGTCCACCTTGCTAGTCAATTTTAACCTGCATCTTCCCAAAGCGGAAAAAAGACCAGGTGCGGTGCGAATAGCTCCGCCGCAGTATCTGTGCCGAGCCCCCAAATCGCTGGGCATCAGGGACTGGCTGGGAAAAGCCACACAGATGACCTGTATCTGGCCCATATACCGTCAATAGCCTCGTCTCCGATGATGTAATTAGATGGTCTCTCCATAGATTAATTGCAGTAGAGGGCAAGAGAAATCTGGATACACAATAAGGCTTGGAGTGACCCTTATCTTTTTTTTAGTGATCATTTATGCACCGCAATGACTTCGCCCTAGGCAAATCAGGAATTTGGGCGTGGTGCAAATCGATCTTCACAGGGTACCTGGAAGCGAGAAGGTATAAATAGGATGAGATTTTCCCTCGAATTTGGTTTCAAATAATCAAAAATCAACAATCAATAAGATAATATACAATGACCGAAGAATACCATGATCTAGATCGTGTCAACGACTCAGTATCCAACGATGACGATTTCATCAAGCTGCCAGTTCGCAAGACCCAACCACCGAGGACACTGATGATGAAAGTGGATGTCCCATCTTACGAATTCGAATGGGAACCTCCTGTCACTGGGGCCTACGGTTCTTTCAAGAACTCGGTTGGTTCCTTGTTCGGTACTATGGGATTGATTCCATGTTGTTGCTGTGCACCAAAGTATAAACAAGTCGAACAAGGTTCTGTTGGTTTGATCACGAGATTCGGTAAGTTGTACAAAGGAGTTGATCCAGGTTTGGTGGAGGTGAACATTGTCACCGAGCACTTGACCACAGTATCGGTGTTGTTGAACATGAGAGAGATTCCTAGTCAAACATGTATGACCAAGGACAACGTCAACATCTCGTTGAGTTCTGTGTTGTACTACAAAGTTGTCGAGCCAGCCAAGGCCGTTTACGAGATCTCTGATTTGCCTCGGGCATTGAGCGAGAGGACCCAGACCACTTTGAGACACGTTGTTGGTGCCCGGAGCTTGCAAGACGTGATTGAGAAGAGAGAAGAAGTCGCTGAGAGTATTGAGGAGATCATTTCTGGTACTCTGGCCGCTTGGGGTGTCCAAGTCGAGAGTATCTTGATCAAAGACTTGGTGTTGCCAAAGAACGTGGAGAGCTCGTTGTCGAAAGGTGCCGAGGCCAAGAGGATCGGTGAGAGTAAGATCATCACTGCCAAGGCAGAAGTTGAGAGTGCCAAGTTGATGAGAAAGGCTGCCGATATCTTGAGTTCTAAGGCTGCCATGCAGATCAGGTACTTGGATGCCATGATGACCATGGCCAAGAGCTCGAACTCCAAGGTCATTTTCATGCCTGGCTCGGGCGATGTTGACGGGATCAACTCTGCTGCTCTCAAGTCAAGTGCACAGGGGTTCGAAGATGCAAGACAGCATCCTGTAGAGGCCTTGTCTCCTGAAAACACAGGTTACAACACCAACACAATTGCCCTTCAAGAGGCAGTCCAGCCTGGTGAACCATCGAATCCAGATCCCAGATACCAAGCACTTCTTAACCAACAATACTCTCAAACTGATTAGTGATGGTTACTCTTCAATTCTTGCCTTGTAATGTCGTTTTTTTTCCTATTCACCGTTGCACAATTGTGCTATGCAAGTCGAACCGTGCTCACTCGCTAGTTTATCATGACTACTTAATACGATTAATTGATCTTTGTTTCCTTTTCCCATAGCTAATTTGATAACACTAAAAAATCCAAAATCTGAGCATCTAAAAATTGAAATCTAAGGATAAAAAATCAAAACTACGCGCTATCACCTAGACACATCCCCAAATATGGAGGAAGCAGGCCCAATCTTGTTGAACCAGCCAGTGGTGATCGACAATGGATCCGGGTACTTGAAATACGGATTCGCCGGAGAAGACAGGCCGAAGTTCATCGAACCCTCGATGGTGGGGCGTGTGAAATACTCGAGAATAATGGCTGGTGGATCCCTAGAAGGAGACACATTTGTGGGGACCCAGCTGTACGATAACAAGGGGTTGCTCAGGCTCCGATACCCGATTGAGCATGGAATTGTCGAAGAATGGGACGATATGGAGTTGTTGTGGTCGAATCTCTTGACCAAGAACTTGAAGATTAACACTGAAGACCATCCATTTTTGTTAACGGAGGCACCTTTGAACCCCACGGGCCACCGCGACAAGATGGCGCAGGTTTTCTTTGAGAACTTCAACATTCCGCTGTTGTACGTGTCAATCCAGCTGGTGCTACTGTTATATGCGTCAGGAAGAACCACTGGAGTAGTGTTGGACAGTGGAGATGGTGTATCACATGTGGTGCCCGTGTATGAAGGATTCTCGATGCGGTCGCTGATCCGACGCGTGGATATTGCCGGGCGGGACGTCACAGAGCAATTGCAGATGTTGTTGCGGAAATCCGGGTACTTGTTGACCACCAGTGCGGAGAAGGAGATTGTGAAATCGATCAAAGAGAGGCTCTGTTTTGTATCGTGTAATCCGAAGAAAGACGAGATGGATTGGCTGAATTTGGATTCCCAGAACTCAAAAGAGCAGGAGTACAGATTGCCCGATGGGAAAATAGTGCGGTTGGGGTCCGAGCGGTTTAGGGCACCTGAGATCTTGTTCCATCCGGAATTGATAGGTTCAGAGTACCAGGGGATCCAGGACATTGTAAAAGAGTCGATATTGAAGTGTGACTTGGAATTGAGACCAGAATTGTACAAGTCTATTGTGTTGAGTGGTGGCACGACTCTTGTGAAAGGATTTGGCGACAGGTTGTTGAACGAGTTGAAACAGAACACCAAGAACACAAAAATCAAGATCTTTGCACCTCCAGAGCGGAAATACAGCACGTTTATCGGGGGATCGATCTTGGCAGGGTTGACCACGTTCAAAAAGATGTGGGTCACAAAGAACGACTACATGGAGAACCCGGATTTGATACATGAAAAGTTCTTATAGATCTAAATACAGTAATATCTGTCACCAAAGTCACCTAAACCTGGAGTGATGAACTTCTTGTCGTCCAATTTCTCATCGATGGCACCGGTAATGATGTTGATCAGTGGGTACTTGTCGTAAAACAGCTTGATACCTTCTACAGAAGCCAACAAGTTCAAGAAAAATATCCTCTCCGGTCTGACACCTCTCTCCAACAACACATCTACAGCCATCATTGCCGACCCACCAGTAGCCAACATCGGGTCCAATAAGAACACGTATCTCTCACTGATGTCATCTGGCAATTTCGAATAGAACAACTTCGGCATTGCGGTCTCTTCGTCTCTTTGGATCAAGATCTTTCCAATCCTCACAGATCTGCAACAGTCTCTCAAACCCTGTTCCATCGATTCTCCGGCACGGATGATGGAGACTCCACAGATCTTCCCCAAGAACTTCACACCTTGATAACTCAGGTCTGTAGGGGTCTTGACGTTGATTGGTTCGACGGGCAACTGGTTCAACCCTTCTTCTACCAACAACCTGATAATCCTGTTGGCGTAAAAGACGAAATCGGCTCTCTTTGTCTCTCCATTACGGATGATTCTATTCGGTCAGTGTGCTGCCAGATGGTCTAGAATGTTCCTTACTTACGAGTATAATCCGTTCAACTGCTTGGTCTGCTCCAACAAGATGGTGTTTGGGAACGGTGACGACATTTTATGATAATCAATAGTTATCAATAGTCAAGCGCCAGAGTCTCTTTTATAGATTTACCGAAAATTTTTTCTAATCTCTGAGACAGATCTGGCCAACGGTTTTCACCGCACCTGGCTTATCGGGCTGGATTTTACACTAGTGTGTCTACGACGGCTCAAAAACGGCGCCAGATGGCTTTGGGTTTATTGTTCTGTTGGCAGAAATGGGTTTTCAATCACCTCACTTCCGTTTACTGGAGCTAAAGTGACCAACATCGGACCCCTTACAATCACCAATCCTAAATCTCTTGTCTTTTCTGTCAAAACTTCGGTTTCTGGGTCTATTATCTTTTCTTTGACGCTGTCCAAGACCAAATTCATCAATTGGTCGAATCCTTTCAATACTCCGACAACTAAAGTATGTTAGTCAATTGCTCTGTAGTGGACTGATTGACATGAACTGCCTGAAATGCACTGTTCTGTAGTGCCGTAAAGTGCTAGTTCTATGATAAAATACTCACCTTGTCTGCCACCAATGAAGTCGACAATGATCTCAGAGTCTAAATACTTCTCCAAGTTCAAGATTGCCTCTCTTTTTGGCCCATTTGGATTCGTCCTTCTCTGCTGCTGGTATCGTTGTTAGTATCGTATTGCCACACATTCCAGCAATCGCTTGGACTCACCTTTTTCTTGTCATCGGAACCGCCTTGCTGCTGTTTCTGGGTTTCTGGTTCTTGTTCCGACATCTCAGGCTAACAGTATATATGTTCAGTGCTGTTACTTCTTGAAGTGTCAGTTCAACGTTTTGACATTTTTTGCTTTTTGATTTTTTTCCTCTATTCTAATCGCGTCTAGCTAAGATCAACAACATGAGTAATATCAGCGATATAACAGTGTATGTCACGTCGCCATTGACATCTTCAGAGCGCAAGATCAGCCCGCAATGGTCCTTGGAGTATTTCAAGACACGGCTCCATCCGATCACGGGCATAGAGCCCCAGTTCCAGCAGTTGTATCTCTATCCTGTAACTCACAGTAATGAGCGTGTGGAACTCACCCTGAGTGGGCAAGACGAGTCTATGACGCTTTTATCGGCGTTCAACGTGGGCGAATTCCAGCGGATCCATGTCAAAGACACAAATCCCGACTCGTCTTTGACAGAACTCGATACAGAGTTGCAGCACAATGACGATTACAGATTTGAATTGAGCAAAGAGAGTTATGCAAAGAGGACCGACAGTGTGATGAACTGGAAGAAACAGAACAAATTGGGCAGATACGACCCAAGTTTTGAGCAAAAGAGGCTGGATCAAGAGGCAAACATCGCTGTCAAGTTGCAGAGCTTGCAAGTGGGGCTGAGGTGTAAAGTGACTGACACAATGGGCAGAGTCGGTACAGTGAGATTTATCGGCAAGGTGCCACAGATTGACAATTCCACGTGGTGTGGAGTGGAATTTGACGAGCCTTTGGGCAAGAATGACGGCTCTGTCAAGGGAGTAAGGTATTTCCAATGTACACAGAACTACGGGTCATTTCTCAGTCCATTGCTCGTGGAGCCGGGCGACTTCCCGGTGCTCTTGGAAGAGAGTGATGATGAGTTGTAGAACCGTGTCCGGTTATGCCGGGGCCTTGGGCCGTTAGAAATCAGTGAGGAATTTATGTATAATAAGCGATTTCGGTATTCTGACCGTAAAATTCTGGCCGCAGAGCGATCTTTAGAGTTGATCTGTTAAGCTCACCTGTAGAGCCTCTGATCTGCAAAATTCAGGGGCGATTTTTCACGGAAAAAGTGAAAAAATCTAAACAAAATCTGCTTCTATATGATGCACTAACCCATCAGCGTCAATACAAGATGGCAGAGGAAAACCACAAATTGGAGATCGTCGAAGTGATCCAGAACTTGGACTACCACTCATATATTCCTGAATTCTTGCCCACGAGTTTACAATCAACTTTACACGACTTGATCGATGAGTTCAACTTGACCAAAGCGTTCCGGTTGTTGTTCGTCGTGTATGGGTACTTTATCATCAGGAGGACGTATGTCAACTATATGAAGAGAAAGCAGGTGGCAGATCAGTTGAAACTGGACAATTTGAGGAAAGAAAGAGGCGAAGAGTCGGTGCCTGAGGCTGCTTCATCCGGCGCAGTGAAGGCCAAAGATGACGGGTCATGGGGCTGGGGAAAGTCCACCAGAAGATCTGTCAAGCAGAAGGAGGCTCTCTTCGAAGAGAAGTTGAAAGTGATGCAAGAGGAGGAGATCGACACCGCTTATGACCCGGATTCTGACAGGGACATCGAGGATCTCTTGGAAGATTGAGTGGTTCCGTCGGTGGGATGATCAGAATATATATATAGACTTTGGCCTTTTGGTCGCCTGAATCATATGGACTTTTTGAGCAATCCATGGCATCTGGCCTTTCTGTATCTCTACTAGCAGATTCATCTCTGGTCATCGCTGACATCGTGGTCGTGCACTTTTACCCAATTTCTATAGTGAAAAATTCTGGAAAATTTTTAGACCCAAGATCAGCTGGAGCAGCAGCATCAGACCCCTATAAGCCATATCGAGATGAGTTTCCGAGGTGGAGGCGGAGGACGTGGCCAGAGCAAACTGTTGCTCCCGTTCGGATTGGACTACAGCGATGTACGGGATCTCGCGGCAGACCAGTCGCGAAACAAGTTGAAGTTGCCCATCGAGGGGGCCATCACAAGGTTGGAAAAGGATACCGCTCAACAGTATATCAATTTCCAGCAAATAATGAGCGAGGGACCGTTCTATACCGGATCTTTACAAGCGATCAAGAATTCCAACGACAAGAAATCGAAACCGATATACGATGAAGGTGATGGGATCAACGATGGGATCAAGAGATACTCGGATAAATATAGAAAGAAGAGGAAGATCGGTAGGTCCATCGATGAGCATCCATATATTCTTGAATTTTTCCCCGAAGAGTTGTATTCAGTGATGGGTGTAGACAAGAGTAACAAGAAAAAATTGCTCTCTTTGAGCAAATACGACAACAAGGTGTTACCCTACGATGAGGCGCTATCTGCGTTGCACAAGGCAGATGACGATCTGAGACTGTCGCAGTATTTGGAAACTTTGAAAAACATGGTGGATGACCAAGACAAACTGGACCGCGGTGACGGAGATAAGGACGAAGAAGCCAAGGAGGAAGAGGATCTGAGAGACGACGAGGATCAGGAGTTTGATGAAGACGAAGATGACGATTACAATGCCGAGAAGTATTTTGATGACGGGGATGATGACGAATTTGGAGGTGATGACGGTGACGATGAAGCGGCTTTTTGAGTTGCGTTGCTGGCGTGTATATTAGGCAGATGGTGTTTACAGAGCACTAGCATATAGAATAATTGATGTTTATACAAGATCATAGAATGCTCAGAGATCATCATCGGTCTCTATCACATGGAGTACTCAATGATGGTCATTACAAGAGACTATAAATATTCGATGATTTTCATTTCAATCTAGAGAACATTCGATGATTTTCATTTTAATCTATAGAACATTCAATGATACTCATCTTCATGATGCTCATCACAACACTATAACATGAAATTATTGATGTTCGTTATAACACACTATACTACATTAAGACCTCCTACCGTTCAAATCTCTCAAATACCGTGACCGCTCTGTAACGTAATACTCCTCATTTGTCAACCCCAAGGGCACTTTTGGGGGTACAGACGGCTTGAAACGAGTAGGCGATGTATCCCCCCATTGTCCAGAACCTCTGTACCCACTCAGTCCTGGATCCACTTCGAGATCGCCCTCTTTCAGATGTCCAGCTTCGAGTCTCCACTGTTGGGCCAACTTTTTGTCGGGCTTTGGGGCATGGTACTTCAGTTGCATCACTTCGTCTTCTTTTCTTCCATCCGGCAACTTGGGGAGCTTCTGGCTCTTCAAGTAGATGGACCTATCGGGAATCGAGCCTATCGAGTCTGCAGAGTACGGAATATCAATTTCCAATTCTGAGAACCTCGAGCTGAGAAGATTGGACGAGTTGGACGACATCCTCGAGTCTTGGATCTGCGGTGGTGGTTTCCTGTGCTTTGGAGAGTTCCGGACAAACAGCTGGTGGTGGTCCGGCATATGTTGGTAGTCGTTGGAGTCTGTGGACCTGTGAGTCGAAAAGAGACTGTTGCCTGACCTACTGGAGTTGTTAGATTTTGGGGGTGGTAACGGTACATCTGCGTCGTCATCGCTCTCCAAATCGCTGCCGTTGTCTGCGTAAAGAGGCAAGTTCATCTTGTTCTTGTTCAAGCTGTTGACGCTTCTCGTCCAAGAAGATGTCACGTCTTCTTCTTCTGTTTCTTTTTTACCAAATCTTCTGTTGATTGCGTCTTGGAACTCATTAGGGTGGTTTCTCTCCCAGTCTGACTGCACTTCTTGCTCTAACAAGTCAAAGGCATCTTCGCTGGAGCTGTACAGGTGCAGCTGGTTGGTGAATCTGCTGAAAAAGCTCTTTTTTGGAGACGACGAGAGTGGCCGCTTTCTGAAGATGTTGCTGATAGGTGAGTCCTCTGATACAGGCTCTTCTTGTGTCTGCTGCTGCTGCTGCTGCTGCTGCTGGAGTTTTGTTGTGAGTTTCTTGAAAACACCCAAATCTGTCGACTTCGGCCGGCTCTTTCTCCTGATCTCGTCTTCGGCGTCCAAAAACAACCTGTTCAAGTCGTCTCCACTAGTCTTTTCTGGTAATTCTGAAACTCTGTGAGCAGGCATATCCTCGTCGTCTAAATCCAATGGAATCGTGTCTGGCAATGGAGTTGACGGCAATTTCCTGTTGATCATCGAAGAAGAAAACGATTTGGTCATGATATCTGGGGCCGGATGGTGCATTGTTGGCACTTGTGTCGAGTTAAATTCTCGGCCAGGAATACCGGGGAGCGGTCTTGCGCTCGACGATTTCGTCATACTTGTCCTGTTTTTGATGGGGATCTTCAGAGGCACTTTTGGGGCTGTCGGGTAGAATGTCATCTCCAAGAAGATCTGTCCCGCCTCTTTCCCTCCGTACTCTACAGTGTACCAATTGTCGTAACCCATTTTAGGGGATCTCGTGAACAGAGGACTGATGTCGATGGTCTTTTCTGCGATCAAAGTCGGGGTTTTCTTGGTCTCGTCCAATATCGACAACTTCAAGATGGGTTCTATCTCTGGGGTAAGCTCAAATCTGGCCTCGCTGTCCCAATGTGGTGTCTGTCCACCTCTGTAATCCACAGGCGATGACTCCACTATGTGTCCTATTCTTAACGTTACATAGGGGTTCTGTTTCTCCAATTTCCGTCTATTCTGAAGGTGGCGTGCCTTGAGCACCACTATCCGGAACTGTCCCGTCACTCTGTTGTCTGACGGCATGTGTGCTGGCCTTTGGTGTCGTCTTGACTCTTTGGCATGGCTAAAATTCACAATTTGAACTTTTTTTTTCAAATAGGCAGTGTTTACGTTTTCCCTAATCAAGATGGATGATCGATTTAAATTGGGGGCGTTTGATATATAGTACACGACTAACGTCTCTTTCTAGGTGGCCTTTGCAGTGGTCTTCTGGAGTTGCCCTGATAGTCGTCGTAGTACGAGTTCCGTTTGGGCATCGACGGTGGAGGGAGTCTAGACCGTTTTTTCGGGTCGAAAGACGAGCCAGCGGGGCCAAGAGGCGGAGCTGCTGCCGAAGGTGGGGGTAACGGTCTATCATTGTTCTCCGGAGGTGGGAGTGGAGGCAACTGACCGCTCGCGGACTTGGTAGGAGGATCGTTTAGTCTCGGTCTCTTGTCGGAGTTCCGGGACCGTGAATCCTCTTTTTGTGGCGCAGAATTTCTAGAGTCACTGTATCTGGGTCTCTTGTCCAGGGTTCTTGGACGTGAGTCTTCAGTGGGTGGGGTCTTTCTCTTCTTGCTTGGTGCTGGCTCAGGGTCAGACCTTCTTTGAGCAGGAGCTGATGGTGGTCCTCTTCTGTCAGCTGCCAGAGGGGTTCCTCTATCGGGCAGAGGGGCTCTTCTATCTGGCAGAGTCCTTCTATCTGGCAGAGTCCTTCTATCTGGCAGAGTCCTTCTATCTGGCAGAGGGGCTCTTCTATCAGCTGGAGCCAGAGGGGTTCTACGTGTTTCTGGCTGCGCCAGAGGAGCTTTTCTGTCGTTCAGTGCCTGAGCCGTTCTACGTTCTTCTGCCAGCGCAGATGCAGTCTTCAGTCTCTCAGCCTCGAGACGCGCCTTGAGGATCTTGCTCCTCTCTTCAGCAGACTTCGGCAGCAAAGGTACCGGGCTAGCACTGCTCTCGCTCGCTTTCTCTGAATTTTCAGCCTCTTTTGGTTTAGTAGCTGCTTTTGGTCCAGATGGAACAGCTGACTCTCCATTTGTCTCCTTACCGACATCAGTTTTCAGTTTCGGGGCCTGGGAACTTCTCAACTGCGCATACGGGTCACCTTCAGCAGCTTTCAGCCTGGCTTCCAGTCTCTCTTTTTCAAGCAGAACAGTTCTTTCAGCGGCCCTTTTCCGTGCCAGTTCCTCTTCAGCTGCAATCTTGGCCCGTCTGAGTCTCTCAACCAGCTCCAGCTTCTTCTGCACCATTTTACGTCTGGCATTATAAGCCTGAAGTTCCAGCTCTGACATCTCGTAGAACTCGTTCAGCGGTACCCACTTGGCAGAATACGACTTGATCCGGCCAATGAGCGAATTCGAGGCCAACTTCAAGTCCTGTCTGTCATCTGTAGCAATATTTGCCTCTATTGCAGCTAACAAAACCTCACAATGCTCGTCTACTGAGGGGAACACGTCCAACAAATTCTTCAAAAACACAAGACAGTTGGAACGGGTGATGTAGTTCTGGTCCTCCAAAGCGAGACGCAAGTTACTCAAGATGTAGCCGTGCATCGAGTACAATTCTCCACGGTACTGAGCAAAACTTGTATTTTCCATTCCAACCAGATCAGCCAAAGCCTCAGATTCGTACACGCTTTCCTCTCTCCATCTGTTCAAGTGTCTCAAGACTTCTCCGTAGAACAAGCCGAGATTTTCCAGCTGCCTGGACGTCAATGTCAAGAGAATTGCATTCAACATATCCGTCTGCAACAAGTACTTCAAGAGCGTGCTCAAGAGACCGCTGATCTTGTGGTTGATTTTATGCCATGTGAAGATAAACCGAGCACAGAAAACGGCATCGAAAGGTGAGTGGATCGATCTGGGCAATATGCAGTGGTTCAAAATGGCTTCGAGTTGGGTTTCGAGCGGGTTTTCTTCCGAGATCCAGTGTGGATTCTCGTTTTTCAATCGGGATAAGACCTTCTCGTGGTGTGCCGAATGTTTCAACTGGTCTTTCGGAATCGAAGACACCAAATCCTTGTGGAACTGTATCTCATGGTGCAATCTGTCCACTTCAGCAGCTGAAACGTTCCTGTCTCGCTCTGACAACTTCAACCTTTTCGATAATGCGTTCAAAGTGTGTGTGGACGACTCTTTTTTTGACTCGTAGAAAGACAGCACGTAGTTGATGTCGTAGAGTGACAACTGCCAAAACGAGACAAAGAAGCCAATATTTAGCTCGGACCAGTTGTAGTGCAAAGACGTCTGCACGGACTCCATGATCTCGGACAACACCGGATGCCATGGCGAATTTTCATCTGTTTGAGCAGCGTCTTCCACCAATTGACCCAACAGTTTCCTCCAGATCTCGAAACTCCACTGCGGAGGAACACCGTATTTCGCCGACAACTCACCGACGGGCAACACTGAGCTCATAAAATAAGCATGCGGCAAGAATTCCGTCACCAAGTCCGAATAGAGGTGCAAAATTGACTCGAATTCGTCGTGTTTCTGTGTCAAGATCTTCAAATGTGCAGTGGAACTGTTTCTGATGTAGTTAGCATTCAATGACGTCAACAAGACAAAGAACTCGTTCAAGGACCCGGAAGCGATCAACTCGTGGAGCAATCTGGAGGCGGGCCGCTGTGACGTCAATCTCTGGTCTTTCAACACTTCAAAAGCCACAGATCTCAAGCTCTGCTCGCAGCTGAGCAAGTCGATCTGCTCTAAAGTCATGTTCAACGTCGACTGCATCCCCGTCATCAAGCCCAACAAGTCTCTCAACACAATAGACTCGTCGATCTCTCCGTTGTTCAACTTTTTCAAGCAATACGTCAAAATCGGGCCCAAATCCATCAGCTGGTTGCGCGAGACTTTGCCGATGAACACCGACAAACTCTGCAACCACTTCCGCTCATTCAACCCGTCATCCTGGACCAGAGAACGTCCGGATTTGGACAACCGCATCAACACCAGCATCGGAAGCACGTCCCACGAGTACTCGTTGAAAAGCGGCGACAAATGTGTCACGATCAAGTCAGTCAAGTTGTCGTAACTCTCCAAGGACTCCAAGATCTTGGTCAACACCACCATGGGACTGGCCATGCACAATTTGGCCAACTTGTTGGCGATGGGCTTGGCAGTTTTGAGGGTCAATCTTTTCAAGGATCTGTTTGTCTCTTTCTCCACCTTCTGGTACTGGTCCTGGATCAGCTTCTGGTTCTTGATATACATGGACTGGAAGAACTCACCGTAGAGGTTGTAGCGGGTCAGCAAGTCGTATTTTTTCAAGATACTGAAGGCATTTTGCACAGAAGTCGGGTTGTTTTGGAGGAAAGTGACGTTTGGAAACACAAATTTACGGAAATATTCTAGTCTTTGGTCGTGGTCTTGGATCCCCGAGCACACGAGACAGACCTTGTCGAAAAGGCTCGGGAACTCGGCGACCCGTGGACCGAGAAATGTGAGAACTTCAGAGACTTTGAACAAGCTCTCTACGGTATCTACAGTGGGCAAGCCCTTGGTCCAGTCGAAAAAGAAGTGGAACCGTTTGGACGAGTGGCTCACGATGGTGGGGTCGAAGGAGACAACGTCCTGGACGGCAAACTCTGTCCATACGACAGAGTCGTGGACGTTGGAGCTTCTGGAAGACGCGATTTTGGCCTCTTTTGACAAGAGTCCAATATTTTGAGGTGGCCTGGCCATGTCCTGGATCGAGCTCTCAAAGAGCCGCGCCACCAAGAACGCCACGTTGTCGTCGCATTTCACGAGATAAGGATACTGCGTCAAGATGAAGACGGACTCCTGGTACAAACCTATGGTGAGACACGACTTCAAGAGGTTCAATTTCATGTTCAGTTTCGGGTCCAACGCCGTCCGCAGCGGTCTCGAACTCCCGTTCTTCACCTCCAGCGTGTTCTTCTTTGAAGACTCATCATCGCTGTCGAAAAGAGCCAGAGCCATGGCCAACTCCGAGGCACCTTCTTCGTGCGATCTCTGCAGTTTCTCGTGCTCAGACTCGATTTTCAGCATCTCGTCGTCGTCAGGCTTGAGCGACTCAAAGACCTGGCCCAAATTGATCATGCCCTCCTTGATGAGGATCGCAATGAACAATTTCTCCATCTCCGGGACGTTTCTGGAGGCAGCCAAGCGTCCCTGGACGATCTGCATGACTTTTGGGTTCCCACCGGAATTTATAGCGTCCAAGTCGTCTCCCAGCAGATGCTCATCACCTACGGGCCACATGGGCGTGCTGCGCATGAGCAGCACCAGCAAGTCGCTGTTCTTGATGAGATTTCCCACACAGACGTCGAACAACAACTCGAAAACACGGTACGGGTCCAATTTGTGGTGCACCAACACCTGCAGAATCACGTCAGAATAATACTGGACTTTCAACATCAGGAAGCTGTCGTCAAAAGCGCCGGAAATCACCGCCACCAACGTCGCATAGCCGGCACTGTCCTCTACATTCAAGACATGGTTCCCATATTTGACGGCATTGCGGTCCAACCAAGATTTGTACTGCTGAGTCGAAAACACATTCAACTTGGTCAACAACACCGTGCTCAAGTTCTGGATCAACAACTTGGTCGGAAATTGGCATGCCTGCACCAACGGCCGCACTGCTGGCACTGGGAACGAGTTGCAGAGTGTCAAGAAGTCTCCGGTGCGAGATTCGTTCACTTCGGCATCTGGAGACTCGAAAATCGACTTTATCACGTCTACAAATGTGCCGCTCTCAAATCCATGGAGTCTTTCCACATATGAGACGACCAATTCGTAGTACAAGGGCACCAAATCCGAGTTGTGTTGTATGTACTCCAGGACGAAATTTTTCAAGTGCTCAGCGCTAGAAACCGCGGGACCAGTGAGGATTTCTAGTACTTGCTCGGGTTTTCCGAATTCGATGTTGTTTTTGAGCAACTCGAACTCGTCCTGGGCGATTTGCACGGCAAGGTTCGTGCTTGCCATTGTGTGGTGTGGTGCGAAGGAGAGCGCTTGAGAAGTATCAAAAAAATGAAAATAAAATATGAAAAAATCAAAAATCTGAAAAATAAAATTTGAAAAATAAAACTGCAAATATAAATCTACTCATAGAGTTGATTGTTCATTTCTCGTTCACACTGAAGATATTGATCGCAGTTTTAGCATCACCGTGATATAGACATGGTAAGTACAGTCTTTGCCCGACCTTGGTGCAACGATATCACTTGTATTGATCTATCGATGCACACCCCTGTCATCCCATACTAACAACCACAGGCGGATAAGATCAGAGAACAACAGGTCTACGACAACCTCAAGGCCAAATACATCGGTCTCGGAGACGCCGACACCACAAAGGAGGAATGGCTTACAAACTTATCAAGAGATACGTATTCGAATTTGGTGACACATAAACAGTCTTTAAACCAGTTGTCATTAACCTTGAACAAGCCCAGCAATTTGGTGCGGGCAGAATTGATCGACAAGATGGCAGACCCGTTAGGCGGATCAAAGGAATAATCAGTTGTTGGCCAACAATGGGGCCTGCTCCTCGTCGGCATGACGGTTTCTGATAAACACTTCACCAGAGGCAGCCAATGCTGAGGCAATAAACACCAACGAGGTGATGATCACGGCAAAGATCCACTGCAAGGCAATGATTCTCGTGGTGAACTGGTTGATGGCAATACCCAAGGTCAACAAAGAAGTGGAAAATCCCACTCCGTAGTCGTTGTAGAGACCCAAAAATGACAATGGCACCAACAAAAAGTCCCAGATCAAGACATTGGCAATGATCCTCAGGACCAAGCCTTTACCATGTGAGTGGAACAAGACGGCACCGTTCCAAAAGATGGCATACAAGACCCAGGAGATCGGTAATGCCAGTGTGGACAAGTGGACCGAGAACCAGTCGTTGATATTCTTGATTCCGTGGGTCTTGTGCACCACGTACAAGCTCAACAAGTTCAAAAAGTTGACAATCAACAAGATCTCGCTGATGATGAAATGGTGTTTCTTGAAGAAGTAGAACCAGAAGAAGTTCAACAAGTTGTTCAAGATGAAGTGGTATCCGACAACGTTATCGATTCTCTGCTGTTGCTCCACTGTAGTAGACTCATTCTTGGTGAAGAATTGCAAGACAAAGCTCAATTGCAAGATGTATTGGATTGCCCAAAAGATCAACACGGTGATGAATAACCCGGTGAAGGGGGTTTGGTATTTGCTGGAGTAGTGGTCAAAGAGAAAGTAGTGGAAGTTCCCGTAGACGCTCAAGGCGAACGACAGGATCGAAGACACTTGGCGGGTATAGAATTTGGATTCTCTGGTCATTGGCGGTGATTGATTGGTGTGGGAGTTGTGGTTATGCAGATTTGATGTGTTTAAATAAATAATTCAAAATCACTCGATTGCTGTTTTAAAATTTCATTTTTTCAGTGTCACTAATTTGATCTGCTTGAAGTGAGTGCATGTGCATAGGGCGTGGCGTTGGCTGATTGGGGGCCGCATTGGTGCATTGGCGTATTGGTGTATTGTGCGTTGACTGTATTGGTCCACAGTGTGGTTGAAGTATGGTTATGGGGTGTAATATGGGATAGAGACAATTCTGATGTGGTGGAACTAGTCAAACACCGAAGCTGTGCGGCTCAAAACGTGACCAGACACACTGGGGCTGCGGGCAGTTGTGGTTACTGGCTTGGCAATGCCAATTGCTGTGTGATGAGCAGGGCTGCAGTGGTGTTCTGGAATTACGTCTAGCAGAATGTGGCTTGTGGATCTTGTGTGGCTTATGGTTGTGATGGTGAAGAGGTATAGTGGTGTAGTGATGTAGATTTGATATTTTCCATATCTATGTGGTGGAAGAGGAACAGCTGGGCAGGGCGATGGTTTGCAATGGCAATGCAATGGCAATGCAATGGCTCAGAATCAGATCCGGTCAATACAATGGAGAGTTTCAACAACTAGACCCCTCGTTGCCCCAGGATCAGGGCAGAAAGAACATCGCTGCACGAGATTGAGGGGCTATATAGTCTCAGCAATAACATTAATCCAGGTTAGAGCTACGTCGATCTCATACCATCTCATACCATCTCATACCATCTCATACCATCTCATGCGACCCCAATACGCAATCCAGTGCATCTGATCACACTAACTGAATCGATCATACACCTTCAATAGTACCCAACAGTAGCCAAATCTCTATAACCCGCGCAGCCTCTGCTTGGGTTCCGCCTGTTTTCCGCCCGGCACCCGCGCAGCTCTCGCCCAGCCCTGCCTGCCTCCGCCCAACCTGCGCTCGAGCTCTGCCTGGATGAAAAAAAATGAAAAATACCAAATCAGCGGTAACTCTCCAATCCAACCCCACCACCGCCATGAGCTCAATTCCGTCCTCCGAAACCACTCTGGTACCGACACGCCGCGGGTCCGAGGCCAATTCGCACGCCACGCCGCCGCCGGGTTCCAACGGGCCCACACGCCCCAGCGACGGCCACCACGTCCCGATCCTCCACAGCACTCCTTCACATTCCAAGATCTCGGGCGCCAATTTGAAGCAGACGGTGTACCCGGTGATCGCGGAAGCGCAGTTCGGAAGCAGCATCAAGTCCCGGCACGAAAACTTGCCCGGGCTCCGGGACTTGGGCCCGGTCGATCTCGTGCACATCTCCACCGTGGGGTCCACCTCCAAGCACCTGAAGGAACTGGGCCAGTACCACTACATCAACGGGCTCGACGTGTCCTCTGCAGATCTGCCCGTCGCGTACTTGATGTCGGTGTTGTTGAACTTCGAGGGCAAGTCCCGGCGCGACTTGAACATCGGCACCGTGTGCGTGTACAACTGTTTCTCCCGGGGCGAGTTGCGGATCCGCGCCGAGTTCCCCGGGAGCGTCGCGTCCTCGTTCGTGTACGCGGACGAGCGGGGCACCGTGTCCGGGGACCGTGTCTCGGCGCAGTTGTGGCTCGAATCCCACGTCAGCTCCATCGTCCGTGCGGTGTTGTTCAACCAGGACGTGTCACGTGTGCTCCCGGGCATGGTGAAGTTGAATCCGCTTCTGACGCGGAAAACCGCCCGCGAGTTGATCCGGAAGTTGTGCCTGATGCTCCACCAGGGTCCCGCCATGGGATGCCGTCCGGAAGTGCTCACGCCGTCGCTCCAGAACAACTACTTGAACGATGCGTTGCTCGAAATCGTCAAACTCACATCCCTACATACCCACGCTATAGAGTGCATAGGAGCCGTGGCACACCTGGACGAGTTCCAGTTGTTGGTGACCAAGATCCTCTTGATGCTGGACGACGAAGTCCAGCTGGTGCAGACGATGCACCGAGCTGTCGCGGCAAATCCTCGTGATCTGTTCATGTTGTTGGAGCAGTCCAACTACCTCGTTGCCAAGAACAGACCGGATTTGCTGCTCGTGGCCGCGCAGCTGCTGTTGAACGCCTCGCCGACAGAGTTCGCCTGCTGGGAGAACTTGGTCGAGGTCAATTTGGTCTTGGAGAACTACAAGGACCTGTTGTCGATCTTGAATTCCGCTCCTATGTACTCGTCACACAAACGGGACACCGTGGCCGTCAATTTCCGGGACGAGTTCGTCTTGGATCCGCCCTTCGAGGGATGTATAGAAGCCGTGTGGGACACCGGGCAGGTGGTGTATGGAACTCGCACTCCGATGGACTGCCTGTCGGCGCTGGAACTGCAGGAATGCGACCCAGTATTGGTCCGTTTGTATACAAACTCGCGGCTCCACGGCACGTTTGCTCGTGCCTACAAGTTGATAGCCAACTTGGTGCGGTTGGTGGGCTGGGACAAGACGCTTTCGTTGCGGTCCAAGATCTTTGTCATGGAGGACGAGATGCAGTCGCAGGATTTCGTCACTTTGAAGAAGAAGACCTTGTGCGAGCGCTGGTTGGACCACTTGTTCTTGATCTTGTACGACGACTTGCGTTTGGTGATGATCTGGGAGAACGAGAGGATCGATAACGTGGTGAGACACAGTGCCTTGGAATGGTGCCTCATCGGCTTGCTGCTGTTGCGATGCCACCATTTCGAGAGCGGCATTCTGCTGTTGAAGACCACCATCAACAGCAGTTTCAACTTTTTCGCCTCGCAACTGTTGATACAGGTGTATAGAGATTCCAAAACCGCCAAATTCAAGCTGTTGCATGGGAAAACCATATATAACGGCGACTTGATCTCGTCCAAGTTGATCAACGACGAGTACATGATCAAGTTGGTGGTGAAGCACATGAGTTTCGACAAGCGGTTCTTTGGCGAATTCAATCCGGATCTCATCTCGATGATGGCACGGTTCGTGGACGAGTATGACGAGCTTTATTTGAAGAGTTTGATTGCGGGCGAGTTTCTGCAGAGTTCGCGGTTGTTCATCTTGACGGACCGGTTGGTTGATTGGATCAGCATGTTCCATGGGAATTAGATGCTTTGTGCTCATGTGTGCGAATGGTGCGAATAGAGCAGTCACGATAAGCACAGGATAGAAGATGCACTACAAGTGCTAAGTAGACTGTATAGATAAAAAGCTATCGGATATATTGTATCCACCGAGAATCTGGAAATGTGGTGTAAAGAGGTTAGATGTAGAGGAAACAACCAATATAGTGCCATTGCATGTCACTAGTGGCTGCTGGGTCGGAATGTGTTGCCCTGGTCAGGGTGGAAATTGGACAAGCTAGGAGATGGTGGGAATTGGGATCTAGAGAGCCCATGAAATAGGTTCGGTACGGGATGTGGAACCTGTGCCTGAGAAGCTCCTGGAGTTGTACAGAGTAGACTGGCATTGGGGTTTTTGTAAGTCACGTGACAACTCACGTGATCGTATTTTGATGAAACTCCCTTCCTTGGCAATACCTTGAAAGGGTTGCCATAGCAGTGCCTACACCCTGGCCATTTAATGGTCCTGGCTGGTTGGGGTACAATACACACCGCCATGTTACACACCAGCTACAAAAATAGGGGGTTAGCTCGTTACAGCAGTATACCAGGTCACGTGACTTGGTCACGTGATTTTATCGTCACGGCAGTTGCCCCGGGCCCCAAAAAGCACCTTTGGCCACCAAAAGGCACCCACTTACCAACACTGGCATCCAGACCCACCTCCCATTATCCGCTGCCTCCCATCTCCTCTGCATAAGTGCCACATCAGTAAATACATCCAACTCACATGGGGTTGTGGTCACGTGACTTTGCTATCACAGCACTTGCTCCGGGCCCCCCAACTCGATTTTCCGCCCAGAAAAGCCCCCAAGACCATTGTACCGCCCAATTCAGCATCCACACCAACGCCTACACCCTGTCCACCACCCGTTTCCCCTGTTCCACCCACCATCCCCACCTCTGCTAGCCCCTCGGGTGCGGTGAGAAATTTTCCCAATGCGGCCGGGTGAATTTTTTTTATCGAAAGCTTGGAATGGTGGACGATTCGGCGGTACAGCAGAAACCAGGTGTGTATATAGTGAGCTTGAGAGATACAATCTGAAGTGGATTAGCACTGGTCTGAACAGCTGGAGAACTTTTGAGGATGTCTGCGTCATTTTGGAGATTTGGCAACAATTACCAGACGGTGCCTGAGATCACCAACATCTTACAGAGGCCCGATTTCACGTTGGAAGAAGTGTTGGATGATCCGGACATCATCCAGGAGTTGATCCTGGAGAACGGGCTGTTGATCGAGTACATGAGCACGCCCGAGGTTTTGGAGCAGTTGGTGGGATATATAGTGGAGGACGATCGGTTTGAGCTGGACCAGGACCAGGGGCTGGGGTTGGGCAGTGATGAAGAGGCGCAAACTGACGTTCTGGGCCTGGAGCGCCCGGATGATGAATCTAATGAAACGGAACTTGATAGACAAAGTGGAGATGGAGAAGGTGGAGAAGTGAATGGGGCTCTGGACACTGAAGACGATGCTATAAACGCCGAAGACGATGCTATAAATGTTGAAGACGATGCTATAACCGCCGAAGACGATGCTATAAATGCCGAAGACGATGCTCAAATCACTGGAAACGATGCGGAAGATGTTGAAGATGACGAAAACGATGCCGAAAACACCGAAAATGACGATGAAAACGACTCCCGGCCATACGATGACAGCTACGGGATGAACTTTGACGACGACGACGAGTCGCCCGAGGCGAGCCACCACCGCCGCACGCAGATCGCCGCCGAGATCTTGTCCCAGGACAACTGGACCATCACACACCTGTTCATCAAGGAGGGGACACACTTGTTGGGCAAGCTCTGGACGATACTAGACCAGCCAGCACCACTCTCGATGACCTGTTCGACGTATTTCATGAAGATCAACGAGCACTTGTTGGACCAGAACTTGGACGACATGATCCGGTTCATCTTGGGCCAGGACTCGTTGGTGGACCGGTTCATGCGGCACATCGACAACCCTCCGTTGATGGATTTCTTGTTGAAAGTGATATCCACCGACAAGGGCCGTGAGCTGTCCACCGGGGTCATTGACGTGTTACAGGAGAAGAAGTTGATCCCGTCGTTGGTGTCGTTCTTGGGTCCGGACCACGCTTCCACCGAGCAATCGCTGCTGGCGGATTTTTTGAAACTGTTCATCACGATCTCGGCGAATTCCAACACCGACAACAGCACCATCGGGCCGAACGAGTTGACGAGAGAGCTCGTTTCCGAGGAAGTGGTGCAGAAATTGGTGCAGCTAATGTTGTATGGGGGCAGCGGGTTGGCCAATTCCGTGGGGATCATCATCGAGATCATCCGGAAAAACAACTCCGACTACGATATAATTCCGGTCTTGTACATCACGGTGAAATCGCATCCGCCTTTGCCGACAGATCCGATCTATTTGGGCACGTTGGTGAAGGTTTTCACGGCCAACATTGCCAATTTCACTGCGATGTTGGAGAAACACGTGGATCTGGTGTTGGAGACGCCTTTTGGCACCATTGAGCCGCTCGGGTTTGAGCGGTTCAAGATCTGCGAGTTGGTGGCGGAGCTCTTGCACTGCTCCAACATGGCGTTGTTGAACGACGAGAAGGGGGAAAGTATCGTGGAGGAGAGGGACGCCGAGAGGCGGAGGTTGAAGCTGCAGAGGGCGGAAATGGGCGCAGAGGCGGATTTCGACCGTCCAGATTACGGAGAAGAGGATATCTCCAGAGACATCAACAACTTGGAGATCTCCAGCCCTGATCACGTGATGGAGGAGCCGGATGCAGAGCCGGAAGCAGAGCCAGAGGCGGACCATGACGCCGATTACAGCGTCGAGATGGACGAGCAACCGCAGACACTCGAAGAAGAGGAGCACAACATCCGGACGAGCCCCGTCATCGGGGATCAGTTGAAGATCCTGCTCAGCGACAACAACGTGATCATCACGATCTTGAACATGTTCTTCAAGTTCCCCTGGAACAACTTCTTGCACAACGTGGTGTTTGACATTGTCCAGCAGGTGTTGAACGGGTCCATGGACATCGGGTACAACAAGTTCCTCGCTATTGAGCTCTTTGGGAAGGGCTCCATCACGCGGTTGATCATCGAGGGCCAGAAGAAGTGTGAAGACTACGAGGAGCAGACGGGCTTGAGATTGGGATACATGGGCCACTTGACGTTGATCGCTGAGGAGGTGGTGAAGTTCATCTCGCTTTACAGCCCGGAGTCGATGTCTCCGGTGATCTACGAGGCAGTTTCCGACGACGAGTGGAACACGTATGTCAATGAGACGTTGGTGGAGACCCGGGAGAAGTACAATGCGATTTTGGGAGGGTCCTTGGGCGACGCTGAAGACGACAACAGCGGGTTGGTGTTGGACCCGACGACGGACCACGACATTGGCGAGGAATACCGTAATGAGGAGCGAGAAGAGGCGGAAAGTGACGACGAAGACGAAGGTCCGGACTCGCTGTGGTATTTCGAGCTGATGAAGAAGATGAAATACAACGAGGCCCTGGAAGGTGAAGACACGGACGAGTTTTCACGGTACATGAGCCAGGAGATGACGAGCGACTTGCCGGATAAGTTTGGGTCTTCAGATGAGGACGACGAGGAGCTGGAGCCGGGCTCCTGGACGATGGGGTTCAGTTCCAAGCCCAACTACGGCCAGTTCCAGCAGGAGCCCGACACGGACGACTATGTGGATCCGAACGACGACGGCCAGAGCTACGTCAAGAGCAACCATCCGTTGTACACGCCGACGGGCGACTTATTGGACCAGTTCAGCTACCCTGACTCTGCGTCGCGTGACGTCACAGACCAGCTGGATGACCGCACCGATCCCTTGAGCGACGAGGACAGCGAGGGCGAGATCGAGCTGGGCGAGGTGAGCACTGCCAGAGAAGAGGATAACGATGACAACGAGGATTTGGGGTTGATCCGGTCCACGAGTAAAGGCGAGATGGGCTGGGACGAGGACGAGCAGAGACGGTTGATGACTGTGGCTTCGTATATCCAGAGTCACGACAAGAAGTGAGTGGGGGTAGCGAGAAGCTTGTGAGCGTAGCGTAGCGAGCGAACAAAGCTTATAAGAGTAGAGTGAGCAAGCGAACAAAGCTTATAAGTGCAATGAATCTTAATTAGCTTATAAGTACAAAGACATGAATGCTAACCAGCTCGTAAGTATTGACACATGGATTTTAATTAGCTTGTAAGTATCGACATATGAATGCTAATCAGCTTGTAAGTATCAACACATGAATTTCAATCAGCTTATGATATGTGCTAGAACTTGGATGTAAGATCAGCTGAATCAGATGGATTAGTCTATGAGTGGTGCTATACCTGAATGACAGAAACAGCTTATAAGTATCGACACATGGATTTTGATTAGCAGATGAGTAAGTGACACCTAAATGTGAGAAGCCGATATGAGTATTGCCAACACTTGACCGGTGAAAATGATATTGTTCATCAGCAGTAAGTGTATAACGAGTTTGAACGTTACTGCTTATACTTATGGTTATGAGCATGAGAGTGCTCAAATGCTGATGTTAACGTTATGTAAATGTTATCGTTGATGTTATGTTAATGTTATGTTAATCTTAATCTTAATGCTCGAGAGACGAAATGCTAATAATACAGATGCTGAGCTTACAGATGCTCAAGAGTGCGAGTGCTCTTCTCATGAGTACCAAGTCCTTAAGTATAAATGTTCCTGTTAATGCTAAATACCTCAAATGCTAAAGCCTGAAGTGCTAATTACCTCAAATGCTAAAGCCTGAATGCCAAAGAACTACTCATAACAAATGCTAGGTGTTTACGAGTACAAGCGAACTAAACTCACTTCTCAAGAATGCAAAGTGCTTGAGAGCTCTAAGTGAACATGCTAACTGCTAAATAATGCTTATAATTCGAAGTGCTGCTAGTTGCTGAAGAATGCTATAGAATATCTGAGAAGAGAATGCTAACTCCAAAAGATTCCACCGAGAATGCCAGCTAATTCAGATACCAAGTCTTGTGCACAAGATACTCAAGAATGCTAAGGATAATAAAGGTGCTGAAGATGTTGAAGATTCATTTCAGATGCTGAGAATGCAAGGCTAACGCCAAAAATGCTCAACAAATCCTCAGACTGCCGAAGCTAATAGCTGACCCAAATAGCCTTTGACGGGTATATTAAAGCTCCCAGTCAAGTGGCCACGACAAGTCGTGCATTGATGCCACTAATCCTGTCCACCTCAAATCCAGGAAATTTGTCAATTCTAGGCCAAGCGTAAGCACTAAATGTATCCCGATTAGGACATTGTGTCCAGATCCAGGTGTGAACTGTCCAACTTGATCGGACTTGTACCGATGCCACCAAGTTGGAAAAAGGGCACGAAAATTTTTCTGCCTCGAGGGTGGATAGGAGCTGAAAAGTAAGGCTAAACTGGCGTGGAAGTGGCCGAAGTGACAATGGGGTACGGTGGAATCGGAGGATATGGAGGAAATGGAGGATATGGGGTGCTTGGTCCAGGGCAACACATACAGATGTGCTATGGCCCATCTCATACACAGCTTGAACAATGCTATTGCCCATCTTGAGATCGTGTCGTGCGACACAAGAGCGAAAAAATCTCAAGGGCAGCAAAAAGCTACTAGTGGAAAAAATATCGCTAAATTAGGGTTTAATAATACTCAGGTTGGACTTTGGCCAGATCCTTGGCCAGTTTCTCGGCCAGTTTTCGGGCCAAGCCAATGACCACAATACTGACTCTCGCCACACTGTGCCTGCTGCCCACCCAATTGAACGTTTGGGAGCCGTGAGCTCTTACGTTGAAACCTTGATAACTCCGTACATTTAAGGTTCAGTAGGTCGTTACAAGTAATATCAATGCATCTTAGCCCTGGTAACCAGATATGCCCTTCCCGTTTTGTGTTTTGATACTTCCTAATTGGGACACCTGTATGGGGCAAACCGTGACAAAAATTGTTTACATTTTGTGTTTTTTGTTTACAACAGTTTGAGGCGAGAATTTTTTTGTCAAAGTTGTTTATATCCCACTTGGAATCCAGTTTTTGCCAATTGAAACCCTTTCACTCAAGTTTTGGTCTTTTGTCACAACACCAAGTCCACCAAGTTTAACTCTAGTCGTTCCTTTCCACCATATCCAGAGTTGACAACACACATTCACATCTTTATACCGAGAATACCCAAAAGCCAGATATAATACCCGAAACTCCAGAATCCCACAGTTGCAATGTTATTCAAATCAATTGTTCCAGCTATTGCTTTATTATCAGCCATGGCCAAGGCAGACGACCTCACCACTGAAACCACCGTCGAAACCACTGCTGAATTGACAACCACTTCTGTCATCACTTTGACCTTGACTGAGACTGTCTTGAGTCCTAGTGAAAGCACTGCTATTGCTGCAGAAGAGGCCTCTTCCAGCGCTTCTGTTGCCAGTGTCCTCAGCGCTTCTCTGGCCAGTGCCAGTTCCGCATCCGCTGCTTCTGCTGCCTCAGCTGCCTCGGTCGCATCTGCTTCGTCTGCTTCGGTAGCCGCTTCAAGTGCCGCTTCTGTAGCTGCCGCCAAATCCGATTTGTTGGCCGCTGAGGCCTTGGTTGCCATTGCTTCTAGCGCCGCTGTGAGCAACAGCTCGAGCATTGCCTCGTCTTCAGTAGCCCCAATCACTTCGGCTTACCACAACGCTTCGTCATCGATATTGGCCACTTCAGTACTGTACTCGAACACCACATCGTCACACCACACCACGAGCTCCAAGCACAAATCCAAATCTACAGCCAAATCTTCAAGCGCCGTCGAAGCCACATCTTCTGCTGTGACGACCAGCTCCGCTAACGGCGGTAACAACTACCAATTGTCAGGTGGTATTGCCGCAGTTGCCGGTTTGGCAATCGCTGCTCTTTTGTGATTTTGCTGAGATTATCCAGATCTAAAAAAGAGACTTTTTTTCCTTAATGCTCTGGACTTTGGCTTTTTTATTTGCTTGTCGTTTATTCCTAATGCTCTTCGCTATGATGGCACTTATCGTTCTTATATCCGTTGTATTTAACTGTAGTCTTATATAATCCACGAAAATATTAATGCAAATTTTGTTGGTCAATCACCGCAGAGTACAATGCGTTTCTCACTCCGTTCCCCTTCAAGCACTTCCATCTACCCAATCTGTGCTCCTTTGATAACGTGGCCAATACACGGATCTTGCTGTCCTTCTTGTTCAGGTCCTGTTCCACTGCTTCGATCCCAGAGACAACACCTTTGGCATTCGGTAAATCTCCCAAATGCTCAAAACTTCTCAAATCATCGCTCAATTTCCACACTTTGATGGTTCCGTTCCAGGATCCAGAGAAGAAAACATTGGAGAATGGAATCAGATGGATACAAGTGATCCAATACGGATTGGGTCTTGGGATTTGTCTCAGCTTTGTCGATTCTTCCAGTTCTCCAGACACTTGGTCTATCCCTAATGACGGTTCTACCCCATGGGCGACTCTTACAGTGAACTGTGGCTTCTTTTTCGCAGTAGACCACAACGAGATGTTCCCGTTATCGGATCCCGTCACAAAATGCGAGTCGTCCACCATCGACACCGTCTCAATGGACCCCTCATGGTAGATATACTCCTTCTCTGATTCCGGTTCTGGCAGTTTTTTCCGGTGTTTTTTCTCTGTGGAATCGCCCCCCCTGAAAGTCAATCTGGTCTCTTCTGCAATCTTCCACAACATCAGAGTCCTGTCTCTGGAGCCCACAGTGACACAACGTTCCTGGGCCAATGCGCTGATACCCACCACCAAATCCTGGTGCCCATACAACGTCTCCAACTGCGCCAACTGGTTCACACTATACGTTCTTATCTTCAAATCGCCACACAGGGCATACAATTGGTCGGTGTTTCTCCTGAACAGCAACCCGAGCACGACTCCGTGTTTGCTCTTGTTCTCCAACACTTTCAACGCCGATAGGCTCTCTGTGGACCATATTATCAATCTCTTGTCCTTTCCACCGGTGACGACAAATTTCCCGTTGGGTGACGCCGCTACAGTGTAAATCTCATCCAGATGCCCATTCTTGTGGTTCTCCTTGTCGATTTCTGTGAACTGTGTCCCGCCCCTCGTGTACTTCATTCTCTTGGGCTTCTTGTGGAAATCTTCAATGTCCCATTTCGACAACTCCATGTCCTTGGATGTCGTGTAACAGTACGGATAATGCACTGCAACGGATGTTAGTCCCCTCGATCCCACCCTGGATATCGTGGGCTTGCAGTCCGATATGAGCAAACTGTCGGCGACAAACTTGTACACATATCCCTTCTGTTCAGCGGCGTCTTTCTTCAATCTCGAAGAAATGATGTCTTCGTCCAAATCCAGGGCATCAAACTCTCCATACTCATCGTGCATCTCTGTCGTCAAGTTGTCCAAGTACTGTTTCGCCAACCGCCGACGCTTATCTGCGGCACTTTCGCCGGCAAATTCGTCGTCGCTATCCACTTCCTCTTCCTGTTCATCTTGTGGCAGTGGCAGGCCATCGTTGCTCTCGTCCTCTGTTTCACTGTCCCCTGAGATCTCTTCGTCTGCTTCTGGCTGTTGTGGCGTGTTTGAGGCAGACTTCAGCGGTTTTTTGCCGCGCTTGCCGCCCAATGACAGGCGCTTATTCCCGCTGGGTCTTTTACGCTTCCTGCTGGGATCTGAAAGAAATGGATCTCCCGCCATCGTCTGTATCTACTTCCTTGATCTGTAGCCCCGAGCTCATCTAGTGCTTCGCAAATTTTTTTTTTCACTACAAAATTTTTCAGAATCCGAAACAGGTTTATTGGCGAGACGGGCACGACCTTATTGGGGGTTCTATTTACTCTATAGTTGAGTTCTTCTCGGCGTTGGTAATGGCGCCCAAGACGATCTTCCAGAAATTGGCAATGTCCATATCGTATCCCACCATGACTCCGTCGTCTTTGTGGTCCACAATTTCTGATTTTCCATTGGCAACTCCGGTTTCTACACAGTTGAGGTTATAGGTGTGGTACTGGAAACGGACCGGCGATTCTGGGTCCTCGACACCGTAGAACTGTAACAATGCGACAATTGTCAAGGGATCATGTACAGGGGGGCCCTGGGTGAATCCCTGTTGTTCTACGTACGTCTGCTTGAAAAAACTGATCAAATCGTAGATCATCTTTCTCAAATTGGTGGTGTGGGGCTTGTTCAAAATGCGTTGTTCTACTTCTTCAGAGGCAATCAGCTTATGCGTCAAGTCCAACGGGATCAAGATACATTTGGACTTCACCTCTGGATCTTTAAAAATGACGTTGGCCAGATGCGGATCACAGTAGATGTTGAACTCGCCTTCTCCCCAATTGACGTCTTCGAACCCACCTCCCATAAATGAAAAATATCTGACCTTTGGCTTGACATCGGGGAATTTTTGCAACAAAAGCGCCACATTGGTGAAAGTCCCGGTGGCAATGATCGAGATCTCGCCCTCATGTTCCAAGATCAGTCTGTGCATCGCTTCAACGGCGCCCTCATGGGCGTCTGCCAGTGGTTTGGGCAAGAGATCTGACCCCTCCAAGCCGGATTCTCCGTGGATACTAGGCGCATAAACCGGTTCCCTCACCAAAGGTCTGCTTGCGCCTCGGTAAACTGGAATCTGTTTCTCCTTCCCAATGGCTGTGAGCACAGAAAGCGCGTTATAAGTGGTCTTTTCTAACGAGGCGTTCCCGTGGACGGTGGAAATGCCGATCAAATCGATATTTGGGTGGTACGCCGCCAATAATATGGCAACAGCGTCGTCATGGCCGGGATCACAGTCGAGCCAGACGGGGATCTTGTAGTTTGGTGCTGGCATTTTGGGTTTATGGTGACTTTGAAGTGCAATTGGTTTATCTGGACGTCGCTCTGCCTATATATGTTGACCAAAATCCCGGAGAATTTCTATCTCCGTCGGATATAATATGGATTTTTTCCTACGGATTTTCCAGGTGCATTTTACCGACAGGCAGTGGGTGTTGGGAAGAAGTGTTAGTCAGTGGTGCTAGTCAGTGGTGTAATTTTAGGGCAATGGGCGGTATGTACATGAGGATCGGCTACCACTACAAATACAAATACTCTCTAAGGCTCATTTACATCGTATAAAATATCCGGCCAACGCAGGTCAAACCTGGAACAAATGCTCTCTAAAAGTCTTTGCCGACAATTTGTCAAGATCCTCTACAGCCCCATTCTCCGACACCTGCTCTAAATACGATTTGAACTCGAATTTCAACAAATTCGTCCTGTTGATCAACGTCCTTATAATCTCTATATTAGAATCGTCCAAATTGTTTTTCCTGATGAACAAACATGTAATCTTCAAATTCTTGTGTATGGACAAGAACAAGCCTATTAGTTTTGTCACATTGGTGCTGTTCTCCTGTAATAGCCGGTTAAAGATCTCGATCTGGTTCAATATCACAATCAAATTCGAGCAGATTTTTTTCAAATTGTGCAAATTGTTCTTGTACTCGATCACATTGTTCAAATAACTGTCGGTCTCTTGCAAAATCTGCTTATTCTTGTTCAATGCGTTATAATAGCTGTTCAAATCAAACTTGATGTTGTTGATCAAAGCCACAGACCCTTCTACCGAGGTTCCCAATACGATGAATTCGTGGTAATCCGTGTTGATCAAGTTCATCAACTCGTCGTCCAACTCCTTCAACAACGTCCTCAAGTCTGTAGAGAGATCGTCCAATGTGATGAAGCGGTAGTTGTCAAACATGAACTTGTCCAATAGCACTCTGTCGCCATCGTGGTATTTTTCAATCGTCAGTTGGAACGATTCCCGCGTGAGTTTTGTAGGATATGGGAACTCTTCCTCGTTGTACACGGTATCGTCGTATTCTGTCATTACTCTGTGCTCTGACCAAGATCGATGCATAGTGTTATGGTTTCCTCAAAGTTGAGAGTTCATCGATTCTGTTTCAGACTGCCGTTTTAGGCACTTTCCGCATCTGGTCAATCTCGACGTGATATTTTCATTTTTTTTCACGCTTACCACTCTTACGCGTCTATTGACACTTCCAGAGCTGGCGTTCCACTCACCAAGACCACAATATGACCATCCAAGGTGAGACAAAGTCGTTGTTCGCATCCAGCTGCAAAGTCACCGGGTTTTATACCGCGGACGAATCGCACAAGTTGCTAGCGTACAACAATTCCACCATCTTGAAAGTGTTTGACCACGATGAGGGGGAACCAGTAGTCTTGACAGTCTTGGACAAACTGACAGATATAGTTGTCGCCGAGGACAAATTTATAGTGACTTCCAGTTCAGGAGAATCTAAATTGTACAATTTCAGCGGCAGCAGCGAGACTTTATTGCACAGATCATTGCTTCCTTTGAGGGCTGCGTGTTTCAACCACGATGGGTCTATCGCTTTCTTGGGCGGAGATGAGGCAGAATTGGTCACTGTGAATCTCCAGGACGCGTCCGTTTCACAGGTCAAGCTTCCGGAAGAGATCAACAGCTTGAACTACAACACAGGGAACGATTTGCTCCTGATCACCTTGTCCAGTGGAGACGTTTTGGTGTATTCTATGAACTCTTCTGCTCCAAATATGGTGAAAAAGATCCCAAAGGCCACTCACAGTGTAGTTATCGACGACGATGACTCAGATGAAGACAACTTGTTGGCAACGAACTGTGAATGGTGTCCTGCCAACACAGACTTGTTACTCGTGGCCTCTCCAGATAAGAGCTTCAATTTGTACAACAGGAACGACAATTTCGAGAAACTGGAGCCCCTTTTCAAAGACCAACACACGGCAAAGATTGTGGACTTTAAATTCTCCAAGAACGGCAAGTTTGTCGCCTCGTTGGACTCGAAACACCACATGTGTGTATGGAACTTCAAGACTAAAAAGCTCGTAAAGCGGTTTGAAATCGAGTTTGACGATGACGAAAACAACTTGAACAACATTCTCTGGAGCCCCGATAACGTCAGCTTATCTGTGTCCACGTACGGAGGCTCTTTGTTGCGTTACATGGGAATAATAAACGACGATGACGTGGAAGAGTCGGTGCCATTTGTCGACCAAGATGCTGTAGAGGGATCTGAAGATGAAGCTGACGGTGAACAAAGGAATAATTTCGCCTTTGAAGACGAAGAAGACTTCATTATCGACGATGACAATGCCGGATATGCTGAAAAGAGGTTGTTCTACGAAGAGCACGAGTTGGCAAGTGAAAGCAGACCTTCTAAAAGATACCGTGAGGGCTCTCTGGAACTCAGTGCCCCTCGGTACAAATTGAAACCGTTTTCCCCCGGATCGACACCGTGGCACTCGGATAGACGTTATTTGACGATGAACTCCATCGGATACGTGTGGGCGGTGAAACAGGCCACTAATTACACTGTAACGGTGTCATTTTTCGATAGAGGAGCACATAAAGAGTACCATTTCAAAGATTTGCACGGCTACGACTTGTCGTCGATGAACGAGGTTGGAGTGCTGTTTGCCACGAGTAAATTTGGCAAGAAACTGTCAAAGCTGAAGATAATGTTCAGGCCACATGAAAACGCCTCTGAAACGTGGGAAAAGGACTTGAACTTGCAAAAAGACGAATTCTTGACCTCGGTCACTGCATCGGACAACTCCCTCATAGTCGGATCGTCCACCGGGTTGTTGAGGATCTTTAATTTGTTTGGAG
Source organism: Nakazawaea sp. yHDR128 (assembly GCA_030571255.1). Classification (NCBI taxonomy): domain Eukaryota; kingdom Fungi; phylum Ascomycota; class Pichiomycetes; order Alaninales; family Pachysolenaceae; genus Nakazawaea; species Nakazawaea sp. yHDR128. Next base: position 148,244 of record JAJLXL010000007.1, on the reverse strand, counting down.
TTGCCCTCAATTTGGAGAAACAGAGCCCAATCATCGCCTGTATCACAAACAGCAGGTACTTCTTGACGATAACCTACAATGAGAGGTCTCTGAGCTTCAACTACAACGTCCAGGACTTGGATTTCAAGTACTACCAAAGAGATATCTCGTTACCAGTAACGATACCTGACTCTATAATCCGAAACCCGAAGCACCATTTCATCAAGGGCTTGTTCTTCAGTGAAGACGGAGATCCTGCTATTGTCGGACACGACAACTTGGTGTTGGTGTTGTCCAAGTGGAGAGAGCCGCTCCAGGCACGCTGGATCCCAATTTTGGACATCAATGACGGTATTCACCAGCTTGGAGGTGTCGGGGACGACTTGAAATGCTGGCCCTTGGGATTATTCAAGGACAAGTTGAACTCCATCATAATCAGAGGCAATCTGACGGGGATATACCCGTCGTTCCCGTTGGCACTTCCGACCGAGATGGACTTGAGAATGCCGATAAATACGCGGGCTTCCGACGACGAAGAAGACCCTGAAGAGGCTTTTATGAGATCCAAAACCATGGGAGAGTTGTTATCGGATGTCATCACCAGTGCCGACGCCGAAGACCAGTACGAGCTGGAACAGAGATTGGCCGAGTTGCAATTATTGTACGACAAGTCGCTCTTGAAGATCTTTGTGTCGTGTTGCAATGAGCAGAATTCTTTGAAGGCATTCAACATTGCCCAGGAGATGAAGGAGGACAAGCTGTTGATGGCAAGTGTCAAGATCGCAGAAAGAATGGGTCTTGCAGGGTTGGTGAGACGTATCAATGAGTTGAGAGAGAACAGAATGGACCTAGAGATGGCCGATTGAATATGCTATATAGATGTACAGATGCTACCTTCTTCCCCTTTTCTTCCCCTTTCCAGAATGGCTCGGTCCTGTGATCTTTTCCAAGTCTCTCGAGCTCAAGATCAACCCGTTACGAGTGCTTCTTCCCACGGTGTTGATCTTCAAACCTCTCTGTCTCATCTTCTGCTTCTTTGCCTCTCCGGAGCCGATTCTCTCAGAAGCAGAAGTCGAACCCTTGCCGTGGGACAAGTCTCTCAACTGTCCCTTCTTCACCTTGGACAACACTATGCCGTTCTCGCGGGCATCCCTTTCGTACTTTTCGATCTTTTGCTTCGTAGAGGAAACCATGCCTTTACGCATGGACATGGGCATCTTCTCCAACTTCTTGTGCGACATCTTGGAGTTCACCTCCGATATCAGGTTCATCCGCGACGAAAGAGCCCGTTTACGTGACGCTCCAATGGGGTCGTCGTAGTCCATCGTCTGCAAGGTCAACTCTGCTCCAGAGAAATCGTTCTTCGTGTTGCTCAAGAAATGACTCTCTTTCAACAACCTCTGCAACTCCAAGTCGTTCTTCAAGTTCTGGTCGTCGTTGGTATCTTTGTGTTGTTTCAGCTGCTGTATCAAGATCTCTTCGTCACGGGCCCGCTGCTGCTCTATCGTCAACACTTTACCACTTCTTATAGACTTCAATTCTTGCTTGGAGGGGCCAGTATATTGCTCTGTGTCGTTAAATTTCATGAATTTCACCACTACTGCTTTGCCAGTGTCATTTTTGTGATGGTCGTCGATTTCTGCATCAGAAAACCCCTGAAAGTCCTCGGAACTGTCCATTTCTCCCTCAGAACTGGACCCAGAGGGTACTTCCCCATCATACTCTATGAGATCTTCCTCATCACTGGCGCTCCCGGCCTCCTGGTCGGCTCTTTTTGTCTTGTCTTCGAACCCCAAATCTTCTAGAGATCCGAACGACGCTTCAAACGCTTTTCTCTGCAGTTCCAACGCCTTCAGATACTCGCTCATGGTGTATTTGATACAATCTTCTGGACTTAGTACCGGCCAAATTTTGCAAAATATTTTTTTTCAAGTGAAAAATTTCGATGAGATGCTCTGGAAGCGAAACTGAACAGACAACACAGGGCAAGATGACCAAATTCAGACCGTGTATCGACATCCATTCCGGGCAAGTGAAACAGATCGTTGGCGGGACGCTATTCGAGAACAACGAGGCCAAGTTGGAGACCAATTTCGTGTCTTCCAAGCCATCTTCTTACTATGCCACATTGTACAGACAACACCAGTTGACAGGCGGACATGTGATCAAGTTGGGGTCCGGCGAGACAAACGATAAAGTAGCCTTGGAGGCCTTGCAGGCGTGGCCCGGAAAGTTGCAAATCGGAGGCGGAATCAACGATACCAACGCGGAATTCTGGATTGAGAGCGGCGCTTCACATGTGATTATCACGTCTTGGTTATTTCCCCAGGGCAAATTCGACAGAGAACGATTGGTGGCGGTGTCCAAATTGGTCGGACCAAAGAGATTGGTGGTGGACTTGAGCTGTAGGCGCAGAATAGACAAAGACGGGGAAGTGGAGTGGGTCGTGGCCATGAACAAATGGCAGACGTTGACCGACAAGACGTTATCGAGGCTGTTTTTACAAGATTTGAGCCAATTCTGCGACGAGTTCTTGGTCCATCTGGCAGATGTGGAGGGATTATGTGACGGGATCGATGCGGAATTGGTGCTGAAACTCGGGGAATGGTATACTGAGAGACCCATCACTTATGCAGGCGGTGCCAAGTCGATTCTGGACTTGGATTTGGTCAAGACTTTGAGTCAAGGTCGTGTAGATTTGACCTTGGGCAGTTGTCTTGACATTTTTGGGGGGAGGTTGGTTAAATTCGAGGACGCGTGTGCCTGGAATGTGGGGCTGTGATATGCTATAGAAATTGAAAATCATGTTGGAATTTGTTGAAAGTGCATTAGTCGTATAAACATTAAATGATAAGTATGGGCAGTAGTGTGCCAAAAAGCGTTGGACGTCCTACGCCATTTGGCCATTTGCCAATTGCCGTTTGCCATCAGCCATTCGGCCATTCGGTTCCGAATAGTGTATACCTGATAGTGTATACCTGATAGTGTATACTGATAGTGTATACCTGATACTATGTAGCTGATACTATGTAGCTGATACTATGTAGCTGATACTGTACAACTGATACTGTACAACTGATACTGTACAACTGATACTGTACAACTGATACTGTATACCCATAGTGACCTCTATCCCATTGCCAGCTACTATGGCCTTTGGTACCGGGACGGTGTGTGCTTGAAACCCAACCCATTGAAAAATCGAACTCCAAACTGCCGTCCGTTCTCAAATATCCTGAACAACAACGGCTTGCACACCATTAGCACTGTTGTCATGGCCAAACTCTGCAAAAAAGGCATCAATAATTGGTCTTTTATCACTGTATATATCACGATTGCCGGGGTCAACTCCACTGGAAGGGGTCCCTCTTGCTCCAGCAGCACCAGTCTCTTGGATTTGACACTGCTATTCACAGATACTGCATTGGAGTGCAAAGACCTCATAAATGATTGCTCAAAACGCAAGTCCGGGATCTTCAATGCCGATGCCATTGTGCTGTCTCTATCTCTGGCGCTTACATAGAGGCAAATGAGAAAAATGAACAAAAAAGTACAGATGAAAAATGAAAACGAAAATGAACATAAAAAATCAAAGTGCAAAGAGACTGAACGTGAATTGAACCCGCCGCCATCAGAACATTCATTCACTTTTCACCATGGACATCGATCAAGTAGAAGCCTCGAGCGTGACTATCAGGAAACTGAAAAGAGACCAGCTGAAATTCATCTTGTCCAACGTGGACTTGAGTGTGGCCAACTCTTTGAGAAGGGTGATGATCCTGGAAGTGCCAACTTTGCTGATAGATTTGGTCGAAATTGAGAACAACACTTCTGTACTAGCCGATGAGTTTCTCTCGCATCGGTTGGGTCTTATTCCGTTGGATAGTGAGGATATTGACTCATTGGTGTACACCAGGGACTGTACATGTGAAGATTACTGTGAAAAATGCTCAGTCATCTTGTCATTACACGCCGTGTGCACCTCCGACGAGATTTTAAATGTCTATGCGAGAGATCTCGTTGTCGAGAGACAAGGCGTGACCACTTTGGGTAATCCGGTGATCCGGGACGCCGACGCTGCCGGTGTATTGATCTGCAAATTGAAAAAACACCAGGAGTTGACCGTCAGATGTATTGCCAAGAAGGGGATCTCCAAAGAGCATCTGAAATGGTCTCCATGTGCCGCTGTCGGATTTGAGTACGATCCTTGGAACAAGTTGAGACACACAGACTACTGGTACGAGGAAGATGCCGAGGCAGAATGGCCGAAATCCAAGAACTGTTCCTGGGAGGAAGAACCGAAGCCAGGAGACGTTTTCGACTTCAAGGCAAAGCCAAAGAACTTTTATTTCGACGTTGAAAGTGTCGGATCTTTGAATGCAAGAGACGTGGTGTTGAAAAGTATAAGAGAATTGCAGACAAAGATTGCCAATGTGATCTTGTCTTTGGACGAGTTGGATCTGACCAGACCTCTGGGTGCGGGAACTGCTTATGGAGGTGGAACCCAGTACGGGGGAAACACTGCTTACGGAAACGGTACCGGTTGGTAGAACTGTATATTATAAATGACAATCACTTGTTCTTTGTGGTGTGGTGGTTATAGCGTAATCTGGAGTGGTGTAATGATGTACAGATTAAAATTCATGAAAAAAAATCACGAATCCAAAACTCATTTCAGTACCAACCACCAAGATGTCGCAATACATAGGTAAAACCATCTCGTTGATCTCAAACAAGGGAATACGGTGAGTAGAATCCACTTAAACAGTGGTGTCTCGAAAAACAATACTAACGCCCAAAGTTATCTCGGTATTTTGGAGAACATCGATGCTGATAATGGAACAGTTTCGTTGACACAAGTCAGGTCCTTTGGAACTGAGGGACGGGTCCATGACGTCACCAAGATGGTCCCACCGAAGAACGATATCTTCGGCCATGTCATGTTCAAAGGTTCAGACATCCAGGACTTGAACATCTTGGATTGTGACATCAACCAGGTGTTCCCAGAGCCTTTACCAAGTGTGCAGTCCCCTGAGCCAAAAGAAGCACCAAATGTGCCAGAACCAACACCGGAATCAAGCGCACCAAAGCCAGAACCAGTCCAGGCTCCAAAGAATGAAAAAGAGAACGAGTCTGCGCAACGATCGCCGTCAAATGGCACTAACCAGGGCAATGGCCAGGGCCAGGGAGAACCTCGTACTGTGTACAACGCTGCCCCACAGAGGAAACCTGCTGCGCCAGTGGCTATTCCAGATGAGGATTTCGATTTCGAGACAAACAATGCCAAATTCGTCAAAGGGGAGGAAGAAGAGGCCAATGCAGAGACTTACAACAAGAAGTCGTCCTTTTTTGACACGTTATCTTCGTCCACTGAAGGTGGTCAAAACGATAGAATGAGATGGTCTGAAGAGAAGAACTTGAACTATGACACCTTTGGCCAGACCTCGTTGCACAGAGGTAGAGGAAGGGGAAGAGGTAGAGGTGGTAGAGGAAGAGGCAGAGGGGGTTACAGAGGCCGTGGAAATTTCAGAACTGGTAACCGAGAACAATCGAAACCCGAATGGGCATGAGCAGTGTATTGAGACTAATTGAAAAGCTTTGATTTGTGCAGGTATTGACTGTGAGTAGAAATCGTAGTCATCGACGGTAAGCAGGCATTGACAATTGACGTTTAGTGAATCTGATATGGTATTTTTCAGTGTAATTTTTCATGGTGTATTTTTGTTAGTGTAATTTTTCATAGTGTAATTTTTCATAGTGAATTTTTGTTATAATTTTGATAGTGAATTAAAATCAGTCCAACTTTCCGCACAATGACGTCGATAACCCCGTTCCAACTGACAGATCTCTTCGAATTGAACCCCGTCAACTTGGATACCTTGACGGAGAACTTCCAGATCTTCTTCTACTTGCAATATCTCACCGAATGGCCGTCTCTTTTCTTCAAAAGTGTCGGTGTTAATAAAGACACCAGTGGGTACATGATGGGAAAGACAGAGGGCACGGGGAAAGATTGGCATACACATATCACCGCGGTAACGATAAATCCGACATATAGAAGACTCGGACTACTGTCGGAACTCTGCTCGGTGTTACGCAAATTTACCGAGCATGAGCCGTACAATGCATATTTCATCGACTTGTTTGTCAAATGTAACAACAGCTTGCTGATCACTTTGTATGAAAAATTGGGCTACAGTGTCTATAGAAGAGTCGTTGGATATTACAGTGGTGGTGACATCGGCAAGAGCAAGTTGGATGACAATGCCGACGCCTTTGATATGAGAATCTCGCTACAAAGGGACGTTAAGAACGAATCTGTACGTGCAAATGGGGAAAATCATCATGTATTGCCAGAAGATGTAAAGTTCTAAAATTTACGTCTCTTTATGAAAAACTTGATGAGGTATAGCAAGAATAGATCAAATTGCTCTTTGAACATGAAGAGGAATCCCTGCACCAAAGACAGTTTTGTGATCTGTGGGGCTACACCTTTCCATAGACCCCGAATGCCTTCATTGGAGTAAATCGTCAAGATAGCAGTCTGGAAGTTCTTGTACTTGCTGGATTTCTGCAAATTGGCCTTGCTCACAATGAGGGGTTGTGTGATCAATGTGGCAATGATCTTGGACAACAATCCGAGTCCAAACGACTCCAGTGGGTTCAAGAACTCCTTATCTTTGAAAAATAACGACCGCAATCTTTCGTAAGAACCGTAGGTGATGGACGGGTTGATTGACAAGATCAACGACACTGTGAGTCCATTCCACAACTTGGAAACTCCCTCTTTCTCAGAGATTTCGATTGCCGTCTTCACCATGGAATGTTTCGATGCTATTTGTGTGAGCTTTTGCTTGAGCGATTGCACTTTTTCATCACTTTCCAGCTTCTTGGGCTCCACTACTTCCTCACGCTCTGTGGTCTGTTCCTTAGTGGTAATCACATTGATCGGTGTCACAAACGCCTGGGTAACACACAGAGCCAAGATCCCCATTAACAATTCATCGAAAATCTTTTTATCCTTGCCAGACTTGCCTGGGATCTTGAGGTACACCTTTCTGAGCACAGAGTACCAGTAAAAATAGTAGAAATTCTGCAATGCCGTGCCGACTAACGATGATCCTATTCCAGAATACAAACTTCTCCAACCTTTGGATCTGTACAACTTGTCAAGACAATCAAACGTGTTTTTATACTGCAATGTATTCTTGTCCTGAGTCTGTATAATGGTCTTGACCAAATCCAATGGGTACACTATGGTGTTGGCAGCAACAGAGGCAATTGCGCCGCTGAGGGCCTTCTGAGATGGTGATAACGATGACATTGATTGGCTGGGGCGGTTTGCAGTGTTTCAAACGGATTATCGATGGTATATATACCGATCAGTGATGTCACAAGTGCAATTCCACACTTCTCCTCTTTTTTTTACTGGCATTTTGCGATGAATGGGGAAATTTTGCAGATTAGATTGATTTTAAAGCCGATGCAATAAAACGTTAAAGAGGTGTGGATGCTGTTAGCAGCGGGAAACGGTCTGGATGGGTGTTTATTTAGTCAACTGGATTGTGCGGATCACATGAAATGTCATGAGTTAGGGCGAATGAGCCAATCAAGCCCCCATCGGTGGAGAAATTAGGCCGGGTCAGTTTGGGGGCTAGCCTGGGGGGTTAGCCTGAGGGGTTAGCTTGAATTGGACCGAGAATCTGAATAAATAAACTATAAACGGATCAACGAGACCGATTTCTCAACAGTACACACACAAATGGACTCTGCGTCGTTGATACACAGTGTCTTGGACCTTGTCTGGATGTCGACCAACTCCAAAACATTTCCGTTCTGGAGATCTACACCTCTCAAAACACCGTCATCTCCAATTAGAACAACCCCTCTGTTTCCAGGTCTTTTCAACACCGGGGTATTACTGTATTTGTCCTGTGGCGACATCGTGTTGATGTTGGAAATCACCAAATCACGCCTTATCTCTGCATCAGTCTCGCTGTGCTGCGGAATGTGCACGGTGATCAACCGCATGTATGGAGTGTGGTTCGTCGCCAGTAAGAGCAAATCACCGTATACTACTACAGATGTCGGATGGAATGAGTGATGGCCGAATTCCGAGTCATTGAAAGCGATCTTGTAATGCGGCTTCAACTGCCCCTCAGAAATGCAAAACACATGTACCAAAGAACTCTCCAACAAACCTACAAATACTTCACCCAAAGATGACGTCAGTGGATCGACTCTCACATCTAGACACGTCGGATTTGTCATGAACCGGAAATCGCCCAAACTCTGTATTTCCCATGTCCTCAAGTTGAGCTTGTGGAGGCAGAGCTTGAAATCGTAACCGATAGAGCAGAGATACACTTCGTTCTCGTTTGTCTCATGCGATACCACTTGCAATGACGTGATCAACCTATTATGTAACTTGAAACTTGCAAGTCTTTCCAACATACTGTCGGCAAGCTTCCAAAACACAACTTCTCCGTTCATGTTACATGTCAAGATGTAGTGCTTATAAGAGAGTACTAATCTACTGTTGATGGTGTCTTTATGCTGCACAATGACCCGTTTCTCTTCTGTATCGTACAACGTGATATTCTTATCGGCACTCACAAACAGTAGCAAACGCTTGTGGTCATTACCCACTGGGAGCTTCAAATATGACGAATGTATCACCAATGAACTGGATATAGGTGGTAGTTTTTCAGGCTCTGTGATATCCGTTTTCTCGAACCCCGGGAATTTCACTTGAAATTTGGCGATGTTTTCCAAATGCTGTGGCGTGAACGAGTTCAATGTCGTCTCTGACTTTGTCTGGACCGCATTAAAATCGAGATAGCCCTTAACAATCGTATCAAGATCCCCATCTATAGAACTGTCTGTGTCAAAAGACTGGCCCAATTCCTCTTTGAATAGTTCATATGTTCCACGAAGACCATGCTCTTTCAAGTATCCTGCTATCAATCTCTGAACGGCTTTGTCCAATTGGGCGCGAACTGACATCTTTGTGCAGTGCGATATCTACCTTATCGTATCAGTGAAATATGTTTGTCTGGTGGTGTACCGATGTATTTATTTCTTAGGGTTCTTATCGTATCACGTGCCCAAGTCATCTTTGAAAGGAGAAACAAAAACAGGTCACACATTCCGTCTGGTTTAATTTTCCTCCCTCAAAGTTCTCCCCTGAGTGACAACCCGCGCAGCGGTCTTCTATCAAAATACACTACTTTTTCCCAGCCCTCACCGCCCCCATATTTCCCAATCAAGTGAAAGTAAAAATTTTTAAAATCGTTTACGCTGCACTAATTTTTTCTCTCACGATTTCCAATTTTCATATTCAAAAATTTTCTTCATATACTTGAATTATACTTGTTAATTAATCATTACACAAGAATACAAACATGGGTAACGGTAAACCAAGAGGTATCAACTCTGCCAGAAAGTTGAGAGTTCACCGTCGTAACAACAGATGGGCTGACCAATCGTACAAGGCCAGATTATTGGGTACTGCTTTCAAGTCTTCTCCATTCGGTGGTTCTTCCCACGCCAAAGGTATCGTTTTAGAGAAAATTGGTATTGAATCTAAACAACCAAACTCTGCTATCAGAAAATGTGTCAGAGTCCAATTGATCAAGAACGGTAAGAAAGTTACCGCTTTCGTTCCAAATGATGGTTGTTTGAACTTTGTCGATGAAAATGACGAAGTCTTGTTGGCCGGTTTCGGTAGAAGAGGTAAGGCTAAGGGTGATATTCCAGGTGTCAGATTCAAGGTCGTCAAGGTCTCTGGTGTCTCCTTGTTGGCTTTATGGAAGGAAAAGAAGGAAAAGCCAAGATCATAGATTGTTTCTATGTGGTGTATTACTTCTAAACCAAACATAATATATAGCAAATGGTGTGCATTTTCACGGAAATCACAAAGCAATGAATTTATTTGTTCACAAACTTGTCACGGATGTTGCTTTTCATGGGATCATGTCGATATCATAGAGGGTATTCAAATTTTACACACATCATGGATTATTTCAACAGGATCAATATCACAACTTATCACGACACCAGATCCCATGTTCAAAGCTACACATCTTTGTAGTCTGTAATTTCACCCACTGGTCTACTGTTCTGATCTACTGTTCATTTTCACACTCTTGAGAACTTTGTTAAATACACACTCAAGCACCTAACTCTTTACCTTCAATAGAGATGCCTCCTTTTCCAGTGCCCTTCTTCTTACTACTCATGCTGTTCAACTTTTTCGACAAACTCTTGAATCTCTCATCCTTCATAGACGACTGTACACCTGAAATGTCACTTGATCTCTGTTTGAAGATATCTGGGTTCACCTTTGGAGCCACTCTGTACAGCGAAGTTCTAGCCAGAGGAGCCAGAGCTCTCTTTCTTCTAGCTGCAGCTTCTTCGTACAATGTCTTTTGTTCAGTTACTCTGCTGTTGGCCAGCATAGGTGTAGTCTTGAACTTGTGGTAGTCAAACAACGCTGATTGCACGTTCTTGTCCCTATAGTTATCGGATCTCTTCATGATCGGTCTCGTCCAGTCCCCAATCAACTTATCGGCGATTCTCTTGATCGAAGGCTCGATCTTCTTGGATCTCTGGTAGAATAACATGATCTTACCCAACCCACTCTCTTGTAAATGTATCGTCTTGATCGGTAACGTCACAACCAGCTGGAAAAGCGTCTTTTGGATTTCGTACAGAGGCAACGACAGTCCGGGCAAAGGTTCTAACCAGATCCTCACACTTTCAAGCAAGTTGTTGTCCAAAATAGAGTCTGCCAAGTCCAGTCTGAGCAAGACATTGCGCACTTCAGGTAACAATTTCAATTTCTCCAATGCAGGTTCGCCGTTCATCACACTCTCTTTGTCCATCTCTGCCACCAGTTTCATCCTCTCTTTCAATTCAGAGATGGCGGCATCTTGAAACATCTCAATGTCGTCTTCATCTTTCTTCTTTCTTCTCTGAGTCTTATTCTTGATGGAAGCGTCCAATCTCTCTTCCAATTCTCTTCTTCTCCTCAGGTCGTCAGTCTCATTTACGTATTCTATTTCCCTGTTATCGCCCAATTCCTCTTCAACGTCTGCTCTTCTCTTTCTGGCCCTTATTGGAGCTTTCTTTTTACTGCTAGTCTCTGCAATTTCTCCAGTTCTTTGTCTTTTATGAGACTTCAACTTAAATGCATCTTCTTCTTCCACATCTTCGGCGTCTTCATCTACATCCTCGATATCAGAGACTCCTGATCCCTCCAGAGCGTTTGTCTCTATCGTGTCGGCCTGCTTGTCTTGCTCGACAGCCTCATCCGCCGAAATTTCTGGGATCTCTGGGACCTCTGGCACTGGCTCATGCTCACCATCGCTCGACATCGTGCTCTCTTTTTGATGCTAATGATACGGATCTAGGCACTGGTTCTGCTGTTCTAAACAACCTGCCTCTGTATTTTTTCATCAGTTTGAACTATTCCGTAATTTGGTCGTGTTCCGGTGATCAATTGTGGATGGCCCAAAAATTTTCAACGAAAATCGATACAAGACTACAGTGGTTCACAAAGACTCAAAGAGATTAACTACACGATGTTCGGAGGCCCAGGACAACCACCATCTGAGGAAGAGAAGAAACTGCATCAGCAGGTTACATACGACACTATCCAGACAGCAGCAGCCATTGCCGGTGCCTTGTGGTTGATTCCAACCGTCATCCATTTCGTCAAGAAACAGTTCTAAGACGGTCCAGGCTGGATATTGTGCATGTATATAAGAATTTTGGTCGGTTTCTGACGTGGATGCATGGCCATTCACGGCTGGGGACCACCTTGACCGCTACACGGCATGATCTGTTATTCAAGACGCTTTTGCTTGTATAGTGACGACATAATAAACACTTTAAAGATTCAGTACATGGTCAATCGACTTTGGTCTTGAGCCTTGGATTGTAAAAAGGGAATGCAGCACTCTTGAGGTACCCCGAGATACGTTTTTGGTGCCCTTTTGGGATAGTTGCTAATTTGTGAAAGTTCTCATTGAAAATTAATAGATCTGATCTGTTTTTCGTAAACTGCTCCCAAGAGTCTTCCCCTTTTTGATCTTGGTGTTGGAATAAGTATCGAAACGCTTCAGTGAGATATAATTGGAGAACGAAATTTCCCCGAGAGTCAAACTGTGCCCTGGGCTGGTTTGTGCGTTTATCAATGAGATAGTAGGTTTGTTCGTATAAGATAAGTAAATCGTGTTTGTTGTACCTTGGTTGTAAGAAATATTCGTTAAAACATATTATCGGAAGGTGACTGTTATTCAACTCGTTTTTTGGACAGTTTTCAGTCGGACGATCAAGGTCGAGTATCTGTCTAGCCCTGGGGGTGATGAGGCGAAGTTCTTGTTCACGTAGTTGGGGTGTGGTGTGGATTTTGAATCCCTGTGGGATCTGATTTGTGTAGGCAAAGTCTACCAGGTTTTGTCCCGAAGACTCTTCCCGATGCTGTTCCAGGTATCTCGGAACTTTTGGACCAGGTTTTGTAGTGCTGAGGTGATCTCCAAAGTCTTTTGGGAGATAAAATTCAATTATCTCGTTTGATCTGTCAGCTGACAAGCTTCTTCTGAGGTCTTCCAGGTCACCGATCCACTTTGTCGATTGTGTCTTCTGTTCTCCCCTTTTCCTGATTTGGAACCCAGCTGTGCCATCTTCTTCATCATTGTGAGAAGCGTAGAATTCTACAATTTCAAGAGAGCTGTCGTTAGTCTGATCATCAATTGGGTCATTTTCAAGATTTTGCAACAGTGAGCTCCCCTGATCTTCATAATAGTTCAATTGTTCCTCGAGACAGCTGTCATTCGCCGTCGCTTCTTCTTCGGACCGAGAAGTATAAAACTCTATGATCTCGAGAGAGTCAACTGCACCAGACTCTGGAGTACTGGTGGCTGCCTGAAACAATTGCTCAGTTCTTACAGACTCCAAGGACCCAGTCGAACTCCAAAAGCTGTATTCTGATGATTCTTCATCTCTAGGATAAGGTCTTGGCCTAGCGAAAGAAAGTTGTCCTTCATTTTGAATTGGGGGTACCGGAGCAGGCGATTCTGGTGATGTCCTTCCCATCGCCAGCAGCTGTCGTCTTAGTTCCCTGGGCTCGTTCTGTGTGCACGGAATCATACTTTAACGGTGATATTAACGATATCAAACTATCTCCAATACTCATCTCCGTTGTTATCGTCTGCTAAATTCCTGGTCTGCTCTTTGAATTATCCCCAATCGGTCACTCTTTTAGATGCCACAGAGATATCCCCTAATCCCCAATTCGATCCCAAATCCACTAGGATCTTCGCCAAATCAGCTCCGTGCCATCACTTTCACCATTTTTTTTTTTTGTCAACACCCCGTTCCACCAACTCACCGGGCCATCGCACATCCGGCCCACCTAGCCCCCTTCCGTTTCGGGCCCAGCGAGCCGATGCGGCAGAAGGGAAAAAGCGCTGGAAAAGCGGAGGCAATCCGAGGAAAAAAAATGATTTCAAGGCCCATGAGCAAATCAAGACGAGAACGATTCGCTTTGTATCGAGCAGTGTCATGATCAGGCAATTGGGAACAACACGGCGTTTGGCAATTGTGAGTGGCAAATTCTGGACAACATCGGGTCGTGTCCTGGGACAAAAATGGAGGAGTTTTGCGTCCAGTAGCTACCTTGGGGAAAGGTCATCGGGGCAAGATTTGGATTTCTACCAGTTGTTCCCCAAGACATTCCCCAACGGGCTACCACCGGGCTCACCGTTCACTGTAGACTTGAAAAAATTGAGAAAAGAGTACAGGGCATTGCAACAGCAGTCACATCCGGATATTTTGCACGGATCGGTGCAATTGCGAGAGGCTGCTGATGAGCAAGAGATCAAAGACCAAGTTTCTTCGGTGTTGAACAAGGCATATTCGACGTTGAAGTCGTCTTTGAGCAGGGCACAGTACATTCTCAAGCAGAGGGCTTCGATCGACTTGAATAGTGACGAAGAAATCAAAGAATTTCAGTTCAAAGACAAGTCTTTGTTGATGTACATATTGGAAATCCATGAGGAGTTGGAAAATGTCAGTACGGAGGAGGAATTGAAGGACTTAAAGGTCCAAAACGATGCAAGGATCTTGGAAAGCGAGGAAAAGATGGAAGAGCTCTTTGCGAGCGAAAATTATGAAGACGCAGCATTAGAGCTGGTGAAGTTGAAGTACTGGTACAATATAGCCAATGCGATCAAGAATTGGGAATACGGCAAGCCCATCAACTTGACCCATTGATCTTGCCAGTCATTCAACTTGTCAATGTGCTGATGGCACTACGTAACGTGTATATGTATCTGACTTTATTTACAAGCATTTGAACCCTATAACTGCAAGTCCTTGAAAGAGACAACCTTGTTATTCTCAAAGGCATCCACATTGGAAGATTGTTTCAGCTTCTCCAACTGGATCTCCAACATGTCACGCTTCTCTTTACCAGTGTGTTTCTTGATAACTGGTTGCAGCGATTCCAATTGGTCAAGCTCACCTCTCAGCAGCTTCTCCTTGTACAAATACCCTCTTCTCTCTGCAGAATTGTAGTACAAGACATCTCTTCTGGCGATTGGTCTGGCTTGCAACGGAATGTATCCCCTTTTCTCTAAGAACCACTTCGAGGCATGGTGTGCTCTGTAGGACAACTTCCCGAAGTATCTCGATGTAAATTCACCACCAGCCAGTTCAATGGCTTTGATGGCAGGCCCTGTAGCCCTTGTGGCCTCGATCTTGAAGGGTAATTTGTATTCTTCTTTCCCAGTCCCCAAGATCGTCACACCGTCCTTCATTCTTCCCGATATTATCCCGCTTTCTTTCATCTTGGCAATGGTCAAAGTCTCATCTGCTGCTAATTGTAACCTTCCCTCTTTGTAAAACTTCTGTATTCTCTCGAGTTTGATCTCGTTCAAGTCCAATCTGTTCAGTCTGTAGAATCCTCTCTTTGGGATCAACCTATACAACGGAGTCTGACCACCTTCGAACCAGTTCGGTATACTTTCTCTGGCCTTTTGACCCTTCTGGCCTCGACCAGAGGTCTTACCCAATCCTGATCCAGGACCTCTACCGAGTCTCTTCTGGGTCTTGAAAGAGCCTTTTGCCGGGTGCAATTGTGAAAGAAGCGACATGCTTCTCACCTGCACTGGCTGTATCACGGTCTTGGGGCTGAAAAGAGCTCTGAAAGACGACAACATTGGCCTGATATGTGGTTCTTGGTCAGCGTTTAGCGGTTCAAATTTTTTTCAAATTGTCGATTTTTTCACTACAAAAAGGGGCGTTTGATAATCTACGCACGACATTGTTATTGGCTCGACATGGTCATGGTCTGGCCAAGGCAGCCATGGCTAGACATGCTAAAGACTACCACAAGTGTCTACTATATACTACTATTCCTCCTCACACATTTTTTGGAAATTTCTTGAACGCCCTCTTCAAGATGTTTCTCGTCTTGTAGAGATTGATGATTCTCAAGTTCTCATTGGGAAGATGTGCCCTGTCCGTGCTCTGTCCACACGGCACCTGGCACAGCTTGGCATTGAACGTTTTCTCTAAGAACCTGATGGACGGAATCGAGCCTCCTTCTCTCACAAACAACGGCTCGATATTCCACTCAGATTCGATCTCTTTTTTCAAGATCTGGTACGCCAAATTACTTGGATCTCCAAGCCATGGCTCAGACTCGTGCAACACGTTGAACTTGATCTTGTTATCAGTGTTCAACTTGGCAAACTGTGAAGCGATATGTGAATGCAACCTGTGTTTAATCTCTGAAATGTCCTGCCCAGGTACTATTCTTATGGATATCGTCAGAGAGGCAGAATGGGGGATAACAGTGCTGTTCTTGGGCCCACCAACGTCCAAGATGTGGATAGACAACGTCGGAGTGCACCATTTGGACAACAACTTGTCCATATCCAAGTTCAAATGCGTTCTCTCCACCACAGTGGAGAAGTTGTCCAACTCCTGGGCCTCTTCCCAGTCGAGACGTAGCCTGTCGTAGAATCCCGGAATCAGCACCCTGTTCTCTGTATCTGTCAACGAAGACACCACTTTCATCAAGTCCATTGCCGGCTCGGATTTCCCATCTGGACCCTCGAATCCCGAGTGTCTGTCCGGGTTGTCGTTGAAGATCTCCAACTGCGCGCTGATGACACCTCTGAGCCCGTAGTTCAAGCACGGAATTTCGTTGTCCAACCAATAAGAATTACTCAACAACACCCAGTCCACATTGCCTATCAAAGATGTATGGCTTCTGATCGCATCCTGGAACCCATAAGACCCAGTTTCCTCTTCCCCTTCGATCAAGAACACCACATCCGAAAAGAGCTGGCCCTCGTGGAGATTCTCAGCCACGGCAAATATCGACAGGAGCAAAGGGCCCTTGTTATCGGTGACTCCTCTGCCGTACAAGTACCCATTTTGCGCCGTCAACTGGTACGGATGCGATCTCCAGTCGCTCTGGTCCATCATGAGAGCCTCGATGACGTCGTAGTGGCCATACCAGAGGATCCGGGGCTTATCCTGGGCCTGGGGCGGGGCCTTTTCCAGCTGTTCCTGGCCAATTTCCGGAGACTTTTTCGGCACTTCACCCTCAAACACCGCATATACAACAGGATTCCCGTTTTCCACCGGAATCAACTGCGATTTCGCTCCTAGTTTCTTGAAAAGCGTCTTCAAGTAATTGGCACACTTCCGGGACTCTTCTATGTAGATCTCCGGTCTCTTTGACACTGTCGGGAACGAGATCAAGTCCTTCAAGGTCTCCAACAAGGCGTCGTTGTCCAAGTTGATGTTCAGCATCGACCGTCTGTGACTCATCGAGTCATTGACTCCGTTGATATCCCACAAGATCAACGTGTTGTCCAAGCCTCCGGTGATCAAGAAGTTGTTCCCATTTGCACCGGTGAACGTCTCTACAGTCACCAGCAAACCCTGGTGGGCGATCCACTCTGATTTGTGGTCACCGTTCAACTTCCACTTGGTGACCCCCGTCTTTGTGCCCTTGAAAAGGCAGTCGTTGAAGATCGTCATGGAGAAAATGTCGTCTTCATCGGACTGGAAAGTGCGCAAATGCTGGAACGTCGAAAGGTCCCACACAATGACCCGGCCGTTGGTCAAGCCACAGTACAAATAACTGCCGCTGATCGCCGACGACAACGTGCTCTCCTCGTTATCGAGTTCCGTCACCAAGGTGATTTTGTCGTCGATAAACGTCCAGATCTTGCAGAACCCGTCGCCTCCACAACTGATCAAGAGCTCGTTACAACTGTCTGGGATCTCGTTGAAATAGTCGAATTTCGGGTTCCGTTTCACGCATTTCAACGAGTATACAAACCCGTTATGGGCGTATCGGATGATGTTGGACGAAGGGATCTCGATCAACACTGTCTGGGGGAGATGGCGCTTGGTCTGTAGATCTGAAATGTGCCCCAGCGTGCTCTTGGAATCAAAGAACTTGTCGGGCCTGTTGGACGGGAGGAAGCTCGGGTCATCTTTCGGCGATATCGAGGGCAAGTGGGCGTACAAGACCGAGGCATTTTGCGTGCCAAAGAACACCGTGCTGGTCTCATTGGACACGGTGATGCTGAAAATGTCTCCAATGTCCACCAACGAGTAGATCGTGTGTGTGGTCTTCATCTGGTCCAAATCGTGCACTTTCACCATGGAATCGCTGCCGCCGCTGAACAACAAGTCCTCGTTGGCGTTTAGTGCCAAACATAACACGGATCCCGAGTGGCTAGTCAACTCGTGCTTCTTGGCATATGTGCCCAAGTCAAAAACCACGATTCTCGAGTCCTGGGTGCCGCAAAAGATCAAATTGCGCCGCGGCGATACCACCACGGATAACGGCGAGATGTCCAGGCTCCATTTGTGCACAATCTGCGGGTCTGCGGCGTCATTGGGGCTGATCAGCGGGTCATCTAGTGTGGCACTGGGGAGTGTCGTGGCACTTGAGCCCAGTGGTTTGAGCGTTGCCGGCGCGGGATTCGCGCTCACAGACATCGAAAAGGGAAGCGACGGTCTTTCGGCGCTATCACGGAGCTCCGTGGCTCGAGAACAACCCATTGTGTGTGCGTAGTCGGTCAGTGCTTGGTGGTGCATCGCTTAACAGCGTGAGCTTGAAATTTTTCAGTCTGCTGTGGCTGAGAAAAAATCAAAAATCAGAAATCAGAAATCGAAAAATCAAAAATCAAAGGGAACACGACCAGCGTCAGCGAGATCAGGACAAGTACAACAAGATCACATCACTTCACATAACAATGGACGCGGAATACGAACACCACCATGGACACGAGTTCAATGACACAAATTCCAACTACACAGACTTCAACTCATCCGACTCATCCAACTCCACTTTCACGCTGCAGGACAAGGAATTCGTGAAAGTCAGTATCTACACACCGATCATCTACTTAACCATCTTGATCTCGGTGTTCATGTTGTTCTCCTCCATTTATAGACGTCGCAAGCTTTCCAGCAGGATCAACAAGGTGAATTCGTTGTTTGCCAGAAATTACGCAAAAGACACGTATATACAGTTGAAAGACCAAGAGCCCAAGCCGAATCCCAAAGTTTTGAAAGCTGCGTTGTTGAGACGTGGTTCAGAGTCCATCAGAAAGATGTTCAAGTTGAAAGAGAGCGAAAACTACATCAATGCCCTTTACCAAAATGGATCTATAGGCCATGACTACTTTGAATCCTTCCAATTGGAGAAGAAGTTGAACGAATTGGAGATGAACGAGCTTGCAATTGAGGCAAACAGTATCAAACCGAATTGGGCACAGCAGTTTTTTCCGCTTTGCCAGGAAATTACTATCAACGAGGCCTTGAGACGTAGATTGGGAGCTGTGGATCAGCGTGAGCAGGATTTGTTGCGTGAATGGGGGGCCACTGCCGGGGCGAAAGCAACGGCAGTCGCAAGCAAACTGGAATCCAAGTAAATACAATGCTAGATGACAGTTGCAGGGCAAAGGCCGGTAATTGCCAATAAAATGGTGGACAAAACGATGTAATTGCAATGATGAACCTAAGTACGGTTTGCACTGGCAGTTGCGAATAACAACAAAGTACAATCAGAACTGGCAGTCGCCATAGCGAATATGATACTTCAATTAACGATGAGATTCGGAACTGATAGAACCTAATGACCTGGCTATATACATAAGTAATCCTATTTAGATTCTTCTCACCTAGAACTCTTTGTTCTTTCTGCTCTTCTTCTTCGTCACGACTTTGAAAGCATCATCCCAGTCGTCCCCAGTAGAACCAGTGACACCTCCATTCGAATTGTCCAACGTCCGGAGCATCTCTTCTGCCCAACTGAAGGCAATTCCATGCGGAATCGACTTCTCAATGGCCAACTTCTTCTTACAAAACTCCTGTGCAAATCTTCTGCCGTCTATGGTGGACGAATTCGAGTAAACAGTATCGGCAATGATCTCCTGGCTCTCTGTCGATGCCGGTAACTGGATCAAGATCGACAACACGTCCTCTCTGTTGACACCTCTGTTCAATTGGGTCAATTGCGAGCGACACCAGTCGAAAAACTCGTCTCTGGAGTTGGCCAGAACACGCACCAGAGGTAACCCAGTGCTGGCGACTCTTGGAGCTTTTGGAGCGTTTGGTTTCTCAGCAGCAGAGGCGGAAATTGAACGTAAAACCGTCGGATTTGACGTCTTGACAGCACTTGCACTGACCACCATACCAGAAGAGGATTTCACTACAGGTTTCACTACAGGTTTTTTGGTGACTACAGTCCAGGCGCCGTTCAACGTGGTGTTTTCGGCCAATTTTGCAGCCAAAGAGTTCTTCAGTTTCTTGGATTCTACAGCAGCTGCTTCAGCTTCTTCTTCCTCTCTCTGGATCTCTGCCAACGTCTTGATAGGAATAACAGGGGCTGTTGGAGCTCCTTTCACTGCCCATGATGCAGTTCTCGGTAACAGCGGCTTCAATTCCACCAATGGAGATGCGGCTTTGGCAGTTGCTGCAGCAGTTGCCGTGGCAATAGCTTTAGCAGCACTGAGTCTCTGGTCGTGCAGCAGTTTCTCCTTCAGCTCCAACTCCTGGATCTGGGCCAACGACAACTGTGGCTTGACAGTGGACGAGGATGCCCAAGGGGCCAATTTCGGTTTGACTAGGGTGTTTAGCTGTGTCTGTGGCTCAGGAGTCTGTGATTCTCCATTTTGTGGCTGAGGTGGCTGATCTTGTGCTTGTGGCTGGTGTGGCTGGTGTGGCTCAACCTCTGGCTTGTGGGTCTCTTCTACGGGCTGCTCCACCGATGGCTGCACTTTCAACACACGTTCAGGTGTCACGTCTATCTTCTCCAAATCAACATCGCCTCCAACTGCCTCTGGAGCAGTTTCAATTGGCTCATCCTGTAGAACAGATCCTAAAATGCTGGACTGGAGCTGGTTCAACACATCAGGTCCAATCTGCTGCTGCTGATGCTGGACCCCCATAAACGATTGCTGTGGTGTGAAACTGGACTCGACAAACGGAGACGGAGCATTTTGGACGGGGACCGGGTTCAAACCGTTGGATACGGGCTGGCCCCACGGAGATGCGACTCTTTGTGGAATCGAGGTCGTGGAGTTTGACAAAGCCGGATGCTGAACCTGAGGCTGATGGATGTGTAGAGACAAATCCGGCAATGGAACCAAGAATGGCGTGTAAAATTCCCCCAACATCTTAACCAACTCTTCCAAAGTCTGGTACCGTTCTTCTTCGACTCTTTTCAACCTCAAATCTAGAGAAAGGTAGTTGGCAGAGTACCAACTCTGCATCAACGTGCCGTCGAAAGGACCCTGGATGTTGCCCAGAGAGTCCAAATAAACCCATTTGATCTCGTTGGGGCCCAGAAGTTGCGGCAATGCCGACAAACCTGGCGGTCTGTTCAACGGTGTGGCTGGTGTGGAGAATGGGTCGTTCACCAAAGCCCCGGTCTGCCACCCGTTGAGCGGTTGCTGCTGGGCGTGCTGGTCCGAAAACCCGCCATGTAGCCCCAAGTGTCCCAAATCTTCATGGAGGTGCTCGGCGCCGCTCGGCGTGGCCTGTTGCTGCTGCTGCTGTGATATGGTCCGCCTGTTCGGATCACTCACTCGGAACACAGATTTACTGGTGATATCGGTCCTGGAGTCCGGGAATTGGTTCCTTTCTTGCATATCGTTCAAAACTCCAAACATCTGGTCCATAGTATACGATTTGCCGCCTTTGTTGGGCAGGATCTTGGGCGTGGAGTCTGCGAGAGTAGGTGTGCTTGGAGACAGAGAAGTCGAGGCATTTGGTACGGTTTCTGAACCGCTCAACGTGGGAGTGACTTTCTGATGTTGCTGTTGCTCTTGTTGCAAGGAAACTGGTAATTTGGGACGCATCCTGATCATGAAATGGCAGTAGTTAGTATCGATGAGCAATTGGATCTTCCCCAGACAATTAGAACTTACCAAGAAGGGCCGAACGATTGTGACATGACGTATTGAGGGATGACAAGTTTTGGTTATATGTGGTTGTAGAACAGGTCAGTGTGGCTATATCAGTGACTTTGTATAGCTGGTCCCGTGGTGAATGGTGGTGAAGAGTCGATGGGTTGAGATTCCTAGTTGAAAATTTTTTCTCATAGTTAAGAGCTGCCCAGCAGTGGAAATTTTTTCGAGCCGCGAGGGCACATTAGGCGGGGCAGGCGGGCAGAGTGAGGGAAGAGAGGGCGGAAGCATTAGGCAGGTTAAGAGTGTTCAAGGTAAGTAGATTACACTGTATAGGCATACTACAGTGCAAAGAGCACACTGCTAATGAGCAGATACAGTGCACAGTGGACCAAAATCCCAGTCATTACACAGTTATGCCAACACATTGCTACAGAAAGACCTAGATGATCACTATTATCACTATTATTCACTATCAAATACCCATCTTCTTCTCCAATTCAGAGTGGAAATCGGTGTGCTGATGAGCCCCATCAAATCCGTCATAAACATCCTCCCAATCGATCGAAGTGTCCTTGTTCAACAAGATATTCCTATGTATGTTAGAAGAACCACCCAACAACGAGGGCTTGAAATCCGTGTGGTCCACAATAGACATGTCCATCGTACGCTTGATCGGCTCTCCAGCCCCAAATAACCGCCTATACTGTTCCAATCTTGTATTGTTCTGTGTTTCTTCCCAATTCAGTATCCTGTTCTCCAACGGGTGTCTCCCGTTGATCTTTGAAGAGATCGAGAGTGGTCCTTCACCTGTCCTCAAAGTGTCTTGCAATCCAGGTGCCGATGGCGCGCTCTCGCCGTATTTCACCGAACTGGTGCTGCTCAGTTGGCCGTTTTCAGGTACAAGTCTCATTGACATCTTGTGTTGGTGGGCAATCAATTGATTGAATACTGTGTTCTTCCCGTCTTATCGTCAATCAATTGCCACTTGAGTATTGATTTTTTTCCACAAAAAAATCTCTAAAAATGACCGAGACACGACTCCAGGTGATAGTTGATGAAGACACTCCGATGTACGCTCCACGGTACACTTTGAACGGGATCCACGGTGCCAGCACCACCAGTGTGAAATTGAGTCCCAACGGCAAGTTTTTCGCCACCGCATGTACGTACTTCTCCGATGCATTTCCGACACGGGTACTAACGAAACTTTTCAGCGTCTGACAGGAGTATTAAAGTGAGGAATATCGCCGATGGGTCACATTGTATGACGCTTTTGGGCCATTCAAAGGGCGTTTCCGAGCTCTGCTGGTCCCCTGACTCACTTTACTTGGCCTCGGGCTCAGACGACAAGAGTATCCGGATCTGGTCGATCGATACCGGTACCTGTGTGCGCGTCCTAAAGGGGCACCATTACCACATCACTTCTGTACAATTCAACTACAAGGGCAACCTCTTGATAAGCGGATCCTCGGACGAACTGATCAGGATATGGGATGTGCTACGCGGGAAGTGTCTCAAGACGTTGAGTGCACATTCAGAGCCCATCTCCTGTATCGATGTCATCTGGGACGGCACCATCATCGTGAGTGCCAGTTACGATGGCTTGATCCGACTTTTCGACACTCTGTCGGGCCAATGCTTGAAGACGTTGATCTACGAGTACAGTGGAGGTTCGTCTTTCCCCGTAAGTTATGTGAAATTTTCTCCCAACGGCAAGTACATCCTCCTGAGCACACTAGACGGCTCCATAAGACTATGGGATCACATGAACAACAAGGTGTTGAAAACGTTTGTAGGGCCGCCGGAGCTGCGCAAAATCGCTGAAAAATTCACCTGTGCCACAGATTTCGTGTTGTCGGAACTGGATCAAGGCGGATCGGTAAACAGGCCGCTTGTCGTGTCGGGTTCAGACCACGGTGATGCCTACATCTGGGACCTCCAGACGAGAGAATTGGTGCAAATTTTACATATCACCGGGCCTGAGCAGCCCGTGATATCGGTCGCAAGTTCCCAAAACAGTAAACTTCTATTGCTGTTGTCCTTGGACGGGACTTTGACCTGCTACGATTTAGTCCAGCAGGCCGACCCCGCTTGACCCCACTTTATTTGGTACCCGTGAAAAAAAATTCACTAAATAAATCTTGTGATTTTCCACCTCCATTGTAGAAGTATCGCCCGAGGATGCTAAGAGCCTTCAGAGCCGCAAACAGGGCGCGGACTTCCAAACTCACTCTCAGATGCATATCCACACAGTTGCCGCCAAAACTGGCCACTTTGCTGAAATTCGAGTTCCCCAAACTGACCCACACCATAGGTACCATTGACGCGGACTTGGAGTCCCATCTAGATACAAGAGTCACATTACACGGATGGATCCACAGCAAACCACGGAAAATCTCCAAGAAATTGGTTTTCGGCGAGATCCGAGATCTGCAAGGCTTGGTGACGCAATTGGTGTGCTCGGGCGACGCCTTGAGAGGTGCCTCTATTGAAGATGCTGTCTGTGTGAGTGGGCGGATCGCCAGGAGAAGGCCCAAGAAGGGCGAGCCACAGACCGACAGGTGGGATTTACTCCTAGAGGAGTACAACGTGTTGAACAAGTCGAATGAGCTCCCATCGCAGATCAGAGAGTTGCTGCAAGGATCTGTAGACGAATTTCCACCTGAATTGAGGTACTTGCAATTGAGGCAGAAGGGGTTCCAGGACTCGTTGAAAAAACGTGCCACAGCCGCCAGATCCGTCAGAAAGACATTGGACTCATTGGGTTTCACCGAGATCGAGACTCCGTTGTTATTCAAGTCCACACCGGAAGGTGCACGTGAGTTCTTGGTACCAACTAGACGTGCCGGGCTGTTCTACGCATTGCCGCAGTCCCCTCAGCAGTATAAGCAGTTGTTGATGGCTAGTGGTGTGCACAGATACTACCAGATCGCCAAATGCTTCAGAGACGAGGATTTGCGTAAAGACAGACAGCCAGAGTTCACCCAGGTGGACTTGGAGTTACTGTTCAGCAAGCCTGAAGATGTGCAATCAGCAGTGACACAAGTGGTCAAAAACGTCTGGGAATCTGTCCGGGATTTGCAGTTCTTCAAGTTGGATGTCTC
Organism: Nakazawaea sp. yHDR128; assembly: GCA_030571255.1. NCBI lineage: Eukaryota > Fungi > Ascomycota > Pichiomycetes > Alaninales > Pachysolenaceae > Nakazawaea > Nakazawaea sp. yHDR128. The sequence continues at coordinate 123,706 of JAJLXL010000007.1, read as the reverse complement.
TGCTGACAAATTGGTCCAAGTGGAGTCTGAAGACGATTTCACAAAGTTGAGTTACGCCGAGGCTTTGGAAAGTTACGGAATCGATAAGCCAGACTTGAGATCTAGCTTGAAGGTGGAAAACTTGTCCCGGAGATACGGTGTTCAAGGATCGGTACTGGACTTCCCCGTCGTGGAGGCTTGTGTGTTACGCGGTGCATTGCTGGGAAATGTTGAACTTCCAGCGGCTTTGACACAACCTCTGGCTTATGCCAACAGAGTGCCAACTATAATTCTGATCAAAGATGAGTCGGACTTGGCGAGCTGGACCGATAAGTTGGACCTGTATTTTTCCACTCCTCTATCTGGATCTGTTCCAAGAGACCAATTGCACCAGGATTTCGGCTTGCAAATCGGTGATGTCATCGCCATCTCCACCAGAGCAGAGCTAAGCTACGAGAACCCGACTCCTATCGGCAGATTCAGACAGTTGCTGATCGAATCTTTCCCTGAAAATTGGAGACGTCAGTTATACGACTCCCAAGGTGAAGTCGAATTGGAGTTGAAGCCTGAAGACGTCTTTGTGGCCTCCTGGGTCGTAGATTTCCCCTTATTCTCGCCCGTAGAAGTAGACTTGAAAGGTGATTATCCAAAGTACGATTTCAACAACTTTACCCTGACTCATCATCCGTTCACCATGTGTAAGTTGAAAGACTACGATAATTTGCAAAAAGACCCATTACTGGTCCATGGTGAGCACTACGACTTAGTGGTAAACGGTGTGGAATTGGGTGGAGGTTCTAGAAGGATTCACGACGCAGCATTGCAGAGATATGTCTTTACCGAGATTTTGAAGATCCAAGACCCCGACAGGTTGTTTGGACATCTCTTGTCGCTGTTTGAAGTTGGATGTCCACCACATGGTGGATTAGCTATCGGGTTTGACAGGATGTGTCTGATGTTGGTCAACAGTGGTAGCATACGTGATGTGTTGCTGTTCCCGAAATCCAAGACTGGAGTCGATGCGGTCGTGCAGAGTCCAAGTGATGTGCAAGATCTAGTATTGAAACAATACCACATCAGAAAAGATTACATGTAAATAGATTTCTTTAGAAAATCAAATCAAAATTGATACTAATATACATAAATTACCCCAATAAAGCCAAAAGAATCATTAATAAAGCAGCAGAAGGACATCTTATAATTCTTGAGAAGCCTTTGGTTTACCTGATTTCTTTGGCAACAAGGTTTGGTGGATGTTTGGCAAGACACCACCTTGAGCAATGGTGACATCACCCAACAACTTGTTCAATTCCTCATCGTTTCTGATGGCCAATTGCAAGTGTCTTGGGATGATTCTGGTCTTCTTGTTATCTCTGGCAGCGTTACCGGCCAATTCCAAGATTTCAGCAGCCAAGTACTCCAATACAGCAGTCAAATAGACTGGAGCTCCAGAACCAACTCTTTGAGCGTAGTTACCCTTTCTCAACAATCTGTGGACTCTTCCTACTGGGAAGGTCAAACCTGCCTTGGCAGATCTTGAAGTTGAAGCTTTTGCTGATGAACCGGCTTTACCGCCTTTACCTCCTGACATTGTATTGATGTTTGAAAAAAGTGAAAGTTTTCAGTGAATTTAATGAGATTTAAACAACTGATGTTGGAAGGTTTCAAAAAGAATCAGATTGGAGTTCACTCTATGGGAATCCTGGGGGATTTTATATCGATGAGGGCAAGCGAAAACAAAATCAGATTTGATCGGTCCATGATAAGGATTACACTGACAAAACGCTTTATTTGTTTTCAATTAACCAATAACGGATCAACAAAATTGCTGCAGATATGAGCTGACGGCACTCAAGCACTACGATTGGTCATGGATTTACCAGTTTATGTGTTGCCGGTTGATTGAGATAGATTAATCCATCGCTCCATGCTGAAATTTACACATACCATCAATATCAACCACACTTATTGTTTGTTGTCCTTTACTCCAGACGCAATGACAAAAAAAAATCCCGCAACTTAATATCATGGTGGCAAAATGGAGCCCAATTATTGGCAAATCCGTGCCGTTTGTAGTGCCGTTATCTGATACGAAAGGACATAATTCATGGTGTAAATCTGGTACCAAGTGATGTTTTTTGTTCGTTTCTTGGTGTGACCAAATTTACACCCAAACAAATAAACAAAAAAAACATGCGCGCGCACTTCTTATGGCATATAAAAATGTAGCGAATTTCCTCCAGACGATTTCAAACGTATTTTAAAATTTCCCTTTTCTTTCCCAAGTCATTTCAATTTAATTGAATAAATCCACTAAAAACTTTCACGTTTACAACATGGCACCAAAAGCAGAAAAGAAACCAGCTTCCAAAGCTCCAGCTGAAAAGAAACCAGCCGCCAAGAAGACCGCTTCCTCTGGTGAACCAAAGAAGAGAACAAAGGTCAGAAAGGAGACATACTCTTCTTATATCTACAAAGTCTTGAAACAGACTCACCCAGATACCGGTATCTCCCAAAAGTCGATGTCCATCTTGAACTCCTTTGTCAACGATATCTTTGAAAGAATCGCCTCTGAAGCTTCAAAATTGGCTGCTTACAACAAGAAATCTACCATCTCTGCTAGAGAAATCCAAACTGCTGTCAGATTGATCTTACCAGGTGAATTGGCCAAGCATGCCGTCTCTGAAGGTACTCGTGCTGTCACAAAGTACTCTTCTTCGACATCTGCTTGATTGTTCTCTGTGTTTTTTCTTTCAACTTTAATTTCGGGTCTCATTTATGTATGGTTTTTTTCCCCTCTCTTCGTTTCATTTGGGCTGAGTCTCATCTGAATCGATTGAATGTATATTAGCTATCAATCTATTCATCCTCCTGTTTTGGGATCAATACAATCACCAATTTGTAGTGTTTAAAATACTCATTTCAACTCTTATCTTTGTCGTTTTTGTTTTGTTTTCTGTGGAGTACCCACAATTTGTGTGAAATCTGAGCAAATTATCATTTCTGTGTTGGCTACTATTTGAATCAACGATTGCTAGCATTTGAACACAACTGGTCTATTGGAAGCACTCTAGACACTTCTAAGTGTACCAATAGGTGTGTGGAAGTTATTTATAATTCACTTTAGCACATTCACATTTGCGGATTTCTTCAATTACGAAATAAATGAGTAATATTTTATACATCTTTAAATTCTACATCCACATGATCTATCAAAAACAGCACTTTGTTCGTCATTCTACCTCAAAATACACTCTACATTATCCATGCACATACGCAATGCTAAACATCTAATCAAATGCTGATTTTCAGTTGCTATATCTAACCTAACGTGAATTATACAGTTGCAAAAACATGAGCAAAATACTAATTTTTATGGAACCCCCAATTATTCTACATCACTAGAATAATCAGAAGAGTCATCATCTTCGTCATCTTCAGAACCAGCTTCTGACTCTTCCAAAGACAAATACTCTGTTGAGACTTTGAAGCCCGCAGACTCCAAGTATTTGGCAAAGTCGTCAATTTTGGAAGGATGAACTGCTGCAAAAACACACGATTTTTCAACATCAAAGATTGGCACAAAGTACTTTTTCATGGCATAGATCAAGTCCAGCGTCGTGACATCACGCAACTTCTCCAAAGACTTGGTTCTATAGTTTGGTCCCCTCTCAATCAATACATCATCGGTAAACTTGTCCATAGCGGCCAAGAAATTGCTCTGTTGCAGTTCCGCCATTTGGTTGACGATGGAACTGATAGCACCTTGGATCATCTTTGGTTCAAACTGCTTTGCACCAGACAGATACTCGTTTACGATCAGTTTACCGACTTCAAAACACTTTTCAGCATCGGCACCTCTATAGATATCGAAAGCCAATTGTCCGACTTCCACCAGACGCACAATGTTGGCACCATAGGCCAAACCTGTACCCCTAATACCTCTCCAGAACGGTCCTTCAATAGCCTGCAAGTATGCAGAGCACAAGGCGATTTTCGGAACGTCTTCATGGAGGTAATCAGTTGGAATTCTCGTGGCAATGTTCAAATATGCCGCTTCAGAGCCTGGAGTGGAGATCAAAAATGCCTCTTTAGACAATTTCAAACCGGTTTCTGTAAGAGTATCTTTAGTTCTAGAGATGGGCAAAATCGAACCTGGTCTTTTGGCCTTTGAGAACTTGGTCCAAGTCGAGACAGGGTTCGACAATTTGGAGATTTCTCCAGAGATCAAGAATCTGAAATTTTCAGGCTTGAACAACTGCTCCCTTATTTTCTCCAATTTGGATTCAACTTCTTCATAAGAACCATTATCGATCTGATCAAGCAACTCAGAGTAAAATGACTCAGTTTGTAACGGATCTGTAGCCTTTTTCAATGATCTGTCTGTAACGACATTCTTACTCTTGATGGCTTTTATCATCAGGCTTCCACTTCTCTTGACATCAGGTAATCTATTTATCTGTTTCTCAACATGGATTCTCACTCTTGATTTGTCGAATCTAGTACGGTATAAAGCGTTGTGTAACCATTCGATCAGCTTGGCGTAGTTTTCCCTAGGAGCCTCGACTTCAATGCTGGCCAATTCTGCCAAAGAACTGTACCCGACACTGAAACTCGTGGAAATGGTGTCTCTATCGATCTCGGCCACCACTTTCTCGTATGGGATCTCTGTCTTGTCCTCCAAGACCACTGGCATCGAAAATATGTCTTCGAAAATGCTCAAATATGGCAACAACTCCGCATCCACTTGGAAAGATGAGGCAAACAGCTGGATAGAGACAAACTGGCTTTCGAAATCTTCAAAGTGTAAGAACAATGGCAAGTCCAGTGGGGTGTCTGCCTTTACAAGACGGCCGAGTTGGGTGTCACTGTTTGCAGAATTCTCGTTCAAGCCGGCTCCAACCGTTGTAGACTCGATAAATTGCACCTTGGAGGGATCAGGCTGGCCAAATTCGTTCAAAATGGACTCCGGAATAGGTCTGTCATTCAAATCCATGGCATCTTGCAATTTTTTCTTCAAGACATCGAGATCCAACTCCAGCTTCCTCTTCTCCAGCAATTCCAGGTTCTCTTTCTTCTTCTCGGCATACAACGAAGCAGAAGGTCTACCCAAGACGGAACAACTCTTGTTCTGGATGAGATATTGGTCCAACAAAGAGGTCCATTGGTCTTTGGACCAATTAGCCAACTCATCGTACTCGTTCAAGTCCTTTGCCCAGGCGGCCAAGTCCGAGCCATCTACTTTACCATAGAGGAAATGGTCGATTACGAGTTCTGCGAGGTTGTCTGGCGATTTTTCTGTCTCAAAGACATATCTCTTTCTTGCAGTTTCCAAGACTTGTCTGACTCTGGCAAGATCAAAATCTGTTAAAGCCGCATTGAGCAATTCAAAAGTCTTGTCACGGGCCTCTTGCAACTTTTCAGTCGGGACTCCGGAAAGCAGCAAGTTGATATTTGTACGTATGAAATCGTCGGTGTAGTAATAGATATCTACGGCATATGGGTCTTCTATCTCCACCATGTACTTTGGTAACCAAGCGATTGCAGATTCAGTTAAATACGAGCCCAAGATGTCAAGCGCAATGTTGTGGAGATGGTTGGTGGCTTCTGGTCCGATCCACGAGACATTGATCTGTCCAGTGGACTCGTCTTTGTCTGGGAACTCCACGACTTTCAAGATCTCTTCCTTTAATGGTGAATCTATAGGAGAGTCCACAAAGGGTCTCTTATTAGGAATTGGAGGCAAAGTGGGCAATTCTGCATCGAATTGGTCCAAGAGCTGCAACAATTCCGTCTCATCAACGGTACCTGTGATGATCAAGTTCAAGTTATCCGGTCTGTAGTTATCGGCGTGGTATTTACGGATCTTCTCATTGGTCAAGACTCGCAATTTCTCGATCAAGCCGCCGGTTTCACTGGAATATCCGGACGTTGGTGCGTACATGTTCCTCTGGATCTCCAAGGCATTGACGCTCCAGGCGGTATTCACATTTGCAATCATCTCGCTGAACACAACACCTTTCTCTTTGGCTTCACCATCAACATGGTAGACCTCGGTGTAACACAGCTCGTCTGTCAACGTGGGGAAGATCAAATGGTCGAGATAAACGGGTAACAACATCTTGAAACCCTCCCATCCAGCAGTGTTCAAATTGTACACAGTTTGGTCAGTCCCCGTCCAGGCATTTGTATTGGCAAAAGCCAAATTTCCCAAGGTGTCCAATAACCCTTTGTAGGGATATTTCTTGGATCCCATGAAGATCAAATGCTCCAAAGTGTGTGGACATCCCGAATCGTCTTCAATCTCTGTGGCCACTGCAAAATAGCCCTTCACCACTGGGGATTTCTGGTCAATGACCGTGCACTGGAGCCCCGTGCGCTCGGATATCCATTTCTTGATACTCAGTGGCGCATAATCCACTTTAAATGAGCTTTGAAGCTTGAATGATGACATCTTGCTGATCTGTGCCCTGAGCATATAAGTTGATCAGAGATGGATTTTCATTTTTTCAAGTGAATTTTTCTAAGATTTTGAAAAATGATTTTGATAGTGAAAAATGAATTTCTGATAGAGAAAGTACCTTGCTGTCAAGTGTCCATCAGAGCACATTGCGATATAGAATACCCATCAACCCAGCAATGCAATATATACTGTTAATAATGATATGGCTCATCAGCGCCGTATTTGCAGCGCCACCTGCGCCACTGGATCCGCCTTTCACACACACTGCAACTCTACACATCGAACACGGGGACAAAAGAGGCGAGATCGTGTTGGGAATGTTTGGCAGTGTAGTGCCAAAGACAGTCGAGAATTTCGTGCAATTGGCCACTGGAGAACACGGATATGGGTATGAGAACACGACATTCCACAGAATAATCGAGAATTTCATGATCCAAGGCGGCGATATCGAACACAAAGACGGCTATGGAGGGTACTCTGTCTACGGGAAGCATTTTAATGATGAAAATTTCATCGTGAAACACGACAGGCCTGGCAGAATCTCGATGGCAAATGCCGGACCAAACACCCAGGGATCTCAATTCTTCATCACCACGGTGGTGACGTCATGGTTGGACGGTGCACATGTGGTATTTGGCCAGGTCACGGACGGGTTGCAATTTTTGGACTACTTGCAAAAAGTCTCCACCGATGAGAAGAATAACAAACCTCAGCAGGATGTAATGCTCAAGTCAATTGATGTGAAGAAAGTGGCACTTGATTCCGACGCAAATGCCGACTTTTTCGACGAGTTGAAGGCCACTAACCACGCCAAGACGGGGTTCTTTTGGATGGTGGTGTTCGGATTATTGGGAATCGCCTTGGTACTGTTGTCCAAGATCAAGAAACGGAACTTGATCGCCTTGAGACAAGATGTGGCTTTCAATAGAAGCGATTAAGAGGATTGCCAATGAACGTTCTCGGACTGGATCCGACTTGAATTGAATTGAATTGAGGTTTCTAACTCAATGATGGAGCACCTATACAGCGTTTTATACAGCTTCTTTTGCGAAGATATAGATCTTGTCACTCTGCCGTACTGTACTGTTTAACAATTGCATCAATGCCGAAAAGTCACCTCTCAGCACGTCCTTGAGTATCCTGATCAAGAGATGCTGGTTTCTTAATACACCGAGAACAGGAAGCACATCTAAACCGGAGTAACCCCGGATCCGCTCAACTTCTTCCCACTGCAATTCAGTATTCACGGGTAACTTACCTGCGGATTGGGCATTTTCAGCGTTTAAATTCAGATCGGTGATCACATAGTCGAACTTCTTCCACGTAGACACTTCTGATAACACCTTTTCATCTTCTTCTTTATCGTACACCACAGTAGAGTGTTCAAGGGAATCTGGTTTCAAGTACGTGAATAAAGTGACACCAGTCATACAGGTGGGGACGTCTAAGTGCACAGTGATCGCAGTCTTTGGCCCAATATGCTCGTTTTGACGGTCCAAAGCCACTAGCCTATTGTTTAACGCAGTGATCGCTACGCCTCCAGGGTAGTTTAATGAAGAAATGTACAACATGAAGAGCGAGATGAAGAACGATGCTACAGCAGTGATAAACACAAAGAGCTGCACTACAGACTTCAACTTGGATATCCTTGTCAAGCCTACGACACCATTAGTGGCCAACAAGGTGAGACCAGGAACAGCATAGATGATAAATCTCCACTCCTTATGGGGCTGAAATGAGAGCAACAAGACAAACAAGAGTGATCCCAAGCCGATGGTTCTTACGGTGTTCACCTTGGTAGTAGTGCGGTACATTGTGCCAAAGAGACCCAAGACCAACACCGATGGTGGACAGAAAATGGTCAAGAAATACCTCGAGAAATATGCCTCAAAGGGCTCTGTGCCCCATAATTTCGAGTTTCCTTCATACACGTTGAATAGCACAGACGAAAGTTCAGGGACAGTGAGGAAACTGGACCAAAAATATGAGTCGACAGCAGTTGTCACTACAAGCCCCATAAGCCCAGCCAGGACCATTGAGGCTACTGTGGCCGGGACAGATTTTAATTGATACGAAAACATTGCGACAAAGGCAACTGACAGTGCAAGCACGCCGACTTCCGCTCTGAATACTGCAGCACTGAAGGCTAGCACGGCAAGTCCCCTGTTGAAATTCCCCTCAAGAATTGAAGCAAGGGCCAAGTTGGTCAAGGGCAACAGAATGAAGTTAGGAAGCGTTCTCGAGGCATAATACGTGATATGGAACTGTGAATACTGAAGCAAGGCAAAATATACCGGGGCCAACGCGTGGCAGGACACTTTGTAAAGTGTCCTTCTCAACCTCACCACCAGCACCCAATTGGCGACCCCCAATGCCACTCTAACGAACAATTGGTAGTCCAAATATGTGATTTCCGGTTCATAGAACAAAGTGAACGGCTTTAAAATAGCTGCTAGCACACTTGAACCCACAAAAGTCCGCTTGACGGCGCCTGGAAAGTCCCGATGATCAAACTGAGAGAGATCAAGTCCATAGGTGACCAAGTCGTGCACCGCCTGCATGTTGAAGCTTTCTTCCACTTTAGTGAAGGGGGATACGTAGCAATGACCGATAATGGCTAAAAGCCAGGCAAGATCGAGCAATTGCACCAACATCTGTGTGTTTATCTGATGCTCTGGTGTCACTAACCCTCTTTGGAGGGTTTGAAAAAATGAATTTTTCATGTCAAATTTTGGGCATCGGTACTAAATAATTGGAGGAAAAAATCTTGAAATTTTCAAAGTCATCGGTACTATATAAGTCAGCAGTACTAAATCGATACAGGATGGACGATATTCCGTTGTTAGTGGAAAACGAGGCAGAACCAATCAAAGTGGATACCAAATACGATCTGAGCTTTGAGATCGACCCACTCAGTAAAGAAGTGGACCGCAAGGAGAAAGTACCCATCACTATAATCACAGGGTACCTTGGGTCTGGGAAATCAACATTGTTGGACTACATCTCCAAAACTGGAGCCAAGAAGTTGGCAATCATCTTGAACGAGTTCGGAGACTCCTCGGAGATCGAGAAATCTGTTGCCATCAACGACGGAGAAAAACAGTACGAAGAATGGCTAGATCTCGGAAATGGGTGTCTTTGCTGTACAGTGAGGGACAACGGGGTCGCCGCTATAGAGAGACTCGTGTCCCGGAAGGACTCAACTTTTGATTACATCATCTTAGAGACCACTGGCGTGGCAGATCCAGGTCCAATTGCCAGCATGTTCTGGCTTGATGAGGGACTTGCCTCGAACGTTTACATCGATGGAGTCGTGACGGTTTTAGATGCTGAGCACATCATGACGTGTCTAGACGACATTGGAGGTCACTGGCACCGACTGAACAACATCCATCCAGATGAAAAGGAGACAAAAATCAAGGATAAAGAGGATAGAGACATCACCACGGCACATTTGCAGATCCTGTTGGCTGATGTGATCTTGCTCAACAAGATGGACAAAATAAAAGATGACAGGGCAAAGATCGTTGAAAGAGTCAAATCAGTGAATTCTGTTGCCGCAATCTACGAGACTTCTTTTGGGAAGATCGGTTTGAACAAGATTTTGGACTTGCACGCCTACGATACCAAAGAACTTGACGATGTTGTAGCAGTGTCGAGCTTCCACGACCCGAGGATTTCCACAATCTCCATTAAATTCCCAGCTTTGAGGGCTGAGGACTTTGAAAAAGTCGATAGTTTCTTGCAGCAGGTGCTCTGGGAGAAGACTGTCAATGGAAGTGCAGTAGAGATTCATAGGACAAAGGGGGTGTTGCTCAATGGAGACAAGTCCGATGTGAGAGTCATACAGGGGGTCAGACAGACCTATGACGTTACTCGTGGTGCAGTGATGAAAAAATCGTTCGAGGAGTGTCAGTTGGTGCTCATAGGCAAAGATCTCAAAGGCGAAGATCTCTGTAGTGAGCTTGCAAAGTATTTAGGCGTGGCCACAGGTGTAGTCCACTTATCGTAAATTTATAATGCATTGTGCTTCTCATGCTGCACTTCACACGCGGACCTGTAGATAGACCAGAATTCTTTCAACAGTCTCTTCTTGGACGCCTTCAGACTGACGGCTTTCGCCTCACAGACTAACGAGTTGAACACCCAGATCATGCTCACTACGTGGTCTTGGTTTGTTTTCATCTGGATCTCAGCAAACAGGGGTCCTCGACCGGGAGGGAGAAGAAGTTTGCACAGCGAGCCTCTCTCTATGTTGGTCAAGATTTCATTGTCACTTTCGATTTCTTCCAGCATCTCTTTCTCTTTAGATATCTTCAACTCGGGGGATAACGCATCGAATTTCTCGATGGCCGCTAGCAACTTTCCAGCATACAGCGCTGACAGCGGGAATTGTGGCGACGATTTTGCAAAATCCTTCATCTGCTCTATATCTGTACTGTTTGTGTTCTTGTTCACTGTAGGAAAGGTCTCTTCTGTATAATTTGGTTGGAAGTCGACAATATTCAATTTCAGTCTGGTTTCCCGATCGAAACCGAACCAATCGCACAACACCTCATCCACTCTCAATTCTAAAAAACCCGAACGGCACTTCATGTTGGCCTCTATTTTCAAAAATATGGGCTCCACGAGCTGCTCGAGGCACGTGACCATCAGTCGCAAAGTCGCACCTCCTTCGATTTTGCACTGGCCTATAAAGGACTCAAAACAGTCCGCCAACACTTTCTGATTGTAGTCTTCATCAGAGGTGACTTTTTTGAGCAACAGAGGCAACTTCACCAGGTGTGCATACACAACTAGTGTGTCATTTTTTACCAAAAGGCTCTTGATACCGGTTAATGAACCATCGGTCGCATTGGGAAATCGCTCGATAGCCAAACGTGCAGCCACTTCACCCAATACAGAATCTCCGTAAAATTCCAAACGCTGGTTTTCTTTGGCCAAGAAGGTTGCCTGGTATTTTGACAAGTTACTCAAAGATGGTGATTTCAAAATCCCAGGGTGCATAAACACGCATAGGTGCAAATCACCGGAGAGTTCTGGGAGCAGTGGTATTCTTCTTTTAAAAGATGTCGGTTGAGGGATTACCGAGTTGGATTTAATTTGATTTGAAGCTGGTGGTAGCGCCGCTTCAGGCAAGTCGAAATTGAGCAGATTGAGCCGTTTGAGGCACCGCAAAAGCAGGTCGTTCGAACGAAAGAACTGCTCGCCAATATCGTGGTTTTCAAACTTTCGTTTCAAATCTGACAGTTTATTCAACAAACCGGAGAACAGGCTCAATTCCTGATTGCTGAAATAGCCGCCCATCTTTGTGGTCGTGGGGGTTTGTTTCACAGTTTTACCCACTCTATGTGAGGTTGGCAACAAAGGAGCACTCTCCTTGACGGTATGGCGCTTGCGTCGAATCCTCCTATACCCAATGGCACGTACTGCTGGGTTCAAAAGCCCAGCGTTCATCATGGACTGGGGGGTTGTGTTCAAGTGAGGACTCTAAAACATGGTGAATATAATACAAATTGGGGATAATTTTTTTTCTTCTCAATAGTAAATTTTATTACAGATTGGGGGTGATGCCGAAAACTATATATTCTAGCACAGCTCGATGTCTAAGATACCACCTATGGTCTGCACCGAGTTGAAATGAGGTGAGTTACAGTATGACTATCCTGTTGAAATCGGAAAATTGGGAAATTGGGGGCGTTTGGCTCACTTTTACACATTGCTTCACCATACTAATCTTGTTGTAGCTTCGAAGTTGACACATTCCGTCTGACATCCAACTGTCCATTGTTCGTGATCGAAGACCGCAATTTGTTGAAATCTAGTACCGAATTGTTGGTGGCGATCGCCCCATTCGGGGTGTTAGTCCCCGAGTTGGCTTTGCTAAAATTACCGCTTTGGTACGTCTTTTGGTAGTCGAGAAGACTGCCGACACTTGAAGTGCTGCCGGTGTTCATCAAAGGAGGTTTACTATTACCCGGTGTAGAGTGGAGATGTGAAACGTTCAACAACGAACTTCTTGTGCGAATCCCCTTCCCTTGAGCCATCTTGCTCTGATAGCCCGAGAAATCATCCATTTGCCCTTCCTCGATGCTGCTGAGAGCCAAATTGGTCTCCCTGATGTCACAGGTCTCCAGCGATGCAAGTCTCGTGTAATACAAGTTCCTCAATTGTAATCTTGTCTTCTGCACCCAATGGTTACTCATCAGCTTGTTCAAAGTCTTCATGTTGAGGTACTTCTTCAGGGCACCGGACCTTGCAAGACCGTACAATATGAACAGCAACAAGGCTAACAAAAAGAAAAAACTGACACCGGAGGATTTTGAACGGCGATCCGAGGGAATTACATACATGTTTCGCACATCTACAGATGGAGACTCCGAGACTTCAACGTCTGTGCCTTCAAATACGTTCAGAGGCACGAATTTAACAGACCCCAAGTTGACACTGGTGTCACTGGACGTGATACCGACTTTCAGATTGCCGGCTACAGGTTCTATTTCACTACTGGCATAAAGCAACATTTTACCAAGAGTCCAGGACAATTCTGCCCCTTCGATCAAATTGGCACTCTGGAAGGGCACATGGACAGGCTCGTTCTTCACCAGTTCAACTTTATCCTCGGCCAAATAATCAGTTTCAAGACCAATTCTGGGCAATCCAAACCCTTCGTGCAAAACGTTGATCACCCAACTGGCTTTAAAACAAGAATCTTTCAAATACTCTAACTTCATATTCTTCCCATACTGGCCACTTTTGTAATTTTTCATCACGTTGTCCCAGTCATCTCCACAGAATTCCTTCACCTTTTCGTTGAATTTCAAGAAACTGTACTCTCCGCCCATATCAAAGACATCGTTTGCGGTGTACCAGTACTCTGAGATGCCTACGAATTTGTCCTTTTCAAAATCAATCAGAGGAGCGTGCACCCCGTTGAACAAGCACGGGTCATCTTTGCAGGGCAAATGCTTGAGCAATAATGGATATATGTCTTTTAAACAGTGTTCGTAGCTGCCCAAACCTCTAATTTTGTAGTTCTTTCCCTGGTACTTGAAATCGACAATTGCGTCTTTTGGAGAACATGGGTCCACCAAGTACTGTTCATATTCCTCTGGGGTATCTACGCTGTCTGGAAGCGACGTGATGGTGTTTCTCAAATGTCTCTTTCTGGCCTGGTTTGCACCAAAACCCAACCATGTGCTCACAAACACGTTCCAGTCCTGATTTTTGCCGTTCACGTTCCGCAACGACACCGTATACAAGTCGTCCTGGTGCTTTTCAATCTCTTTTTGGTCCGTTGGCACAAACGCGATCTGTGTCGACGCCCCGCCCATGTCCATGAACCCAAAAGACGTGTGATGAGCGCTGTCGTAGTTATCAAATTGACCCATCAAGTAGTTCAACCCGATCCACCCGTACAACCCTTCCACTTCTCCGTCAATCACCTGGACATAGTTCTGACAGTCGGGGATCTTGAATCGGGATTTTGAGTTGATCGCCGAGCAGACGTTGTTCAAGATCTTGAACCTTTTCTCTTCAGGTACCAATCTCATTCCAGCAGTAGCAAGCACAAAGAAAGGTGTTTCAGCCTGCTTGTCTTTGGGCACGATTTTCTCCAGATACTTCACAAGGTGTTTGAAATGGTCGTCCCATATCTTGTCTGGCTTGTCCTCAAACGAAGACATCCCCGGAGTGGTCTTGAAAGACCAGTCTTCTTGCTGGACCAATTTTGGCACAGAGGTCAACACGGACCCGTCTTTTGACAGCTTCTGCAATTCTCGAGGATCTTCCCACCGGTAGATCTGTAGCCGGGATCCCGAAGATCCGGAATCTACCACGATCCCGTATTTATAGTTGTCTTTGTCCACCATGGCCTTGGATCAAAGACCTGATGTGGTGTTAAGGGGCGCGATTTGGAACCTGGCTTTTTGATTTTTCTGATCTTTTTCTTTCGTTTTCTGGATCTGAATTTTTGACATTTTTTGTCTTGTGCCTTGAATTTTTAGGCTGGCTTTAGCTGACTTAGGCTGACTTAGGCTGGTTTACGCTGGTTTAGGCTGGTTTAGACTGGTTTATACTACATTTGAGCTTGGAAGGACCAAATTGAGACTGAAAGACACCATTCAGACTCGTACCCAGGAACCGTCTATTCTCTACGTGACCTATACTTTGGCTTGGAACGGTCTGGGGACACCGATCTGTGATCAGGGTCGTGTCCAGCGCCCTGTTTTGGGTCACGGCCACTTGGAGTCTTGCGCTGCGCTATATATGCAGCCATTGGATCTGCAAACTCGTCGTCACTGTTATTTGGTGCCGGATCTGCCTGGCCAGACTCGATCCGCTTCGACAGCCCCACCCCGCCTGCACCTTCCGAACGTAGCAACTTCTGCATCCGGTCTTTGTACTGGCGCTCCTTTTCCATCTCCTCGGGATCTTCACTGGTAAACGCCCTGTAATGGCAGTGGTCCACCTTGACGGTCCTGTCCAACAACCTGGCCCCATTCAAGTTGTCCACCAGCAACACCGTAGACCGCTGGTCTTCGTAACTGAGAAAGCAAAATCCCTTTGATTCGCCCGTCTCACGGTCCCTCACAAGCTTGATGTCGTTGGGCACTCCGTACTGTGAGAATATGATGATCACGTCTTCTTCTTGTAGTTCAAAGGGTAGACCCCCGATATAGATATAGCTGGAATCCGCATATTGAGAATGCCACGATGCTGTTTCAGAAACGTTATTCCGGAGCTCTTGCTCGCTCAACTCCTGGATCTTCTTGACTCCACTCATCGTTAACGTCTTGGTGAGATTTTTGATGTCTTCGGAAATAATTTTTTCTATCTCCAGCTTGGGATTTTTCAGGCCCCAAGAAGCCATCAGCACCGCGACAATTGAGACTGAAAACGCGTAATGCACTCAGAATACCGCGTCGGACAGCGCTTAAAGATCCAGGACGAGCTTTGCACCGTTAAGTTTGTCGGAAAGATTGCAGCCTGGCCCTCAGATGGGGCTTTGGGGATCGAATGGGACAATCTGCAGAGAGGGAAGAACGATGGAACACTAGAGGGGGTGCGGTATTTCGCAACATCCAGGGGCGACTCGAGCGGTTCTTTCATGAAATCCAGCTCTAAAAAGTTGCTCAACTCAACGGGCACCAGTTTTGTTTGGGCATTGTGTGACAAATACGGTGAAGGGTTCAGTAACTATAATAAGTACCTGGATTTGTTCAAGCATGTGGGGAATGTGGTATTGGAACGTGAGAGAGACGATAAATTCGACGAGATCAAAATCGGTTCGAAAGTCGTAGAGACCTATGGGTTGGAAAGGTTGGATAAATTGCAGTCAAATTTCCAGACACTAGAGATCGTGTCGTTAAACTCGTGCAATATCGCACATAACGGACCAGAGTTTGGGTCTTTGGTGGCCATTGACAAAGTGCTACCGAATTTGAGGATCCTCGACTTGAGTTATAACTTGTTCGATGACTTTAAGGACATCTGGACCATTGTCAGCGGTACTAATACCCAAAAACTCGTCCTAAATGGTAACAGATGCCGATGTGACATGCCTGCTGACTCTGCGCTATCTTCTGTAAAAGAACTATCTCTCGCTGATACTCGGTTCACCAGCCTTGTGCCCATAATATCTTCATTCCCTGCTGTGGAAATCTTGAACCTCTCAGCTCAAGGCAACTCTAGACCTGATTTACATACAATTTCTCTGTTGGAATCGCTCAGAGCCTTGGACTTGTCATTTAACAACTTCACTGAGATCCCATACAACGTGCTATCCGGCATCCCCAGTTTGAAGAAGCTAAGTTTGAACAATAACAAGATCTCTGCAGTGGAACCGAGCTGGTGTCTCCCGGGAATCACAGAATTAGACTTGAGAGGTAACCTTTTATCGAGGTGGAGTGATGTGGATGCATTGGCTACGAATTTCCCCAACTTGGAGAGTCTCAGGATCAACGAAAACGCTATAAAACTGCCGTCAAACCTGAACGACCCTAATAATGACTTGACTGTTGTTCATCTCGTATGTCGGCTTCCAAAGTCGTTGAAAATTTTGAACAGAACAGCCGTAACTACTAGTGAGCGTACAAACTATGAGCTTTACTTCGTGTCCTTGATAAAGCGAGATCCGTCACAGTACAAGGACTTCTTTGAGACATCACGGTTCAAAGAACTATCTGTTTTGTACGATATCGATGTAAACTCATTCACCGGCACAGAGACCTCCATTGGCAGGCTTGCAGCTAATCAATGTAGTCTTGTCATCGAATATGAAGGCACACAACTGGAAGCCAGGACGTTTAAATACTATACAGTGGGGCAGTTGAAAGGTATCATAAGTAAAATGGTACACAAACCCGTTATAGAGCTTATTGTATATTACGATGTGAATGCGTCTGTCAAGGAATACTTGCGAGACGACTTGTCAACGATCCACAGTACTGGAATATCTGATGGAGAAGTGATTCATGTCGAGAGTCATTAGATTGCATTAATCGAAGTATATAATCATCACTCAGGGCTGAAAGTCCACAAACCATCGCCGAGGAAATGGACCAACTCGATGCCCAGATTTTTGTTAATTTTCTTGATATCGTCGGTGCTCATGACCAATTTACCAATGGCCAAAGCGTTCTCTTTACCTTCTGCGTAGATGGTGACAAAATTACCAGCCTCGATGTTTTCCTCTGGCAATTTGGCACCCTTGGAAGTCAAACCGGGACACATGATATTCGCACCTCCCATAACGAACTTGATAGCACCTCTATCGACCTGGACAGAGGGGAAACATTGAGGGTATTTATGGACCACTTTCAAAGTCGGTAAGATGTCGTCAAAATGCTGGAACAAGTTGATATTTCCGTCTAATTCATACAATTGGACTTTGTCTTCACATTTGTATACAACAGCCTGGGACTTCTTCGGTACAATGTCATCAATAACTGGCTCTAATCCGGGGAAGCTGCCGACAAACTTGGATTTCAAACCTCTCTGGACGGATGATTTGATGTTGGAACGCGAATGGATGTCCTCTCTGGAGAATCTGATTCAAATTTGTTAATAAATTGACTTCTGCATGTGTAGAGCAATAGATGCTTACTTCTTGAACATATCTACGTATTTCACTGAGTAGTTTTACAATGGATCAGTGTAAGGATGTGTCCATCGGGTCAAATTTTTCAAAGAATTCTCATTTGGTCAAAAAGGGACACAAAACAGGGGCGGTCTGAAATAATATACAGGCAATTGAGAAGACAGGAGGTCCGGGTCGCACTATCACTAGAGAAATGCTGGCACTACGGAACGCCAGAGTATCTACATATCCACTTTGGCACTATAACAGAAGCCACAGTGCCATTACAGCATCATCACAGCACAGACTCACCGCATCACAGAAAATGCAGTGGTCTTGTAGCATAAAGGTTTCCAAAAATTCCTTTACAGGTCGAAACAGACAAAGCTGCTAACCCGCAAAGAGCAGTCAATGGTTAAAGTTTTCAACCAGCAAAAACATGATCTCGGACGAATCCTCACTGATACACGTAATGCCCGAGCATAAGGACGGTGAAGAAAGAAAAGAGAAAATTTTCATTAAATGTGGATTTGTGCGCTTTATATACAATTTTGGTGCGTTATGAGCACCTATGCGTCTTTTGGGGGGTTTTCTGGACCCACAGGGGCGTCTGATGACATGAATTCTAGAAATTTGTACATCTTGGTGCTGTGGCCAATGAGATGGCTGATGTTTTCGAGCGCCCTTGGTTCAAAGAAACTGTCGTCAATGCGCACTGCCAGCGTGTTGTACTTGGAGTAGAACGCATCGAGTTCTTCTGCACCGAGAAATCCATCTTGGGATTGGAATGTAGTTGGGTCAACCACTGGATCAGTTCGTATTTTGGCAAGTTGATCAATGATAGATATCCTCAGGGAGTGAGTGTGAGCTTTGAAATTGTCATCGGCTGATATTTTATCGTTGTTTTTGTCGCTTGCGACTACAATGTCATCGTCTCCATCATCTTCAACCACTATGGATTGTGAGCTTTTACTGACAATTATGGGTTTGAAGGGCCTTTCTTTAATCTGCCTCTTCAACGACTCGATCACATTGGATGAACCTCTTCTGTTTGAAGCACCTAGAGTCCTATTTCTCTGTTTGGGCAACGTATACTCTACAGGTGAGCTTTTCATCGGGCTATCATCAGAGCCTAGATCCTTGAGCAAATCCTCATTCAGATCCTTTTTAATATTCCAGTTATCTTTCTGCAATAACAGTTCAAGCTCATCCTCGTCGTCGTCAAAAGAGAGAATCGATCCTAGACTGGAGTCACCGTTTGTCTTTTGTTTCTTCCTGATCTCAGAGTATGAAATATACAGGCTTGGGTCTGAGCTTTTCAGCTCATCTTGCAGTCTCTTCACAGATGGCCGTTCAGCAGTAATACTCTTTGAGATGTCCACACCATTTGAGAACTTCAGCACTAACTTCGAAGCATTCTGAAACCCAGTTTCGACGTTATCAGGCATGAAGAATTTCTTTGTCAACTTCTTCTGCTTTGGATCAGTTTTGTTCTGTTTCTTGGCACCGGTTTTCCTCTTTCCAACAGTAGCCTGAGTGGCCAGTTTCAAGAACGCTTCCTCAGATTCAGTCTCTGCCACGTCTATCAACTCGCTGTTCTCAGCAGGAATCTCAATGAACTGCTTATCGGCAACAGGCTCAACGTTTTTGGGCACAATTCTGTCTGATTTTTCATATTTGAGATTTTCACCAGTCAGGATCAGCTTCTGGATATAGTCATAACCGCCCATTGCGGTATCAAATTTGGATTCCTCATTCGATGAGAACAACAAGATGATTTTACCGTCTCTTTTTCTACCGGTCCTACCCATTCTTTGAATGTTTTTGATCGGACTGCTGGTGGAATCGAAACAGATGATCATGTCAACTTCGCCGATATCTAAACCTTCTTCACCGATAGAAGTCGCTACGAGGATGTTATAAAACCCACTTTTGAACTTTTCAATGACATCTTTCTGCTGTTGTTGGCTCATACCGTTTTCTTGTGCCAGTTCAGAGCTTCCAATTCGAGACGCTGTTCTTTGTTCCAACAAGGCCTGCTTTTTCTGTTTACTGCCCTCTTCTTGTAGCTTTTTTTGCTCCTTTTCGTCTTCGAGTTGTTTAGCTGACTTCTTACCTCTTTTCTTTGGCGCAGCTTTGCGTCTGAATTCTGTATCGTTGAACTTGTCTTTCTCTTTGGATTGTCCTATGAAAACATGAGGCTTTAGCTCATTTTCGAGTTCGTTTCTGTGATTAGTGTTGTAAGTGTCTATGACCTTGACTATCTCCAAGGCGGAGTCTCTGAATTCAGTGAAAATGATGACCCTCGAATCTGGGTTCCCACTGGATGCAAAGAATTCAGAAAGCTCACGGATCATGTGCTCAAACTTCGTGTGGCTGAACAAACCAGAAGTGCCCTGTCCAATAGCGCTGAGATTATCGTCCTTTTCGATCACTGCGGCACAGAACTTGAGCAACTTCTTAATGTCTTTGTGATAGTAAAACTCAGCAGCATATTTATTGGTAGACTTCTTTGTCTCCCACTTCGCAGCGAATTCCTGGTACTTTTCATGGAAATAGGCATAGAAATTTCGCACTCCGTAGATGTTCAAACGTCTCAAGCCCTGGCCAACCACCGCAAGGATCTGTAAGAGGAAGTAGTACATCCACTTCAAGCCCTCAGCGATGGTGGGATTTCTCACTATTTTTTGGCTCAGCTCCATCGCCACAAATGCGTTGATCTTATACGGGTCTGCGACTTCGTAGATCTTGAAATTGATACACTTTTCCAACGTAGGCTTTGCCGCAGACGCCAAGAGGTCGATCATGTCTAACAGAGGCTCAGAGGGAGCACAAGTGATTCTACAGATATCTTTCCTCTTCATATACTTTGCCGTGTCGAGACTGTTTTCGGTCCTCAACTCTACTCTGGATATCAAGAGATTATCCACCAACTCCTGCACACCGTCAATATCCGAGGCCGGGGTAGCAGTGAGCGCCAATATTCTGAACGATGAAGTAAACCGCTTCATGAATTTGACCACGTTGTTATAAGCGTAGTTCCCTTTGGCCCTATGTGCCTCATCTACCACCAAACAAACAATGTCCTTTGGGCTGACAAACCCACTTTTCAAATCATTTTCCACCACCTGAGGAGTCGCGAAGAACACCCTTTTGCTCTCCCATATCTCTGCCCTATTCCTCTTGGTCTTGTCCAACAAAATTGCCGTGTCGTGGCTCGGAATTCCCGTGATACCGTAGCATGCCTTGATCTGTTGAGCCACTAACGGTCTTGTGGGCGCCATAAAGATGATTTTCGCAGTGTCTGTCCACCTATAGAAGTTTAACATCACAGTGGAGGCGATAAAAGTCTTCCCCAAACCTGTCGGCAAGGCACATAGCACATTTTTGAAAAGCGCCTTGGACACGATGTCAAACTGGTAGTCTCTCACTTCAAAATTTGTCGGATACACAAATGTGTGCAAATTTCCGGCGTTTAAGTGGTGATGTGTCGGTCCAAATGTCACAATGTTCTCAATGGTCTTATAAGTGATTTCATTCCCATTCTCGTCGAGGTTGCTCACGTAATCTCCGTCCAATGTCATCTGCCTGGGCACTCGCCTCTCTATGGTGGTGACATGTCTGTTGAGCTCTGCGTGCTGGTCTATTTCCGCCAAGAACTCGTCATCGTCGTCGAAAGCATCGCCTTGGAAAGACTCGTTTCCAGAGCCTTGTGCGGGCATCTCTCGACTCTGGGGCGCTACAAAGACACGATGTGGCCTTGATCTCGTGGTATTACACTATAAAGTACTTAGGATCTAGAAAAAAAAGTAAATAGTACCGCGCACGCGAATTTTTCACAGCGATGAGATGAAGTTGGTGGGTGAGTGGGTGCCTAAGTTGGTGCTCAAGAGGATGCTATGGGGGGTTTGAGATGGGTCTATGGAGGGGTTTGGCTGAAGTCGATGAAAATGGCCAGATTTGGGGATATTTTGTAAAAACCATCAAACTCACTTAAGGGACGACGCCAACAGAGACTGGAGCAGCCTTCTGTTGTTCAAGCCGACAAAATCCGCCTTGCTGGAGATCTGGTTCAACTCGTCCTTGTACGACAGAAGCTCCACGTTAAAAAACGCGATAAGAGGATCCAATTTCTTGCATTCCAGGAGACAGGAGTCCAAAGACTGCTTGAGACCCACATTCCCATCGCCGAGATTGATCAACAGCTGGCAACTCTCGTTCTCCGACACAACCAACTGCCTGGTGAGTTTCTTCTCCAAAGCAGCAGCATCGTCCTGTGACGACCATTTCACCTTGGAGAACAACTCTTCGGCAAACTCCTGCGATTTGTCGGATAAATCCGTATTATACGTCAGTCCTTGGCCCGATGGGTCAAGTGCAGACCTGAAATTCAAAGGTTTGGTCTCTGCCACGGCATTTTCGTCTAAAGAGTCCTCTTCGGGACTCAGATCGTCGTTATAGTAGCCCGTTACATCGTAATTGTCATCATAATCGTCGTCATCTTCTGCAGCTACGTCATCTGTCTCTTTTTCCACTTCTACATAACTGGCTCTGTTCTTGTTGAAGGATACGCCTTGCACTGACAGAGATCCAGTGGTCACACTCAGAGGCAGTGAGATTTCTCTTGAGAGACCGTCGTCGTGCGTCTTTTGCGGAACTGAGAACTCTGAAACGTTTTTTGATGACTTCGAACTCACTGTAGAGATTTTTTCCAAAGCTTCGGGAGTCTGCGATTGTGTGTTTACAATGGATGGTCTATTTACAAAATCATTTGAAGAACGGTATGGCAGCTCCACAGGAACTGGAGACGGAGCCAGTCTTGGGTCTTGACCAATTCTGCTACTTGGCAACGAAGAAGACGACGAGCCCAATACCGGGTTCTTTTGCGACAGTTTTTGTTGCCTTGGAGGGTCAATTTGGAGTGGTTTCTTTTCAGCAGGTGGGGTCTGGGCCGGCACTTGCCTAGATTTGGGAATCTGTAATGGTTTGCCCTCGAAAGGCCTCTGGGTGGCGTTCATAGGAGGAGGACCTTGCCTTTGTGAGGGCAGTGGCATATTTCTAGCTGCAGGCTTGGCAGGTGGTGGGATCCCCAAGGCATTGAGGTCCCAGTTGACCAATTCCGGTACTTTACTCGTATATTTCACATATGTTGACAACAATGACGTATTGAACACTGTTACTTCTTTCAGCGTTGAAGTTTCCCAATAATAGGTCTTTCCCAACGTTAAAAGGAACCCCGTAGGCACCAACAGATCTTTCTCCAGCTTTGTGAGTTCGTCAAGGTCCCAAGTTCTGCCCACTTGCACTGTACCATCTTTGTTCTCTCTTCCTTTATGTAATCTGACTCTTCCTGTTTTCTTGACTCCAATCATCAAGAATCTCTGCTTCTTGTGTGCTGGATTGGCATTTGGAGGTGGCCGCGACGACGGATAATGTGAATCTTCCACTATTCTGACATGTGTGATGTAAGTTTCGTGCAATTGGCCATCCGGTTCTCTCCTATTGAAGCAGAATCTTATTATTTTCGCCCTGTCTGATTCATACTGCCTTGCGAGGTCCATTGAGGTCGCCCTGATCTCTCTCTGAGGGTGTTGGCTGGGATGCTGGGTGGGCGGATGCTGACCCAGTGGCGGATGCTGACCCAGTGGTGGCTGCTGTTTCTGCTGGGGAAGCGCCTGCACGTATCTCAGATCATTTGAAAGCTCCTTCTGTGTATTGCTGTTCCGTGACGAGTTTCTCGAATGAGAAAGCTTTTTCAACGGTGAAGGAAGCATTGTATAACGTTTTGTACCCGTGCTCTACAGGCGGAAATGTCCCGGTATAACGTTTTTTGTTGATCTTGAAATTTGAGCTTTGACACACTACTGTGACTAAAAAAATTAATCCAGTCAGTTAGTAATACTCGCCCGAGATGTTCGCGCAAGGTTAAATTTGTCCAAAAAAGGGGTTTTGTCGTATTAAGATCGTGCCGCACTAGTGCTGCTTAATCAATATGTTTACTAATCAAAACACGACCCTGCACTTAGTGTTAGGCTTGACTCAAAACTGGTCTCATGTTGGCGAAATTCATCGTCTCACAGCAAATAGCCGTGGCATTACTAATAGCCATCACCGATAAGACGAGTCCTGAATGTCCAATGTAGATGTAAATATGCGATCTAGATATGCACTGTATAAATCTGTCAAGATGCCCACAGTCTGGTTGTTGTAGATAGTGAAAACGTGACTTGTTTAAAATGGAAAGAGTTCGAACTTTTGTTCTCAAGCTGAGAGAGTTAGTCAGGCCGTACTTGAAAAACAGACCGACAGTATTTGTGGTGATCCTTAGTTCTATGGTCATCGACTTCATATACTTGTCAGGGTTTATGAGTAGTGTTGAGCAGATCGAGTTGAAATATGGCGCTTCTTTTGCTACTGCAAGTTGGACGTTATCGCTGTACGCGGTGACTTATGCCAGTTTTATCCTGATTTATGGGAGAATCAGTGATATAATTGGACACCATATCGTCTTAACCCTGGGATTATTTGCAATTGGTATCTTGTCCATAGTAACAGCTGTCGTGCAAAACGTTTACGTTTTGATAGTATTTAGAGCATTTCAAGGTATGTGTGCTGCCGCTACTGTGCCCTCATCTTTCGGTATCGTTGCGCACACTTTTACAGGAAGAGCGTTGAAAGTTGCCTTGGGTGTCACAAACTCTGTGATGATTACTTCTCTAGGTTTGGGGTTTATTATTGGGGGTGCCTTGTCCAACACTTGGCTTGGATATAGGGGGCTCTGCTGGTTGGCTCTGGGTTACTCGTTGTTTGCCTGTATCCTCCTGATCTTGATAATGGATCCGATTAAAGGAGATCATACCGCAAGCTTGAAAAGATTGGACTACTTTGGTGTCTTCCTCTTGGCAACAGGGGGTGTATTGGTCGTTACTGGATTCACAGAAGCTGGTTCAGATTGGTCATCCCCTGCTGCATATATTCCAATCGTCATAGGAACCCTAACACTCACACTGTTCTTACTCTGGGAGACTCTTTTCTTCAAAAATGGAAGAGGTGAGGGCATTTCGATGATGATCCCAAAACCCATGTGGGCTGTGACAAACTTCAAACCTATCACAATCATCACATTTTTGCTCTATTCAGGTTTCATGGCTCTGTTATTTTCAGTTGATCAAAATTTTAAATATGTTTACGGGAATACTGAGCTCATTTCAGGTGCCAGAGTATTGCCCTTTGTGGTGGTTATGATTTTCACCACGACTGCATACGTTTTGCTCCCTACAGACAAATTGTCAGCTCGCGTGATGTGTATATCAGGTATTGCAGTTGCATTTGCCGGGCTTGTTCTTATATCCCAGGCCAAATTGGACACTTCAAACTCTTACTGGAGATTTTACTTCCCTGGGTTACTTCTATTTGGTGGGGGTACTGACTTTTACTTTGTGAATTATCTAAACATGATTGTGCTTGCCACACCTTTGGATATGCAAGCATTGGTTTCCGGACTTTGTCTTACCGTGGGTCAGATGGGTGCAGCAATAGGTATGGCAGTAACCACGTCTATCTTGGGTGATTCCAACAACACTGTTACAGATAGAAACGAGCTCGGTGAGATTTACAAAAATACATATTATTATGCTCTGGCCACCTATGGGGCTGGTTTGGTATTGATATTCATATTTGTCAGAAATTTGAAGCCAGAAGATATGAAGCAGGCGTTGCCAAAAGCTGGGACTCCAGGAGAACTTTCACCAGAAGAGAGGGAAGAACAAGAAAAAACCAGTGTTGTTGGTGCAGATTGTTCTTCGGCTTCGAATTTAGAGAACGTTGTGTAGTGGTAGCTTTGATAAATTGGTTTTGATAAATTGGGGATAACGCTTTTCTATTTTTTCATGCATTATTTCAAGTGAGTTTTTAGCAGATGAGATATATATAAAAGATCATCTACTAAGAGGGTATTTTGTACATATTTTGTACAATAATTGCTAAAAGACTGGTTCAAGTAGCTGAGAGGCCATGAGGGAATCCTTTGGGAAGTGCAAGAATGTCTAAATTGTATCTTGAGTGATAGCCACTTATATGTGAAATTGAAGTGCATTTGGCATTACCTCGACATCTAAATGAAGCCAAGCTCTGAAATGGTTTGTCCAGAATCCAAACAATTGTGGTTTCCTAGAAGTTAGTGATTTACAAGAGTCATAGGAGATTACGAAACGGAAGTTGCTTAACGGATAGAGGGTGTAAAGGGCAACTTGATAGCCACCCCGTTGTCATTCGTTTGAGCGATCATGAACCGTGACCAATATCGGCTGAGCCTACCAGATTTGCAACAAAATCACCGACATTTCAGTTGTCAGCCGTGTGGAATGGCACCCCCTGAGGTTGTCAGGGTTTCAGTTAGTAAATTTGTCAGTGAGTAGATAATCTCCGGCCACTCCTTGTGATATTTTTCTATTTGATGGGGTGAAGCTTACGGTCATTAACCTCGAGTTCTTCCGATTAATTCGCGTTCTCCTCATTCTGTTCCGAAATCATTAGCCCCGTGCAACGGCAGGCTAAATCTATCATATCCCTATATACCCATCTAATATCGGGTTTTGTGCGATTTGGAGCAGAATTGAGCTGTCTCGGATCGCCTCACGAAGAGAGTGATTTGATTAGAAGCCACTGCTGGATAGCCGATTGGCCCTGGCGAGCTACCCCATACTTGAAAGATTGACCTACACGGATAAGATGAATTAGAGTTTCGGATTTCTCAAAGGGGGGACCATCATTGAATGACCAATGAGTTTAACCGATATCAAGAGGCGGAAGCAAATAATAGATTTCTCCATCTTACCGGAGAAAGAAAAATCCCGGTGAAGAAGCAACTGCACCCCAGATATTTTTCGGTATTCAACCCCTTGCCATTCCCAACAACTGACAATAGTGTGGGGTAAAAAATGGGGTCTCAAATTTCTAAAGAATCGATGATTCTGTTTCAAAGTGCCCTGCCTTTGGTGTAGAGCAAAAAATCAGAATGGGGGAGAAAAAAATTAATGATCCAATTGATTCGGAGATTTTCTTTACTGAGTAAAAACCCCTCTTGGTGGTTGGTTATTCCATTATTCCATTCAATTTCTGGATCAGCCATGGGGTTTCGAAATCAATTTGAATTGAATTGAGTCGGTTTGAAAACCATATAAATTCAGCCACAAATGCCACTCAATTGCCCATAAAAACTCCAGTCTTCAAGTTTAACAGCAGGACAAGACACTTAGTCAAGACACTTGATCAAGACACATTTAACGACACAACGACAAATCAAAATGGTTACGAATTCACTCAGTTCCGACAACAAACCGAAGGTTGCCTTGGTGACAGGAGCAGCACAGGGTATCGGTGCAGCTTTGGCAATCGGATTGGCCAAGCAGGGCTTCATAGTTGCACTTGCAGATTTACCAAACCAAAAGGAGAGAGCCGCAGAGACGATTCAGGAAATTGCCAAGGTGAACCCTAAATCCAACTCTATATTTGTTCCATGTGACGTGAGTGACAGAGAACAAGTTGTCAATGCCGTCGAAGTCACATATGAGACTTATGGTGCATTTGACGTCATTGTCAACAATGCAGGTATCTGTATCATCAAGCCTTTGATGGAGACTACACTGGCTGATTCGAAAAAAATCTGGGACATCAATGTCAACGGGGTCATGTGGGGAATCCAAGCTGCTGCTGAGAACTTTATCAAGCACGGTACCAAGGGTAAGATTATCAATGCCTGTTCGATCTGTGGTTACACCACTATTCCAACTTTGGGAATCTATTGTGGAACTAAGTTTGCTGTCAAGGCATTGACCCAGACTGCTGCAAGAGAATTGGCACAGTACAAGATCAACGTCAATTCTTACTGTCCAGGTATTGTCAACACTCCAATGTGGGACTTGATTGATGGAGAAATGGCCAAGATCAACAAGGTTCCAGTAGGTGTCTCCAAGAAGGCTTACGTTGATGGTATTGCCTTGGGCAGATCCGAAGAGCCAGAAGATATCGTTGGCTTGGTCAACTTCTTGGCCAGTGACAATTCTGACTACGTTACCGGTCAATCTATCATTGTCGACGGTGGTATTGTCTATTCTTGATCATTGGCCAGTTGCAGGCGATGCCCGATCAGATAAGTAGTGCTAAATAGGCTATTTTTCCCCACGAAAAAACGTCCCTCGATCCATTAACCCCCCGCGTAATTTCAGCAAAAATTTCACACTAATGGCATATAAATTGAAGAGAAAGGATCGGCTTTGATCAGTAGGCGCCCAGAACCAAGGAAATCGATATGGTAACTGAGAACACAACACCTGTAAAGAGGAAAGTGGCTTTAGTCACAGGAGGAGCCCAGGGAATCGGGGCAGCACTCTGTTTGGCATTGGCCAAAGACGGATTTGATATTGCAGTTGTGGATTTACACTTCCAGAGCCAAGAAGCCCTGTTGGTAGTCGAGGCAATTCAGCTTGCAGCCCCTGGAGCAAAAGCGATTTTTATCGGATGCGATGTCAGTAAACGCGATGAAGTTTTCCTGGCAGTGGAATTGGCGTACACGACCTTTGGGTCTTTTGATGTGATGGTGAACAATGCAGGTATTGCCTTGATCAAGGGGATCTTGGAAGTGACCGAGCTGGATTCCTTGAAGACTTGGAAGGTCAATTTCAACGGTGTTCTCTGGGGGATCCAAGCAGCACTGCAAAAATTCATCGAGTTGAAACATCCGAGGGGTAAGATCATCAATGCATGCTCTATAGCCGCTTACAGAGAATCTGTGCTGTTGTCGATGTACGGTTCTTCGAAATTCGCAGTAAGAGGTTTGACCCAGACCGCTGCAAAGGAATTGGCCAGATACAACATCACGGTCAACAACTATTGCCCGGGAATCGTCAACACGCCGATGTGGGACAACATTGACACGAAAATCGCCGAATTGACAGATGTGCCAAAGGGGAACCCGACTGAAGTGCAACTCAACAATATTGCCCTAGGGAGGTTGGAGGAACCGGAAGATTTGGGCGGGATCGTCACGTTTTTGGCCAGCGAGAAGTCTGATTACATCACAGGACAGTCGATAATCGTAGACGGCGGTATCATTTTTAGTTAAACACCTTTTTACATGAATACATGAGTACATCTAAATATCTTCTACTTTTCGGCGTTATGGCGATGAGCCGAACTAGGAGAAAAAAAATCGGCACTAAGAGTTCTCGAGACTCGTGCACAGAGAAGAGATGGAGTTTGAAAAGAGCGTCAAGGATATCGATATCAAGAAGACGGAGACTCATTTTGAACCCTCAATTATATCATGTTACTCGACAGATGAGACTTCAAAGTTGTACCCGGAGAGTTCGAGGAGTCTTCGGTACTATAAAGTACCGAGGCTCAAGAGATATGGGAAGCCCATCTACAACTTGGCCAAGGGGTGTGGGGAGTTCAAGACGATGAAATATGAGCGAGAAAATACCAGATACTACCCACTCTTGCAGACACTTGCACAGGTGGAGCAAAAAGACGGGAAAATTGTGGATGCACGGTTCATTACGGGGAGAGGAGACTTGTTGAAACTCATCAATTTATTGAAGAGGTTTCTGCAGCAAGAGTTCGAGTTCAATGTGGTGCGTTTTGGGGGTCAAATTTTCATTGTGGATACTGATTACAGAGACAAAGAAGTGGCTTTCAACCTGTACCACAAGAAATGTATGTTTGCAGGATACCGGTTCGAACAAATCGTCACGACTGGTGCAGATGACAATAGAGAGGATATTTTGACGAACAACAATGCCTCGTACAGGTCGATCATCTCATTGGGACTCGGGGAGCATAAAATCGTGATGCACTGTGAGATGGACTGTGCATTGGAGAAGGGGAAAGAGGGGCTTTCGAATTTTGCAGAGTTGAAGACGCAGGTGAACAACCCAAAGAGTATGCAAAACTACCAGGTCAAGCTTTTCAAGACATACTATCAATGCAAACTCTGTGGGATTGAGAAATTTATGGTGGGATTCCGGAACCAGGGATTCCAGTTGTTACATATAAAAGAGTTCCGCTTGAAAGATCTCAATTTTGACGAGACAGTTCGCGGAGAAGATTGGTTATCGCATGTTTTGACTTGGATCGATGACACAGTCACTGAACAAGACCATGACTACTGGAGATTGGAATTCGATTCCAAGCTGCAAGCACTCAAACTCTTCAAGATCACAGATTCCACTCTGACAGACCAAATGTTCCATGACTCTGTAGGCGATGACTTTAAGAAACATCGTTCGGATTTATAGCCATAGCTTTTAGGTCGTGCACACCCAATAAAACCCAAAGAGGAAGTTCCCGCTCGATAGGCGCCTGTAGCCTAGATCTGCCTAGCAGGAAAAACCGTTGGAGTATGCGGAAAATTTTTTTCTCCTTTTAGAAACTTTTGGCTCAAGTGCGGAGAGGAAAAAATGTGAAAAATATCTCATCGTGACTAATTTGACGCCAGTGATGAAACTTGGACACGAATTGCACTGGGATTAATGCTAAAAGCACACAGATAATACAAGATGTCGGATGAAGATCGTGAGCGTATTGAAACCGCGCAACCAATTTCACAGCTGTCTTCTGTGAGGTCGAGCATCGACAGTTCGGCTTCTAGAGATTTCTTACCCGAAACGCTTGTGCGCAGCGATGAGTCTGCCGAAGGTGAAAGAAGAGTGAGATCCAGGAGGATTTCCACGAGTTCTGGGACTTCAAGAGTATCCCGGATTTCCACGAGGATGACCGCCATCAGCAGCATTGTGGATTCCGTGAGGGATGACAACTATCAGACACTGCGTGAAGAGAGGAGGGTGTCAGATCTGGCCGTCTTGAGAAGAGAGTACACTTTGACGGATCTGTTGAGCAAGATTGAGAGCCGAATGGAGTCGAAAAAAGACGAAGAGGATTTTGACGAAGAGGATTTGAACGATGGACAGGAGAAGAACAAGAATCTCGGGTATACGAAAGAGGACTTGATAGATCCACCTCCAGATGGTGGGCTCAAGCTGTGGGGTAACGCCGTGTGTGTAGGGTTGTTGAGTTTTTCCACTTGGGGGATCAACAGTGCATTTGGTGTGTTTTTGAGTTATTACTCCTCAGTTAGTTATTTTCCCGGCGCCAACAGTTATGATTTTGCCTTGGTTGGTAGTATAGTTGTCGGAGCCTCGCAATTGATCTCGCCTTTTGTCATTGTGATGATGAAAGTTGTCGGCTTTAGACAGACTTTGATCTTGGGGACGATCATCCAAACTGCCTCCTATATCTTGGCTAGTTTCTCGACAAAGCTCTGGCAGTTGTACTTGACACAAGGCTTGATGACTGGAATCTCGTTTGCCTTGATCTTCTGCCCCGCTACGATGATTATTCCGACTTGGTTTTTGCACAAGAGAGGCTTTGCCAACGGGATTGGGCTATGTGGCTCCGGATTGGGAGGTGTAGTGTTCTCTCTTTCCATCAACAAGATGATTGAAACCACCGGAGACCAAAAATGGGCCTTGAGAATGTTGGCAATCATCGGACTGGTGATCTGTGTCTTTTGTATTATCTTCACATCGCCTAGGAACTACAAGAAACCAAAGACTAATATGGTGACCTTTAAACTGGTCTTGAGACTGATCTTTGACATGACCCTGTGGAAAGAACCTGCCACTTTGATCATCTCTCTCTGGTTGGGACTCGCTAATATGGCGTACACAATTGTGTTATTCTCGATCAGTTCGTACGCAGTGGCAGTTGGGCTCACTGGACAACAGGCAAGTGTCTTGACTGCACTTTTGAATGCCGGACAGACGATAGGAAGGCCTATGATCGGATTATGCGCAGATAAATTCGGCAGGGTCAATTTTGCCTTGTTTGGAATGTCCGTGCTGATCATATTGGTGTTTGCATTCTGGTTGAATGCCAGAAGTTATGCAAGTTTGATCGTGTTCACTTTCATCAGTGGGTTCTTTGTGCCAATTGCAAACACTTTGAACCAGGCCTTGATGGCTGACGCTATCGAGCCTTCTAGATTCCCGGCAGCTTTTGCATTGGTGTTCATTTTCTTGGGGACATTTGCGTTCCCGTCAGAAGTCATTGGAATGAAATTGGTCACGTTGGACAACGTCAGATTTCCGTATTTGCACTGTCAGATCTTTGCAGGTCTGGCCTATTTCGGCAGTATGTTGATGTTGCTTCCCCTAAGAGAGTTGAAGATCAGGAAGATGGTCACCAACCGTACTGAGACCACACAACTGAGGTTGAACAAGATCAACCATGGGGATTTCGTTGACATTGATACACAACTGATCAACGAGGAGATCCAGGTTTTGGAGAGGAGATTGGACAACTACGATAGATTGCTCCAACCGTCAATCAGGGGTTATGTGTCTAGGATGTGTTACCCTATCAAAGCATGATTGCACTTAATCTAATATTTATCGCTTACTTACACAATGTGGGATTTTATAATTAATCGCTTCTTATCACAATGTAGGATGTGGCTAAGGTTTGTTTGGATCATCTCAAAAAGAACGTTTTATAGTCAAGAAGTATAGTAAATGGGAAAATTTTGAGAAAAAGGGATACCTTACCAATAATTTTTGAAATAGATGCAACACTTTCAGTCTAGATGTAGCGCAGAATCGACTTTAAACTTCAAGAAAAGCCATTCTAGTATAGTGGTCAGTACACCTCGTTGTGGCCGAGGAGACCCAGATTCGATTTCTGGGAGTGGCATTTTTTTGCATTTTTTTTGTCCAGCTCAGACAAGGACAGTCGATCTCCTTATGGCACGACCTAACGGTGCCTTGTTTTGCTTTTTATAACCACTACCGAGCACGTAACAGAAACGAGCTAAGCGGCCTAGCGTCAAATCTCCCAATTCAGTCCAACCTGTCTTCCCAGTCTCCCATCTAACATCGTTACACCAGGACGCGTAGTTCAATTTGAACAAAAAATTCAGCGTTGAAAAAAAATCGAAAATTTTTTGAACAGTGTTGATGAAGTAACAACTGATCATAGCTACTATACCGCCGTTAGAATGTCATCCATCCAGTTGTTAAATCCGAAGGCAGAGTCCTTGAAGAGACAACAGGCTCTTCAGGTGAACATTTCCGCCGCACAAGGCTTGCAGAGCGTATTATCATCCAATTTGGGTCCAAAAGGGACTTTAAAGATGTTGGTAGACGGATCAGGCAACATCAAGTTGACTAAAGACGGAAAAGTGTTGTTGTCTGAGATGCAAATTCAACATCCAACAGCAGTCATGATTGCCCGGGCAGCAGGAGCTCAAGATGAGATTACCGGAGACGGTACCACTACTGTGGTTCTCTTGGTTGGTGAATTGTTGAGACAGGCTCACAGATTTATTGAGGAAGGTGTGCACCCAAGAGTCATTGTAGATGGGTTTGAAATCGCTAGAGAGGAGACTTTGAAATATTTGAACACATTTGTCACAAAACCAGAGCTGATAGATAGAGAGTTGTTGTTACAAGTGGCCAGATCGTCTTTGTCGACAAAAGTCAATGGAGAATTGCTGCAAGTGTTGACTCCGATCGTCACCGATGCTGTTTTACAAGTCCAGGACAAAGAAAAGGACACTTTGGACTTACATATGGTGGAAATCATGTCCATGTTGCATGAGACTGCCAAAGATACCCAGTTGGTGAAAGGTTTGGTCTTGGATCATGGTGCCAGACATCCTGACATGCCAAAGCAACTCACCGATGCCT
The DNA here is from genome assembly GCA_030571255.1 of Nakazawaea sp. yHDR128. Taxonomy (NCBI): domain Eukaryota; kingdom Fungi; phylum Ascomycota; class Pichiomycetes; order Alaninales; family Pachysolenaceae; genus Nakazawaea; species Nakazawaea sp. yHDR128. The sequence goes on along the minus strand of JAJLXL010000007.1, from coordinate 90,441 downwards.
TTGTGTTGATCTTGAACGTGTCATTGGAATACGAGAAAACCGAAGTCAATTCCGGCTTTTACTATTCGAGTGCTGAGCAACGTGAGAAATTGGTTGCCAGTGAAAGGAAATTTGTCGATGAAAAATTGAAGAAAATCGTTGATTTGAAGAATGAAGTATGTGGATTGGACTCCAAGAAAGGTTTTGTCATAATAAATCAAAAGGGTATCGATCCTATGTCGCTCGATGTGTTGGCCAAGAACGGTATCTTGGCCTTGAGAAGGGCAAAGAGACGTAATATGGAGAGATTACAGTTGGTATGTGGAGGTGAGGCTCAAAACTCTGTTGATGATTTGACCCCGTCGATATTGGGATATTCTGGACTCGTTTATGAGCACACAATTGGCGAAGAAAAATTTACCTTTGTCACTGAAAACGAGAACCCAACCTCTTGTACCATCTTGATCAAAGGTGCCACTAACCATGTAGTACAACAAACCAAAGACGCCGTCAGAGACGGATTGAGAGCTGTTTCTAATGTGATCAAGGACAAATCGTTGATCCCAGGAGCTGGTGCATTTTTCTTGAGCGCATCGAGCCATTTGACCCAGAACGCCTCTAAATTGACCAAGGGCAGAACCAAGACCGGTATCAATGCATTTGCCGATGCCTTGTTGGTTGTGCCAAAGACTTTGGCTTCGAATGCCGGATTCGATCAATTGGAGACCATTGCCAACTGTCAAGACGATTTGGAAGACGGAAGAGTCGTTGGTATTGACTTGCAAAGTGGAGAACCGATGGACCCTACTTTGGAGGGTGTTTGGGACTCATTCAGAGTGTTGAGAAACGCCGTTGCCGGACTGACTGGTATTGCGTCGAACTTGTTGTTGTGTGACGAGTTGTTGAAGGCCGGAAGAAGCAGTTTGAAAGAAGGTGGCCAGTAATTCTTATAGATCTGAACCAATTCCACAATAACCCCAAACCGTATGTCGTGTCCCTGGTCCCAATTCGCCCAAACAGGTATCACAAAAAACTGAAAAGTTCACCAACCCAAGATTATGGGCCCTGTAGACAGAGATAGCAGGACGACATGGCGGGCGCTTTGGAAGAGGCGAAACAATTGGATGCGCAATTCCCGACTTATAAGGACGAGTTCGAGATCCCGACTCTCAAAAGTTTGGGAATCGAGTCGGCAAAGCCCGAATCGGATTCCGTGTATTTCTGTGGGAACTCATTGGGCTTGATGCCCAAGGCTATAAGGCAACTGGTTAACGATGAATTGGACGCCTGGGCCCAAAGAGCTGTCGAATCTCATTTCAGACATCCGGGAGAATCTAAGGGCAAGACTTCCTGGGTGGATATCGACTTGCCAGTGGTTCCCCTATTGGCGCCTATAGTGGGAGGCAAGCAGAACGAGGTCACGTGCATGGGCACCTTGACTATGAACTTGAATGCCTTGTTATCGTCATTTTATAGACCTGACGGTGACAAGAAGAAGATCCTCTTTGAGAAATCTGCGTTTCCAAGTGACTATTATGCCATTTATAACCTCTTAAAGTTGCGTGGGTTTGACCCAGAGGAAAATATCATCCAGCTCTCTCTGAGACCCGGAGAATACGTCTTGAGGACAGACGATATCTTCAAGGCAATTGACGATAATCACGACGAGTTGGCATTAGTGCTCTTGCCAGGAATTCAGTACTACACGGGCCAATATTTCGAAATCGAGGCCATCACGAACCATGCCAAATTGAAAGGTTTAGTCATCGGATGGGATTTGGCTCATCTGGTGGGCAATGTTCCCTTGAAACTCCATGACTGGAACGTGGATTTTGCCGTGTGGTGCTCGTATAAGTACTTGAATTCAGGTCCCGGTGCCATTGGGGGTATTTATGTGCACGAAGACTATACTAGTTACCGTGAAACAAATGACTATGTCCCGAGATTGGCCGGCTGGTGGGGAAACAACAGAGAGAGAAGATTCCAGATGCTCGAGAATTTCGAGCCTATTGAAAGCGCATTGGGTTTCAGGCAATCCAATCCGAGTGTAATCGATGTAGTGTCGTTGCAAGCATCTTTGGAGCTTTTTGCCAAAGTTGGGGGTGTTGGCACCTTGAGACACAAGAGTAAACATATGACTGCATATTTGGAGACTTTGTTGAAACTGAGTCCATACTACATTGACCCAGAGGACTCACACGGTGAAATTGGCAACAAGTGTTTCACAATCATCACCGGAGCCCAACGAGGTGCACAGCTCTCGTTGTTATTCCTCCCACATGACGATGACGTCTCGAATAACGTTATGGAGAACGTTAACAAGGGCCTCAACAAAAGATATGGGATAATTTGCGATGAGAGAAGACCTGACGTCATCAGGTTGCTGCCAGCTCCATTGTACAACACATTTGAAGAATGTTATCTCGTGGTGGAGGCCATCAATACCATCTTCGGTGAGCTTTGATCATGGTCGTGTGTGTATATCCAATATAGCCGTTTCAGGAAATATATGTAGTAATCTTTTTTTTCAATGCGGAACGTAGAATCAAGTACAGATCAGGGACTTGTAGCTGCATAGACGGGTTCAGACGTTGGTCTTGAGGGTTTTCACAATTGAACAGTGTTCTAGTGTCCAGAGACTCTTAGCAGCGATTTGTATCATTCTCAAATCCGGAAGTTGGAAACTCGCCGAGAACAGCCCCCATTTGCAGGTCCAGATCGGAAGCACAGATGATCAAGCAACAGCTGCCGCTGCAGCAAGCCGTCGGGAGTAACGTCACTGTGAAGACGCGGAAACGGTCTTCATCCCGGACAAAATCCAACTACAATCCGACGAGCTCTCATGAGCAACAGCAACTGTCCTTGCGGACCACACCTTTGACCACTTTCCAGCAACAGATACCTCCTTTAAACCAATTGGTATGGGTGTTAAAGTTGAAATCTTTGAATGGGACTTTCGATTTCAAGACATTGGTGGTGCCTGAACTGCCCGATACACTAAAATTCGGAAGACCCGGTGGTTCAAAGATACAGAGTAAGCCTACAAACGGGTTTTTTGACTCCAGAGTGTTATCGCGAAACCATGCAGAATTGTTCATCGGGGAATCTTCTGGATCCCTCTTCATCCGCGATTTGAAATCGTCAAATGGGACTTATATCAATGGGAAACAGATCGAGCCCTTTATAGAGTACCAATTGAACATAGGAGACAAGTTTGATCTCGGGTCTAACTTGGAGAACCAGACTGCGCATAAGAAAATCAGTTGTGAGGTTTCCGATTTGTTGTTGATGGACTTCAAAGAGTACACAGAAGTGCTGTATTCGTTGGAGAACAAGTCTCAGCCCAATGATAAGGAATATTTCAACAACGTGATGGGGGCATTGATATATGGAGATGTGGTCAACGATATGTATGAGGAGAATTTGTTGAGCATGTTGGCCAGTGAGCCGGATAACAAGAGTTTCAAACCGGACAGCAGTTTCTCCATAAGTGGGCTTTTCCCGTCTTCTAACATCAAGAACAGTTCGAAATTGGAAGACACTATTGCACAATTATTGGTGTTGATCAACAAAGAGACACTACAGAACGAGAAGTTGAACAAAGTGCATCGGTTCTTGAACCAGTACAATGAGAATTTGCAAAAAGTGACAGAGCTGCTCCAGGAATCTGATCGGGTGAGTGATGAGGCCTCGAAGAAAGAGATTGGGTTGTACGAAGAGAAATTGACGGTTTCCGAGCAAAAGATCAAAGAGTTGGAGGCGAGCCTATCTGAGCAACAGACCTCCAAGGACCAGCACCGGCGGGAATGGGAGAAATCGAGTGAGAGTCTCCGTGTAGAAATCTCTGAAAAGGACAATGAATTGGCAGAGTTGAAGAAGAAAATAGAGAAGATTTCAAGAGATTCCGAAGATTTGGCAAAGGAGAAGGAGATTATCATAAATTTCAAGAATGGAGAAGCCAATGGGACGCTTAAAAATGGGTCTGTTGAATTTGAAAGTGGAAATTCGGTGGCTGAAGCTGTAGTGATACCAGATAATGACACTGTTGGATCTGATAGCAATGTGGAAACTGGATCAACAGAGGCCCAGGACGTGACAATGGAAGAGAAAGAAGTCCTGCTGGTTGAAGAACCCGAAAAGGACGAAGACCTTTCTGATCCGATTGAGGATTCTGATCCAGAATCGGAGTCCGACTCGGCAGATGCTGCAGGATCTGCTGAATCCGACGGCTCAGATTCCACAGTAGACCTGGCCAGTGTGTCACGTGCCCAAGATTTGCTCGTGGAGGAAAAACCGCCGGCTAGAACTTCCCATATACTACATGCTACTCTTGTGCTTCTGGTAAGTATTGTTGTCGGAGGTGCTGTGTTTCATACTAAATAGTGCTATTTCTGGACCAAGAATTGATCTAAAACTTGCAGTACATTGTCCCGGTTGATATTTACGTCAATCTCATGGTGCTGGATATTCACTCCTAGTCTATTGGCAAACAGCTGAGTAAAACAATCACCAAGTTGTGAAATCTGGAGGTTTCTCCCCGTGTATTGCTTTATAGACGTCTGTTTCGCCTGTGGAAGCCCACAGATAATCAAATTTGAGCCGTTGAAAAAATCCAAATTGGGGCTGCCGTTGATACTGATGCCATGAGACGTTATAGATCTCTGCACATTGACACCTATGGATGCAATTTTGGTGTTTTCGTCCACCCAGACTCCGGTATTCTCCGAATCTATCGTTTCCACTCCATATTGCACGAGCACATCCTTAATACTGCTCTGCAACATGTCTATGTAACACTTTGATTTTAACTTGTAAAGTGACAAATCAAGTATCGGATACAGCACCAACTGTCCGGGCCCGTGATACGTCACTTCTCCCCCACGTAATGTCTGGATGAACTCTACTCCTCTAGGAAGCCATTCATGCGTCCTTAGCTTCTCCCTGCGGCCTCCGGTGTACACAGACTCGAATTGGAAAGATACCACCAGCTGTGACGGTCTCGCAAGAGATCTGTCTCGCTTGTGCAGTGCGTGAAGTGACGTCATATATGACTGGACCAAGTCCCCTTCATTGTACGGTCTTATCCCGGTGAAATGCAAGTGTTTCAAGACCGCTCCGGGCGGTGGTCGTACCTTTAAGCCACAGCTCATCTCTTGCTTAGTGGTGCTAGAAGCTCGAGATTTGGGTGGAAAAAAGTTTTTCCGTTAAAGAGGGTATTATGTGGCCAGGCAGTGATAGGTGGGATGGTTAATGGATGGGCTAAGGTGGGCGAAAATCGGTGAAAATGGACAAAGATTGGCAGGTTAGTAGGGAGAATTCTGCTGATGGCGATTTTGGTTGTCACTGGGAATAATAGAAGCTGTGTGAGGATATCTGAGCTGGTGGGAGAGGGGGGCTAGTGCAGGTACTAAGCCTCAGCATTTCTATTACTGGGCTCTACTATCAGTGCAAATGTGTGTGTTTCGAGTATATTCTGGTCAGTTCTTGTGTATAGAGTGAGCAGGTGATTGAGGTCCAGCTAGTGGGCAGTCAAGTTGGAAATGGAACTTTAAATTGGCATTATCAAGAGCAGAAAATTGAGTCTCTGACCCTGTACTGTTCACCTCGTGTTCACCTGGTGTTCACAGATCACAGTCACAGTTTATAGTTGGACCAATACCCTCCACCTGCGTTGCAGATGATCTCAGTAGCTGTAATCCCCTGTAATCCATTCGTTCATATTCTAGAGAATATTGGCAGCAAATCCCTCGGCACTACATTTTGAAAACACCCCCAATTAGCCCCTCTACGACATTTATAATCAAAAGTTCTGTTATAAATAATGCCCCCTAAAATAACTATAAAACACATTGGAACAACTGAAAGCAAAACTCGTAAACTGGGAAATCAATGCAAGCAAATAAAGTCTATCTATTCGTAAGAAGGAATTTCCAAATGAATGAACGGAGTATCGGTGTCCAACAACGATACCAAACCTTCGTCGGATCCCAGTCCAACGTCCAAGTAGTTCTTGTTTGAACCATGGACTTCTTCTTCGGCGTCTCTGTATCTAGATTCAGAATGTGGTTTACCGAAACCGGCAGCGAGTAAGCTCTTACGGATCCATGGAGACAAGATACCACTGAAGTGGAATTCGACATCGACACCAGAGTATCTGAAGATCAGCTTGTGCAAATCAACCAATGCTTGAATAGAAGTCGAGTCAACGGCAGTGACACAGGCAAAGTCGAAATGGATGATACGGATGAGTCCCCTGGAGTCGATTTCTTGGCTGGCCAACGAGTTCTCTTCAGAGTCAGAGTAGTGATATTCTTCTTCTTTCTTACCTCTGTTCAAGAGGAGCTTAGCAGCCTTCACCACTGGCAACGATTTGACGGCAAATGGAGGAGTGTTGTTCCAAGGTCTGTCTCCGATGGTCTTGTAGACTCTGGATTCGTGTGGCTGCGTGGTTCTCTTGACTTCGTCCAAGATGTAGTCCAACTGTCTCGAACTGTTTGGATAGGTGAACGATTCAGAAGGTCTGAACACCAAGACACCATTTGGAGGAGGTACAATCTTGACTTCTGGGTTTACCAAACTGGTGTGGATAGGAGAGGCATCACTTGGCAATGGGACCCATCTGGTGTGGAAAGTGAGTCCCTCTGGAGCGGACAGAGACGAGGCATTAATCGAGTGTTCATTGGCATCGTTAGATTTCGAGAATTCGCTCTTGACGTGAGAAGACACGTTGACAATGTCGGAGCCAGAGGACTCAGACAGCGTGTCGTTGATCTTGGCATTGACAACTTCGGCAACCTTGACTTTACCCAAAAAGACACCGTTTGGCTTCGAGACTCTCCACAAGAGAACAGCTACTGCAGCACAGACACTGAAGTAGATACCGTCTTCAATAGTGGCGAAAACAGTGATCAAGACACCGATGATGAAGATCAGGAAGTCCAAGAAACTGGTCTGGTACAATCTGAGCGTGACTCTCCAAGAGGCAACCAAGTCACTGACACAGTGGATGATGATGGCAGAAAGAGCCAGCTTTGGAATGTAGTAGAACAGCTTGGTCAAACAGTACAAGGCCAACAAGACAACGGCTCCGGTAAAGATACCGGCAAACGGAGTACGGACACCACATTTGGCCTTCAAAGCAGATCTCGAGAAGGAACCAGTGGCAGGGTAGGCGTTGAAGAAAGTACCAATCAAGTTGGTGACTCCAATGGCAATCATCTCTTGGTCTGGAACAACTTTGTAGTCGTTCAATCTACCGAACGATTTTGAGATGGAGATGTGCTCCAACAACAAGATGATGACACTGACTGGGATCTCTGGAGCAATGACACTCATGACGTCGCTGTTTGGGATCTTCATGACACCAACTTCTCTCAAACCACTTGGTACAGTGCCGATGATACTGAACAATTTACCATCTGGATGTCTCTTCAAGTATGGATGGGCGATTCCCCAGGAGATCAAAGTGGCAAGAACAATGACAACTGCGTGTCTCAACACTTGGGTGTAGAAGAACCAAGTTTTCAGACGTGGGAAACGCTTCATTCCAACGTCACATCCGAACTTCCACAGGTACAAGACGAAAAGACAAACCAAGCCAAAGGCCAGATCATAAGTGGTGTGGGGCAAGAGTTTCAAGGTGTTGATGATTACCTTGTAGGTGGCATCTCTCGTGTTGACCTCTTTGTTGTAACCCAACAAACCTGGAACTTGTCCCGCCATGATGTTCATGGCAGAACCGGTCATAAAGGCAAAGACAGCTGGATTTGGAATGAATTCCAAGATGAATCCCAATCTCAAGATACCGAGACCCAAGGCGATGGAACCACAGATCAAAGAGAGGAAAGTGGCAATAACTGGCAGACTCAGGTCTGGGTGAGCAGCTTGCACTTTGGCTACAACTTTACCAACTTGCGTAGACATCACAGCGACAGGTCCAATCGAGACATCTTTAGATGTGGCAAAGAAACAGTAGATAAAGACACCGACAAACGAAGAGTACAACCCGTATTGTGGATCCAAACCGGCAAGAGTAGCATATGACATGGACTGTGGGACCAAAACGACACCAACGGTGATACCTGCAATCAAATCGTAGGTGAGCCACTGCTGGTTGTAAAAGACTATCCATTTTGCAATTGGAAACAAACTGATGAAATAGTTTTTGAGTCTTGTAAGTGGATCAGAAGTGACCGATCTAGCATAGTCTAATTCTGTGACAACTTGTTCATGGTATGGGTCGATGACGACAGAATTGTTATTTTTGTTACCATCGTCCTTTGAGGCCAAGATGTTATCATGGCCCTTGATGAACTCGTCGTTATAACCGATATCTGTAGACATTTTCTTGGTTGGGTTTCAAACAAGCAAATATTTTGAGACTTTGACGTCAATATATATATGCGATGCAAATTTATAAGCAACAAGTGTGAATACCAAGACTGAAAAATTTCTTACACAGTTGGTCTGATGAGATGCAATCAATTTTGTTTGTAAAACTTTTTGTTTGCCGGCTTCAAAGACCACACTTTTCAATAGATCGTAACCTCCTTGATCTAAAACTCTGAAATCCAATTTGTACCGTTGTTCTGGTACTTTTAAAACTCTTAAACCTCTGTGAAAACTATTCAATATGCCATCTATCCCCTTTTTTTTCACAAGATCATCGCTCCTGCGTCTCATATTAAGCAATAAAGGGAAGGAAAAATTAACCACAATTTTGAGGATAATTCACGTGACTTTGGCGAAGAAACTGTGTTTTTCTAACCACAGTTGGGGGCGTTTTTTGGTGGTAATGTACACGACTTTGAGGCAAATGCATCTATAAGGGTAATTTGATGGGCTCATGGATGCAATTAGGGTCAAGTGGGTGGCTCCTCTGGGGTTGCCTGTGCCACAATAACGGTTTTATCCTATTTAGTTGCATATTTTTAAATTTACGCCATCTTTTGTAGCCTAATTAAGGCCAAAATAACCCCCAAAAAGTGGCTACGTTTTATTGCGCCATTCTCACAACAGATTTATTCGTGATATTTAGCCACATCTATACGGTAAACGGCTAGATAACGATATCGAACGGCTTCAAAGTGGCTCATACTACAATAGACTCAGGGTATTGAGCTGCAAAATCTTATATCGGCGTACCGGTATTCTATGCAGCAAAAATTTTCTCTGGCATCATATCACACAGTCTTTATCAAATGGTTGCAACCTCGTTTTCCAACTTGACAACGATGCAGCAGCACTTAGCATAACAATAGCACATCACAATCCCAATTTTTCACAACATCCAACCAACAAACTTGGTGCAATCCTTCATTTCTTTTCTTCCACACTTCCAATATGACCTGCTTATAGATCCAATTGTTCCCCAGGAACTTATCTGAAATCTCCCAAAACTCGTACTGCAAATCTAAATCTATCGCATCGCAACTGCTGATAAAGAAACTCCAGAACAACGGCGTTATGCGTGTCTCTAAGGCGTCGATCTCGATCAATCTCATCAAATGCTTGAGAGAATTTCTCACATAACCTTGCACTAATGATGGGTCACTCTCTTTGATGATTCTCTCGAAATATATGCACATGCTGTTGTAAAAACTTAAAATGTTGTGGTACAATATCTCGTGAAATACCGATTTGTATCTCTGCTTGTCATCAAACAATCGCCATGTCAACCTCCAGTTTTGAAGATCTTCCTCCAATTCACAGCATAGCTTTGGATAGTTTCTGGGGAACAATTTCCGCCGCGTGAAATAGTTTCTGTGATTTGCCAATGTAATAATCTTGTTGAACAACTCCAATAGCGAAAGTGGTAGCCCATACATGTATTCGATACTCGAGAATTTCCTCACATCATCGTCCAAATCTCCGATGAACACTGTCCCGTTATCTGGTTGTGGAATATCGATCAACACCACTTCTGCCACTGCACCATCCCCTTTCACCATTTCTTCCTCGCTGTCTTCATCGTCATCATTGTCACTATCGCTCTCTTTGTTGCCATTGAAATTGATCGTGAAAGTTGGTTTGTCCTCCAGGTTGATCATCTGAGGCTTGTTGATCAAGATATCTAAATAATCATCGATCTTGTTAAAACCGTCATCAAAGATGAAATCTCCTTTATCCAAATCATATCCATCGTTCAAGATATCTTCAAACTCGGCGACTTCTGAACCAAGCTCATAGTTGTCAAAATCGATCTTAGCAGTGCTGAAATAAAAAACTTTGATGAACCTATAGAGTTTGATCAACTTTTTCAAATTTACAAATTTATCCAACGTCAACTTTTCGTTAAAATCCCTCGCATTCAAATTGTTCAAAATGGAATCGTTGTATTTGTTCAAGAACAGAATCAAGTTATCCATGAGCCTGAACCAAGTTGAAAAATTCTCCAAGATCTGCATATGATAATCGATCTTGATAATCAAGATTAACACCAACACCACATTTTTGATATCGTAATTCGTAATCAATGTCTCTACATAGCTGTTCTTTACAAACAGATTGTTCTTATTGGTCACTTTGATAATCACAAGTGTCAAATCTAGCATGATGTCTTTCCTCAACTCGATACTGTCTCTCAAGTATTTCGAGTTTCTGCTGCTCTCATATTTGAGAAAGCTTCCAAGACAGAACACCTGCTTGACAGCCAACCTCTTTAGCTCTGCTCCTTCGTGGTACGGATCTACGATAATACTACCGAGGTGTTGGTATATCAAGGGTATCACCAAAGTCTCGTAAATGTTGCCTTTGAAAGTTATAGGCATCATCATGTGGATGTTATCGACGAAGTATTTCAACACCAGGCTGAAATTTTCGTCCACTTCTACTCGTTCTCTTATCAATCCATGAAGCACTTTCGGTTTCGACCTATAGTTTCGCAACAAGGAATCGATCACTGTGGGATTCTCCAAATCGAAATATTTGGCAAAAATGACCCGATAGGAGTCCTGTAGAGAACACTTGGTGTAACTGTTCATCAATACGCTGAAAGTGGCTCTCAGCTCTGGAAGAAACCGTTCATCTATCCAGACCTCGATAGTATCTTCATCTTCATCTGAGTCTCTGCTTTCTCCTGAATAACTTGCAAGAATCTTGTTCCCCATAATTTCAGCCTGTGGATAAGTAGATCGGAGTTCACTATTTTGACTAGTGATTCCGTATCGGGAAACAGATCCCAATTTACCTGCCGATTCAGTTGGTTTCACACCGAAATACTCACTTTTGAAGATCCCAAATGGCCCTTTTATCAAATGAGTCTTGCCCATTTTCCAAACGTTCAAAGCTGTGCACTGGCCCAAATCCATATCCAACTCATCTTCATAGAAGTACAATTTTTTGAGCTTGACAAAACTGAGATGCCGTCTTTTTGTTGAGTCTGTGTTCATTTCGGGCTCTGCTCCTTTGGATGACTCAATCATTCGTCCATCTTGCACGCTTAGCACTTTGGCCCATTGTAAATTGATCCCATACCCAAGGCAGGGCACCTTTGACTTGAGGCATCTATCACATGTGGGTCTCTTGTTATCACACTTGACTTTCCGTTTGCGGCAAGTGTAACAGCCCGTGAAAGACCGCTTTTTTTTGCCGGGAGGTATTGAGACGGTGTCTGAAGGCCTTTTAACTGGTGCCATTGTCTAAATTTACGGGTTCACCACCACTGAATCAACACTGATTCAACTTGATCTCAGGCTTGAATCGCTATCTCACTGGGTGTATTTTTTTTTTTCGATTTTCACATTGTAAACTCTAAGCGAGCCAATAATGAGGTCAACTGCAAGCGAGGGGGGTTACAATCTGAGCAAAATACGAAAATAGTTAGCTATAAAAACAAAAGCCTACTCAGAGGACTTCTTCTTACCTAAGCCCTTGACTGCTCCAAAGACTTTACCACCGGCGCCGACACCTGCACCGACACCTTTGCCGGCCAATCCGACCCCGGCCCCTACACCTTTACCGGCCAAGCCAGCACCTGCTCCAATGACCTTACCCCCGGCCCCGATGACTTTACCACCAGCACCAAGGACTCCACCAACAGCAGATTCAGTGAAGGCAATGACGTATTCCGGCTTGAATTGGAATTTCAAGATGATCTCACCGGCCGGTTGTCCCTTTTCATCCTTCAATTTGACACTGAATTCAGAGGGCTTGATAGGATCGATCTCCTTTAATGGGAAGTCCAGAGTACACAAAGTGTCGTCTTGACCAGCACCAAAGTCCCAATCGGACACCTTGATGTGCAAGATCGAGTTGACTCTGGCCTTGACTTGTACCGTGGTTGACTCGTTCCAAGTAGGATTCAACGTCTTCTTGATGGTCTTGGTCTTGAAGATATGGTCTTCGAGTCCCGTCAAGTACAATCTGACAAACGGATCAGACTTTCCGTTACTGTCACCAGCTGGGAGATCAGAAGCAGAGACTACAGTCACTTGCATATCACCGGCATTGGTAATAGAGTCTGCCTCAGGTAACGAGTCCATGATAATAGGGTACCATGAACACTGGACTTCGATTTTGGCCAGGGCAGCTCCTTGCAATTTCAAAACCTGTGGTTCTTTGAAACATTTCTCCAACAATTCAGAAGTGGAGAAAGAGGCTTCCAGAATAGGTTTTTTCAAGACATTGGAGTCCTTCTCGTGGGAAATTCTGATCTTACACTTAGAATAGGCCAATTCCTTCACCACGTAGTCACCACTTTGGTTAACTTTACCCTTTCTTGAGATCTTGGCACTAGAAAATTGCGGGAACGCATCTTTGTCAAAGAACAGTTGAAGATATCCGGACTGACCCCCGATATCGGCACTGATAATCTTGTAGACAAAAACACCTTGTTTGTATGACATCAACTCTTCCAATGAAAGCTTCTCCTGGGACTGGTCCTCGAGGAACTCCTCTTCAGGGTTCTTCTTCTCGGCCTTCTTCTTGGCTATCTTCTCCTTGTCGGACTTGACCGCATCCTCTTCTGCGGCTTTCACCTTTTGCTGCTCAGCTTTGTCCAGTTCCAGAATGGCCTTGGCGTCCGTGACAGATTTAACAGGATAGAACGACAAAGAGTACTTGACAGTACCCTTTGGACCCTTTCTGCTGACCAATCTGCCCTCTCTCAAGTCGGTTTCCACGTGCTGCAAGTACTGGCCCTTCTTCTTCTCGATCAAGTCTTGTAATTTGACGTCGAAAGAGCCCAATGTACGGTCCTGCTGTGATCTCTCGACATCCATGGCCTCGAGAGTCAACTTCTGGTTGACAGAAGTGATAGGAATGTAGATAGTCTCCTGGAAAGAAGGATCCAAGGTGGAATCCTGCGGAATGGTGCGACCCTTCTGGAAACCGTTGGCCATGACACGGACATACGGATCGATCGTGCCGACGGTTTCCAAGTTACGTAATCCGCTGGCACTGTCGATGTAGACACGGACGACACCAATAGGTTCGGCGTAATCGGCGGAGGAGTCAAAGTATGGAACATTGACCGGTTTCCACTTGGCAGAGATCTTGACCTCACCTTCGGACTTCTTCAATGGGTGCCATGGATTATCGACATCGGTGGCATCGACCAAATCGCTCAATTTGGCAATCAAGTACGAGGTGACCTCTTTCTTGGAGTTCTTGAACACCAATTTGACAATAGCTCTGCTCTTGTTCTCGATAATCTTCTCGAAATTGGCACCAAAAGATGGGTCAGAACCCTTGACAGCTGAAGATGTCGTGATCAAGTCGTTGTTCAAGTAAACCTCGACCAAAGTGGACAATTTGGCAGCAGCTTTTTCATCTGGCTCGAGATTCTTGGCCTCTTCCACGGTCAAATTGATGATTCCGGTGTTCAACTCTGGAGGAGGCTCAAAAGAACCGTCAATGGCCTTCTTGCCGTTCAAAACAGGCAAGAATTCCGTGTCAAAGTTGAAAAGTCCCACTGGCTTGTTGTTTCTCAAGAACGGCAACGTGATGTTGGCCTGCTTAGGCTCGTCCAACACGTGGTTCAAATCGTACAAGATCGTACCCAAGTTCTGGTCCTTCTTCGGCTCGTTCCAGTCGTACATCTTCATCATCAAGGGCTCGGCAACGTTCGTCACCGTGAGGTACACGTACTCGTTCCAAACCGGTCTGATGGTGTCGTTGATGGTCTTGGTCTTGGTCTGCACAGCTCCGGCAAAGCCAAACTCTACATACGGATCACAAGTGTTGTCAATGGTCTCGAAACCCTTGAGGTCCTTGGCCTCTTTGGCCTTGATCACAATGATACCGATGGCACCGGTGATGGAGTTACCGGCCAACAACTGCTGCAAGTTCAACTGGAAGGAGAGCGGCGAGATCACCATTGGGCCGGCATATTTGACAATCATCCGGTTGATGAAGGGCAAAATACCTGGAATGGCCAAGAATTCCCAGTTGAAAGCGGCTGTGCTGAAGAGTTTGGCCACGAAATCGTACTGTGGAGGTTGCAAAAGCGACACATTTACAGTCTGGATGTGTGGGAACAGAGCCATCATTCTCAATCTGACTCTGACCAACACCTTGAAGGAAAGACCCTCGACCAAAACTGGCACACTGATTCCAAACAATTTGGCCATCACAATGACTCTCTGGTCGACGTTGTTCTTGCGCTGTTTGACCGTGGCATCTGCCAACGTGTTTGGAGTGAACGACACTCCCCAGTCCATGACGGTGACGTCGTCGCCTGTTTTCGGCAAGGTTCTAACCAAATCGATTCTAGGAGGCTTGGTCCCCGCGGTGAAAGTGTCCAACCACAATGCCTTGATAAACGCTGGAGCTGGGCTCTCAGCCAAGATCGGGTTCACCTGATCACACACGATTCCGGCAATCGAGGGCTCCAAATAGAGCCAGTACTTCTCCAAAAAAGTGTTCAACCAGTCCATGGTCTCATAGTCGTTCTCAATCTTCTGGATCGAGAATTCTCTTTGGGCCATGTCCCTCAAATACGATCTGTACTGTCTGACAGAGACTCTGTACAACAGCGAAAAGATGAAAATCACAAAGAACAACGTGCCAATGCCGAATCTCAACTTTCCAAGTGCCCAAGAGATCAATCCACCAACTCCCAACAACCCGGCGTTGTGGAACCAGTCTCCATAAAATTTGGACGGGACATATTCGTCGAGCAATGTGGATTTGCTCAACAAGTCCATCAGCTCATCGTCAGGCGTCAAGTTATCCTTTTCCTGCCATCCGCCCACTTCTTTCCATCCTCTATAACTTGGAGCCACTGGCTTTCTTGGTTTCAGTTCTTCTTCTTGTTTTTCCACCACATCAGGGGAAATTGAGTCCCCTGGTTTGCTTTCAGTTCCCGTGAGAAAGTCAGGTTGCTAGGGATAGTTTACTGTTAGTATGGTGGAAACTGGCCCAATTGAGCGCTAAGCGGGATCGATTGTACTCACATCAGCCATTGTCACTGGTAGTATCAAGATGTGCTAAACAAAAACCGACTCCAATGCTGGTCTTTTGCAAGAATTAGCACTTGATTCAAGATCTGTTGCTGTGAGAAGAGTAAATTTGTTAGTGATTGACTTTTTTTCTTGCTTCCCCTGAAATATTTCAGAGCAAATTTCAGTTTGGGAGGATTGGGAAATTTTAGTTTGAGCACGACCTTTGATTGGGGGCTAGGATGGGGGCTAGCAAATAGGGGCTATTGGGGTTATTGGGGCTGTAGAGGAGAGATTGTGGAGTGGTGGGGATTAGCGTGTGGGTGCGGTAGATGAGTATAAGGTTGGGCTGGGTGTTAGTGGAAGACTTGTGCTGAGATAAAGAAGAGATCTGATGGTGCCATTTACATCCCACTGTAGCTGTAGGGTGAAATTTTCGATAGCTGTACTGGGAGAGTGTATTTTGCATATTTTCAAGATGACAGAGGTAATTGTGGTTCAAAGATATTTTGGAAAACGGTGTGTTAAATGGACGCCTGCCATGTCACACCATCACAGTGGACTATAGAAGGTGAAGGCTTACTAATACACCACTCTAAAAAATACAGCACAATTAAATCATCACTAGCCAGTGTCTCTGTCCCTGAGCTACAAACATACACAACGTCTCATCACCGTTGCCCTGAAAACAATCGCTACTTTGAGCCCAGTATCCATCTGCGCCCTTTTTCATCTTACCCCGCTTCCACATCTCAAATATACCGCAGCTTCGGACCCCTTCACATTTTGACCCGTCGTGCTTATCTAATACAGATGCGCGTTTTTTTTCGCCAGATCCGACGGAACGTTTTTCATTAGTCAAATTGAAAAATTGCTGCCGTGAAACCATAGCACAAACATTTGAACCAGATGAGCTCATACCTTTGATTACACATCAATGCCAGTTGTTTCGTTTATGCCAGTTCTTATGCCGTTGTCATCCCTGATCTCTTCGACGGCTTCAAGTGCTAGCTGAGTAATCGAACCTCAAGACATTAATAATCATCCAACTCTTGAAAACGGTATAAATACCACTTGTAATACCAGATTCGTAGCTCAAGTTCTCCTCAACAACACTAACCATGTCTGCAACTCTCCCAACTGAAGAAAAAGCCATTATCGTCAACGCCCAAGGTGTTCCAGAGATCACCACGATCCCTTTTATCGTACCAAACGATGACCAGATTCTTGTCAAGAGCAAAGCTTTTGCGTTGAACCCGACCGATTGGAAGCATGTCGAGTACAAGAACACCAACTCGATTGTCGGAAGTGACGTTGCCGGTGTCATTGTCAAAATTGGTAAGAATGTCAAGGGTTTTGAAGTCGGTGATCATGTCTCTGCGTTCACGCACGGGGGGTTCAGACCTATGCCCTACCCTGCCGCTTTTGCAGATTATGTCGTTGCCAACCCGTTGACCACCTACAAGTACGGGTACGAGCTCGGAACTTTGGATGTCTCCAGAGGCACCGATATTGCACCTGGTGAAATCCACACTTTTGAAGGTGCCGCCTCTATGACTTTGTCGTTGGCAACCGTTGGGTTATCATTTTACCATTCTTTAGGCTTGGACAAGGACAACGATTACTCCAATGAGTCGATCTTGATCTGGAGCGGTTCTACTGCTGCCGGTTTCCTTGCCATTCAAGTCGCCAAATGGTTGGGATTCAAGGATATTGTCGTCACGGCATCCAAGAGCAGATTCGAATTGCTCCTGGAAATTGGTGCTACTCACTTGTACGATTACAAGGACAAAGATGTAGCAGAGCAGATCAAGAAAGTGCACCCGGATATCATCTATGGTCTTGACACTTTTGCCAGTGCAGAGACTTTCAACGGTTTGTATCTGTCCTTGTCTGACTCTAGACCGGTCTTTACCGACAACTTGTTCTTCTTGGAAGAAAGTGCTATCACTGTTCCAAAGAAGAAGAATGCAGTCAGATTTAGCAAATCTTTGGTTTACTTGGTCGATGGTGAGAGCATTTTCCTGTTTGGAGAGGACTTCAAGTCTTCTCCTGAAATTGTTGAGGCACACAGCAAGTTCCACCGTGATTTCCAGCCAGAAATCACCGGCAAGAGAATCAAACACCTTCCTCTCAAATTCTTGGAGGGTGGTTATGATGGTATTCTTGAAGGTTTGAATATCATGAAGAGTGGTGACTACGCCTTCCAAAAGTTTGTCACAACTGCTTGAATGGTGGAAACTTCTATAGAAGTAGTACAACGGTACTTAGAACTCCTGAGGTATCAGCGAGCCATCTTCGTACAACTAAAATTTCAAATTTTCATTTTCAAATACCGCCTTTGTAGAACTCTTTCTATTCACTATCAGCTGCGGAGCCAATGCTAAGTGTATCAACGCTATCGAGCTATTGGGGGTGAGAAAGAGAAAAGTAGTGCAACTTATACTAATTATTTACTATAGTCTAATAGGCAAGTGGCTGCCACCGTATTGCCTATTTGATGGAAGGTTACGGGAAGTGGCAGAGGCGAGAGTTCTTAGGTGCAGTACAGACCATGTGGCTGGGCAACAAACCCACGGGACTTGTACTGAACTCATGGAATCCCAGACACATTTCCGCAAGTCTGACAGCTGAATGATGCATAAACGGCATAGTCCAATTAGGAGATGGGCCAACAGCAAGAGAGCTTTATCGGGAAGTCGTAACAACACTAGCCGGTCGTCGCATTAGTATTAGTGTGCTTCGAATTCATAGAACCACATGGCATTGGCAGGGTCGTGCATGGGGGCCGAAATGCACCTTTGGACTAATTAGGAAATGCATCGGTGCCACTGCGGGCACTAATACAATTTTCCCCAAAGTCTTGGCTGCCTTTATACACTGTAGCTCTGTTTGGCATTTTCCAGTTTCGAGCACTACAGCTATTGAAGGTTGAATCTGATAATGCAGCCACTGATGCCCTCAAAAGTGTACTCAGTGCCCAAATTTTAAGGGTGTCTTCAAATAACTCCATAAGCCTTCAAAAAATCGCACTAATGAACAAGAATACTAGATGAGAAATCGATTGACATAAGGCTTTACTTCTTGCCAGATAATTCCAATTGGCTGCACACAAAGGACTAGACTCTAACTGTTTACAACGTGATCTTTTGAGTTAATATTATGAGCAGCAGCATCGCTTAGCGTCTACTAGGGGAACTGCATTTTCTTAATATAGTAAACCACCCATTTAACCCCGAAATCAGTGTCCTGATACTTTTTTTTGGATGTTTTTACTATCTTGGATTAGCGGTTTACTGGAGGAGCAGAAGGACTGGAGCTTAACGAGGACACTTGAGATGGCCATGGTTAAGCTCGGTAGTTGCAAAATCCAACTGGAACATGTAAAACTTGTGAAATAAAACCGTTGTTCATGGGGTATGAATTCCATCATGTTGTGCTCTTTAACAAGAGAAAAGGGGAGGAAAAAATTTTCCCTTTCGGTGTTGCCGAAAACTGCGAAGTTATTATTGTCCTGTCCCCGATAACATGTACGAGTTCCAAGAAATATTGACTAAACTAGATTGGGATAAGGGTGCTTCTAAATGGGCTTGTCCGTTTGCAAATTTCTTAGTTTGTACAAACATGTTTCAATTTCGAACCGTCAAACAGACGAAAATTTCCTGATATATATCTAAACGTTATTCCCCCATTCTTTGTTTAAAATTTATTTTAACACTCCGAATTCAAATACCAGATCACTCGCTTCTAATAATGTTGTCACAATTCGTCTTATCTTTGTTGGCTGTCAACGCCGTCATTGCTGCTCCAAATGCCAAAGCTGCTGCTCTTGCTGAAGCTTTGCCAGAGGCCTTTGCCCTTGCTTTGGCCAACCCAGCTGAGGCCAGTTATGAATGTCACGCTTTCTGTGGTTACGCCATCATTGCTGCCAGAGAATGTACCGAGAACACCTCTAATGAGGATGCCGGTCCATATGACACTTCATGTTTGTGTGATTCCGGTACCAGTTTCATGGAACAAATCACCGACTGTTTGGACTGTGGATGGTGTCTTTGGTCAGATTACGGTTCATTTTTGACCTCGCCTTTGGCTGCTTGTTCCTTGGCTACTGAGCCAACCGGAACCGAATGTTTGTCAAGTACTGCAGCTGCCACCACCACCTCGTCTTCTGCTGAAGCCACCACCACTTCATCCACTGCTGCTGAAACCACTGCTGCTGAAACTACTGCTGCTGAAACTACTGCTGCTGAAACCACTGCTGCTGAAACCACTGCTGCTGAGACCACTGCCGCTGAGACCACTGCCGCTGAAACTACTGCTGCTGCTGAGACCACTTCTGCTGAAGCTGAAGCCACCTCGTCTACCGAGGCTGCCACTACTGAAGCTGCTGCTTCTACCACTGAGGCTGCTGCCTCTACCGAAGCTGCTGCTTCCACCACTGTTGCTGAAGAGTCATCATCTGCTGCTGCCTCTTCTACAGCTGCCACCGTTGCTGAATACACCGGTGCTGCTAACAAGGTCGCCATCGGTGCCGGTTCCCTCTTGGTCGGTGTCGCTGCTTTCTTGATCTAGATATCCCCTTTGTTCTGTCCTAATAATTTTTTTCAGACCTAACCCCCTTTTTTTAATTGTCTTTTTCGGACATTTTTCAAAATTCTTTGACGAAATTTTCTTATAATTCACTCCAAATATACATGATCTACTTTTCAAATCAGATAGAACTCGTCGATCCGAAATCCTGTTCGTTGCTTCCGAGCACTATGATCGGAATTTTACAGGCAAATTCCATCCCGTTGGAGATGTAGTCCACTCCACGGTACAAGGATCCCTTCGGGTCATTATAGATTTCTGTGAATTCGTATGTGTCCAGTGACGATTTCTCTGTACCTTTGGCTTCATCTTGACCGTCCTGTGCTCCCTCAGGAACGCTACTTCCATCATCTCTTTTCGTTTCATCGTTGTTGAATTTGTCTAAAAGCACAAATTTGAACAACAAACTGTACCTCGTGTCTATCAAATTGCTCTTGAACTGTCCAGTACGCACCAAGTCGTTCGGAATCAACATCTCGTAACTCAATTCGTCATTCACATTGAAACAACTGATCAAAACCTCGTTCAACCGCGTTTCAAATTCGAGACTGCTGCTCAACTCGACCCCCGAGATCATTTCGTCCTCAGATTTCAAGTATTCGTCGTTGTTGAGCCTCTCGACTTTTAAAAGTCTAGTTATGAGTCCTGTGATTGGAACACGGGAGTTCTTGAAACTCAAATGTATCTTTAAAGTCTCATTGAATGTCATGATGGCTTTAGATAGAGAAATTGTCGTAATCAACTCCCCATTTCTCTTCAAAATGAAGTTAAGTTGCTGTTTTGCAGGGATCTGCGAATGGTACTCCAAATCGTCTGTATATGCATCTTCTACAGGGTTTTCATTGTGCTTTTTAATCTGAGCAACGACTTTCTCTGGGTTGCTGAACACGCTCAACAAATTCTCCTTGACGTTTTCTTTGTCAAAATCTGCCCCCTTCTCTTCTTGCAGAAACTCGTTCTCAAAAACCTCTTGGATTCCGATCAACTCGTGCACAGATTTGTCGTTCATGTCCTGTAAAAATTTGAAGAAATTTTTACGGTCACTAATCTCGTCATCCTGCAGATCTAGAGCGTTGTCCGGTCCGATCTCGTTGTTGAAAGTGGAAACTTTCATGGTGGAACTCCTTCTCAATTTGAGTGGCATGTTGTTCTTTTTGATGTCTTTAAAAGAGACGTCATCATCTGGCGGGATGTCAAACGTCTTTTGCGTTAGTCTGTACCCCACAGCAGGGGTTAGCAAGTCGTAGACCGGCTGCTGGCCAAACCTGTTTACGTATGGTCTGATTTCAAGCGGGAAGAACAACGACTTGTTGACCCATCTGCCATTGCTGTCCTGGATCTGGAACCCGAGGATCAAATTGTACTGTATCTTCAAAGTGGTCAGAGATTCGTACGTCGGAGGCAAGAATTTGGGCAACTTGATGTTTATATACGTGGAATTTGTGAGGTTCTCGTGGGTGCTCGGTTTGAACACCACTTCGGGGAAGACGATGGATTGTGTCGAGGCGAAAAAAGGCACGATATCGTTCTTGGGGTTGGCGTTTCCGGAAGATGGGTCGTTGTCGTCGCCATTTGCACCATCTGGCATCAAACTGGTGTTGAAAATACTGCCGAAACCAGTAGCTACATTGGCCAAGAACCCGTCGTCGGGTTTTTTCTGGAATTCCAAGCCATTGACCCCGGCCAAGCGGCCCCCAACGATGGATTTCTTCTGCAACTCGTGGAATTTGCCCGTATCAAAGATCTGGTCGTTATAAATGAAGTATCCAAACACTTGAGTGTATCCCAAGAGCAAAGTGATGTCGCTGAACTTGTCTTCGGCGTCCTCGTCCAAGGTTTCCAACTCCTGGAGGAGCAAGTTCCGTGTGGTGTTGGTCAAATGCATCGATACACGTTTCCCTAGCCCGCCGAACCAGCCGGAGGACTCTTGAGTTTGCAGGGCCTGATTTTGGTTTTGATTTTGCTGGTTTGGTTGGTTTTGCTGATTCTGTTGGTCCAGCAGCTGCTGCTGCTGCTGCGGTTCTTCGGTGTCTGGAAGCTCTCCTATGTACTTGAACCGTATCACTGCGCTAAGCAGATTCGCATCACTCCCGACGAACACTGGAGCTTCCTCGTAGATCAATTCCAGCTGGATCTTGCCATCGTGCAAGTCCTGAGTGTACACGGCGTTGGCCAATCCCATGGTGTATGCAGCGATTCGTGGTAGGTGGATTGAATGGAAAAGGAGATGAAAAAAATCAAAAATCTAAATAAGCAAAAAACTAAAAATGAAAATGAAAATGAAAATGAAAAATGAAAAATGGAAAATGATGGAAATGAAAAAAAAAAACCCAATCTTGATTACTAAGATAAGAAAGAACCCTTTAGATCCCGAACACCCGCGTCAGGATCAGCAATAGCGGCTAAAAAACCCCTAAAAATGCCACAACTGCAACAGCCGTGTGAATATTGCAGTGATGCCGAGGGTTTTGGCCCATTATCGCCGCTGTTTTCGGACTTGACTGTGTGTTTTATAGACGGAGTGTTGTTCAATGTCACTTCTTTGCTCATGTTGGTGGCTGGCGGCTACCATTTGGCGGTTTTACGTAAACAACAGCCGTTCATCACATTGAAGAGTGACACCTTTGCATTCAGGATGAAATTGGTGTTCACGCTGGTGCAAATCGCCTTGGCCGCAGCACATCTGATGCTGGCAAACGCGGATGCAACCTTCCGTGACGTCACTGTTTGGGGGCCCTGGCTCTATCTGGGGTCGCTGGCTTTGGCGTTTGCCTTGCACTACGTGGATAACTTCAAATCGATGGTCCCATCTGGCGTCTTGCTCTTTTACTGGTTGCTCAGCATTGTTTTCGGGTTACTTAAGGTGGAAAATTTGACTGTGCGGTCGCAATTTAGCCCAAGTTTGTACTTTTACACCGCGGTTTTCATCCCGTTGAACGCCCTGGTGGTGTTGGGGTTGGAAACTTTGATCCCCCGCCGGTTACGGTCCACTCACTACAACGCGTTGGTGGAATTGAGCCCCTATGAAGGTGCAAATGTGTTCTCCAGAATCACTTTTGCCTGGATGACTCCCTTGATGAGATCGGGGTTCAAAAAATACTTGCTCCAGGAAGATTTGCCGCAATTGCCCGGGTATTTGCAGACAAACACCGTGACAAACCTCTTCAACAACCAGTGGAACAGACAACTTCACTACACGACGAGACCGTCGTTGCTGAAGAGTGTCTTGTACCTGTACGGAGCTCCGTTCACGATGCTGGTGTTGTACAAGCTGCTGCAGGACGTTATGCTGTTTGTGCAGCCGCAGTTGTTGAAGATCTTGATCAAATTCGTGAATGACTACAACGGGTCGCCGCTGGATGACAAGTTGCCCTTGACCAGAGGGTTCATGATTGTGATCAGTATGTTCTTGGTCTCTGTAATACAAACCTCTTTCTTGCACCAGTACTTCCAGTTGGTGATCGATTCTGGAATGAAGATCAAGAGTTGCTTGACGTCTCTGATCTACAACAAGAGTCTCAGGTTGTCCAACCAGACAAAGGGCACCTATTCCACTGGTGATATCGTAAATTTGATGTCCGTCGACACCCAGAGATTACAAGATTTGACCCAGTACGGGAACATTCTCTGGTCTGGACCCTTCCAGATCGTATTGTGCTTGGTTTCTTTGCACAACTTGTTGGGAAATGCCATGTGGGTCGGTGTGGTGATCATGGTGATCATGGTGCCTGTCAACACGGCACTTGCCAGGTTCCAGAGAAAGTTGCAGAAGCAGCAGATGAAGAACAAGGACGAGAGAACCGGATTGGTGAGCGAAATTTTGAACAACATCAAGTCGTTGAAGTTGTACGGCTGGGAAGTCCCATACAAGGAGAAGTTGAGCTTTGTGAGAAACGAGAAGGAGTTGAAAAACTTGAAAACCATTGGTGTTTTCTCCAGTTTCACCATCTTTACATGGAGTTGTGTTCCGTTCTTTGTGTCGTGTTCCACTTTTGCGCTGTACGTTGTTTTGAACAAAGACGTTCCTTTGACTACAGACAAGGTTTTCCCGGCATTGTCGTTGTTCAACTTGTTGAGTTTCCCGCTTGCCATGTTCCCGAATGTCGTAACTGCTATAGTGGAGCTGCAAGTGGCCAGTTCGAGAATCACAGACTTCTTGACGGGCCTGGATTTGCAGGCAGATGCCGTCGAAAAACACCTGGCACCTAGCAAGATTGGCGAGGTGAGTGTCAAGATCGCGAACGGAGAATTCTTGTGGTCGAGAGAACCGTATAGACCAGCTTTGCAAAACTTGAACTTTGTCGCTAGAAAGGGTGAGTTGAATTGTATAATCGGTAAAGTTGGAATGGGCAAATCGTCGATGATCCAGCTGATCTTGGGTGATTTGTACAAGTCCCAGGGCCATTTGAGCATCCACGGAAGTGTTCTGTACGTTTCTCAGGTTCCCTGGATCATGAATGCCACCATTAAGGAGAATATCTTATTCGGATGCCGTTACGACCATGAGTTTTACCATAAAACCATCAAAGCATGTGCCTTGGAACGTGATTTGGACATCTTGCCGCAAGGTGATAGGACACAAGTCGGTGAAAAGGGGATCTCCTTGAGTGGAGGCCAGAAACTGAGATTGTCCTTGCTGAGAGCAGTGTATCTGAGAGCCGAAGTGTACTTGTTGGACGATCCTTTGAGTGCTGTAGACGAGCACGTGGGAAAGCACTTGATCAACCAAGTTTTGGGCCCAGAGGGATTGTTGAGATCCAAATGTAGAGTCTTATCAACCAACAACTTGAATGTTTTGCGGTTCTCCAACCATATTGCAATGTTGGAGAATGGAAAGATCATCGAAGAAGGTTCTTTCAATGCCATTATGTCGCAGGGCAACTCCAGATTGAAGACTTTGATCCAGGAATTTGCCAAAAAACGTACTGAAACCACCAGCGACGAAGCCAGTGTATCCACTGCGTCGAGTTCTGTAGATTTGGTCAAATCTGGAAGTGTAGCCACGTCGTTGGGGTCCATCAGCGATGATACAGAGGACGTCCAGAGCTTGCGTAAGGCCAGTGTGTCGACTTTCAAGTTGCAAGAAGTCATTGAAGATGACGATGTAGAGCTGAAGTTGCGTGCTGAACAGCATCAGCAGGGTAAAGTCAAGTGGGACGTGTATCTGCAATACGCACGTGCCTGTAACTTGTGGGGAGTGCTGATCTTCATGTTGCTGATCGTGCTGGCTCTTGGATCGCTGACTCTGGGTAACGTTTGGTTGAAACATTGGTCCGAGGTGAACACACGTTTGGGTTACAACCCGAATGTGCTCAAGTATTTACTCGTGTATCTCTTCTTCGGATTGACATCGTCGCTGTTGACATTTTTCCAGAACGTGGTGTTGTTGTTGTACTGCACGATCCAGCTGTCGCGGTATTTCCACTCCAAGATGACCAACAGTGTTCTTAGACTGCCGATGTCGTTCTTCGAGACGACTCCTATTGGCCGGATCTTGAACAGGTTTTCGAATGACATCTACAAAGTGGACGAGGTTTTGGGCCGTAGTTTTTCGATGTTCTTCTCCAACAGTGTCAAGGTGTTGTTCACCATCGGAGTCATCTGTGCCAGCACTTGGCAGTTCATCCTCTTGGTGATCCCGATGTCCTTGTTGTACGTCTACTACCAGCAGTACTACATGAGAACTTCTCGTGAGTTGAGACGGTTGGACAGTGTCTCGCGGTCGCCTATCTTTGCGCATTTCCAAGAGACTTTGAGCGGAGTCTCGACCATCAGACTGTACGACCAGAAGGACAGGTTCCAGTTCTTGAGCGAGGCCAAAGTGGACCGCAATTTGAGACTGTACCATCCTTCTGTCAATGCCAACAGATGGTTGCTGGTGCGTTTGGAGTTTATCGGGTCCTTGGTGATTTTGTTTAGTGCAGGACTTTCCATCTGGACGTTGCCGAGAACGAATTTAACTGCAGGTTTAGTGGGTTTGAGTGTCAGTTACGCCTTGCAGATCACCCAGACCTTGAACTGGATTGTTAGAATGACTGTAGAGATCGAGACCAACATTGTCAGTGTCGAGAGAATTGAAGAGTACTCAGCCTTGACGCCTGAGAAACCTGAGATTGTAGAGTCAAACAGACCTCCAACGCACTGGCCTTTTAACGGAGAGATCAAGTTTGAGAATTATTCCACCAGATACAGACCTGAATTGGACCACTGTTTGAAGAACATCAGCTTGACCATCAACCCGAAGGAGAAGATTGGAATTGTCGGAAGAACCGGGGCCGGAAAATCGTCCTTGACGATGCTGTTGTTCAGAATCATCGAGGCTTCAGAGGGTGACATCTCTATAGATAACGTGGACACTTCAAAGATCGGACTTGCCGATTTGCGTCACAAGTTGAGTATCATCCCCCAGGATTCACAGGTGTTTGAAGGCTCTGTTAAAGACAATTTGGACCCTACACATCATTACACCGACGCCCAGCTCTTACATCTGTTGGAGTTGTCGCATTTGACTCCACATTTGTCCAAGATGCTGGAGGAAAATGCCTGTGAGTTGCTCGAGGTGAAGTTGACCGAAGGTGGATCCAATTTGTCCGTCGGGCAGAGACAGTTGATTTGTTTGGCAAGACTGTTGTTGATCGAGTCCACGATCTTGGTGCTCGACGAGCTGACTGCTGCTGTAGATGTAGAAACTGACCAAGTGTTGCAACAGACCATCAGATCCGAGTTCAAGAACAGAACTATCTTGACGATTCTGCACCGTTTGAACACCATCATCGACAGTGACAGGATCATCGTGTTGGAACTGGGTGAAGTACTGGAATTTGACACACCAGAGGTGTTGCTCAAGAGGAAAGACTCTTTGTTCTATTCGTTGTGTAAAGAAGGTGGATTGGTGCAGGATTAGACCTCGTCGCTGTATTTATATAAGATGAAAATTGTTAGCCAATTACGATCTGAACTACTTCCGTGTGGATTTCAGCAAGCGTGTCATCTAAAGTAGCTGTTTATGATCTGATAGCCATTGCAGTGGGATATGTATCCAGCGCACCCCCAATTACAGAATTTACATAATACATGAAAAATCAGCGTCTCTCTGCCATCAACCGCAGTTACAAAGAGATGAGTATTTGTCATATCTATAGCAGTGAAGTCAATCGACAAGACTCTCAGTTACAACAAGAGGCTCACTTATCATTGGTATATCAGTGTATTACAATCACCCCCAATAATGTCTATCTGTAGTATCTGTATTTGTATTTGTATATGTAAAGTGGCACTGAATCACAAGTCAAAAAACCCCCGATTACCAAGAAATGTATTGGTATCAACATCTCTCAAAGGTATCAGTGCACTAATCTACAAACCCCAATAAGCAATATGGTATTTAAAATATATCATCATCGGCTAATCTACACCCACTACAGCAAGATGTGTATTTTCATCTATAATTTGAAAGCATTAGCAATTACAAATCCAGCGGCACTGCGTTATCCACAGCCAGTTGAGTGGCAGCAGCATCAGAGTTCTCACCATCCTGCTTTTGCAGTTGTAACTGCAGCACCTGTTGCTCCAGAACCTGCTCGGAGTTATCCACCTGGTGGAAATCCAAGATCTCACTGTACATCATCACTCTCCAAGTGTCCACAGGGAGATCAGCATCGTTGAAACTCCAATCAAACTTCTCACTCAGCACCGGTTCATCGGTAGGGTCGTGATATGGTGCCAAATACGGATGTGCCAACAGATCCAGCAGGGTGATTCTCTTACGTGGGTCAAACACCAACATCTTACTGATCAAGTCCACCAGATCGCTCTCGACATCTTTGAAACGTTCGTCCAAGGGAATCAGTTCACGTTTTGGCAAAGATTGCACGAATCTCAAGGTATTTTCCGAGCAAATGGTGTCGATAACGTCCTCTGGAGGCGATCCCAACAACTCTGTAATGATCGAAAACTGGTGTACGTGATCTTTACCTGGGAACAAGGGCTTCCCCTCAATCATCTCTGCAAATATACATCCAGCACTCCAGATATCGACTTCAACGTCGTATTTTTGCCAGGTCAACATGATCTCTGGGGCACGGTAGTAACGTGTCGACACGTATCCGGTCATCTGTGGATCTTGGATCCGGGCGAGGCCAAAATCACAGATCTTCAAATCACAATTCTCGTTGATCAAGATGTTTGAAGGCTTCAAATCACGGTGTATGACCCCAGCAGAGTGGACATATTTCAAACCTCTCAAGATTTGGTACAAGAAATATTGTATAAACTGTTTCTCCAAGGGTCTAGAAGTCAACAACCGGTGTAAATCGGTACCTTGTAATTCTGTGACAAAGTAAATATCCTCCAATGGACTCAAAAAGATGTCTTCCAATGTGATCAAATTCTCATGTCTCAATCTTTTCAACAATTTCAACTCTCTATAAGTTCTCTTCAGTAATACCGGTGTAGAAAATGGTTTCATGATCTTTTTGATGGCCACATTTTGGTTCGTGAGACAATCTTTAGCTGAACAGACCAATCCAAATGCTCCCATTCCTACTGGATTCAAATCACCATACCTGTTGGTGACTTCAAACACAGTACCAAAGATCTGTGTTCTTGTGAAATCTTCTTGTGACATATCAATTAGTTTTGGTTCAAATTCTTGACGATTGGGTGATTTGAGGTTGCAATATGCACAATTTGGCCACTTGTATTTATTGAATGTTATGTATACTGGTCTATTATAATAAATAACCACAACTTTTTGTCAATTTTCATCATATATCAGATGGCAATCTTTATTATTGCTTACGAAAGAGATGTTTTTTGCGGTACTTGTGCACGACTTTTGTGCTAGTGAGGTTGCATGAAATTGAGTGTAAGGTGCACTACCTGTATTGTAGATGGGTGGTCTTGCACGACTTTTTGAGAGTCTGAATATGTCTCTTGGGGACATATTTTATCGGGACTAAAATGTAAACAAAATATGGTTTCCACACTAGATCTCCGGCTCGGTATTCTGCAAACGGCTAAGGTCAGAGGGCACAGATAGGCAAGAGTATAGTAAGTGGGAATGGAGTGTCTGAGATCATAGTAATGGAATGTATGGGAACAGTAGAGGTGGATAAACTCCGGCTAAAAAAGTAAACAAAAGAAGAAAACAAAAACACAAGCTAACAGAAATAAAAGGACAGAAATCAAAAGGGCATGAAAGTTAGCCTGCTGATCTTAGCTGCAGCCGGTTGATTACTTCAATAAAAGAGCATCTTTATAGACGGCATAGAGGCTTGTAGGGTGACATAATACAAGAAAAGTTGAGTGAATTGTCCAAAGTGATATTTTCTGTTCTAAATCATATGAGCATCTCTTTGTCCTACAATAAAATAATGTCACATTATTTGCCGCCAATTGTACTCAACGATTGAGTGGTTTTCGGTGTCGTGCGTGTTTGTTTGTCACTTATGAATATGGAGTGTCATCTCCATCGTTACTACGGCTAAATACCAAGAGAATCAAATTATTGTGTTTACATCTCTCTAGAACTGTTACTGGATGAAATCCATAGAATAAACAAACACAGCAACCAAATCAATTGGGAATTATTAGCAGCAGCATGTATTATGTAGTATTGATGGCAAAGAGATGTATGCTCTAAAGTCTACAATAGGCCAGTTTCCGAAAGTACTACCACCTAAAACAGAAAGTCTCAAACATAAAAAAAAAATTTCTTCCGCCTACATTTTACAGTATAAGTCCTAGCATCGACTTAAGAGCACTCTGTGCCAAATTAGGTAATGCTGTTACTGTTTTAAGCCGTTCCTAGCTCTTTTTGTAAGACAAATAATAAATAAGTAAAAGTCAGCGAGCGAATAAGCTAGCTCAAAATTGTAAAGTTTAAAGTAACGGGCTAAAACATGAAACGATGCTGGAGTTACTGATTCCCATAAATCAATTGACATGGTTGTAAATCAGCATAATAACTTGACCATCATAAAAATTCAGAGTGTCAATTGAGTTCAATCCAGCCATTTTATTATGTTTGTACCTTAAATTTTTGCAGTAAATCATTCTATACTGTTGATCCTTGGGTCTCAACAATCCCATCTAGGTAAGAGGGTCAGCGCCAATAACAGAGTTTCGAGGACAATAAAGTAAAAATAACTACCGAAAATTCAAAAGTGTATTGTGTCCCCAAGACGGCATGAAAAGGGCATATCCACTATTATTAGAAACAATTAGTCTATACAAAACTGGGGGGCATGAGACAAGAGTTGAGCCGAAACAGAATAAAATGCATAAAACAAAAAAAAGAAAAGAGCAAGGGCATGAAAATTTTTTTAACCAAACATCAATCATGAGGTTGATATGATTGTCCAAAATTATATAAACCCATCCAAATCCACTCATCACTTGTTTCTTCTTTTCCCTTCTCCATCTATAATCAGACCAACTTTTACATTCGCTTAACAACATATCAAAAATGCAATTCTCAACTGTTATCGCTTCATTAGCCGCTGCTTCAGTCGCCACTGCTGCTTACGCCAACTCCACCTCAACCGCTGTTGTTTCTGACATCGCCACCACCGTTGTCACCATCACTTCATGTTCCGAGAACGCTTGTGCCACCTCAGCTGTCACCACCGGTGTCACTGTTGTCACTGAGACCATTGAAGGTACCGAGACCATCTACACCACTTACTGTCCATTGACCTCTGAGGGTGAGACCACCTCTACCGCTGTTGTCACCTCCACCATTGCCGGTGAGAACTCAACCTCCACCTCTGCTTCAGTTTCTGAATACGAAGGTGCTGCTAACGGTTTGGCTGCCAAGGCTGGTTTCGCTGCTGTTGCCGGTGCTGCTGCTATGATGTTGTTGTAAGATGTTTAAATTTATTTTCAATAATACCAATAAACAACTTATAAATAACGATGTCATATACAATAGCTAGCTACTAGAACAACAACAACAATCCATTTTTTCAAACTTAATTTATAACTTATTCACTTACTTTACAATCTTCTTGATCGACGTTTTATTCTACTTTTGAAAAAACAGTTTCATAAACCCATTTTTTATTATGTCTAATAAAAACAACCAGCTAATCAAAGCATTTTCAACTTTGGATATCAATTGATACCTGTAAAATTATTACTCACTTGTAAATTTGTTTACGCCCATCTCTTGGGCGTTGGGCGTTGCAAGGTTAATCCAAATTCGGCAATCTGAACAGAAGCAGCCCAGTCTCGAAAATGTGCCTGTTGGGGCCTTTTGCCCATATGCTCGATTCTAATTTGTGTTACAAGAGGGGCATATTGTAAACAAAAAAAAGAGGCTAAAGTCTAAGATAAACAATCAATTGTCCATCCGCCCTTTTTCTTGCCCTTTTTGGGGGAACTCGATGCAAACCGCCCAGGTTATCTTGTTATCTTTTATACAAATTAGACCAGAACTTTGAAACCATCAATTGCAAGTTTCTTGTATGGGGCTGATCCATTACATGTCCAGGCTTGAACAGATCCATGGTGAAGAACTCGAGGTAAGACCTTGCATTGAACAACTTGAAATTCTTTGTAGTCATCCACATTTGGACAAATTTCCTGTTAAACTCTGCAAAGCCATCGTGATTCCCCACCACGATATTACTGTTGTCCTGCAACTGCTGTAATTGAGTCTCATTGGCTATTTTCTTGAAGTAGTCTAATTTCACACTCGATAAGAACCCAATGAGGTAGTTTTCAAAACTGTTTCTGATCAAATCCTCAACCACTAAATCCGAATACATGGAATTCCCCAGTTTCTCAGAGATTCCAGTTTCGGCATCGATAGGTATGACGTCTGTCTTAACCAGGTTCAGTTTGTTGATCAAGAGATCCATAAACTTCTTATCGTGTCCACTCAATTGTAAGCATTGCTCCAATTCTGAGTCCAAGAATTCGATACCATCACGTTTAGTAGGATGGTCGATGTAGACAATGATGTCCAGAATGTGACGTCTCTGATCGAGTAATAAGTCGTTGGACGTGCCTATCATATACCAGCCCAGTTCTCGGAGTGAGTCTAATTGTTGCAACAGTAAATAAGGCTCAAAAAACCCCCCTTCTCCGAACAATTGTAGAGGTAAACCTAAAAACTTCAATATAGACCCGCGGTCCAAAGTGTTGAAAGAAGTAGACTCTGTCAAGTCTTTAGACATCAGCGAGAGCCCCGGAGATGCACAGTCCTGTAAATTTAAGATCAAATCCGGTACCAACGAGATCATCGAGTACTGGTAGTTGGACAACTTCAACAAGTCCTTGCCGAAAAACACGATTTTCTTCTCCAAGAGCAACAGCTTGAAGATGACCAACAAATTACGTTTATACCGCATCAACATCTCTTTCAAGCTTAGCCCCATGTAGAAGTCGCTCTCGTACAAGACGTGGTCCTTGCGTTTGCTATCAAATTCCATGGACTCATTCTCGATGGTGGCACTGTTGTACTGCAACACCACGCTTTCGAACAACTCGTCAATGATCTTCTTATCGCGGAAATCCCGCTGCTCAAACAAAGTCCGGGTCACAATACTCAATTTTTCTCGGAGTTGCACCGTTATTGGGTATCGTGTAATCAAAACTATGGATTTTTGCACTATAGATCTTGTAATTTCATCACTCTGATGCATCAACTGAGACAGTTCGAGCTGTCTGATGCACGCACACCCGAAAAGTGACCTGTCACCGTCAAGCAAGGTAAAATTGCTAAAAGTCTCTTCAAAGAGATGTGCTCCGTCTGGCAACAGCTGGAAGGGCAAGTTGGGCCATTTTTTGGTATATGACTCGATTTTGTCCAGCTGTGATCCCGGCGCCAAATCACGCCAGTATTCAATCTCCGGACCGCGGATATGATGGAAATCAATGATTCCAATGGCATAGATCAAATCGATGCCCTCTGTACTCGGCTCTACCTGCCGCTGTTGGGCCCCGATCTTCGTAATCGGTACCTCTATCGATTCCCCGACATCACCAGTCTCAGATCCCACTTCAGTTCCAGCTTCAGAGCTGTCCAGCCACGGGTTCTCTTCAACGTCCATCTGGTCTTCACTCCTAGCCCATCAGCTGAAAAGTACTTGAAAAAAAAAATCAAAAATCAAAAATCAAAAATAAAGAAATTGAACAACAAATTGCAACGTCTAAAGATCCATCAGATCACCATGAGCTCATTGAGAGATAAACAGATCTTGTCGTTGGAGCACATGCTCAACTTGAACTCGTCCAATGAGAATGTCGATTTGACCTCGGCGACAAATCACGAAGAAATCATATGGAAACTGTTGGTATTGGATCAGAAGAGTACCGCTGTGGTGTCGTCCGTTTTGCGTGTAAATGACTTGTTACGGTGCGGGATTACCGTGCATCTGATGATCAATTCGAAACGGGCATCTTTACCCGATGTCCCACTGATCTATTTCGTCGAACCGACGTTGGAAAACGTCAAGTTGATCATTGCCGACGTACAAAATGACGTATATTCAAGTTACTACATCAATTTCACCTCCTCCATCTCCAGAGATACCTTGGAGGAGTTTCTGAAACAGATTGCCATCACGGGGAAATCCAGCAAGATCAAGAAATTGTTCGATCAGTACACAGATTTCATCGTGACAGAGCCCAATTTGTTTTCTCTCGATCTCGAGCGTGTGTATTCTAAGATCTACAACCCCAAGATCGACGAACAGGAATTGGATGCCATGATCGACCAGATTGCCACTGGGATCTCTCATTCGCTCATCACTTTAAAACAGATCCCCATCATCAGATGCCCCAAAAATGGGCCCCTGGAGATGTGTGCCATCAAATTGGAGCAGAAATTGCGTGATTACGTCTTGAATACCAAGCTGAACTCCGCCCAGACACCTTTAGACTCGTTGCAGAGAAGCGTTTTAATCTTGTTAGACAGAAACTTTGATCTCTCGGCGATGTTTGCGCACTCCTGGATCTACCAATGCTTGGTGAGTGATGTGTTCCACTTGTCCAGAAACACCATTGTAGTCGATCAGCAGCAGCAGTACGATATAGATCCCAAAGATTTCTTCTGGATCAAAAACCTGTTGTCTCCGTTCCCAGAAGTTGTCGAAGATGTGGATCTGGAATTGGCCAGGTACAAGAAAGATCTGGAAGAATTGACCCTGAAGACCGGTTATTCGTCGTTGAACGAAATAGATCCAAACACCACCACCGATACCACACATATCCTGCAACTGATCAAATACATCCCAGAATTGACCGCTAGAAAGAAGATTGTCGACATGCACATGAAAGTCTTGACCCTGTTGTTGAAAGAGTTGGGGGCTAGGAAATTGGATTCGTTTTTCGAGATTGAACAGAAATACAACGATCCAAAAGTTCAAAAAGAGTTCTTGGATCTGCTAGATTTGAAAGTGGAAGGTGATAACTTGAACGATAAGTTGAGAACGTATCTCATCCTCGTGTTGTTGTGTGATTTGCCTAAACAGTTTGAGACCGATGTCGAAGAAAAATTGACGTCACAAGGTGTCGAGGATTTGTCTCTGTTGAACTACATCCGTCGTGTCAAAGAAATGACGAAATTGACCTATATCTCGAACGGTAATGAAGGACGCGTCTCCAGCAGCAGTTCTCTGCACCAAAACAACACTCTGTTGTTCAACGGGTTATCCTCGAGACTTTATGGGTTAACTGAGGGCCGTATTTCGGAGGGAGTTGGTTCTTTGATCACCGGTTTGAAAAAATTACTTCCAGAGAAGAAACAGATGCCCATCACAAACATTGTGGCCTCTATTATGGACCCAAATTCCGCTTCAAACGAGCATTTGCAATTGACAGACAACTATCTCTATTTTGATCCACGTCTGACTCGTGGATCTCATTCTCAGAAACCAAAGAGACAATCATACAACGAGAGTATCGTCTTTGTAGTCGGTGGAGGCAATTACCTCGAGTATTCGAATTTGCAAGAATGGGTCTTGCAGACTCAAACACAGTTGAACAATGGTGTTCCAGTTGGACAGGTCTCCAGTGGGAGGTCTGTCATTTATGGAAGTACTGATATCGTTACTGCTGATGAGTTTTTGAAAGAGTGTAACACTTTGGGATCTGTATAGAGAATAAACTGTAAGTTTCTCTTTTATGTTTTTTATAATTGTAGTTGATTGTGGGAGATTTTGAAGAATCAGAGAATTTACAACACCTTGAGCAGCGATAAACCTTATTGAAGTGTATTTAGGACTTTCAAACAATATTGTATCCATGTTCAAGATCCCTTAATACTAGGATGATGCTTTTGGCACCTTGAATGTGCCATTTGAGTAAAATTGAGTAAAATTGATTATTTGCTCATTTGCAGTTATCGTATATTGCTCAGTTGTAATACTTTCACCTCAACCAGGAAACCAAACGACCTTCAACTCGAGCAAGGCAAACTTGTAAGGGTAAAATTCTCCTCACGACTATATTGACCCGGTTTCCTTCTTCCACAAGATTGAGATCCAGTAAACAAACACCGTCAGTGGTGTAGCGATGTATCTTAAAATCGTTGAATGTTTTCCACCTCGAGTATCTGATGTTGTCGATTTTCACTGTGATTTGCTTCGGTGGCGCAGATGGCTAGCGCATCAGTCTCATAATCTGGAGGTCGCGAGTTCGAGCCTCGCTCGGAGCATTTTTTTCTATTTTTTTTCCTGCTCATCCTTACCACGACATGGGCATTTGCCCAGTAAAGCGTCAACTACGTCAATATAAATTGATTCTTTTTGAGTTAAAACATCCTCTACTAATTATACATACGCTCAAAGGTATTTCGTGGAGCTTTCCAAGATCTTGATACTTCTCTTTGCGTCCAAGAACAAATCTTGACATTCTTCGATGTCTTCAGCCGAGATCTCTGTCCTGCCACTGTTTTTGCTCAAGATACCTGCCGGGGCCAACAACTGTAACAGATAACGCAAGGAGTTGACGGTACCTTGTTCCAGCAACAGATCCAACAGCTTATCGTTCAAGATCAAGTTTTCGGTCTTGGCTCTCTTTTCTATGATGGTTCTGATCTCATCCTTCGCGTAAGAAGACGTCTTGACGATCAACAATCTGTCAACCAAGTCTGGGGGACATCCATGAGGACCCTTGATGTCATCTGTACCTCTAACAGTAACCATACCTCTGTTGGACAGCAAAACGACCAACGGAGCGATAAAGCTCTCCAAGGCACGGTTCAAATACGTGAATACCTCAATATCCAACATGTTCACCTCATCAATGAACAAGACTCCAGGCACCAACTCAGCTACACCTTGGTCGATGTATTTGGAGACGACTTTGTTCACTTCTTGTCTCAATTTCTCGGTGATTTCCGTTTTTTTAGGCTTCAACAACTGACCCATCATGGACAAAACATCCTGTCCACCTTGAGGTCTAGCATTGGCGACATCCAAATCGTGCAACGTGACATCCTGGACAATCTCTTTCTTCTTGTGGACATCTCCTTTAGGCAATGGGACATACTCTTCTGCTTCCAAATCGAACTCCGTTGCATACGCATCGGATCTTCCAACTCTCTTCACGCTTCCAGTGTTGGCTTCGATGTAGATGACGTCACCAACAGAGATTCTCTCCTTCTGGATACTCTCGTAGATACTTGGGTCCAATCTCAACTGCTTGGTACCCTTGGCGGTCTTCAAACCTACAACGACATGGCTAATGGTCTTACCGTAACCACCCAACGGATTCTCGCTCTCTTCTGGCGTCAATTCCGTGACTTCTCCTTCGAAAACTTCCTTGGTCTCTTTGATCCTCAATCCGATGGCCTTTCTGAAGTTCTCCATCAAGGCTTCTGTCTTTTTAACCTCTGCTGAAAACAATTCACTTCCAACAATTGGGCAGAATGGCACTCTAGGTCCCAATTCTTGCGAAATCAGTAATGCCAAAGCGGTTTTTCCGGATCCTGGACCTCCTGCCAATAAAATGGCCTTTCCGGACATCTTCTTGTATTTGATCAAGTCCACAATGACACCACAAGCCTCTCTGGCTTCGACTTGT
This sequence comes from Nakazawaea sp. yHDR128, assembly GCA_030571255.1. NCBI lineage: Eukaryota > Fungi > Ascomycota > Pichiomycetes > Alaninales > Pachysolenaceae > Nakazawaea > Nakazawaea sp. yHDR128. The sequence goes on along the minus strand of JAJLXL010000007.1, from coordinate 53,458 downwards.
CCGACAAAACCAGCATCCACCTTCTTTGCGTTTCCAAATTCATCCAATCCCAAGCCCTTGATATGTGTGTGTGTTGCTGTCCTGCTATCACGCAAATTTACGCTTTCTTTGACTTCGCTGATTTCAACCATCGTGCGTATGTGATTGATGTGTTGATGATTAGTCGCCTTTGATCAAATTCAAAATTTTCAGTTTTTTAATTTTTTTTGATATTTGATATTTGATTTTTGATTTTTGAATATTTTTTTTTGATTTTATAATTTTTTTAGCACTTCAAGCACATGAGAGTAGAAACAGCTTCAACACCAACAAGATGATGAAAGTGGAAGTGAAGCATGAAATCAAGCATGAATTAAAGCACGAAGTGGATGATGTGAAGCATGAATTCAGCTCCAAAACAACCGAAATAAAAACAGAAGAAACCGCCCCTTCCAAGCCTAAAAGACGGGTCAAGCCACGCTTGAAGTACAGACCCGATAACGGAACTGTGCTAGATATATCCGCATTTGACGACCAGATCCCCTTAGAACAACAAGAAATCGACTTGGATGACGTCTCGTTCATGAATCATGCCTTTTGCCACTCGCAGCGGATGATTTGCATCACTGGAGCCGGCGTATCGGTGCTGGCGGGTATTCCAGATTTCCGGTCCTCGGATGGTTTGTTCAATAACTTGAATAACGGCCAGGGGAAGAACTTGTTCGACTACCAAACTGTATACAGAGATATGGAGATGATGTCCAAATTCCACGAGATGATCCAGAACTTGTACCAGATGTCTATGGAGTTGAAACCCACTTTGTTCCACCATTTCTTGAACTATATAGCTAGCGATGACAGATTGTTGCGGTTATACACGCAAAATGTGGACGGATTCGAGTTGCAGCTTGCAAACTTGCAGACGGATATCCCCTTGACGTTGAAAAAATCGCCTCCCAAGTGTATACAGTTGCATGGCAACGTGCAGGTGATGAGTTGCACGAAATGCCATTTCAAAACACATCTCGACCCCTCTGTGTTCCTGAAATTGCAGACAAATTCGCCACCACCTGAGTGCCCTGAATGTGCCGAGTTGGACGCCGTGCGAGAAGTCGCGGGGAAGCGGAAATTGGGCTCTGGAAGTCTAAGACCGAGAATCGTGTTGTACAACGAATTCCACCCGGATGGAGAAATCATCGGCCAGATCTCTCAGAAAGACTTGAAACTGAAACCGGATTGTCTTGTGATTGTGGGGACGACGTTGAAGATCCCTGGAGTGAGGTTACTAGCGCGGGAATTAGCCCGGACGGTGCACTCACAAAGGGGGTGTGTCATCTGGATCAATACAGATGAGCCGTCAATGTCCGTGGTGGATTTCTTGGAGTTTTTGGATTTGATCATCGTGGGTGATTGCCAGGATATTCCCAAGTTGTTGACCAAGTATCTGTGTGAAATTGACGGCATCAAGAAACAAAAACTGAAGGAGAAACGGATCATGACCGCATTGAACAGGAAAACCGGTAAACAGTCGAATATCGGCTTCAAAGACGGCCAATTGGATCTACAGAAGAAGAAACACGCTACTAGTCCAAAGAAAACAACCAACAAGAGGTAGTGCAATCAATCGTCATATAATTCTATTTCATCATCAGGTTCCTTCGGTTCCTGTGCTTCGGCCCACTGCGTCACGTCATCTATATAGCTCAAAATCGTCTGCACGCTTTGGTTCAAATCGTCTTTTGTAGAACAATCCAAGGGAAGGTACTGTACCATTCCGAAATCGTCAATCAAGTTGGCTATGGCCTTGTTCAAGTTCTGGAATTTTGGATTCGACTGAAATAATGAATCATCGCTCAAAAGTAAAGGATTCGGGTTTAAATAGTCTTTCAAGTTCTTCTTAGATACAGAATCCTTCACCAAGTCGATCTTACTCAAGATATTCAAATGCGGAAGCTCTAAATGTATCATCAGAGACATCGCACTGAGAGTCCCACTGAAAAATTTCGAACTGTCAGTGACAAATGAACTTTCCAAGAGATATGTGGCACAGAGCGAGAAGTTCATATTGGACTTCAAATGCTTGATCAAATTGGGGATCAACGGAATGTGGTTGTACAACTCTATCTGCCCTGGACAGTCAAATATCAAGTACTCATCGTTGAATTCTCCAATTTCCTCGTCTAGCCAGTCCAAATTCTGCAATAAAAACTCAAAACAGTAGATCAACGCCCCATTAGGACCGAGATTCATCTCTTCCATCACATCTTGTAACGATATTAAGTCTCTTATGTCTATTGTGAACTCAAACTCTGAGGGTTCTGCCAGGGGATCCAAGTTTACTATATGTGCTCGGCGTCCTATCGATTGCATGTATGATATTATCGAGTTACAGAACGTCGACTTTCCAGCACCAGCTGGGCCCATCGCTAATACTCCTATTCTCGACATCTGATCTCTTCAAGTCCTGTTAGGCGCTTACTAAGTGTTTAGAATCCGATGAGATGAATTTTTTTGGCAGCGAAAATTTTCAACGGCTGCTTCGGGAAATCTCCTGTTTGGGAAGTTATAAAGGGGGTTATTTATCTCTACACCAGCAGTCGTCGATCTCGTTCTCGAACTGGAGATACACCTTGTCGAACCTGTCCGAATGGCGTGCGAGCAACTCGTTCACTTTGTCCTTCACCAGCGACACGTTGACGGTGCTCTTGAAGAACACGATGTGGATGTAACCTGTCAATTTCCCCTCCTTGGTTGGCCAGAACCTAGGAGTGGAGTACGTCTTCAAGCCGTTTATAGTGAGCAACTCCTGGAAAAACTCGTTCTTGAGGAAATTTGTCATGTCAGGAGTGAGAGAAAGGAGCAAATTTCGAACTGACGACTTCAACAACGGTATCGAGCTCACAAAGATCAATGCACCGATGAAAAACGATGTTAAGGGATCCAAGATCTGAAAATTGAACAACTTGATCAATATCGTCGAAAAGATAACCCCTACAGACCCGAGAGTGTCGGCTAAAATATGTAAAAAGATCCCATGCATGTTGTCGTCCAAGACTTCTTTGGACTCTGTGCAGACCTCGGAAGAGGTTTCTATTTGCAGGTGTGAATGTGAATGTGAATGTGAATGCGAATGGCCATGGGATTTCTCCGGAACTGGGGCATGCGAGTGAGAATGGCCTGCATGATCATGCCCGTGGTTGAAAGCAAAGATTCCGACCAAATTTACAATCAAACCGAGCACACTGACAATCAAAAGTTCGTTTGTCTTTTCGATCAGGACCGGTTTGAAAATCCTCGTGACACTTTCAACTACGATACTTCCAACTATACTAACCAACAAACAGCCATTGGTGAAACCAGCGAGATTTTCCACCCTGGACAACCCAAAAGCGAATCTATCGGACTCCTGCGAGCTGATCAAGTTCGCCAACAACCCTAAAAACAACGAAGTACAGTCCAACAACATGTGCAACGAGTCACTGAGCAACGAGAGTGATTTGGATCTGAATGAGTACAACAACTGCACAAACATGAACGAGGTGTTCAAGAGCAAGAAACTCGAGATCGATTTTGTCTCTTTAGAACTAAATAACTGGATCAAGAGATTCTGATCTTTGGACTTTTGACGTTGCTCCGAGATCTGGGTCTCGAAATTAAAGCAATCGTTGGTGTTTGGCACGATTAAGAACAAAACCGTCACGTTGAAGCCCACATCGAGATAGTTGAACTGTTTATGCGACAAGAAATTCACCAGAAGGTACACTATATCGATTATTAGCACATTAGTCTTGTAATTCTGTGAAAACAAGTACTTGTTGAAGAAACTGGTGTACTTTTCCGACCTGTCAAATTGCGACACCAATAATATCACCATGGACCCGACACTGATGATCATCATGTTATAATTGGTGGATTCGTCTTTTGCTAGGTACAATCCAAGCACCGACAGAGCTAGCAAGACAATTGAGTCGTTTCTGCCCAATTTGGAGTCCACCACCAGGTAAAAGTCGTCCACATCGTACAAGAAAGTCTTGAAGGGCACCAACAACAATGCATATCCGAGCAAATGGTATATATTTCTGTACTGGACAAAGTCAAAGAGGACATATGCGGTCCATAACAACCAGACCTGGTGCCTTTTGACCCAATTTTGGTCAAATTTGACCTCCTTTAACGATTTTTCACTGTACACGTTGTAATTGTTGACCAACAAATTCACCAACACCAAGTTGACCAAATTGATGTTCAGGACAAAGAAATTCGCATAGAGCAAGCATACCAAGCTTCCTGCCCATACCAATTTCCGCCCATAGGGCACGTCCACATTCTGCCCACTGTACAAACCGGACACCGTTAGTGCATATACCGACACCAACATCAGGGCCACCAGTAAAAACGTGGCATATCCGGACGAGATCAAGTTCAAAGAGAGGAAAAACGTCGGAAAAGACAAATGCAACGGCGACAATTCCACCACTTTCTGGATTTTGCTAGTGTTCATTGCCCTCTTCAGCCCAACACCGTCTTTAGTACCTGGCCCATAAAAATTCTTTGGTTCCTGGCCCAAAAAATTCACATGTTATTTGCACCCAAAAAAGTCAAAAAATTCATAAAAAAAATTAATTACAGCGGATCAATTAGTAACCAAAGACCATCACCAGGAGTAGAGCAAGGCGCAATAGAAGCCGTGTTATCACCACGGAGCTGGCAGTTTCAGGGGGACCATGAAACGACTCATACTATTACGACATGCCGCCAGAGTGGACAAAAAAGACGGGGACAACACAAAACTTGACACCTCGCGCTGGCTTCTGAACTACGATCCTCCTTTAGACATGGATTTGGCAAAGCAGCAGATGGCCGCAGTCGGCGAACTTGTACTAGGATCTGATCAGGAGCACGTGATCATACATTCATCGCCATATAATAGATGTATACAGACTCTGGAGTTGTTGGTGCAGGAAACGGGCTGGAAGAACAAGTTGAGAATCGACCAGGCGTCCAGTGAATGGTTGAGCGATAGCTTCAACTTGAAGTTTTTGCCGCCGAACGACGACGGAATATCGTTGCTAGGGAACATAAATCAGTATATGTCCCAGGTTAAGAGTCCTTTGGACAGAGATATGAGCTGGGACTCGTATCAGTTTGGACACGCAGGTGAATACGGAGAGCAATACGACGATTTCAAGCAGAGGTGTCTCAGATATTTGAACCATTTGATGAATTTCTACGAAGATTCCGATAAAGTTGTCGTGGTGGTGACCCATGGTGCAGTTCTCTCCATATTGATCCAGATAATCTTGAACAAACCGTTTTTCCAGGAGTTCCCCTTGTGCAAACCGGTGGAATTGACGAAATTGAACCAGAATTTGTTCCAAATCAACTCCTCACGCATAGATTTCTTGGAAACGTTCAACTCGTCGGTGCACAGGTTGAAGGATTTGACACTCCCGGTGGAATACGAGACAAATATGTTTGTAGACCACGGAGGAGACAGCGATTACGAGCATTTGGAAGATCCAGACAACTCCGACAGCGAAGGTGACGAGGGTATTACCTTCAACGTGGGAAGAAGACGCTCAAACACCACAGGGTCCATGTTTTCCTTCAAAAAACGGGCCACATTGGCCCCGTCTCCTTCAGAGACTAATTTCAACATGTTGAAACACAAGTTCCTCACCGAGGAACCTCTTTCACCGACTCAGCAAGGATCTGCTACTCCTCTCATGCATCTGGATGTTTTAGACAGGAGTAGTGACGAAGAAGACGTGTTGTTGAACTTTGCAACCAAGTCTTCTAATGATAGCAGTCCCTCCGTTTCCAAATTGGAAACTCCCTTGATCAAACCCAACACCACCGACGACAAGAAAACTCTTCAGAAGGTGCTTTTCAACACTAATAGTAATAACAACCTCTACAGCATTAACGAAGAAGATGATTATTGGCTCGGATTTAATAGATAGCAAAGTTTAATTAATATGAATACAGTTTGTTCTCATACATACCTCTCGCTGTGTTTACGTAAGTTTCCAAGTGGGAACAACGGTATGATCTCTGACTCCTGGGCGACTTCTACTATGGAGTTGGCAATAAAGTGTTCGTCATCGACAATGTGGAATTTTCCGTTGGTAAATGTGATCAAAGCCAACAGTTTGGAGTCTAATGACGCCACTAATTGGTGGCCGTTCGAGCTGAGATCAATCACTTTGGAGGCGACTGTCAATTTCACAACAGATTCCAAGTCTGAATTCACCACCAACAAAGTGTCGACACTCTCAAATGCAATGACATAGAATTTCTTGTACTGTACAATTTTCAACAACGTGAAAACGGCAATCTCCTCTTCACTGAAATGCTCACGCAAGTTGAGTTTCTTGATCAAATGGTAGCTCTGCAAGTCCCAGAGACACACATAGTCGTCCCCACCACCAGTGAGCAACTTCAAATCAGACGTCACCAAAGTGGTGGAGATGAAATTCATGTGCTCGAACAAGAAAGACTCTATTATGTACGCCTTTGGATAGTTCGAGATCTTGATATGTTCGTCTCTGTCAGTGGTGATGAGAAACTCCTTGTCGTCTTTCACAAAATGGTTGACACTGGTCAACATGGATACATGGCCCAAAATTGGAGTCAACTCTTTGGTGACCTCTTGCTCTGGATTTGTGAGTGAAATCTTGTACACATCACCGAATTTGTCTCCCAAGATCAAATTCTCCCGCAGCAGATCTATAACAATAGAACATGGCCTCTTTGGCAACTCTACTCTCTTGAAAAGCGTGATAACTTCTTCCTGTGATCTCGTGAAAACTACACACAGTTTATCGGTGTCAGTGGTTAACACGACGTACTTTTCGTCCACCAACAAGTTTCTTATGAAATTGTTGATCTTTGGTGCAGTATCCCCCGGTTTTGGCACTTTTGGCACTTTGTCAATGCCCTGTTCTTTCAATTTGTCAATCTTCTCCAGCTGTTGTTTCTTCAAGATGTATGTGGAATCTAACTCATCGATCCACGATTTGACCACCTCTTTGGTGTCCAAATCGAAGACTTGCAAAGTCTGTTTGGATGCCGTGAACAAGAGCTTGTTCTCGCTGTCTGTAGCGACCAACTGGAATGGGTGCTTCATGCTTTTATGAATTGGTACTCTCACCTAGCGCCTTGAGATGAGCTCTGAAAAAAAATTTTCGTATTACTTCTATAGGCAGTTATATAGCTGTATTAGGAAATCACATCGTCTTCCTGAAGTTCTCAACAAACACCTCCTTGGTGGCCTTGTAGTCTACAATAGGCTCAATGTAATTGTCGGGATCATAATCCGGGATCCAATCTTTGATAAACTCAAGCTCGGGATCGTAGTGCTTCTGCTGTAATTCCGGATTAAACACTCTGAAGAAAGGCTGACAGTTCACACCAGTGCTACTCACGAACCCCCAACCACCATTATTGCTAGCAAAATCCCCGTCAATCAACTTTGACATGAAGTACTCTTCTCCGTATCTCCAGTCTACTAGCAAGTTTTTGACCAAGAAATTCGACACTATCATGCGGCATCGGTTGCTCATATACCGGTCTTGGTTCAACTTCTTCATCGACAGGTCTACAATGGCAAATCCAGTTTCACCTCTACACCATTTCTGGAATTTCTCGTCATCATTCTCCCACTCCATGTTCACGGTCTTCAAATTGTAGGGCATTCCCATCACAACATGGGGAAATTCTACAATCTTGTGGCGGTAAAAGTCTCTCCAAGCCACCTCTCTTACAAAAGACACAGAGTTCGAATTGGACCCTTGAAATTGCTCAAACACATCTTTGACAATCTTGCGAGTGGATACCAATCCGATATTGATATAGGGACTCAAAATAGAGCTCTTTTCGAGGGCAGGATAATCCTTGGCGTCTTCGTACTCGTCCAACTTTTGCTTGATGAACAGTTTGGCCTCTTTGACAACTTCATCTTCATCATCAGTATACAAAGATTTCATGTGATCCAAGGTGGCAGAATCAGGCTGTTGTGAATCGTGCAACTCAATTTTATTAGCAGGAGTCTTCACCATGCTCTCATTCTTCACAGGAGGATCTTCCAGTTTCAAGTAAGTTTCTTTCTTGTTGTAAACCCTCTTTGCCCAGTCGTTATACCAAGCTTTAAACACTTTGAAAGCACCACCGGTCTTGCTCTTGATCAACTCGGGCTCTACAATACACAGATCGTGGCATAACTCCAAATAAGAACCCTGGGAGTCCAACTTCTTCAGGATTTTCTCGTCCCTTCTCAACTCATCGATTTCATACTCATAATTGGCAAACACATTAGAAACCTTGAAATTGTCACAAACCTCCTGCAATTTGGAACAAAAGTCTCTGTTCCCAATGGAGTCAATGATCAAAGGGATGTTCAACTTCGCCAATTTTTTTTGTAAATTGAGCAAAGTCCTCACTATCAAATCGATTTTGACGTCACTTATAAAGTGAGATTCAAATTCTTTCGCAGATACCACGTATAATGTGATCAACGGTTTGTCCAATGACTGGGCCAACTTACTCGCCCGGGACAATGCCTTGTTATCGTGGATCCTCAAATCACTTCTGAACCAATGCAACACATAATCGCCGTCTTCAACTGGTTTCTTGACTTTTCTATTCCCCAATGTCTTTATCAATTCTTGATAAGGTGTAGGGGTGTTTCCCGCGAGCCAGTTGTGGGCTTTGCCAATATTGTCTCTTCTCAAGATCTTCGTGACCGAGTTTTCAATAGTTTCTGTCAGTTTCCGTTTCGACATCCTTCATCAAGCTTTACAATGTCCAATAGCATGTAACTGTCTACGCGAACAGCATCTCGCCTTATATAGATCCATTTCCCCCAAAGCAATCAAAAACCGCACTGTGTTTTTTTTTTTGACTAAGAAAAACACTAATTTCAGAGCTGAACTTTATTTTAGAGCAAGCGAAAAACTAACTAATTAGGGGTTAGGAAGAATAATACTCACGGTGCCCCTCCTACACCGGCGATAAATGCTAGGCACCAACTCAACGACATTCCATTGTCCAACCATCTTTTGTCGAATCTCGAGTCGTTAAAAAACTTCCAAGACTCAGTTGGCTTGTACAATGCCAAGTTGAGCATTAAAATCCCCTTCCAGCCGTCATTCAACGTCTTGACATGGTTCACGAGAAGACTTTCCCATTCTTCTCTCACAAATTCAGGGTCTCGGATGTAGGAGGATATTGGCGTAATCGGTAACATATGAATTCCCTGGATATATTCCAAATTCAAGCCGAAATATGTGGCATGGTCGATTTTGTTTTCAAACAAGATACCACTCACCTTGTTTCTGATAATTTCCGGTGGTTGTATCTTGTTGGAATCTTTGTACAACATGTACATATTCATGCTCCTTCTCATGACAGCCAACATCAAATTACCTCTATTTTCCATGTTCTTGTCCCCGATGACATGGCCCCATAATTTCAAACCGTAGGCAAAATGGTAATCCTCTGACGAACTCTCCTCATCTTTACCGTCAAATGAAGCAAACAAACCTTTGGCCCAAGAATGACCATTGAACCAGTCAAAAGATCTGAATTCAGGGAAAATGTCGTCCTTCACAGGATTGGCAACATCTCTTACCAAGAAATTTATATACTTTCTATTGTCTTGAAGAAAAGAGCCATCTCCAATCGCGTTGTCGCATAAAGATAACACAGCTGCTGCATGGATATGGTATCCATAGTGGAAATGATGGTCGTTATAATGAGTATTTCCAAAATCCTTGAAAATGTTGCCGTCCATTCCAGCACTAGAGACCAAACCTTTCCAAGTCGTCTCATAGACCAATGGACACTGTTGGGTATTAGTGGTGAATCTTGCCATTGCATCCTTCACCTTGGGCAAAAACTGACTTGCCATATTATGATCTTTAAGAATGAACGTGATTACATATAACACCATTGCATACTTGTCCAAGATCTTACCAGAAGAATACATGGAGTCAGTGTTGGAGATGTTGAGCACGTCATCGGCAATATCTTGCAAACACAGCTTCGCGATTGAGTCCAAGGAACTCGAGGAATAACTATTCAATTTAACACCAGAAACAGAGCTCCAAGGTTCGAAACCAATCTGAGAAGGAAGGGACTCCGACATCGAAAACTGGTTTGTGACCACTGCCTGCATAGGTCCAGCTATAGTGCTATCAAGTGACAACCCCTGGCAGATCTGACCTTTCATCTCAGTGGTGAAAGACTCGACGTGATGTGGCAATGCATACAAAACCGAAACATCGTTTGCACCTTCGATCTGATACTTGAATTTATAAGTGGCCCTATCACCCTCAGTTGCACCGGCCAATGTACACTGAGTAGGATAGCCCCCACTTGCCAGATCGTACAGATGGTGATATCCAGAACAAAGCTGAACTGTACAGTTGGACACGTTACCAACAATTCTGTTTGGTGACTGCAATTGGAAGTTAATCTGCGACAGAGATCCGCTACTCAATACATACAATGACCAGATCTTTTGATCAAACAACGTGACCTTATATTTCTTGATCTTATCTGATCTGTAACTACTGTCTTCTTCGAAACTCAGGATCCCAACAGCAGATCCTATCAATGGGGTCAAGTTGTTGTAAATAGAGGTGACATAGCCCATTCCCTGTACCAGAGGAACTCTCACATATCCACTGCCGCCCTTCTTGAACATATTGATACCACAGCTGATTTTCTCACAACGATCTACAGCAAGATCCATATGCTTATCAAAATCAGTGCTACTGATGACAAAGGACTTGATTCCAGCCGGATTAAAGAAGTACTGGGTCTCATTGGGGGCTTGCGCACTTTTCCCATAGACACGTTGGTCTTTGGTAGTATGGGCCACAGCCAACCCAAAATATTCGGACTCTTCCTCTTTATTGGTGTACCACAACGAGTACGGATGTGTCCATATAGGTGCCGTGCGGTTGTCCAATAACAAATTTGTGTAAAAAGAGTTGGTCTCTACTGGTCTTTGCACTGGAATTTTCTGTGCGAAATCTTCAAACACTGTATCAGGCAAATTGACGGGATGAACAGCACTTTGGAACAATTCCTGAGGATGGGTTGTGTCAATGGGCGAGAATAAGTCACCTTTGGACGAATCGATGCTCAATGCTTGCATCTTGCCCACAAAATCGTGTCCAGCTGAGGGAGGAGGCATTGCGGGTCTACTGTACGCAGCCTGACCCTGTGGTGCCTGTGGAGGGGGGCCGTTGGGCCGGTGGTACGAAGATTGTTGACCTGGATATTGTGAAGCAGCATTCTGTTGCTGGATTTTCGACTCCAATTTGTTGTATAACTTGTTGACAAGACCCATTGCTTCTCGACTTAACTAGTGATATCTACAGTGCATGATTTGAAAAATTCACTAAGAGAAAAAACGTATTTCAGGTACCGGTACTAAAGACTTATAAAATCGTATCTACGTTTAATCCAGTCCTCCACGCACTGGATGAAGGATTCAATGTCCTCCTGAGAAAGCAGAACGTTCAATGAGATCATTCCTCGGCTTGCTAACCAAAAGCCGCTCTCTAGCATCTCCAACCAGAACAAATCTTTCAAGTCGGAGACTGAATTGGACATGATGTTTTCTGGGGAAGAACCGTCACCATCGGTAAGAAAATGGATGTTCAAGATCGAGCCTCGGCCGTTAACACACATTTTGGTACCTTTTGAAGCATCCTGTATCCTGTTTCTTAAGTACTCACCTCTTGAGTTCAAGTCTTTGAGGGCTTCTGCGGTGAGCACTTTGGTCAAACCCTGATGACCGACATACATAGTCATGGTATTATTGTTGAAAGTACCGGAATGCGGCAAGTAAGATGCCTTATCGGGGACGAAACAGTCCATAATACTCAGTTTACCTCCAAACAGGCCAATAGTGAGTCCCCCTCCTAGATATTTACCGAGAGAGGTCAAATCAGGGTTTAGACCTAATTCGCCTTGTAGTCCTCCATAACCAAGCCTAGAGGTCATGACCTCATCCAATATAAACACCACCAGTGCAGAATTGCATCTATGCTGGATATGACGAAGAAACAGTGCATCTCCTTTAATGCAACCCCCCGAACCTAACATAGGTTCGATGATTACTCCAGCCAATGAGTCCAAATTCCCATCAAATTTCGCATCAAAATCTTCCATACTGTTGTATTTAGCTACGATGAAGTCATGATGATCTATATTGTACTTGCTGGTCCCGTGGCTGAAAACCAATGGCCCACCGTGGTATGCACCTTTGAAGCAAATGATCTTGGACTTCTTGGTGAAAAACTTGGCCGCAAGCAAACACTGGATGTTCAGTTCGGTCCCGCTGTTGCAAAATCTCATCGTATCAATTGACCTGAACCGTTTTTGGATCTCTTGTGCAAGATTTTTTTCATGGATGGTGGTACCCCCAAGTGACAATCCAATCTCATCAGCCACATGGTGAATTGCCTGCTTTATAACAGGATTCGAGTGGCCATAGATTCCGGCAGACATCTCTCCCATGAGATCAACATAACAGTGTCCGTTGATGTCCCATAATTTAGCACCTTCACCTCTGAGAAGTGATATAGGAAAGGGATGAGTATATAATACCAACCTAGTACTCCCCCCAGGAAGATGCTTCTTCGCCAGTCCATGTGCTTCAAAGGAGTTGGGGTTACGGAGTCTGTACTGTGTAACAGCGTTTTGTAAGTCTTCTTTGATTCCCATTGATTCAATACTTGTGAACCCAGATTCCAAACTTCTGGGCCAGATGTTGGATCATTTATACCCTTAGGATGTATTTCCGTCTTTTATCCGATCAGCCTAGGCAGTTGAAATGCGAAATGCGAAAAAATCAAATGCGAAATGCGAGATCTGGAAAAAAAGTAGCACGGTATTTAGACATGAGATGAGGTCTGGATAAGCAACGACCCTTGAGCTAGAAATCGTGATGGTGAGAAGGGTATTAGCTTGTCATTATTGCAGGTAAGTCATAGAGAGGTTATCCTATCTAGTGGCGCTTGGTATACTAATATAAGCGACGTAGATCCAAAAAGGTGAAATGTGCTCACGATGGAATTGCACCCTGCACTGCATGTGTGGCCAGGAATTGTGAAGACAGTTGCGCTTTGTCGTTCCCAGATTCATCTGTCTCGTTGAAGTTGACCCGAAAGGGCAAGAAAAACACCAATCCGCTGTCCACGTTACCTTATAGCACTTTTGAAATAGCCGTGGGGAATGTGATGAGAACGTTTCCGGAGTTGTTCTTTTTGCACAGGGAAACTACTTTGGCATTGTTTAACAAAAGGGACAAAAGCAGGGATGAGATTCTCTTCATCAACTGTATTGCTGCTCTTTGTGGTGTTTCATATCCAGTGGAAGGGTCCATACTATCACAAGACTCGAGAGAGGTGAAAGAGGAATTGTTTCTAGAATTTGTGTACTCTCGAATACTCGACTTGAACCATTTTGAGACCCCAAGTGAGAACATATTGAAAATTGAGTGCATGGTGATGCTTTCATGTTATAAAAGTGTCACTGGAGGTGACAAGATTGCCGACATGCTAATTGAATACTCTTTGGTGTTGTTGAAATCCACACGGTTGCCCACTATAAAGGTCAAAGATGACCAAGTGGAGCTTGATTTCGAGATGGAAGTTCTTGTACGCTTATTTTGGTCATGTTTCTTCATCAAACGTACTATATCTATTGAGGAACCGTATATTCCTGAGAGTTTACGGTTGGAGCATTTACCTCTTCCAGCTTCTAGACAAGACTTCAATCATTTGGCACTGAACCCTGGATTGAAGTCGGTCATAACAGCCATAGACTTTGACAGCTTCGATACGTCACCTTGTGGTAATTTACAGCTGTATTTCATCAAGATCAGTGAGATTTATGGTAGATTGTCATCGTGGCATTTCAAAGGTGGGAGATGGAAGGAAAAATACCCACCATGGCATCTACACTCCTCTTGCCAAAGATACAGGAGAGAACTTGAGACTTTTAAGATCAACTTTGACAATTGCTTTAGTGATGTTTCTTTATCTGTTGATGGGGAACTCTTGGTCTCTCGTATTTCAATTTGCCGGAGGCTCTGTGTGAGTGTGTTGGAGAAAGCATATATTCCATTTTTGCCTTACAAGATCTCGCGGTATGAAGGTCCTATCGAGCCCCCACTTCTACCACCATCTCCAGATCCAGAATTCTGGGATAAATCGATCCAAACAATCATCAACTCTGAAGTGGAGCTTTTGGAAATAATCAGCTTCAACGATTTCAAGGTGTTCCAATCAAGATACATGCTCTTTGCCGTATTTTCGTCTCTTGTGACTCTATTGTACATCTCCAATTTCCCCTGGATGGCTCCAAACTGCGACCTCGAGATGAGCAAAAGGTTATCCGAGAGGGCTTTGATGTATCTACGGAACGGAGTTCCACTGATATCGAGAACATACTACAAACTCGGGTCGAAAATCAAAATGCTATACGAAATGGTACTCAAACACAGGACTAGTGCCATATCTATGAATTTGGGGAGAGAGAGCTTCAAAACGTTAGAAGAGGCTATTGTGCTACCTATGAGACAACACAATGAGCTGTATATAGACCAGGAGATAGACGGAGGCACGAAGTTGCTCGATACACAAAACTTTTCGATTTTCCAGGACTTGGATACCTTTCTCCAGTTCTTTGAGTCTGAAGAGTTTGATGCCCTCTACACCCAGCTATCGTCAACGGCTGAAATAGCCAAAAGAAGCAATATCCAAATCAGGAAGTCATAATATGCTAACCCGGGTCTTTGCTCGATGGCGCGGGATTAAAGGAGGAAAAAGAAAAAACGCTACATATATAAGTGAAAGCAGCTGCTTATCGTCATTGGATTGGATCAATTGATGGGTGTATAGACGGTATCACAAGATGAAGATATACGAATCTGAGCACATATTTGACTACTCGTGGGATAAAGTCAGTGCGGCCAATTGGTTGAAATATCCGAACGAAAAGAGCACACATGTAGTGGCAGTGGATACCTTAAGGCGGGAGTTTGATTTGAAGCAAAATGTCTTGCGCACTGAGAGATTGATCACATGTGAGCAGAATATCCCCAGATGGATGTCGGCAATCATCGGTTCAAACAGGTCTTTTGTTAGAGAGATAAGCGAAATAGATCCTGTCAAACAGACATTGGTGATGAGATCATGTAATTTGACTTATAATAATTTGCTCAAAGTGTATGAGATTGTCAAGTACACTCCGATTGATCACGATAGAACCAAATTTGAGCAAATGGCTGAGATCACACTGTATCTGTCATTCAAGAGATTAAAAGACAAGATTGAAGACTGGTCTGTAGAGAGATTTGACTCGAATGCCGAGCTGGGAAAGCAAGGTTTTGAGACTGTATTAGACATGTTTACTGAAAACTTGCAGAAAAGTTCTCAATTGATAGACGAATATACCGACAAGGCCATTGGAGAAGTCAACGAAGTTATCGATGAGGTTAAGAAGAAGATTTTCAAGAATTGAGGATGGCATCACTCATATCGGGAATTGGGGGTTGCCCCTATTCTTATTTTGCACTGTTTTTACGCTTCATGGCCCACCTAGTTGAGGCATCAAGCCATAGTCATTCATTTCCTAGTTCTATTCGTTGTCATCACCTGGTTTGTGATACCATTTGGATGTCATTCATGGCAACGTGCGATGCATTTCTATCTCATCGCCTTGAGAGATGCCTTCCAGATGAGCTGAAAATTTTTTTTTCAGATTTTTTTTTCCTAGTACTTTTTGTATATAATAGAGACAGTTTGTTAGATCAAGTGTTCACTTGTAGCATTCATAGCATATTTGGAGACGTGTTTTAGTTCGCATTGCTGTCAACTTCTGGCTGAAAAGACCGATCCCAAAGTTCGCACAGATGTTGGATCAGATCACTAGACACGATGAGATTGGACAGTTGTTAAGCCAGGCAATTCTGGATATAGGTGGAATGGGACAGATGGAAGACTTACACGATCCCATGGACGAACTCTTTGAAGAATCAGAGGAGTTCCATTTGGCCAAAATGGAGCAGCAGACAATCGCCGACATCCCAATCACACCAGAATCTCTTTCACCGGCATCCATAATTCAAGAACCAGAGACCAAGCCCACAGAATTATCAACTTTAGTGTCATTTTTTTCCACTTTGAAAACCAACTATTTGCGATTGTGCAACTCGTACAATTTTCTACTCTTGAAGTTGAGCGACTGTGAGATGGACAGATCGAAATTGTACGAAGAAAACGTGGAATTGAAAAAGTTACTAAAGTACATGATCGATGTCAACAACAGCGACACGTCAAGAAAGCCGATTTAGGCAAAAAAGCATCTCACATAACCCACATCAGCATCTATAGCATCTATAGCATCTTAGCATCAATTTCATCATATGTTGATCAATTTTTGGTCAATCTCACAATCAATATCGTCTTTGATATCATCTTGTAGTTCCATCTCTAGTATCTCATTATAATCTTGTTCATCTACAGGGATCACACTCAAGCGGCCCCTTTTCACCAAGAGGAAATCCTGTAATTTTGGATTTTTTTTCAAGTCAGGTAGTGAGATTTTGTGCCTGAAGCGCCTGACAAAAGACACATCGACACACCACCACCTGGGCTTCTCCCTCGTGGATTTTGGATCAAAATATTGCGATTTTGCATTGAACTGTAATTCGTCCGGTTGTGCCTCGGTGGCGATCTTGACCATCCCCACTATTCCCGGATTGGGACAATTCGAGTGGTAAAACAACAGTAGGTCACCTACCGACATATGGAGCATGGCGTTTCTTGCCTCATAATTCCGAACGCCGGTCCAGGGTTCCTTTTTAACTTTCAACATCTCGGATAACGGAAATGACACATCGGCCCCAGATCTGGCATCTATCCGTTTCATGGGCTCAGATTTCACTAACCAATATCTAACCCCATCAGCATTAGGTGCAAATTTGGGCCCCGACGCAGGCACCGGCTTTACCGCTTTGCCTTCGACCACAGAATTGAGCGCATTGATCGAGAGCTTATCTCCGCCCAACTTCTTCTTGACAACCTTGCCCAGTTTAACCCCTCTGACCAGTTTAACCATATCCCCAAACTCCACCTAACAAAAGCATACGCGAGGAAATAAAAAAAACCCGACGTTAGTGAGCCACCAAAGGGTTTAAGCTCGTAAACCCGCGGCTAAGCATTTAACGGAGACCAAACTTTTGTATCTTTGGACACGACCTTTGATTTTGTATGGAAAATCGCATTTTGCGGAGCTTTAAGATTTAAGCTCTGTGATCTTGCATAAGCCTGTACAGGGATCCTGAAATATATAAAAAGCTGTCAATTGTCTGGTAATTTGGGGGATATTGATTCAACATAAAGCATTGAATAAAACATAGAAAACAAATAATGAGCGGAGTCGTCACGATTAATAACAAGATTGGTTTTGGTACCATGGGTCTTACATGGACCCCAAACCCAGCACCTGAAGAAGATGCCTTCAAAGTCATCAAGGAAGCAATCGACAGCGGTGTCGATTTGATTGTGTCGGGAGAATTTTACGGTATCAACCCACCGGAACTGAATTTGATCTTGTTGCAGAAATTCTTCACCAAGTATCCGGAATTGAGATCCAAAGCCAAGATCTCCGTCAAAGGTGCATTTGACATGTCATCTGGGCCAAGGGGTGACGAAGAATTCATCGGTGTATCGATCAACAACATTTTGAAGTATCTCGAGTATATTGATATCTTTGAATGTGCAAGAGTCGATACCTCTGTTCCAATTGAAAAAACTGTTGGCTACATAAAGAAATTTGTCGACCTGGGCAAAGTCCATGGAATTGCTTTGTCAGAAGTAAGTGCTCTGAGTATTAAAAAGGCAGCCTCAGTTCTGAAAATTTCTGCTGTTGAAGTTGAGTTCTCCTTGTGGGCTACTCATATTTTGAAAGATGGAGTCTACGACACCTGTCAGGAGTTGGGAATCCCAATCTTGGCCTATTCCCCACTTGGTAGAGGTTTCTTGACTGGTTCCTTGCAATCATTCAAAGATCTGCAAGAAATCAAAGACATGAGATCCCATTTCACCAGATTCAGTGTTGAAGAAGTTTTCAACCACAACTTGACTTTGCTCAAGTTTGTTGAGAAATTGGCTGCTAAGAAAGGTATTTCAACTGCCCAGTTGTCTTTGGCTTGGATTGTCAGACATAAGGGTATCATCCCAATTCCAGGTACCGCAAAGGTTTCAAGATTACATGAGAATTTGGATGCTGGTAAGGTCGAATTAACCGATTCTGAATACAAGGAAATCAATGATTTCTTGAAAGATTTCGAAGTCAAAGGTCACAGATACAATGAAATGCTCGAGGGCGGATTGTCTAAATAGGTCTACGGTATAATTGTCATTCCATAGTGCTATTTTTTTTTTAACTAGCCATAGTTCAGTAGAGGCATAATGACACCTTCTACGCTGTAAAAAGTACTAGACGGTCCGAAAGTGATACCAATGGTATCAGGGACACAGTAGTGTTTTAACGGGACAGTCCAATGAATCAATTTGAACACTTTTTGTTTTTCCCAACACCCCTCCGGGATCATACACAGAATTCGCTAAAAGCTGCGAAAGTTAAACCTTAGAGAGAAGTTCAGCGATTGGAGTCTCGCCATTGATCAAGGTGATGATCTTTTTGATCGTGTTGTCATGGCTCAAAGCCTCTACCAGGGTTTGAGCAACGTCGTCTCTCGAAATTCTCACGTCCTCACCCATTTTGTTGTGATCACTGAATTCCGAGGTCACTTTACCTGTACCTCCCCCCAAGGTTTCACCATCGAGCCATCCTGGTCTCAAAATGGTCCAATCCAAGTCTGTTCTCTGTATTTCTTTGTCTGCATACATTTTTGCAATGTAGTAAGATCTCAATGGAGTATCATACCAATATTCACGGTTTTCTGCCTCGATGGCGCTCATAATGATAAATCTCTTAGTACCGTTCAACAGAGCCGCCTCAGCGCTTTTGACAGCACCGTCTAAATCGATTGAAAATGTCCTATCCAAGCCATTTCCACCTGAACCGGCACTGAATATAATCGCATCTTGACCCTTCAATGCATTGGCCAAATTTGCCACAGTATCTTCCAAAGAAATAACTTTCACGTCGATCCCTTTTGACGTGAACCATTCTGCTTGAGACTCATTTCTGATGATGGCCAATGGTCCGTATTTGCCCGACAGCTTCAATTTCTGCAAGATCATCTTGCCAATTTTACCATTGCCTCCAACTACTGCTACTTTAGTGATACCTGCCATTTTTGTACGATACTTTTTAGTTACAATCAAAACTACTTTGGAGTGGAAATAACGCGCTTTATATTTAAGGGCCCAAATTTTTTTGATAGAGAAAAGATGACTAATGAGGGATAGGATAGTCAAAAGTACAAAAGCAACGGTTGAGCCATTTTCAATAACGTCCATCCCGAACGATTGACCGGAGACGGATGTCATTGGCATTAGTAACCTCTGTCATGCTAAGATTGGATACTCCCTTCGTCCTGAAACATTGTAGAAACCAGTTCTTGAAAACATTTCCAGTATTGAATCTGTTCCCCCATATAATTTTGAATATATTCCAGTCTTGGGTTGCCCCGTCCAAGAGATGGAAATACTCCCTTGTGGTGATTAAGTTTGTGATGAGAAAGTAATGCACCATCAATAACAAAAACGGGTATATCAACAGGATGAAGCTGTAGATCAACAATAGTAAAGTGATCGGGATGTCTCTGATGGCATGGGACCTCGGTAGATCGGGTTTATACAGATATAGGTGAACAAATGACGTCACGATCAAGAAGATGGTGCAAATACATGCAAATTGCGCAAATTGGATGAAATATGAGTAATTCCGGTGCCCAATACAGTTGTTCAACCACTTGCAATGGTGATCATGGTACAGGATGCAACATTTACAGACAGAGCAGTGCGACGATCGAGGTAGCCGCCATATCTTACACGTATTACAGTATTTCACCTCCACATCTCCTCCTCTGTTAGCTGAGGGCAACGATATCACATTCAAATATTCCTTTGGGAGGAACGATACCTCATCTGTGAGGTGTATGTTTTTCGGAAGCACCCCCGGGTCCTGTGTCGATGCCCTAATAAAATTCACCACTAGAACAAGCCAGCAGTATATGAAGATGATGACAACCAGTGGAGATACATGGCTCCATAGCCACCAGCTCTCAAATACCAAATATAGCACCATAGGGATCAATATGCCTACCGCCACAGATATGTGGAGATTATTAGTACCTCTCACACTCCGAAGATGGCCCCCAAAGAAGAAGATATAATTCGAATTGGCGAATTTCTGATACAATTTTGTTGTCGTCAGCTCAGATCCGTCACCCCCCTCCGAGGGCACCGTGATTAACCAGTTATTCGTGAGCCATCGTTTCATCTCATCGCGATTGTCTCCGGCGCAAAGTTAGTATTTTGTCTGTATTTTTATTTTTTCGCCTTATTTTTTTTTTCTGGGGCGAGTATTAATTACAATTTGACAAGGCCAGACATGTTCAGAAGAGCGATTCCCGCCTTTGGTAGGCCCCTTAGGGCAATGCCAACACATGCGATCAAAACTAATATTGTGTTCCAACGGAGAAATATATCCACTTCAAAATTATTCAACAATGTGAAGTTGGTTTCTTCGGAAGTGTTCAGCAGATCTGGTGGAACTTTCTTGAAAAGGGTCGCAGTTCTTATCAGTGCCTATATGGTGCTCAATGCCATGTTCAATGCGATGTTAATGGGTTTATCGATCAACTATATTTCGAAGATCCAAGAACTTCCATCGTCTTTCAAGTTTTGGGACAGGTACAGATTTTTCCAGAGTGTGATTACTGACGATGTCTTGATGCAGGGCAAAGAAGCACATGTAGAATATGGCCAGTTGTTGGAGAGTATTGCCGAGGAAAAGGGTTCGGATTCATTATTGTTGGATGAAATCGTCTTATTACTGAGTCCTAGAGATTTCGTCAGTGGGTACTGTGATTTGGTCATCAGATATGCGTTATCGAGTCCAGATAAGCAAGAATTGGAGCAGTTTTTGTCGTTTGCCTTCAAAATGATCAGTAAATTCGGATTCGATATTGGTAACGCCAAATTGAAGAATCTGGGCTTGAGAACTTTAGCTGCCTTACAAACTGACCCTCAGATGGCGAAACTGTACTACGAAGAGGCAGTTCAGCTTCTTGCAACAGAACAAGAGATCACGACGGGAAAAGATGTCTCGATCGTGCCACAAGACACCAAATTGTCAAGAGAGATGTTGGAGTCGTTGTTGGATTTGTTGTATTTCCACATTGACCAAAGAATGGACATGCCAAAGGCACTTCTGATCTGTGTGTCGATACTACGGTCTTTGCAGTACGAGAGAGATATTAAAACTAAAGAATTGCGTAGAAACAAGAACAGCAATGTCAGAAAAGAGCTCGAAAGTATCGAGACGGAATTGGGTCCCATGATCAAATCTAACCTTTCGGAGATCTTGTGGTACAACAACGACCAGGGCTCTGCAATCAAATGGGCACAAGAAGCTGCTCTCGAGTCATCTGTCAATGCACACGAAAATCCCAACAGTGCCAGGATCTGTAAAAACAGTTTTAAGAACCTTTCAAAGATGTACGAGTCCCTCGGGGACGAAAAACGGGCAAAGCTCTGCCTTGAAAGATCGGAAAACATCAACTTATTGATCCCGACAAATGGAAAATATATAAGAATGAGAGATGTCGTCTTGGACCATTACTTTGGAAATTGGGGCAAGATCTTGTTCCCTTGAGCTGGATTGTGATGTAGATAATGATGGAACAGTTGTATAGAATCATGTCCCAGAGGCTACAGCATGTAAATAGATGAAAGCATAACGTGAACGTAAATATGATGACACTGTTTTATGAATTCATTTCCGAATAGACCTCAATGAATATGTAGATACGGTAAGAGAGCTGTACAAAATCATGAAGATTACAATATGTGAATAGATGACAGAATAGATAGAATATGTAAATATGATGAAACTCCAGAAAACAAACGTCGCACAGATTATTGTTCTTTACCCAAGGCTTTAGTGACAACAGGTTCCGCAACAACCGCTTTCCATTTCCTAAATCTATCCATGGCATTTCCAACAGAGTCCAAAGCAGGTCTCACATCGAGGTAAAAGGTCGGCATTCCAGTGTCTTCATCGTCTGGACCTCCGTAGTAATCAATGACGTATCTCACTTTCTGCTGATCTCCATTGGCTCCGAATCTCAGGATCGTCCAGTCGTGTCTGTCAAATGGTGGGTTCTCGTTGAACTTATCCGGTAGGATTGTGGATAACAGGAGGTATAATTTGGCTCTTGGAGAATATTCTTCCGGTCTTCCGATAAATTTCAACAACCTTGGTTCTTTACTTGATTCCTGTGAATGTGGCTTCTCCCATTCCAAGATCTCTCTCCATGCGGCTTCATTCAACCAATTGTGAACATCCACCATAGATTCAACTGCGTCTTCAGGAACATCGCCCTTTCCCTTCCTGAGCATCGCATTCAACATCTGCTGTGGCGATGGATACTCCCAAACGCCCTCATCTTCGCTCAGGCCCCTTGGTATACTCGAGTAAGTCCTCTCTGTGGGCAAATCAATCTTCTGCCCTGGTGCTTTGTTAGAAGAAATCGTGTATGGCATATTGTTCAGCGGGTTAATGAATCTGTCATTGAGGTCTTTGCCGTGGTTTACTGGGCAAACTGCTGGTGTTTCGGTTTGAACTGGTGACGCGCTGTGGTTAACGGGACAAGTCAGACCGCCCTGTGCAGGTTTAGATGTCACTGGACATTTCTAGGTGCTGTTAGTACTAATTTTGCGACTGTTTTTGGCGGGATTAGTGGATCGCACTTACTGGAGCATTGGATTCTACAACATCAGACCAGAACCAACCCATTTTGATTGTTATTATGGACTTTGAATGCTATTGATGATGCCTGTGTATGTTACAATTGGTAAGCAACAGCCTTAAAAAATTTCTGTTTCAAAGAAATTGATATTATGAACACGACCTTATTTGGTGGTAATCTGTATTTAATGCTCTTCGATTGGCTGTGTGCTCTGTCACTATGCTCTAGCACTGGACTCGGATATCCCGGCAACGCTGTGGTACAAGAAGAGTTGAGGCGGCCGAAATTATGTCACAGGACTGATGTATCTTTACATTGGACTACGGCAAGATATAACGACGAGTCGTCAAAAGCTTTCATGTCTTAACTATAACAACAGAGAACAAGCAGATGAACTAACAAAAGTCCACTCATTTGTCTACAACCTATTGATCAACTTATTTAGAAAGCTTGTAGGTAAGGTGACATTTACCACAGTACTGTCTGTCCTTGTGGTTGGCCATGAAGACACCAGCACCACAAGTTTCACTTGGACATTCTCTTCTCAATCTTTCAACCTTTCCATCGTCATCGACTTTGTAGTAAGTCAAAACAGCAAGCTTGACCTTCTTGTGCTTGTGTCTGATCTTCTTTGGGGTGGTGTAGACCTTCTTCTTTCTCTTCTTACCACCACCTCTCAATCTCAAGACCAAATGCAAAGTGGATTCCTTTTGGATGTTGTAGTCAGACAAAGTTCTACCGTCTTCCAACTGCTTACCGGCAAAGATCAATCTTTGCTGGTCAGGTGGAATACCTTCTTTGTCTTGGATCTTGGATTTGACATTGTCAATGGTGTCGGAGCTCTCGACTTCCAAGGTAATGGTCTTACCGGTCAAAGTTTTAACGAAAATTTGCATCTCGAATGGTTCTTATTCCAAAAATTCTTCGTCTGCAATAGTTGCTTCTTTCTCAAAACCTTGAAATAAGTTGTCTTCAGATAGAACCAATTGAAGTTGAAAAACTTTTTTCTATTATAAATTTCTCAGAGGCGAAAATGAGCTTTGGGAAAAAGTCGTGTTGTTTGAGTAAAAATATTAGGGCTTGGGACTTTGAGCCCTAATCACATCGTGACACCACTCAAGTGGTGTTGTGGGGTTAATGGCCAGAGAAGCCGATAGCAAGCACCTAAAGTGGGCCCTGATGATATATGTTACACCATCCCTGAAATCTACTGAATCCCATTGAGAGCACTGAATGAGTGATGGCTGCTAAATATCCGACATCGTTGAACGAATTGGATCCCTGCTACACCAGCTGGAAGGAATACTTGATCTACTCCTATGCTACACATTTGAACACCAACAACTTGCAACAGAACTCAAACTATCAGATCTCGAACCATTTGTTGAACGATGTCAATGATGATTTGGTCACATTACCCATACAGAACACAAAACAGGGCGCTTTGAGTCCTGCATTTGGAATAAATTCTAGAACTAGTGACGATTCTCCATCGCTCCGTACCTCAGAGGCGATGCATTTCAATGTTGGAGACCATATTGTGCAGAATAGGAAGCAGATATTGCAGAAGCAGCTGTCACAATCAAGACTAGAGCCTGATCTTATCCAGAACTTCAAGTTACAGAACCGGACCCAGGGCTTTGCAGTGGTATTTTTGCGAAAATTGCTAGACATTCTACTCTGCAGAAGTAGTTAGGACAAGATTTCCATGTCCATCACATATCTACAGCGGCATCATTCCTTTGCTCAATGCCATCCATTCGGGCACTTCCCCACTTCAATTCATCTAGACGATCTGTATTATATTATTCACTATACTCCATTGCACTATCATAGATCTAGATCACTGTCATCTTCGTCATCTCTTGCATCTTTTGTGACTTTGTACTTCAAATTACCATAATTTGTCGACTTCCTGCTGATAACCCCCAAATTGTAGAACACGTCCTCTAATTTCCCCGTTGGAAAGTCCAAACCATTAGAACTTGCCAACCTTTCAAACCCTATAATCCTATCTCTTTCAATTCCGTTCATGTAGATCAAAACACATGGCAACACTTTGACGTTGAGTCTCGTAACTAAAAACGGCGATTTCACCACGTCGACTCGCAAGAAATTGGTACTCAAATGCTTGAGCGATAACTGTGCCAATTTGGAGTCCATTACAGAGCAAGTCCTAAAGTCCTCCTTGTAGAAATGTATCACTGTGTGTTTGTTCTCTGTAGTCTCCCGGATGACTTCTTTCTCGTCGGACAAAGTCTTGACGTTCCCGAACTTGGAATCCACGTTGATTCTAGAACTCTGGATCAGTTTGAACTCACTTGAGAGCTGCTGGAGCCGTTCCTCACGATATGAGCTCATGAAATTATCCTTCTCCAACTCGTCTTCCAACTCCAGAAACAACTCATCTTCATCCAGATCTCTTCCGGTCAACACCAGACGCTGGTACTTGTCCACATAGGCTGACTGTTGTGCATCCATCGCTGCTGATCACGTTATTGATCTGAAGCTAAACGCGTCTTTAGGTGAAAAAAAATGACAGCCAGTGCAGAAAACACGGGTGAATTGGGGATCTAAATCCGATTTGAGCACCAGGACGCATCCAGAATCCGCCAGGCACCAGCAACGGCCTCAAAATTCGTTCAGATCGCAACCAGGACACATGTCGGCGAAAGCGCTACGATCTCAGGGCAAAAAACCCTATTTAAATATCCATCGATACACATCATCCACCAAGATCCACAAGCTCAAGACACATTCCAAGAGAGAGAGACATCAAGAAGCAAGAGATGGACTCAATAGCGACAGAAAGACAAGCACGTCCGAACCCGTTGAACGGAGTTCTCCGGAGTACCTAGAACTGTTATTAAGACAGATCTACTCCAAATTGGCTCCAGAGAGGGACAGTAAACATGAAGACTATTTACCACTGTTGACGTCATCTACGCAGATAGACATCCAATTGCATGCTGTTATCGGGCTCCTTTTGCAGAATTTCGTGCTCGGATGGTACGGCAGGATCACCGATGACTACTCCAACGAGTTTCTCTTGGAATTGATCTACGTGGTGGCGCATTTGACTAGAAATGTCGAGGAGAGATTGAGGACTATAGACTACAAGGAGTTGATATTCGATGACGTGTTTGAGGTTTTCGACTGGCATTTACAGAATTACAGGAAACTGGTGTCAGTTCAGGGATCTGGTTTAGTGTCGTATAGTGACGTAGAACAAGGGCAAGAGTTGGATAATTTGATGGACTCGTTCCAGCCTCATATTGGGATGCAACACCAGTCAAGTTACTTGAAAAAATTGAGCCTGTGTCTAGTGGAAAGGACGTTGCCCAGGGAACTCGTGGATAGCGAATTGACAAACTCGATTCTCGTGACGTTGATCAACGAATTTGCCTTGAAGTTGGCCGTAGAAAAGCTCTCGGAACCATATTTAATATGGGAAATAGCCGGCAAGGCGTGTGATGTGCTAGTACTGGAGAAGGGACGCCAAGAGCTGGGAAAAAAATCCTGGTCCGATGTGGCACGGTCGATCAGCCACGGAGTTGCGTATATGACATCTGTAATGTCTTCTAAATCGGTTGCTAACACCGAGAGACCCGTGGTGCTATACCATGTATTTGTATTTCTGAACAATCTCTTTGATTTTGTGCATAATCTCACGGTGACCACGATGTTAGTGTCGTTATTTGGAAGGTTGTTTGGACTCAACGACAAGTTGAACCACATTTTGCAGAACGTTTTGAACAATTTCTTGGCCAGATTCCTCATCAACGAGAGATTCATCGCACAAATATTGGCGATCTCACGGTCGGTGATCTTCCCGAACGATGACGTCTTTTATCTAGAACCACGGTTCATCCCCACCACCGAGGAAGAGCTCTTGGCTTTGCAAAACGAGACAAAGGCCAAGATCCTCAAAGTTTGTGATCTATATCCCGTCTACAAGTCGGTTTTCTACTATAAGAACGATACGCTACTAGAGAGAGACGTGACTGCGTTCCTCCGGGCCTTTAACAGCAAAAAGGTCAACAAGCATCTCACGTTCTTGCTCTTGGACGTGATATTCTTGCGCTTGTTCCCCGATATGCTGCAGTGATCACTCTCCAAACAGTACTAGCTGGTCTTGTATATCCCCAATGAAATACCCCTTTGCATCTGTAAGACCCCTCCATACAGTGCCGATGCCACAGGGCACGGGCACCACGAACTCTTGGTCATCCATTCCCACTCTGGTGTTGATCCATCCACAATGTAGCCCGATCTGCCTCGTTCCCGGCACTTCTGCTGCACTCCCGTACCTGAGATCGTTCACACAC
The DNA here is from genome assembly GCA_030571255.1 of Nakazawaea sp. yHDR128. NCBI lineage: Eukaryota > Fungi > Ascomycota > Pichiomycetes > Alaninales > Pachysolenaceae > Nakazawaea > Nakazawaea sp. yHDR128. The sequence continues at coordinate 26,179 of JAJLXL010000007.1, read as the reverse complement.
GATGTGCCGAGATACGTGAGATGCTGGCGGATCTGATGCTTACGTCCAGTGACAAGCTCCAAGGCAAGCAACGATAACCCGCGGGTTTTGAGGTCCAGCTGCACGGACGCGTCCGCGGGGACAATCACTTTGTATTTTGTCTCACTGGGCCTGCCCCCCACATCGGTACTCAATATACCCCGGGGCAGGACCTCGGCCCGGGGTGTCTCCACTAGGGCAATGTACCGTCTTTGTAGCTTGAATCCCTTGTTACTGTTCTTGCTGGAGAGAAACCGGTGGAACTGTCTTGCCGCATTCTTATTGGTCGCTAGCACCAACCCTCCAGTGACGTTGGCATCCAATCTGTGCACGGGCTTCAAGCCTTCCTCGAGATAGTCAAAGATAACGGCTTTGTTGTGGGTACGGAAGTCCGGCGGCTGGCAGTGCACACCGGGGGGTTTGTTCACGATGACGTAGTTCGCGGATCGATGTAGCACGGAGATCCGGTTCATCCTGTATACCTCATCGCATCTCGAAAGCCGCGGAATTTTTGCGTCTGGTGAAAAAAAAAACTCCATAGTGAGGACGCGTCCAGAGTGAGACTTTTCACACCACTACAAAATGGATGCCAGAGCCATGGACGAGCCCAGAGATATCATAGATGGGCTCAACAACTGCCACGTGTCATTTGCTGTACCCAGACAGGACGTGGTACATCTCTTGGCGCCACGGGCCCAGCAATTGGTGGATCTGTATCTGTCAAGTGACGGTGATCTGGTGTCACAAAAGTTGAACCAGGACCCGGCAATCGCTGATATTTTGATCCGGGACATCTTGAAAGAGTTTGACGAATTAGATGCCCCGGAGTTGGAGTCTCTCAAGTTCAGGAAGTGCGCTACAAAGGGCTCTGGATCATCTGGCACACCTAGTGACAGCCTAGGACTCTTTGACCTGATGGTGTTCGATAAAGTGGCCAACGTCCAGAGACAGGATATTATCAAGATCCCTCTAAAGATGAAGAGGATCCGTCTAGGTCCCAAAGATGGCGGAATATCCAGGAATTCAAGACCGGACAAGCATTCACCCGATGACACCGACAAACTGCACCTGCCATCGCCCAAGAGGCATCGGAAATCGTCATATCTTGAAGCCGATGAACTTCATTCACGATTCACCGCGGATTTGTGTAATTTGATGCAAGAGATTGGGATCTCCGACGAGGTAGGAGACCTGTCTGCAGGAATATGGGTCCAGGATGAAGACCGAGTGTTGACGATCTCTGTATTGGACAAGATATACGACTGTATTGCTGGTATAAAGAGCTCGCAGTCGTCTGTAAAAGAATTGGACATCTCCGTCTTGATGAGAATCCAAGACTTGTGTCACAACTCCTTGACAAGATTTGCCGGCTCAAATTTTGCCAAAGATCTTTCTCAGATTGAGCCATTTGACAACGCTTGTAAAGCTGCCATGGTTATAATGTCGTTATTTTTACTCAGAAGAGAAGAGAAACAGTTGTATCTAGACCGGTATTTGTGGTCAGTAGTGGAATTTCTGGCACTGTTTTTGGAGGACGTCATCTTACCTTTGACAAAATCGAGTCTCAGTCTGGAATCCAGACTCAAATTCAAAAATTGCCAAAATTACTTGAGCTCTGTGATATCCCTTATTGATGAATATGTCTCCGATAGCAATCTCGAAGAAGGCTTGATCACCAGATTGGAGTACATGGCCAGTTCTGTAATATTCTTTGAGTTCAACTCCAAAGACAAATCTTCATTGGACCTGTTGGCTTTTGAGAACCTCAGAGTGACAACGTGTAACTTAATTTGCTCCATATTCCGTACGAGAGATGACCAAAGACAGTTTATCATCAACGAGATCATGGCCAATATGGATAAACTTCCAGTACATAGAGCCCTGGCAAGACATTGTAAACTTTCAAGAGGTATAAACGTGCAATTGGTGTCTGTATTGTTGGTCAGATTAGTGCAAACGTTCGGGCTATCTGATTTTGGTATTACTGATGACAGAATCTGGAAGTTGTTGGACCTCAATCCGGAAGAGTTACGTAAATCTGAGAAAAATGAGTTGCTGATAGTACAGGAACAGATAATCGCATCAACTTCTGATGCAGCGAAGAGAGTCTCAAATATTTCCAACGAAATCGTTTATACAATGTTGGACAAGATTTCGAGAAATCTTGACACCACCACGAAGCAGGTGTTTGAAATCTTGATAGAAGATCTCTTGAACATTGTCGCATTTCCAGAATGGGCTGGGGCAGAGACGTTATTGGCGTCCTTTATGCGGAATCTCATACACATCTTTGAAAGTAACACACATTCAGCCCAAGTGCAAGCGTTTGCGCTTGAAATCATAGGCACAATTGGACGTAGGATCTTACAATTGAAGCAACAGAGAGATTGTATCGATTTCTCTCATAACATGAGCATACTAGATTTCAAAAATCTCACAAAGGATTATAGACAATGTCTTCTCTATTTGCAATTCCATGAAGACTCGGCTTTTGAAAACTCAAATACCAGTTTCAACTTCTTTTTGTTGAAGATCATGACCAACGTAAATCAAGTATTATTCCAATCAAAGCCTCAACTGGAAGTCATGCTGCCAAAGATGTTCAACGAGTGCTCGAAATTCCAAAATTTTTTGGTTTCAGCTGCCAAATCAAATAGCATTCCAACTGACCACGGCCAGGCAATGGCATCTGATTTGGATGACTCAGCAATGGCATCGTATGATAGAGTCTTACTAACCCAAGAACTCCTCCATTTGTACGACACTTTCCTTAACTTGATCTTGAAAACCTTGGACCATAATAAAATCAAGTCGAGAACTAAAGCGATCAGGAATTTGTCGTTATTGATTTCTGGAGAGCCCACGATCTTGTCGTTAAACATTGTGTCATCTACAATAACTCTGCGGATGAACGACCCTTCACTGCAAGTGAGAGATGCCATAATCGAATTGATTGGCCAGTTCTTCGACGTAAAACCTGATCTAATTAACGAATATTATCAGATATTGTGTCTGAGAATGGCAGATACCAGTATTGCAGTCAGGAAACGGGCCACAAAATTGTGTAAGTTGGCATATTTCATCACTGACCAAGACCATATCAAGGCAACTATCGCAGAGAGGTTGTTACATAGGCTCGAAGATGAAGAAGATTCAATCGTACATATGACCAGAGATGCTCTTCTAGAGATCTGGCTTCCTCCTTTGTCCGGTGAACTGAAACAAAGCATTTCTACAATCTCACGAATCAACATTATTTTGGAAGTGTTGAGTAAAAATGAAAAGAATTGGGAGCATTTCAAAGGGTTCTTGACAGATCATGTCTTGCTAATTGGTGATCGTACAATTTCTACTCAAGTCATCAAATCGTTGAAAAATATGATCGATGAGACTCTTGATTTCGTAATCGAGTCTGCCGACAACACAGCTTTGCAGCTGAGAGTGGAATTGGCAATGGGTCTTTTATCTGTAATCAGTAAACTGCGTGGAAGTTTGATCTCGCAAGATCAACTCGTCTGCTTGAAGCCTTATTTGACGGACGAATCCAGTACAGGTAACAATATCTGCTACTACTCTTTGAGTATCTTTAGAAGTGCTCTTCCAGAAGCTACCGTGTTGAAACCTTCATTTCTCCGAGATTGCCAGGTATCGTTGCTTAAAAGGTTGACGAGATTCAACACCAAGGAATTGAGTGAAGCAGTTCCCTGTGTTTGGATGTTGTCCCAATTGAGAAAGGATACCAGCAGAATCGCATCTGCTGCCATTTCGTGTCTCAAATTGACAAGACCGTATTTAGAGCCTGCTAACAGCGGTGAGCTCATTGAGGCTGACAACAAAGTCTTGAGAATCTTGTATCTTCTCGGGAACTTCGGAAAATATTGTGACTTCAACTCAGAGAAGCAAACCTTCGTTTCATCTGGCTTCTTCTTGAACGACACGGAATCTCCCGTACACCTTTTTGTAAAATATCTCTTTTGTTTTACCAATGACAACTTGAATAGAGCGATCAAGAGAGCTGCAATCAGGAACTTGATCTATGTGAGTTCCTCACACCTGAAGTTCTTCATGACTGATGGTTTGCTCAGCATTTTGGACAGAGAGTTTGCCAAATCTGAGACAGATATAAAGGGGGTAATTATTCAGGAATTTATAGATTTTTTGGAGCAAGAAGACGCTCTTAATTTGCGGAAAACAGGTAAGGGTAACACTTATAACTCCAAGGGTTCTAATTTGAACGTGTCTGTTTTCCATGGCACTTCTCACAACTTTGTCACCGACGGTATATGTGCCAACTTGGTCCAACGTTACATGGATCCGATCTTGAAATTAGCACTTGACGAAAAACACCATGCAGTTTCGATGCTCGCAGCAAAATATTTGCAACTCGTAATGAAATTGGGTTATGCGAACCCGAAATTGTGCACTCCCACGATCATTGCACTTGAGTCGAGCCCCATGAGTGCCTTGAGAAGCAAGGCTCTCCGTATGCACACTGATTTGTATGGAAAACACGAGTCCTTGATCGAGACCAGCTACGCTGAGGGAATTCGTTTGGCCTTCAACTACCGTAAAAATGCTTCGCTTGAATATTTGAGTGAGACGTTCTTTCTTCGCGGATTTTTTCAAGTACTTGGAGACTCTCGAACTGCTAGAAGGAAGTTTTTACTCTTGTTGGTGAAATCTTTCCAATTCGACATGCTGGATGCCGAAGTTGTCAAGATCCAAGAGTTCAAGCAGTACTTGATTTACATCATCAAGAATATGTTGAGTGTACCCTTGACCACCTTGGACGAGGCATATCTATTGTGCAATGCGATGGACAGAGTGGTCTCTGCTGGAACTCTCAAATTGTCTCTCAGTGTGTCGTCATATACAGAGCATGATGTCCAGGATGAAGAGTCCTGGCACAGCGCACTGTTGACTGCGCAGGTCTTTACACTGCTCCTTAGATACAGGACATATTTGTTCACAGTGTACTCTTTGAGCGAAGATAGGGCCGCGGACTACAGACCTCAGAAACCCGAAAAGGACTTGAAATCTGCGCCAAAGACCGTCAAGGAACACCAGTTGTACTTGAACGATCTCGTCCAATTGCACAAAGAGGACCTCCAGCTGGTTGCGATCACTTTTGTCCAGCTGATGGGGGGTTCGACCGAAGTCGTGTAGATCCGACTAAAAAATAAATTTGTATTTTTGGCGATTTCAAATTCTTTAGCATTGATCTCTACTTAACGTAAACAGACTCCACCAATGAATCTCTACCAGTTGAACGACGACACGCGAAAGTTGTTGACCTTGGACAACTTCTTGGGCGGGCTCACTGTGCCGGAATTCATCGACCAATTGAGCAGTGACCACTCTTTGGCAGGTGGAGAAGTGAATTCAGTAGAATGTCTTGATCCAAAGCCCTATATCAGAACGTTTGAGTCCACGTTGACAGAATTGAAAAGATTGAACGAAGACTGCCAAAAAAGGAAAGAGCGAGCCCAGAATGATGTCATGGATTTCGAATTGGACCACAGCAAGAACGTGATACAGATAGCGTCACATACAGACACCTTGCGGTCACAATTCCAGACTTTGGATGACAACGTGAATAGTGTATCGAGTGTTATAGGCCCCTTGGGAGACAGTTTCCAGCGAGGAGTCCAGGCAAAGGAGAAACTCACCCTCACAATTTTCTTGATAAGGTGTTACAATTCGTTCCACAAGAGTGGGAAGTGTTCAAATTTGGAAGAGTTGAGGAAGAGTAACAGACAGGACGATAAACGTAAAAGTGCCACGACAGTGTCGCAATTATTACGACTCTCGGAGAAATTGGTGTCGGATGACTTGCAAGGTTCAAAGGCGACTCATGAGGTGATTTTGAAATACGCAGAGCAATTGGAGCAGGATCTCTTGAGTGTATGTAGTGAAGCATATAAAGACCAAGACTATGCCAGGATGAAACAACATGCAGATATGTTGTTCAGTTTCAATGGAGGGTCAAATGTGACGCAATTGTTCATCAACAACTCGGAGTTGTTCCAGCATTACCAGTCGGTGGATCAGAATTCTTTGGCCAGAGACCCAATTTGGGCCGATTTGAGTTCAAACGATAAGCACAGGTTTGAATGTGACCAAGGTACAATTGAATTGTTTGACTTTATCAGAATGACCATCAAGGGGGAATCGAAGCTGATAGTGAAGGTATTTGAAGACACCACTGCTGTTTTAAAGGCTTTTATGGAGAGAATCTATGCGCAAATATTGAACTCACGACTCCAGGCGTTGTTGTCACATGCCCTGACAAAGTCAAATTTGATTTACGTTAGACTCTTGTACACATTATACATGGCTGTTGGCGAATTGACCAAAGATCTCAAGGATTTCTTGGTCACAGACGAGTTAGACGAAGATGGCGAGTTGGCTTCTGCCTTGGACCAATGCTACGCAGACTTGTTCATCAGTTACTTCTCACAGAACAGATACTTTGAGTACGAAAAAAGAGCTCTCGAAGATCTGATCTACTCGACAATAGCCAAGTTTGAGATGTTGAACGAAAGATTGGTGAGAGAACAGAAATTGACCACCCGGATCAGGAATCTTGAAAAAATGTCTATAAATAATACAGTAACACCGACAGCTGACTCCTTCAGCGATGAGTCACTGTCCAACAGGTTCAGCACCAGTATGCTTGAAAAGGGCAAGTTGTCGTCGTTGAGCCATTTCATAAATTCGCATCTCGAAAGATCCACCTCTGTTAGAGACCGCCAGAGACAGATCAGTGAAAGCACATTAAGAGAAATGGATTCGGCGAGCTTCAACGGTAATAACGCCGAGGGACAATTGCAGTTCTCAAAAGTGCAGTCTATCTTGTTGTTCACATCTGAGTCACTCACCAGAGTGCTAGAGTTGACCCCTTCAAGAGCTGCAGAGCATTCGTACGAAATCTTGCGAATTTTAATCGTAGGCATCGGTAAATCTTATATAGATGTAGGCTTAGAAGCTGCGTACACCGCGGGAATAGTACAGCTGGACATCAAGCTGTACAGTCTTGATTTTAGCTATTTGAAAGTGATCAATTTGACCAATGAGATCGTGGCTATGATTGCATCGTTGGTGAAGTCTGTGATTTTGCCCTTGAGGATAAATTATCCAAACATCAAGAACCAGATCCAAAAGCTCATTAACTCGTACTTGACCCGTTGTGAAGTCGCCTTGACGTTCATTCTCAAAGACACATTACAATTGGTGGCCAACAAGATAGGCATTACATTGTCGAAACAGCGTAAAAAGGATTTTCTTCCGAAAGATCTGTCTGAAATGGAGGCTCTGGACGATACAGAGCTGTGTGAAGAGACCTGCAATTTCTTGTCGAGTTTGTATCACAACTTGATCAGAATATTCGGTTCTGACGCAGACAATTTGAACACCTTCATGATCGAAGTCGGGGATATCTTGTTGTCGAAATTGTTGAACCACTTGAAAAACTTCCAGATCAACGAAGCCGGTGGACTTATCTTGACTACAGATATAGCCAGATACCAGTCTGTGGTTGCCGAATTCAAGATCGACTCTTTGAATGACAAGTTCAGTGTCTTGAGAGAGATTGCCAACTTGTTCACTGTACAGCCCGAGTTGTTGAGTTCGTTGACAAAAGAGGGGAAATTGCTGAGGTTGAAACCGTATGTGATTCGCCAGTTCATCATGAGAAGATCGGATTATTCTATGAGTCAGAGCGACAGGTTTTTGAACGGTATATAGCATGTATCAATATTATACACCGTTGAAGAAACGGAGGATCAACAGCCATGTAGTTAAGAGCAAGATGGAAGAATGCAAAAAAAATCCCCTTTTCGATACCGAATCGGGTAATTGCCAATCGAGGCCCTTTAGTGTCTCTATGAGCCAAGCCGACTTCACCTTGGGTTTCAACTTTTCGTCTCCAATGACCACGGGAAGGTCCTTAGCGGTGCCTAGCAACCGCAAAGATCTTTTGAAACGTGCCTCGAGTGTCAATGCGGTGTCCGGAGTCAAAAAAAGTACCAGAAACGACCCCAATTGTACCACTATCAAGAGCAAGTAAAATTTCAAGCTGGTGCCTGGAGTCGGAAAGTAGCATATATTAGTCTCAGCCACACCTCTTTGCAACGAGAGAAGCTGCATCGCTGGGTATTTGATCCCCGCAGACATCGCTACAGATTTGATGGTGACTTCACGGGCAACTTTGTTCTCACCCCCATTTATATAGCTGTGCGACACATCACAGTAGTCGTGGTCATCTCCGCTGAAGATGAGAACCGGTTGCACCGCTTGAAGCAATTCCTGTGAGAGTTCGTATTCTAGCACCGTCTGGTACTGCTTTCCCCTCAGGACGGGGAACTTCTTCTTGGACTCTCTCAATGGCCCACAATGCTGTTTATCGGTGAATCTATACAAAGGAACATGCGAGAGAAGTATAGTTGGATACTTTTTGATCTCATGGCCAGGCTGCGAGATCGCCTTGAGAAACTCCATCGGTTCATTCTTTACAAGTGGGTCGTTGGAAGAGAGTGAGATGGTGTCGATCATCACTACTGCGTAACCCCCCAAGATGATATAATCGTTAGACTCGCCGAAATAAGTTCTGAACCGGTTCAACTTCGTGATATTGACGTCATTTCCAAACCCTATGTCGTGATTTCCTGGCAATGACATCACCACTCTGGTATCAGGAAACTTGGGGTACACCCTGTTAAAGCGCAGGTACTCATCTTGCCAGTATGGGTCTTCCCATTCTCTGCCACCGTCAAACAAATCTCCCAAGAAGAAAATAGAATCAGGTTTCAACAACTTTTTCTGGTAGATGTAATTCCTGTGAAGATAGTTGTCGGTGAATTTTTTGGCAAAATAGTTGATAAAACTAGGTCTGCCAGCGTATGAGTAGTCGTCCACCAATTGAGGGTCGGCAATCAAGCCAATGTGATGCAGGTCTGTGGATTCCGGATTCTCAGTGCTCCATTTGCACGATTTGATCACTGATGACGGTTGTAACCGCTCGAAATAGTATAAAACCACCAGCCATTGCACAATGTAGAGTACTAAATGTCTAAGCCGTAGCGTTTGCAAGAATGTGAATACCGATCCAGAGCCCGGTTTCCGGGGTGAAAATTTGGAATTGTCCGGTCCCTGGTACAAGGGAAGTGTTCCCTTGTCGTTGTTGCCCCTTCGTGTTAAGTTTTCCATCGTGGGGTCGTGGGGCCTTGTAATGTACAGGGGTATGGTACCTTGATTTATGATTTTTTTGATGTTTTTGTTTTGGGTTTTGATTTTTGATTTTTGATTTTTTGTTTCTTGATTTTTTGATTTTTTTGATTTTTTCAGTCCTTGGGCCACGGTGAAGCGCCGATGGGTTCACAGACCACCATGAACGGCGAAAAAGGCCGCCAGCTCCGAAGCGTGGACAGCAATTTGCACTCTACACTTCTAGACCAGCAACAGGACAAAGATCTATTCAATTTCGACCCCTACTTATCGGAAAAAATCTCCCTGGATTTGCCCATCTTTGTCTCCCCAGGGGGTGACCATCCAGCGGTGGACTATGACGCATATCTCCACGTGAATGCGGATCTCTTGGATCACGATGTGCGGGTATTGTCGCAAATACGAGGAATTCGGAACTTGCAGGAAAATACCACGGCTATTGACGGTGCAGATGCCGGTAATGGCACCAAGAGACGCCGTCTGAGACGTTCCAACACACAACTGCGGCACAAGGATCCACTGGACCCGCTAGCGGACGAGTTGTACTCCATGTACCACAGCAAGATGGAGAAAGAGGAAAAGCGGATGCTGAACTTGGACAAAAACCTGATGCTGTCGGAGTTTGCCAAGTTTACAGAGCAGTTGCAAGCGTTAAATGTGGACAAGTACAGACGCATCTTGGCCAAGGAATCTGAGTCGGAGGCCGAGGATCTGCTCCATGCGTTTCTCACAAACCCCTTTGATGATGTTGCGAGAAGGTTGCAGCTCATCACGAGGGTGAACGACCTGAGAAATTACGCGGAATTGAAGACTAAGTACAAGTTGACTATAAAAGAGTTGATGGATTTCGTGCACAAGCACTTGAAATTGAAGAAATTGGAGCCCGAATTGAAGAACGAAAATACCCAGGACAGCGACGATGATGAGGATGGCGATTTGAGCCTGGAAGAGTTGCGACGCAAGAGACTTCTGCAGCGATCTGCCAAATTAGGACCCATTTGGAAGGTGATATTTTACGATTGTGTGCTATACATCGACCCCGTGCGGCCACCGCGGATACGAACTGTTTAAACAAGCACAGGTTTACCATTTTTGCTGCCATTGACATAGTAGTCGAACCGCAAATGCCCCAATTCATGGGCAAAACTGTAATTGAAAAACGCAAAAGACGTAACGATCGAAATCTGCACCACAGAAAGCCACGAGTTGTAATAGTTATGATACTGGAAGTCCACCGATGACTTATATGAGTAATTGATAAGAGCCATGAGCAATACAATATTCAACACCAACAACCTTACCCTAAATTTGTAGTCCAATTTGAGCCTGGAATCCAACTTGATCACCCGGTACTGGAAATAGTTGTACACCAGTGTGAACAACATAAACCCCTTTATGTACACGTTAGCATCTTCTTTTATGCCCACCAAGTTCACCACCAAGAAACCCAAGTCTAGCAGCAATATCGTGGCGAACTCCCGCGGCATGAACATGTACACCACGAGCACATGTATCACAGATACGGGGAACATGTACAACAGAATGGAGAGCTTGTAGAACGAGTTGAAGGGGTAATTTTGCGAGATCAGAAGCGCATATTGGAACGGGAACCATTCGCCGGGATCTTCTTTTATCGTGCCGTGGTATAGCACGTTCAACGCCACGACAAGCGCGGATATCACGTATAATCCGAGACTTGCCTCGGGAAGTATCTTGACATCGTGGATCGACTACGTGGAATTGTCAGTGGAAACACTCGGGAAAAGGAAAATGGCAAACGCTGTAAACTTACATAGATGCGTCTATTTAACTGGGGCCTCCAGTGGTCAGCACCCATGGTCAACTCTCCTGTTTGATGGTGATCAGCTTGATTCTACGCGTATTTTTCACCTCGGTCTCCAGTTTTAGCACGTTGTGCACGACCTTTGTTTCTGTAGTTGTAGTGGTGATGAGGTTGATGCCGTTGTTGAGATCTTTCAAGTCTGCGGCAAACAACACGGAATGTGCCCAGCCGGCATATTCTCCCCATAATTCCTTGAAAAAAGTGCGGATTTCCTCGTACAACACTCTGTTCAACACCTTTGTAGAGCTCTTAAACTTATAATCTCTCTTTGCAAAAGTAAACACATGCGTATCCACCGGCACGATATCCGTCTTGTCGAGACTCATGAGACAGACACAGTCGGCGACTTTTGGGCCAACTCCCTGGAATCCGTTCAAAATTTCGAAACATTCTTCATATTCTTTGTCTCGGAGTTTCAACAAGTCGATTCCGGACTCAAACACCATTTGTGACGTCTTCTGTATGTATCTTGCCCTGTAACCGAACCCCAACAGTCTGAGTTGTTGCTCCATGGAGTTGGCCATGAGCTGGTTCGGTTTCGGGAACTCATAGTAGTCTATACCCTGGTGTGTTAAAATGTAGTTTCCAAAGTTTTCACAAAGCCCATTGCACATCTTTGAGATTCTCTTGACGTTGTTGTTCTGAGAGCATATAAACGAAATCAAATTTTCCCATGGATCCTGTCTGAGCATCCTTATGCCGTTGAAACCGGTGGATGTCTTGACAAATTTTGGATCCAACTTGGCCCATTGACTGTATAATAGTGATAACTTAACGTTGAGCTGGAAATAGTCTCTGATAACTTGCTCTGTATCATCTAACTTTGGCTTGGTTTTGAAAAGAGATGCATAGTGCAAAAATTCGTCATCTTGCTTCACAAAGAGGACTCGATTGAAAAGTGAACATGACCATACGTCATTGATCTGTTTCCATCTGAAGGCCTGGCCACATCTCAAGACTTTGTTCAAAGAGAGTTCCTAAAAGGTTAGTAGAGTTCCAGCCATAGGAGATTAAGATGACTTACTCTTGGATCCAACCGGATTTTGCTCCAGATCAACTCTGCCATCTTGTACTAGTCTCTAACCCGATGTAGGCTGGAAAGCGTGAGGTGAAAAAATCTACGCGTAGTCAGAAAAAGTCGTGTCCAACCCCCGAAATCCCAATCCAGTAATCCGAGAAATTCACACTTCCCCGTAATTTGTCGGAATCCTGATAGATGACCAATTAGAATTGCCAGTTTTGTCATTACGCACACTACACAGCGCGGGGCCGAAGAGATAATCTTGAAATGAAAATTTAAATACATCACAATTGATCAAGTACAATCACAAGGATACAACCAAGATGTCGTTCAACTTATTAGCACGTAGATCGCTCTTACTGGGCAAGTCCACAGTGAAACCACATACAAACATCTTGAGATGGCAACAGCGCAAACAGATATCGTTAATCCCACAACCACCTGGGTACATTGTGGGTACAGTTAACGACGCATATGTGCCACCACCAGTGGCTAAAAGCCACGGTTCCCACCATTGGACAGGAGAGAAAATCGTCACTATTGCCATGGTCCCATTGGCGGTGTTACCATTGGTTACCGGGAACGCATCTGCCATCATCGATGGTGTCTTGAGTTCATTGTTGGTCATCCACGCCCATGCAGGATTCCAGAGCTGTATCATTGATTATATTCCAAAGAGAGTCTATGGACTGTTGCACGACTACGCGATGTATTTGTTGACATTTGGATCGTTGATCAGCGGTTACGGTGTGTATTTGATCGAGACTAAAGAGGAAGGCGGGATCAGTGGTGTCGTCAAGAGATTGTTCAAAGCATGATCGGTCAGGTCATTATCATTATCATTTATTTGGGCAAGGCTGCAGGACAATTAGGGCAATCATCCGGGCAATCACCTAGAGCAATCACCACCTATAGGCAACATTATCATAGGGCAGTCAATACTCCCTTTATAGGCAACCATATTCTATAATATTATTCAACCCCCATGTAGTCATTCGGCAACTTTGCGTTTCCGCGAATTCACTTCCTCCATGATCGCAGCAGATGGCACCTCTCCAGGCGGATCGCTCTGTGTCAAAGCAGGGTACCCTGTAATTGCATTCATCTTGGCCAAATTCAGCTGCACCAACGCGTCTATCACGTGCCCTTTTTCTTCGTCCAGCAATTCTCTCTCGGCATCGTACTCTAAACTATCTCTCAGTAACTGTATCCTGTCCTTCCGGAACAGCTGGAGACCCTCGATCAACGTCTGCTTCAAGATCACGTGATCGGGATGTACATACGTCAACTGCAGAGCATCAACGACCACATTTCGAGCTCCAAATTCGTGGATCTCTACTTCCCGCTTGAATGAGTCAAATTTCAACCGTAATGCTTTGCCATCGGATATACTCATCAAAGCCATCTCCAAAGTGAGATCGTCCGAAATGACACCTCTGAATTCTTCCACTAGCAAGTCATACAGCACGATCTTCGTTTTCAAGACCCTCACAAGTGATATTACGGATAGTTGAACCAATTTCAACTCCAGTTGCCTTGATAACGGTACAAAATCCGCCCTGTGGTCCTGGTAATGCCGGTAAAGGTTCCCCAGATAAAAGGTGAAAAATTCCAAGGTGTTTGCCAATTTCACGTTGCCTGTGTCTTTGAGATATGATTGCACATTGTCCGCCACACGTATTCTGTTGTAGTTGAGCATATCCTTTGACTCGAAAGACAAGAGTATAGCCTCTTCAATGTCCCTTGACGAGTCCATTTTCAAGCTGTTGGTGGCTAAACGCTGAAAATGAGACTCAAGAAATCGCAATTTTCAGTATGGGATAAAAAAAAATAATACCAGCTGAAAAATCATGGAAAATCAATAATGTACATTTACTTTTATACAGAGTCACTCCCCTATTCCAGCTCATCCTCGTTGATCAACTCTTCTCCATTTCCAACACTGCTTTTGATACCAATATCATCCATCTCTTCATTTTCCTCTTCCTCTTTATTCATATCCAAATCTTTGAACACAGATTCAGCTGGGATTCTTCTCATCAACTCTGTCGGTCTGAACAACGGGCCAATCTTGTTGATCCACCTGAGTCTCTTGTCGAGCAACGATTTCAACCCACTATTAGCCGCCGCCTGTTGCAGTTGCTGCAGTTGTTGTGCTGCCAACAGCGACGGAGTCAACAGTGGCAGTGCCAGTGCCAGAGCATGACCTCTTTTCTTCAGTTTCTTTGGCACGCGCATCCTCTTTGAGTACGCCTGGTCAATCTGCTTGTCCAAGTCGTCCAAGATCGACATGTATTCTTGCCATGCAATCTGTTCTTCCACTAAAGGGATCATGATCTGTTTACGCATGTTATTCTTCTTGTTCAACTGCAACAAATCTCTTTGTAGGGCTCTGATCTCTGCACAAATCTCGTCATCTTCTCTGCCACTGATCCAGTCTTCTTGAAACTCGTCTTTGATTCTCTCAGAGTCTACCGACACGGATCCGTTGCCATTAGAATTGGTATCGCTACCACCTGTGAGCCTGGCCTTTTTCTCTTTCAAAGACTGGCTCACATTCATATACACCCCCACGTATTTCAATTCACGTCTCAAACGTTGCTCTAATTGGCTGTAGTCTGTCTTCACCACAGTCGCATTCCATCCCTGTTGGTCTTCAAGTGTAGATGAAGACCCACTTACTCCATTATCGTGGCCAGAATCATCGTCGCCCAGATCGCTTAAATCTTTCTTATCTCCGTCGCCCAGATCCGGAATCAAGGCCGATAACAACCTTGTCACCAAGGGACCGCACGAAACAGAGTCCGATTCCAAGGTTTCATCGGTCAACAGATCAGAACTGCCCTTTGGAATCACAGAATCTGCAACCACTTGCTGTTGAGCAGGTGTAGAGAGTTTCACACCGTTCAAGGGCTCTTCATGAGCCCAGGAATCCGCATACAAAGAGCCCAATTTCGGGATGAGAAACGGATGTAACAGCGGATCGTAGTAGTTTCCCAACAAAGGCGAGACGATGAATTTCTCTTTCAAAAACTTGATGTCATCTTCAGAAAAAGGCTTGAAATAGACATCGGTATAACTTTGGAATGTGGTGAACTGGATCTGGTTCGAAGGTTTACTCTTGGAGAAATCCACGTTTGGAATGGCTCCTGGTAACATATCGGTCAAGTCTGTTGTCGGATAAGAGGCCACTGCGTATTTCCGCTTGAGATATTCGTCACCAGTCTGGTCCAATCCGCCAGTTTCTTCAGAGAACAAACCCAACAGCTTTGCTGCTGCAGGTAAAATTTGCGACGTGACAAACTCAGATTTCGGGTTTTTCGCACGTGTATCACTTTCTGGAGTGTGAAATTCCTCTTCCACGTCATCTTTAACGTCTTCATCCTCTTCTTCTTCAAGTTTCAACTGATCTTTCTTGCCTGCATCCAGATCTTCTTTCACCATCTCCAGAGGAATCGTTCCTTTTGTGCCCTTTCGTACTGCCGCCAACGGGATGTCATCTTCGTCTTTGGCATCTTCTCCAAGTGGTTCTGTCTCCTGTTTGATCTTTGATCTCTTTTTCTTCGGTTTCAACAGCTCATCGTCGTCATCTGATTCATCTTCATTCTCGTCCTGTGCTTCTTCTTCAAAATCTTTTGAATCTTCGGCAATTTCCTCATTCGAAATCTCTGTACCATCCAGAGACCTTTTTACCCCTTTAGGAACGTCTTCGTCCTCACCATTTGTCACCGGTTCGTCATTGGCATCGAGGCTCGCCAAATTCAGCTCAATTTTGTCCAACAAAAAGGAATCCTCCAGCTCGCATTTATCCAATTGCCCCTTCAACAAAACCAATGATTTTTTCAACGCATTGAGCACGTCTAACCTTGGTGGAGCCCTGATAGCGTCTCCCGCTAGTGTGCCCAAGGCTTCATTGTAAGAGAGCTTCAAATCGGATAATATGCCATCCAATGTCTTTGACAGTGTTGTCGGGGCGACTTTCCCAGCCCCGGAGTTCTTATTGCCCAGTTGTACTCGGTTATTCTTGTGACTGCCTCCGCCGCGGGCTCGTCCTACAGATCTAGCCATCTTGCCTCTAAACGTCGTGCACTATTCAAAAAGTCCTTTGGATCTCAGCCACTGAAAAGTGTGGTCAGTGTTCGGAATATTTGTACAATTATCCAGCCACTGAGCTTCCGATCGCTTTGGCGTGATCGTGTTGATTGATCGGATCGGGATTCCTGATGGATTGGCACGAACAAGTTCTCAACTGGTCTCTGCTCAAGCAGGTTCACAATCGTCACTTTGGGGCGATTTTTTTCTTCGTCGAGATTTTGGCTGAAAATTTGGCAGGGGTGCACGACTTTTAGTGCAACGGATAAGGTCGATGGGGGCAACGGTGGGATGCCCAGACGTAGGACGAAGGTATATGTACATGTTTATTGAGTGTGATATCGAGTACGATATCGCTAGTCTAAGAGATATTCAGGCACTAATTTTTGTACCGGAGCATCTTGGGGTCTCTTCCATTCGTCTGGGAACTGTGCAGCCTGTCTTCTCAGGTTCTTCTTGAAGAACTTCAGCTTGATGTGACGGGTGTCCAATGGGACATCGCTGAAATCATCTGTCAAGTCCTTGGACTCCTTGACCAACCGGTTTATCACATCAGAGATAAATCTCCAGTTCTGGGCTGGCTCAGGGTAACGCTCACACGAGATCTTGAAGACATCGGTGGTGTAATCGTAGTTGACACCTGCCAAGAGCTTGAACTTGTGCACTTCTTTGTCCGACAACTTCAAGTCACCAACTTTCAAACTAGCCACGACTTTCTTCTCCAGCGGATGGTTCTCCCCTATATAACTCGTGAATCTATACTTGATCGGTTTCGTCTCAACGCTGGGCCTCTTGTATTCCTGTCTGAATTTCGTCAACAAAGGCATCTCGTACAGTGCAATTCTGTTGAATTCTCTCTGTTCCCTGTGCTCATCCACCAAGATGTGTGCAAACTTCGTGTAATCGTCATAGTCAAAAGCCTCATCATTGACCAATCCATCGTACTCTGAGGTGATGTTCTTCTCGATCGCATCGGCAACATCGTCTCCACCTTCATAGATGTTCTTGATATCCTTGAGACTGAATCCTGTATCTTCCGATGTGGTTAACAACAGCTCCAATTCGGCTTTAGATTTCCAGTAATGGGGCCCTAATAACCGGGATCTCTCATTGAACAACTTGAAAATTTCTTCACTCGGTAAACCTTTCCATTTGGTTGGCTCCAAGGCAAGAGGAAGTTCTTCCGCTGTCTCAGATTCTTGTTTGGCGTTCAAGCGTACCAGAGATCTGTGGAATGATCTCACATTCAAGCTCTTCACTACTGTTCTTCTCAACATCTTGAATGCTCTTCTAGATACTCTTAACGCTCACTACTCTCCAGATTCATGTCACCAAAAAAAAAGTTTTCAAGAATTTGATCTTGAATTCACTACGCTTTATTTAGGGAAGAGGCAGGGGTTTAAAGCAGGGCGCTATGGGTCAAAATGTCCAGACCCCCTAACAAATGGAGCATATTGATACATTTGTGCGTGTCCCCAGTGTTTGGGAGACCATTTGTGTGATCTAATCGGTACACAGTGTACGATGCTCTTCGGAACTGATTGGAGAAATCAAAGCGTAGTGAAAGCATAGTCAAAACGTAGTTAAAGCATAATCAAAGCATGGAGTAAATGTACATTATATCATCAGTAAACAAAATTTATATAGATCCCGTTCATCAGCAGCCCGTCAACTTGTGCTTTGGGTAAGAATAGCCAGCATCCTCCCAAGAGGTCAAATTGTAGTTTTCATAAGCATTTTCGTGCTCATTTATATAGTCATAGGTCGGATAATCGTCTGGATCACATGTCACAGACGTGGAATCGTTTGGCTGGTACAACCTGATGTAATCAATCTCCAAAGTCATAGGGAACTTGAGATCTGGCCAATCGATATAGGTCCAACTGTTCGAGAGACCCAAATTCAGAATTATCGACATCGGTTCTTTAGAAATCCTTCTCCAATCCACATTTCCATTAGGAGCCAACAGATACGCATGCATGGTCAACGTCGGATCGTCTCCAACAAACCATCTGATATAACCATCATCGTTATCGTTCAAATACTCATAGGAGTATTTTTGGAACTGGTGTTCCAAATCTGTACCTCTCTCATACCAAGATGGATTCAACGTAGTTGTGGCAGAAACTGCCTGTTGGAATGGACCTCCAGTGTAAACATTCATCGAAGTGATAGAGTTGTTATGAATCTCACAAAACTCATAATCAGGGTAGTACCAAATGTCCATTGGAGCGATTTGTAAAGATTGTGAAGCGATACCTTGTTTCTTAGTGGCATCGTTTTCACCTTCAATGACATCGATTTCGGGCAGACCACGTCCAGTTCCACGGTTTGGATGGTCTTCCCCCTGACAGGTACAGGAATTCAATCTCTGACCTTTCAAATAGGAGATACCGTCTGGCGAAGATTGGTTGGCAGTGATACCTGCATCACATGCTTCATAAGAATATGGCCATGTCCCATCAGTGGTGGCCATATAACCTGGTCTTCCCAAATTGCCCATCGACCACATACCTGGCCAAAGACCCAACATCTTGGCGTAGTTGGGTAACTTGGCACTGAATTCTAAAATTCCCTGAGTGTAACACATACGATTCCACGAGTGAATCATTCCAGACCTATAAAACAAATCGTGCTGTTTCATCAGATCTAATCTCAAATTTAAAGTTCCGTTTGCTGTGGTAACTGCATCTGGATCATACCACTCCAAATCCTCAGTAGCAGCGTAGTTTAAGTCTGGAGCATACCAGAATTGATCATCACCATCGTAGAAACTACGGCCCTCAGCATTGAACTCATCGGAAAAAACCAAGTTCCAGTACGATCCGTCTTTAGCCTTTCTTGACAAGGCATCATCTGGCGTGTCTGGGTCCACCAAATCTGTTCTCAATGCAGACAATGTAGGATACGTATAGTCCGTCAAGATTTGGTAGGTCTCTGGTTCACTATGTGTTGTGACTCCACTGTATGTCAATACTGGTAATACGATAAACACCAGAAGTGATCCCACTAACATCATGATGAGCCCAAATAATCCACCAGCAGATCTCTTATCCATGTGTTTTAAATCGTGGACAAACCTATTCTTGTCATACAGCAGATCCAGAATTGGATCAGGGTTGTGTAAATAGTCGTCTGGTTCCTTTTCGTCCACACTCAAGGGGAAACTTGACAGTGGGTAACCCCCAAAAGGTGAAAAATCGGCATCCGTCAAGAAGGGGTTTACCAAAGCTGGGGCTGTAGCTGCACTTGACCCACCGGCCCCATTTGCGTCTACACTCGGCAATAGACTCGAAACCGAATCTCTTGTTGATGGAATAGAGTCTCTGTTACCCTCAAAGTTACTACTATCTTTCTGCACCAAACTTGGGTACCTATCGTATGCAGGTGGCAGCAGAAAATTGCCCCCATTTGAATTCAAAAACAGCGTAGAACTGTTGTTAGAGTCAAATGGGTTAGTTGGCGTTGAATATCCACTGATCTCTGCGACATTTGTGTCTTCCAGTACCGATGTTGTTCTTGTACCAAACGGATTGGTATCTTGTAACGACGCCAATGATTCCCTCGAATTTTGTCTTGAAAGATTCAGTCCACCATGAGTCAAATCTCTCAACATAATATTTGTATTTTGTGTGTTAAAGATCACTTAACTCTCGCCAGTGGATATCAATTGTCATATAAACAAGCTCTAGGGGCAGTTCGAGTTCGAGCCCACTCTATCGATCTTCAGTCGAAGAAAAAACTTCTTATTGTTTATTGTTCCGGAATTACGTAACCAGAAGTATGATGAAATATATAACTCAATATGGTGAAAACACTTAACCCAGAATCTCACCAAGGAGAAAGACCTTGTGTGTCTCCCAGCATCTTCTCGTTGGTCTCAAAAGTATTCTTCTCTTCCGTTGATCCAACTGTACAAAAGCCCCACTAGGGCCTTCCACAGGTACCTAACCCCCAATATGTTTTATTTTTTTTCACTAATTTGAATATTGTTTAAAGTCTAAGCAATCATAATACTCTAAGCCAGAACATCCCCCTGACATGTTAAAGCGAGGCAATGCTTAGCCATGCGAGATACAATTAAAAACTTTCCCTTTTAAGATGATTTGTACCATATATGCACGATTGAGAAAATTTCAAAGTAGTAGTGCAAATTTGCAAAGGATAAAATGTTTACTATAATAATTACACAGGGATTTTATGTTACACAAATGTAGAAGATTATTAAGAGCTTGGAACTGTAGCCAGCTTCTTTTTTTCTTTCTTCTCCTTTTTCTTCTCTTTCTTTTCCTTTCTCTTTTCCTCTCTATCATCGTCGTCATCGCTCTTTCTCTTCTTGGACTTCTTCTTCTCGTGCTTGATCAGTTCAGGCTCCTCGGCCTTGGTGGTTTCATCTGCGATAACAGGAGCGGCTCCATTTTCCTTCTCATAGTTATACTTGAGTAATGCCTCGTTGTACACTCCCAATTGGTCATAGTACTTCTTTTTCCAGTCTTCTTTAGACTTTAAGGACAAACTGTTCCATTTTTGAGAGATCAATTGGGTCAATTCGACTGAAGACAACGAACTTTCCCCCTTCTCGGCTCTCTCGGCACGGATCAGATCACGTACCTCTGCAGAGTATGCGAAAAATGCAGTCAACGGTTTCTTTGGGGCATTTGGATCCTTTTCGATTTTTTTCCTGGTGGATATCTTCTTACCGCTCAACTCGGCTGCCAATAATGGGATGTGCTCATCAATAGACTTCACTGAGGCTCCCAAGATCGCAAGAGAGGTGGCCAACAGCTTAATGTCCTCCGAAGTATCTTTCTGTAAATCCAAAGTTCTAAAAAATCCAGCTGTTGCGAGTGCCGCATCGTTTGATGCCTTGGAAAGTGCTGCTAACGATGAAATTACCTGATGTTGATGACTTTCTGTTAGTACTGTATCTTAACTCTGACCGTTTGTGCTAAAACCACTTACAGCATCCTTTGCCGCTTTCAACTCTTTGCCCTCTATAGCCATTGATACTGTACTGGATGTCTCAACTGTGATCAAAGATGAATAGATGTGATCAGAGTATCAATTTTCAATTTGTTTATCTTTTTTGTTTACTTTTTTTTTCAGGCGACGCATACTAAGTACTTAGTTGTGGAGTGTATCAATTTGTAAATAGAATGAGTATTAAATAAGATCATCATAGGATGATAATCGCGAAGTAAAGGGATAAAAATCTAAGTCTAGATCAAATGTTTTTCAAAGACTGTTTCAAGTCATCGATGAAGGGCAAGAGTTCGTTTTGGTCCTCTTTGAAGTAGCAAATCGCAATGTTCATACCGTTAGTAGATGTAGTGACCATGTTTATCGCGACTAAGCCCGAATTGAAACCGATACACTGGTTGAAATACAAGTCCACCAAATTGACCTTCGAATACTGTTTGCAATCAACAAATCCGACATTTGAGAGCTGGATGGTGCAGTCCGAATAAGTTCCGGCCTTGGAGAGAAGCCAGTCCTTGATATTTACGTATTTGAACATTCCAATAGCCTCTAAACTGACCCCATCCAGTTCCTTTTTGAGTAAAGTCAAAATACGTTTGATCCAGTTCCAGTCTAAAGTTTGGGATGTCGATACTGCGGGGATGGTAAAGCTCCCGCTGCCCACATGGATACCAATCGGTTCATCTTTGACCTGAAACTTCTTGCTAATGTTGATGGGAAAGTCAATGCGAATATCTGAATCTTTGGTGGCGGTCAGAGTGAGGCTTTGTGCTATTTTGAACATCACAGACAGAGTAACTGTAACGCCGTGCTCTCTACCTTGCTCTGACAATTTTTTCATACTTTCAGGAGGAACATTTATATAATCCATACCCAAGTCAAACTGCCCAGTTCTGAGGCGGTGCTTTGGCTCATAAAACTTGCCTACCAAGTCAGTTTTCTCTCCAAACCAACTTTGTACAAAGTTAACAATGGCTTTTGGTGTGAATTCATCCCACAAGACATGCGCGAATGTCGACCAACTAGGCTTGATTACTTCGTCTTTGTAGAAAGACTCGTATTTTCTTCTGACTGGATCATGCACATCCAAGAGAATCTCAACGACGGGCAGCTCTTCTTTCACTTGGTTCATCTCGTCGAGCAAAATCTTGTGGAAATTGACAAGAGACATACCATCGAAGATTATATGGTCACAGTAGAATACAATTGTCTCTTCATTGATGACCAAGAGCTTCCACAACGGTTTAGAGTTGTTGAACTCGAATTTTTTCTGCAACATTTCCCCAGAGATCCCAACGTCGAATTTTGTTGACCCTTTCAATTCAGGTCTTTCTATAAACTCCACAACATCGTCAAAATGGATTGGATTAGGAACCCTCACCAACTTCAGCTCTTTAACATCAGTTCCTACAACGGTGAGACTGAAATGTGCAAACTCGGCCAAGATTTTTTGCAACAGATTCGAAAGTAAAGACTTGTTCAACCCCTCATAGACACCTGCAGAGAACAAGACCGAATAGATGTTGTTGACATTTCTTTCATAGAAATACAGCTCCATACATGTCAACAGACTCTCTTCCTTGGACATGGTGTCAGCTTCTCTAAACTAGACAATAGACAAAAAATGAGTTTGCAGGGTTTAGAGATATTTTATACTTTCTTCGCCGACTCTTTCTCCTTTGGAGCCCTCGCACAGCCGGCTGCCATTTTTCAATTTTTTTCCCACTGTTTTTCCCTGTGTTTCCGCCTGCTTATCGGCCCAAACTGTCCACTGTGAATCGTTATCTGAAATTCTGAAAACAACTAACTTCTCAAAGACCATTTGCGGAATTTTTTGTCTTAGACAACCTATTGTGAATACTACTTACCAATGACGCGTAGAACCGTTCATTTAGACATGTGTCTGGGGAAATAGCTACAATAGCACGCAGAGAAAAAACTCGATATGGATCTATCGAGTCAGGTTTGCACGTGTTGAAGCGAATATTACCAAGAGTGACTGCGTTGTAAATCCACGCTACCTCAATGGAATATCGGAATGAATCTTGTGAATTATGGTATCCTCAAGTTGCTGCAGACGATGCTATGAATCAGAGGTATTCGGTGGTGTAAAACGTAATTGTGGATTGTCACCTTGAGACCGCTGTCAATTAACTCTCTTCACGAGCCATTCTGCGTACAAAAATTGATGTTTGAGTTTGTTTTCTTCTTGCAACGTGACTTCTTTGAGCATATGGTGCATGTGGTCATGATGTGTCTTATTATCTATCGGGAAACTTTTTGCCCTTTTACATGAGCGACTACTTCGATGATTTACATTTAGTACAGTTTTGTAACTAATTTTTTCTTTCTCACATTCTCAATTTCCCCTTTTTTGAAGTTACACGTGGATTATCCTATCCCCCTTTTCAATGTTCGATGTGTGTATAAATACCCTCCGATATGGTCTCAAAGTATTTATATCGATGTGTCCAAGAATTCTCCTATCGTCTTTCGGTTCGTGCCACTTTGCAAACATGGAAGTTTTCACGGCAACTCAATCGAGCAAAACCATTCCAATAGTTTACAGCTTCAGCGCTTTATTGTTGACGTTCTTCGTCATCTATTCTCTGTTTTACAACGAGAAATTTTACTCCTTACTTGTCTTCAGTTGGGCTTGCTTCATAAAGCCTTTTTACAAACGTTCTAAGTCCGATCGCTTGGATGATCACCAGACTAATTTGGAAAAATTCTATAAAAGTCAAGCACACATTTATGACACTACCAGGGAAACATTGTTGCAAGGCAGGTCCACAGCATTGTCTTTGGCGGCTGCCCATTTGTCAAAAAAAGCTGATTTAGTCTGGATTGACATCGGTGGGGGGACTGGATCCAATATTCAACTTATGAATGATATTCTACCTATCAATAAGAGTTTCAAAGCCATATATCTCGTTGATTTAAGTCCTTCATTGTGTGAGGTTGCAAGAAAAAGAGTCAAATCTAACGGCTGGAAAAACGTTCATATTCTCTGTGCTGATGCCTGTGATTTCCGTGCAGACCATGAGACTGCCGATTTGATCACGTTTTCATATTCGTTATCCATGATCCCTCCGTATTATGCGGCTGTAGACCATGCAGAAAGCTACTTAAAGAAAAAAAACGGGGTTGTGTGCTGTATCGATTTTGGAGTTCAATCATCTCCAAGTGCCACTGGAAGAATAAACACTTTGGGTGGGTTGACTAATAGACACATCCCGTGGATCTATAGAACGTTTTGGAGAATCTGGTTCGAATTTGATCGTGTTTACCTCGATCCTTCGAGAAGAGATTATTTGGAGTACAAATTTGGAACCTTAAAATCTTTAAATTTGTACAACAAGACTTTGGGAAATATCCCATACTATATCTGGTTGGGTGTCAACAAGACCAAAGAAACCAGTGCATTAATGAACAGATTCAATAACTTGCTGATCGAATCCCCATATCTTGCTCCTGTTGATACCTCAAAGGCTACCTTCCCTATCTCGAAAGCATACGAAGCTTTTACGCAAAATGTTAGAAAGGGGCTCCCTTATCCCTCTTTGTTCTACCAAAAAGAACACTGGAGAATTTATTATGATGAGACTAGTTCCTACTACGAACAGTTCAAAAACCAATACATCTACGCTTTCACATGGGAAGATCCAAAAGAAGACGCAAAGATATTGAAATTGACCAAAAATGACACCGTTCTTGCCATTACTTCTGCCGGTGATAATGTCTTAGCTTATTCGACGTTGGCCAATTCCCCTAAAAGAATACACGCTGTCGATTTGAACCCTTGTCAGGGACACTTGATGGAGTTGAAGCTTGCTGCATTGAGATCTTTATCACATGAGGAAGTCTGGAAGATGTTTGGGACTGGAAAAATCGAAAACTTCAAGGATTTATTGATAGGTGTGTTGTCGCCTCATTTATCCTCCAACGCTTTCCAGTATTGGATGTCAGTCGGAGAGAAGACTTTTGACATCAACGGCAAGGGTTTGTATGACACAGGATCTACGAGATGGGCCTTGAGATTGAGCTCGTTTATTTTCGGTTTTACTGGTTTGAGTGATGTAGTCGACGAGTTGTGTTCGGTAACTAGTCTCGCTGAACAAAAGGAGATTTGGAAGCAAAAGATTAGGCCAGTCTTATTCAACAAACTTGTCGGAAAAGTTTTAGTTGGTAATCCACTTTTTCTCTGGAAGGCACTTGGTGTTCCGGCTAATCAGGCTGCAATGATGGGTTCTTCAACCTTAAAATATGTCATCAACACTTTGGACCCCATTATTGGAACTTCGTTGATTTCGAAGGACAACTATTTCTACTATTTGTGTTTGAAACTTCAATATAGAAGAGATAACTGTCCAGATTACTTGACAAAACCAGGTTTTCAGCTGTTGTCCAGTGAAGAACAATCGCCTTTGGATAATATCCGATTACATACAGACACTCTCCAAGAAGTATTAGCTAGATTGCAAAACAAAGAGTTGACAGTTGCGGTCATTATGGATCACATGGATTGGTTTGATCCAAAGGGAATTGAAGCATTGAAGGAAGTCAAACTGTTGTATGCGGCTCTTTCAGACAATGGAAGGGTCTTGTTGAGGTCTGCTTCTACTGTACCTTGGTACATCAAAACCTTCGAGCTGAATGGTTTCGTTTGTGAAGCAGCCGCAACTAGGCTTCCAGGACACAGCATCGATAGAGTTAACATGTATGCCTCCACTTGGGTATGTCGCAAAATTCGTTCTTCAAGACAATTGAGCAGTTTAGAGATTTAAAATACAAGATGCGGCTGTATTTATCTAAAATATTTTTTATCACCTTAGAATTAAGCTCCATATTTTATCGCTATAATACATATATATCATAAACTCAAGACCCTTCTATAAATGATAGACTAAGATAAGAAATCTTTCAACCTTCTGCTCGTTTCTATATTTTATATATCATACTCTGTACCCACACTCCACCCTACTACACACCACTACTTC